>JALIZH010032972.1:0-637500 GCA_030522465.1 Rhipicephalus appendiculatus
TGCATTTTTTGAAGAAGTTACTTCCTCGCCATACGCGTATTGCTCCCTTGTTCCCCACAGACGATCAGCAAAGTATTGTTTACACATGCCATCGTTAAAGGGACCCTGAAACGGTTTGTTGAAGTTTTGTCAGTGTTTAGGCTAGAGCATCATCAAACCATTCGCACCACAAATTTAGCGACACGCCGTGTGCCAAGGACGCTACGGACCATTATATCACACCCTCCTTCTCACCCCTTCCATGCCTCCTCAACTCATGAGACACGCTGGCATCGCTGGCGATCGCAGAGCTCTCATGAGCGCACTCGACGATTTGATCTTCGCGCAGTCATCACCTCCGAGATTGAACGCCGACATGTTGCATGGAATCTCGGAGGCCATAACCCAGTGCGCCTGGCAGCACGCGCACCGTCTGGCAACAGAGGAAGATTGCAGAGTGGTTGATATCTTTGCCGACAGGTGCCGCCACCCTACCAGCCGATCTTACGCGCATTCCCAGGCATTCCACAACCAATCGGATCAGCAACCACGGTGACGTCGTGTGTTCACTCCATGTCGTACTGTGAATGGGCGGTTGAAAACGCGCTTGGCTGAGCCGCAGTGATCTGCAGTGATTCGCAGCTTTAAAGCGTTGTAATAAATTGCGCGGTTTACGCAGAGAGCTTAAATCAGTCTATAAATGACCCTTAGGATTTGATCTACCAGCCCAATGTGTTTGTAGAAAATCGTCAAAACCGTTTCAGGGTCCCTTTATCTTGGCGTAGTTCACGAGGCGGTATAAGGGCCCCTTAAATGTGCGCCCCATATATCAATCGTTACTCGTGTGACAACGTCAGCTAAGCCATATCTACGACACTGAACGCTGTATCATTGCTGCAGTGGTATACATCATAAATTTCTTCTTCTGTTTCTGATACGTGCTGGTTGCAGTCGTCCCTTTCGTCTTTTTTTTTAACTCATTCAGCTTAAGAAAAAACAGAAGAGAAAAGAAAAACAGGGAGAAAAAAAAAAAGGAAAGACTTCCGGATAACTGTGCCGCGGTCATTGTTTCTAGCTCTGGGAGCTTGATGAAATACCCGTGCACCACCGAGTAGAAAAAGAGAAAAAAAAAGAAACGAAAGCAATGACGGATATTGTAGAAAGCCTCGCTAGCTAAAGAGGACAGTGGCTTGTGTCAGGAGAGCAGTGGCGGACCTCTAAGTTCAACATCCTTAGACTGTCGAGAGGGGAAACTTGAATGTATACCACTTAAGTATACAGCGCCGACACTTCTAGTATTTAATTTTTCATTTTAATATTTTACGCCAGCTGCCTTGAGAGCCTTGTGTATACAATGTGGACAACGACGAGAGGTTCAGGCGAGGCGATAACTCGGCTTGTATAACGCCGCGCTCTCTAAAGTGGATTGGCTTGCACAGTGAGTGCGCTATACCGGTTCCCAACCTCTAATGCTCTTTCTCTGAAGACGCCGGCTGGAACGTCTAGCGGCCGCTCTTCTTTAAAGGGGCTCGCAATGAACGATTGGAAGTCTGGCGCCTGACAGGCTCAAGGATCTCGCGGAGTGAAAGATGATAAGGTCCTCATGCAGACTGCGGCTCCTCGTTTGCGCAAAGACTGTCTTAAAACTCTGGTCACGGCGCGACGGTGTCGAGAACACAGGCAGCGCACGTGCTCCGTACGTACACCTTAGCCTACCGGCAAAGAAGACTAAAAAAAGTAGCTGCTCTAACGCATGGAAACGAGCGCACGACTAGAGCGTCAAACGCGTTATGTCTTTTATGTATATTATACTCGTCTGAAAAAAGTGTATACGAGATAAAACAAAACTTGATAACCGTGTTTTTCACACAATCTCCGGGCTCTTGGAGGACGATCGCTCTGCTTGCACTGACGTATGGCATTGGTCGTTGATGATCTGCTTGCCAACACACTTCCCGTGGAAAGTAGCACCGTGGGGTAAGAAGGACAAGCGCGATGCCTTCAATTTACATCGTGCACAACAGCATCTAACACATCACATTTCTAAAGCAGTTATCACGCTTCCTTTCTTCTTCAGGACGAAGTCTGGGCCACGGTGAAATGTGGTCGGAAGTATACTAGAGTAAGCTCTATAATTCTTTACAGGAAAAAAGTGTGCGAAGATAGGGTGAACTTCCCTCAACTGGAGGTCAAAAAGAGGACGCCACGTGAAGTCACTTCGGCCTCAGCACATTTCGAGGGATGTTTTTTTTTTTTTTTCTCACGCACTCTGCTAGGCTTATGCGAGATAAAAGCCGACCTGAAGCGAGAACTTGCGCTCACCGTACGAATGAAACAGCCAGCCGTCGCACAGTCAACCGGTATAAAATTGCTCTTATCAAATATAACAGCGCACGTGTACCTGTGCATTACGTCAGTTTGAACACGTGAAGAAGTTGCGAAATGGGTTTGTTTTCACCGCGCTTCGTAGAGAGAAAGGCATTCATCTCGTATGTGCATCCGGCAGCAAATACGACGACAAGGAACAATAGGCTGACATTCACTCAGCCCGCATATCCGGGCTCATCATTAAGGCGAAAGCCTTATTCTCGATGTCCCATCAAACGCGAAAATTGGCCGTGGGTGTCAACACGAGCATTGAAAAAAAAATCATAATTACGCTATGACGTCACCGTATGACGTCATCATAATCTTACTATGACGTGTCGGGACATCATGACGTCGTCACAAGACAGCGCCTCTTGGTAAAAGGTGGGCCAATCACGGAGGCAGTAGAAAAGCACGTTAGTCGCAGAAAACTCTCGGAGGTGGGCGGGAGAGGATGCTACATCGGCTGATAGGAAAAGGAAGATGGCTTTCGCCTTCAAGTCGTCTTATGAGAACGCGCAAGGGACCCTTTGACTTTTCGATAGATTCGTATTGGTGATCGCGATAAACACTGTGCACTGTAAATGGCCCGCGTGCGAACCACTTTGTTTGTGCTTCATATTTTGTAATCTATGGTCATGAATCCACCCTTGATGCAACTGAATGAAGTCATGAGCTATAGGTATGCTTTCGGCATGCTTTTACAGCTAAATCTGTTATGAGATCACAACAAGGGCCGTTTTTGAGCCGTAGTTGTCCGCCGCCGCCGCCGCCGGTGTCCTTAACCACTATCGCACTAAATAAGAAAAAAAACCGCCAGGCCTGCGCAGAAGGCGCAGCACAGTCACAGCGAAAGCTGGAAGGGCGGCCTTTCTAGAGCCTTTTTTAAACACTCTTGGGGCAACTACTACAAGCGCACTTACATGGTACCCACTACGCCATAAATAATCATAATTTTTTGTGTAGTGGGGAAGCGTCTACTCTACCAATATTCTTCATTCTTCGGAAAAGCGCGGTACCCGCTACACACTTGTAACGCATTATGTGCACTTTGTTGCTTCTGTGGCTGACGACGATGAAGAATTATGCCATTTTGTAATGGGTTGGAGCATTGAACGACCCACTAGTTACGCATTTCGTATTGTGTGACGCCTGGTTGTTACTTTACTGTTCTAAAACGCTTTACAACACGCCTTAACGCGATTTCTTACCCGACATGAAGCCTGCATAGGATCAGTTTGCACCTCAGTTTCAAGCAGTGGCGTAGCTCAGTGTAATAAAGGGGGAAAAAAGTGGCGTAGCTCAGTGGTAGAGTGCTGGGCTGCCACGCAGAGGACCCGGGTTCGATTCCCAATCTGTCATAGGTGATTTTTTATTTATTTAGTTTTTTTCTTATTTCGTGCAATATTGGTTACGGACACCGGCGGCGGCGGCGGACAACTACGGCGCAAAAACTACCCTTGTTGTGATCTCATAACAGCTTTCGCTGTAAAAACTAAATAAATAAAAAAATACCCATGACAGAATGGCAATCGAACCCAGTCCCCCTGCGTGGCAGCCCAGCACCCTACCACAGAGCTACGCCTCTGCTTGAAACTGCGGTGCAAACTGACCCTATGCAAGCTTCATGTCGGGTAAGGAATCGCGTTAACGTGTGTTGTAAAGCGTTTTAGAACAGTAAAGTAACAATCAGGCGTCACACAATGCGAATTGTGTAAAGAGTGGGTCGTTCAATGCTCCAACCCATTACAAAAGCCTCAGGCATAATTCTTCATCGTCGTCAGCCACAGCATCAACAAAGTGCACATAATGCGTTACAAGTGTGTAGAGGGTACCGCGCTTTTCCGAAGAATGACGAATAATGGCATAGAGGACGCTTCCGCACTACACAAAAATTATGATGATTTATGGCGTAGTGGGTACCATTCAAGTTAGCTTGTAGTTGCCCCAAGAGTGTTTAAAAAAGGCTCTAAAAAGGCCGCTCTTGAGCTTTCGTTGTGAATGTTGCGCGTTCCGCGCAGGCCTGGCGGTTTTTTGTATATCTAGCAGGAGCGCCAGCACAACTATCAACACGGTTCTAGATCAATGTCTGAACAAGTGCTCTGGCATTCCGGTAGCTCTGCTACTGTTATCTGCAATGACAATCGCTGCAGGCAATAGCACAATTAAGCGCTGCCTCTCAAATCCGGCTGCTACTCTTAAGCAGACGTTCTATGCCAACCACCCTGAAGCGGTAGCTAAGCTGGCATGCAGTATAACCGAATGAATTGGTAGCAACAAATTTGATGTCATACCATTAATGTGCCCATCGTGACGGCCTGTTAATAATAAGTGTTCGAGTTCTACGCCCGAAAACCACGATATGATTATGACAGACGCTGAAGTGGAGGACTCCGGAAAATTCGACCACCTGGTGTCTTTAAAGGAGAACTGACACGAAATTTTTCACTTATCGTTTTATTGCGTCAAATGATAGACCAGGTCCCCAAGAGCCTAGAAAATGCACCGGCAAGCGTGAGTGCGCCCTGAAAAATTAATTACAGCATGTTTTTAAAAGCTAGTTTCGGGTCCTACTGTACCCTGACGTCACGGCAATGTGACGAGTAGCGCCACCAGGCGGTAGTATGTGAATGCGCACGCTTTCGTGACGTATCCTCGTGCGCGCGTAGCTCCATCGACTGCTGCGCGCCGCACATGTGGCAACTGTCGCGGCGTCAACGATGGACGAATATTTGTCAACAGACTCCGACGGCAGCAACGACTTCGGCAGAGAGGAAGATGCCGAGCTTGCCGATCCCGCGAATCATTTCGCATTCGACCCGCTTGCAAGTACGTCAGAAGACGAGTCGTCTGAGAGCGACAGCGCCATGCAGATGGCTTGAGCATCGGGAATGTCCAATGGTAAGAATTCACTGTTTTTTGCTTGATCTTGCGCGGGCATCTTCCGGATGTTCTACGGAAGTCAATAGCGTTCGCGTGGATTTCGTAATGCTATTACTTGCTTGAAATTATTGGTACTCGGCGCAGATTTGACACCGCATGTATGCTTTGTCCTGCCGCTTTCCTATGCAGCCGCACTGCGCACGCAGTGTGACAACCTCTTGCTGGTCGTAACGCCTGAACATTATATCGATAACGTGATCTGAGTAGGTGCCTCTGTGGGAGTTGACACCCGATGGACACAGACGTAGTCGGTGTGCTGTCGGGAAATCGACAAAGTCGCGCTCTAGTGCCGGATAAGGCAGCCTGTGTCACCGCGCACCCGACGTTTCAGCGTGGGTGCTTAGACATTCACGCCGTCGAGATAGCGTACTACCCTTGATGGAAGATCGACCAGGCGTCATTGAGGCACCGGAAATCCACAGGTATTACTGCTGCGGTTGATCTAAGTTAGCTGTTGAAGCTGAAGTAGGTCGAATCGCAAGCTGTCCCTGGCATGCAAAGTATGCCTTCGGTATACTTCCTGCAAAAGTGTGGTGGTCGCAAGTACGACGCGTCATCCACGCACTCAAAACGTGCATAGGCGCATTTTACTTGCTAATATTGCTATGTCCATATTCCATATCGCGTGTCCAACTAAATAAAGGGAAATGAAAAAATACATGTATAAGTGGCGTTGGACACCTCCGGTCGTCAGGCAGCGAAAATTATGCACGAACTCGAAATTACAATATGTGAAATAAAATCTGCAAGCCTAGAATCGCTGCTGCTTTACATTGTTAGATAGTTCTTCACAAATCAGATTACTTGAACTCGCCTTTCACGTTCTTTGTGATTGACTTATGTGCTTCATTGTTCTATTTTTTCCCTCTATAAGTCACAATTCTCGGTAGTGCCTTTGGCCCATTGGGTTGATTAAGTAAACGATGAATAAAATGAAGTGTTTCTGCATATATGTACTTGCTAAAAAGGAATCTGCATGCTACATAACAATGACGTTTTATTTTGTAATTTTGTCTGCTCGAAAGGGCCCCTTGTCTGGAAAGGGCCCCTTGATGGTTCTGGAATATGACTCTGTGCACACATTTGATTCAGCTGCAGGGTATGTCTACCTTTACTCTTGCCACTGCATTTTTATATCGTATTGCATTCATATTTCAGGCGACATCGTCTCTTTGTAAGATGGGTCTGGCATCGCCTTGGCAAACGAAAGCGAGTGGTCCTGCCCAGCTGCGTCGTCTCTACAGTGCATCAAAATTTCCCTTCACAAGACTACTGCGGCTTTAAGTATACAAACGTCATGGAGATGCAGTTCAATAAAAGAAAACATGTTCAACTTGATTTATTTCTTTAGGCATAACAGCCTGTGTCACTGACCTTTCTTCTGGTCGTATGCAAAACAGATGCTATATGACCAGCACTACAGAAGGAAGTCAACACTTAGGCTAACGCACATGAAATTCAAGAAAGAGGCTGTAGTTGCTAAAGTAAGAATAACAAAACAGAAAGATCTGCTAAATCTGCACACATGGTAGTAAATACGTCCTCCAAGTTTCTGAAAGGTAGTCGTCTTGACCTCATGGACTAGGTAAAGAAGTAAACCGGTACCTGAAAGACGGCATTAGTCTGACATGCTTAGCTGCACAATGTCCTCCCTGATGAGCTCGTACATTACCAGAATGGCATGTTCACCATGTCTCAACAACTGAAGCACATGGCATAGCTATGCACGAAAACAACACTGATTTCGATAACACGTGTGAAAGTAATGAGGCAAAGACCACGGTCGGTAACGTGACAATAACAAAACAGAAAAATCGACTAAGTCTGCACACATGGTAGTAAATACATCCTCCAAATTTCTGAAAGGTAGTCGTCTTAACCGCATGGACTAGGTAAGATGTGAAGAGGAACCTGAAAGACGGCATTAGCCTGACATATGCTTAGCTGCACAATGATGAACTCGTACATTATCAGAATTGCGCGTTCACCATGTCTAAACTCAACGACTGAAGTACACGGCGTAGCTATGCACGAAAACAACACTGATTTCGATAACACGTGTGAAGATTTCGATAACACGAGTAACCTCCACTGGAGCACGGAATCGCCTGCACGCTTTAAGTTGCTGCCGCTGCAGACTCTTTTTCTATATCCTTGAAAGGCATCGTGATGCGCGGTTGCGGGAGTGGGGCACAACGTTGGGATTCTTCGTCGATTCGCAGATTCTTCGGCGCAGATTCTTCGTCGACAATCCGAAGCCGGTCAGCAACTGCATGCTGCGCGTGTACGCGTCCGGAGTGAAGTGGAGCGAACAGAGTAAACTCCGCTTGGTTGGCGTCCAGTCTCCGCCTCGGCCGCGGCGCACGAAGTCGACCCACGCTTGTCTCAGCGCCGGATCGGACGGGAATCGGTGGAACTTGCACCTATTGTCCCCCGTTTCACTGGCACAAGACTTCACAGGGCAAAATATCGGTGCCATGACGACAAATTCAAAGTCAGACGATTGCCTTGCCCTCTGACAAGCGTATATTTTGTATTCGCGTGCACGCACTCTATTCCAGACTCCGCTTACTCGCTTCACAAGTACACTGGATGACAGTGACCGCACAACCGCACGGCGCGAGCAGATGATCGAGAAGGCGACGCGCAAGCTGCCATTTTTTTGTGTTTTGGTGCTTGGCGTCGTCACAACTAGCCAGACTGCTGCGTGAAGTCACAAGGATTAGTGCTGTAGCCTGACGTCAGGCTAGTGTTGATGTCAGTAGGGGTTCCGCGAGAAAATTGACTTTAATATCAAAATAAAACATCTTATCAGCATTTGCTGAGCTTCATACTTGCTCAGTGCCATCTATGCATACAGGAGATTTGTATGGCAGAGCAAGCTCGCCTTCGCAAAAAGGTGTCAGTACTCCTTTAACGTGCACCTAAATCTAAACATGTGAGCAACGGTGAGTGAGACATACTGCACATCGTACCTTGAAAAGGCGATGTAAAAAAGCGCCTCCTGAAAATATGCATCGTAAGAGCTACATGAGGAGCCTGTGAATGCTGCCCACGAATTATCAAGTGGGGCATTGTGAGGGGGGTCTCCATTTAGCGATCACAATATGAAAACGCCACCACCCTGCCTGAAAGGGCGTCCTTATATAGTACATTATATATGCACGCTATCTAGAACCGTCGCACCATGTTGATAAGGGGCGTTGCCGGAAATTTTTGTCGGAAGGGAGGGGGGGGGGGGGAGGTGTTCAAGCACACGTCATGTATGTTCGTATGTGCGTTTGTATGTGTGCGCGTATATATGCATGCAAACAAAAATTCTAGGGGGGGGGGGGGGGGGGGGATGTAGGTTGAGTGTGCCCTCCTCCTCCCCCCCATGGCTACGCCGGTGATAATATATTTGTATTAGTATATGTTCGTCCTAGAAACTACTCCGCATCGTGTGATAACGTGCTTCACTAGATACTAAGTCTATGAATTCGCATAGTCCCGGAAGTACATCCACAAATGTCGGCGCTTTCCTCACGTGACTTGCATCTGCAGGCGTGCGTAGCGATCCTCTTAACGCGACGGTATGTACAACCCAGCGGCTTGTGAAACTTACAATCGTAAGTGCTCTGAACTGAGGCAACGCACGTGCTCAGACCACAACAGAAGAGAGCTAACAGCGCTCAAGGTCTACTCCGAAGATAACGGTGTTGTGAAGTATGATAAGCGGTATGCACGCATATTAAATGCGCACATATTGGTCTAATGAAGAAAGTGGAAAATCTGAACTACTTAGGAGATTTCACGGTGGAAGATGCGTTAGGAATTACGTCTAGGAAACTGACAAAGTAAAAGAGGGTTCACGCACAAAACCCATCCCTCCGTTCTTTTTTTCTTTAATCTTTTTTTTTTCTGTAATACCACTCTATTTACGGGTAGGCATGCGCATATGAGCTCATGCCAAGTGTTCTTGTTTTTTTTTTCTTTCTCCTCGAAACAACGTAGAACTACATCAAACAGTTCCCATGTTCCGCTAAATCCACGCTTTCTTTCTTTCTGGCATTCAAGGCACACTCTCCGCATAGGTCATATTGCGTGCCTTCCAGCTTGAACGGTGTGACTCTTTCCTCCGGCATATCCAGCTTGCAAACAACTGGCGCCCCATGCGGCCGAGGTGCGAAGCTAGCGCGTTTTCAATGAAACGATGGATGATGATGAACAAACTTTATTAAATTGGCAGAAAGATCCCCCTCCCCCTTTCAGAGGAGGGGGGGCACCCAACCTAGACGATGGCCATGTTCCCGCGGGCCCTGGCGGCGTCTTCGGCCTGCTGTATTAAGCGGGCTTGTAATTGTGAGTCTGAACTGAGGAGCGCGGCCTTCCATCCACGCCCGTCTGGGAATTCGCCTCTCATGGGGGCCTCCGGGCACGCCCATAGCATGTGGCTCAAGTCCGCCCGGTTATTGCAGAATTAACACTTGTCCGAGTGAAGTTCCGGCGCGCAGTAATTCATCGTTACCGGACTAGGGAACGTATGTGTCTGAAGTAGGCGTCATTGAACAATGGAACGATGGAGTTCCCTTTTTTAAATGCGAAGCATTTCTTAGCGAACTTCGGCGACTTTGAGCGTATCTATCTAGCTATCTATCTAGCCGCCTACGACTTTGTGCTCTCCTGGCCGTATCATTAATGGGATTTATACCAAATTTGGTATGGCATAACATGACCGTATGACGAACATAAGTGGCTGGTCATATCATGAAAATAATGACTAACTTGTCATGAAAAGTATGATTTACATGCCCCTGTCATGGCGCGCTCGCGGCCGTTTTGTTAGCTTGATATACACCAAATTTGGGATTGAGTGACGTGACTGTATGACGAACATAAATGACAGGTGATAATATGCAAATAATGACGTGCTTGTCATGAACAACATGATTTACATTCCACGCTCATGGCGCGCTCGCGGCCGTTTCGTTAACTTGATATACACCAAATTTGGTATTGAGTGACATGACTGCATGACGAACATAAATGACCAGTGGTAATATAAAAATCATGACTTGTCATGTGCGACATGACTTGCATGCCACGCTCATGGCGCACTCGCGGCCGTTTCGTTAGCTTGATATACACCAAACCTGGTATTGAGTGACGTGACTGCATGACGAACATAAATGACCAGTGGTAATATAAAAATCATGACTTGTCATGTGCGACGTGACTTGCATGCCCCTGTCATGGCGCGCTCGCGGCCGTTTCGTTAGCTTGATATACACCAAATTTGGGATTGAGTGACGTGACTGTATGACGAACATAAATGACAGGTGATAATATGAAAATAATGACGTGCTTGTCATGAACAACATGATTTACATTCCACGCTCATGGTGCGCTCGCGGCCGTTTCGTTAACTTGATATACACCAAATTTGGTATTGAGTGACATGACTGCATGACGAACATAAATGACCAGTGGTAATATAAAAATCATGACTTGTCATGTGCGACATGACTTGCATGCCACGCTCATGGCGCGCTCACGGCCGTTTCGTTAGCTTGATATACACCAAACCTGGTATTGAGTGACGTGACTGCATGACGAACATAAATGACCAGTGGTAATATAAAAATCATGACATGTCATGTGCGACATGACTTGCATGCCACGCTCATGTCACGCTCGCGGCTGTTCGTTGGTTTGAGATACACCAAATCTGGTATTGAGTGACATGACGAACATAAATGACATGTGGTAATATGGAAATAACGACATGTCATGAACGACATGACTTGCATTCTACGCTCATGGCGAGCTCGCGGCCGCTTCGTTAGCGTGATATACACCAAATTTGGTATTGAGTGACATGACTGTATAACGAACATAAGTGGCAGGTGGTAACATGAATATCTTGGCATGCATGTCATTTACAACGCCATTTACATGCCACGCTCATGGTCCGCTTGCGTCCAGTTCGCTAGCTTGATATACACCAAAATTGGTATTGCGCGACGTGACTGTATGACGAACATAAATGACAGGTCCTAACATGTAAAACATGACATGCAAATTATGTAAAGCATGATTTGCTCCTAACTGGCTGCTTCGCATTACATCGATTCCCACAGTGCGTGGGATCTGCCGGCTTTTCTTTTTTCCTAATAATCAAGTGAACAGGGCGAATGTTGAAAAAAACAGATGACAGGGGAGCTTCCAAAAGCAAGAAAAAATCACAGCATATCCGCGGAGTGAATGATGATGAGTGGGCGAAGCTCCGGAGGTTCATCGGTAAACCGCGAATCTTCCGTGAAATTCGCCCAGTACATCATCAAAGACGTGACATTATAATGGCTTTATGGTCGGTGAAATGGAGGGAGAGCGGTTCCTGGATGGGTCGTAGTCGAAAGTTTGCAAAGACGAGATCGATGCAGGTTCCTCGGATGGTGGTTGGTTGCATGTGGTCAAACGATATGCATGTGAGACCATATCGCGATGCCATGTGTTGTATGGCATCGCGATCGTCATCGTCATCAGCGTCATCGTTATGACGCATAGTGGGTACATTCCATGTGGTGTGCCGTGATGGCAGCATCATCGTCATCACACAGGACCTTGAAAATCGAGGTGGCTACTACGTACTACAAACTACAGGGGACGCACGATCCACGGCATAAGGAGCTTCGCCCCTAAAAACGAATCGCGCGAGTCATATACAGCGATCACGATTTGAACAGCTTGGAGTTTGTCCTTCAGCAGTTAAAGATCCCAGAATGGAATTCTAGGAAAACGATGAAAACTGTGACTAACTTTTATTGCGATAGCAATTATATGGACAGTCTCGACGGGTTTTTGCCGTCGCCGTCGCCGTTGCCGTCGCCGTCGCCGTCATGTCGCGTATGAAGTCCAAATTGATAAGAACCCCCTGCGCATCGTACGTTCTACCAGCGGGTAATAGCGGGCGAGCGGGAGCGGTGAACGCGGCTGAAGCGGCGATCAAACGAGCCGGCATCTCCGTCGCTCCGAGGCGCATGCGATAAGATTCCCTCAACTGTTCAACCGGCCCCGCTCGTCGTTCGCGAGCGTGAAAAGACGCGAGGGGGGGGGGTGGGGGGTCCCTCGAGCGACCTTCGATTTTACGACCCCGGTCGTCGCGGGCGCGCGCGTTATCTCCCCTTGTCGGCGGCCGACAGCGGGGGGCCGGTGTACCCTTCTACGTGCTGCGCTCTCAACGCGAAGAGAATTCTCTTAAACAAGCGTTTTCTAGACTTGCGTGAGATCGGATCCAAAAGACTTGGCTGCCAGCCTCACTTCGTATAACATTACAATTTGTTGCTATCGCATTCATTGCTTCACCCTTGCGGTGAAACTGTGACTTTTTTTAGACAGAAACAGTCACTGTGATAAAGCTAGGGCAGTTATTGTATGAGTATCGTAGGATCGTAAAATGAATTTGAATCCAACAGATAATGAAGCCAAAGAGAACAAAGTGCAAACATAGCGAAAGCGTAGTGTAAGCCCAAGGAAAGTATTTATTTATAACCTATGCTTTCCTTGGCTTCATTACCGGCAGCATTCATTGCGTTCTGTCTGAAAATGATTCGACACCTCGATCCATTCCCCCCTTTTTCCTTCATTAAATCATGTGTAGCTGGGACGCTCAGCTTAATGCTAATGACGACATTCTTGACTTGCCGCACACGGCGTAAGCGTTTTTTGAAGCAGTGGTGCAAATACATGCGGTATCTTGATAAACCCAAGCGTATCAGTACTGAAGCGCCGGAAGCGGGAGCCGAGTGATTTATACGCACGCATAACGTGCTACGTCATGCTGGACGCAGTTCACATCCAGGCTAAGTAACTTGTTTTTTAAATGCGAATGCATTTCTTAGTCGGGCTATGTCAGGCATCCGGCGTTGTGCGGCGTTGTCCGCGCGCCGGCAGGTGTTATCTCTCCGCTCTCACTCCCTCTCCCATAGCAACAGCTGCGGGCGCGCGCGCTTATCCTCGCCCCTAGCCACGGTGTAAGAATATTCAGGTGTTGACACTGCGCGCGCCTGAGCGGCCAGATAACGTTCGGTCTCGCGGGCGCACACTGCTGCGAGCCGTCAGATGGCGCCGCGGCCAACGTACCCAGCGAAGCGGGGCTCGCGAATTGAAATTGCTCTGCCTCCCCAACATTTTCGTCCGAAGCGGTGTGAGTAATTCGATGTCACCTTCATCGATAAAAGAGCACAACACGCACGCGAACAAAAAAAGCGTGGCTTCAAAACAGCGCGGACGCTCATGCCAGCAAAAAGAACCATGAATCAGCAGCATGCGCGTTTTTGCCGAGTGGGCTGCCGAGACGGCTGACCCCGCTCGTCATCGCGCCATCTACGAAGGCACCGATTGCTTAATCGGTGCCTTCGTAGATGGCGTTACGACGAACGGGGTCAGCCGTCTCGATAAGTGATAACAGCCCGAACATTATCTGGACGCGCGGGGATTGCGCTTTTCAACGCGTTGCGGGGAGAGTGTCAGCACCTGTCTATGTATATTCTTACACCGTGCCCCTAGCAACCGGAGCATGTGGTGCGAGAGAGTGTAGGAGAGGGTAGGTGCAGTGCTTCGCCGCTCCTTCTCTCGCCGTTCGCTCTCTCTCCTCCCTGCGCCCCACTCTCCCGTCCGCTCGCGCCTCACTCTCGACCGTTCGCTGGCTGGGCGCCTCTCAAGGCGATGGCAGAAGTCGGTGTCGGTGCAAGAAATGCATTCGCATTTCCTCACGATTCCCTTCGGGGAGGTGGGGGGCATTTTTTTTTTCAGCCGAAAGTGACGTGTTATCGCAGTCCCTCAACGTAAAGCGCAGCCGAAAGAAATTAGGTTTTGGTTTGTTTTGCAAGCTCACTTTAAACATATCACATGTTTCGTTTTTTTTTTCTACCTTCACCCAGCATTTAAAAAAAAATTGAAGCCCCAGTACGCTTGAGTTTGTTAAGGTTCGCTTTTCTAAATACGTTTCATTTTTTTCGTTGAACCCAACTAGAAGCAGGCGCGTTTCATCGAGCTACCTAAAAATGTTTTGTGCTTTGCTTCCATGCAGGTAATGCGCCTGAAACTCATGATTCTTTTTCAGCTACCTGCAAGCCAGCGACATATAGTATAATAACTCAACTTAAAGAAGCTGCTTTTATGGCGGCATGGAAATGATATAGCGATTTCAGGCAGTCACGGGGAGAATGGTAATGTTAAGGCTAATATCAGTGTCTCTATATCCTCTTTACGATCCCTTTTTCCCCGCCCCTGTACAGGGTAGCAAACCGGTTCTTCTACCAGGTTAACCGCCCTGCCTTTTCCTTTATCTGTTTCTCTCTCTCTCTCAGTGTCTTTCATAATCTTTGAATGTCGACCCATTGCTCTATTTCCTAGCAAGCTCCTTCGCTGAATTATTCTAGTTGAGTTTTCATCTTGGTCTGTGTTCTACAAGAACTATCATTGCATTGTTTATCTGAATAGCTTCTTCTTCACCGACTGTCAAATTTATTGCTATATATGTTCAGAAAAAAGATCTCCATGAATTCTTCTGCTACCATCGTAAAGTGCTCAGCGCTGCATCGAGTAGGTCCATGCTTTATGGCGTATCTAAATCAAAGCATACGGGGGGATGTCAAGTCACTGAGCCTGCAATTCCCAAAATAGAGGTCCACCAGTCCGAAATATTTATGCCCGTACTCAAAAAGCAACTTCAGTGTAACTCTACAAGGCGGCCTTTTATTCAAGTATGAAAAGTAAGAGCAAAGGTCAAGGTGTGTTTCAAAAGCACCCCTTATTCGGTCCAAAACCACCCTTGTCGTCAAAAAGGACGAGCATGGGAGCGAGGCTATGAAATGTGGTTGGCCGCAGTCGTTGTTTGATTTATCTGTCCAACAATAAAGATAATCAGTGGAATGCACATGAACGCACGTTCATTGGTGGTTGTGTTAATTTACCCACTTGTTTCGAAATACTGCAGGTTATGACAGACCAGGCAATAGTGATCACTAGAGACCGGATTATAGGCAAATGCCTATTTTTTTCCTTGTGTTCCTATCGCGCCACTTTGATATATGAGCATGAATTAGGGGTAAAGGAGGGCTTTTATAGTGTTTTTATAGTGCCTATAAATGCCTATTTTTGGGGTTTGTGCCTAAATGTCAATAAGTGCCCATAAATGCCTATTTTCAAAATTGGTGCCCATATGAACGCTATTTAGCCTCAAATTTTGCTTTAGAGTACAGTTTGAGACCGTAATTCATGTTACGGGGCAAAATTGACGTTTCGGAACTTTATGGGGTGCAAAAACCTAGTTCCCTAGTTCAACAAGCATCCGGGAAGCAACCGGTAGCAGCAGCGAAATGGGACGCGCCGGCCACCTTACCCCACCGCACTGACATGGCGCGAGCGGTTGGAGCAGGGGAGAGGAAAAGACGCTATTTCTGCAACCCTAAATGGGAGCACGTTCCAGCGTGTACAGTGGAATGGGGAGAGGAAAATAAAGGCGGGAAGAGGAGAGG
Source organism: Rhipicephalus appendiculatus (assembly GCA_030522465.1). NCBI lineage: Eukaryota > Metazoa > Arthropoda > Arachnida > Ixodida > Ixodidae > Rhipicephalus > Rhipicephalus appendiculatus. The sequence goes on from JALIZH010032972.1 coordinate 15,810, forward strand.
GGAAGAAGAGGAGAGTGGTGTCTATGGCCGAGGACGTGGCGGGCGGCTTTTACCACCGGTTTTCCAGTACAGTGTTCCCATGGAATTGAAGCACCTCCTTGAAGACTTGGGCGTGGTGGGGGGCAGAAAACAGGAGGTGCCTGCGCGCAGCAGCAGGAATATGGAGAGCGAATGCGAAACCATGGAGTGCCGTCAGGGGAAAGTAGAAAGTAGGTAAAAAAAAATCATATGTGCACATGGCTTTCGTTTCGTTTGTAATTTACTCTTTAAGGGCGCCTCACCAGGTCACATGAGAAAGTTTAGTCAGATACTGGAAGTATTCGCGTGCCCAATGAAGAGCTTTGTACCACAAAAACGTTTTAATTGGTTCATTACGAGCCGCGAAAGCATGACGCCGGTAGGTGAGCTTGAAACCTTTGCCACTCGCAAGTCAAACTCCCTGCCCTCTTCGGTATCAGAGAAACTCGGAGCCGGAAGATCACACGACGTTGACGCATCAACACGCCATGCGCACGCAAGATTACACTATGTGCGCATGACATGCCCAAGCCAGGTCGTGCGCACAAGCGGTGTTGTATCGTTTCGGCGTTAGCTCTATAGTGTACTGCCTGTTTCAGTGGGATGGATCCGTCTGTGCGTTTGGAGAGGCTGGCATGGATCCTGTATCCTTACCACGACACAGCGCGTCGCACAGCTGGAACTGCTGTAATGGACGATGCACCAAAAACATGCTAAGCGTTGTCAGGGCTGGCACCGGCACGACGCGGGAACGGCGAGAACACGAACACAAAAGAAATATAGGCAGCTAAGTCTCGCATCGCTCTAGGTTCGAAGAAAAAACTAAAGAAAAACGCGCACACATTCCGTTTGTATGTTTTAGTATTTCTATTAACGTTCATGCTTCTATTCAAGCAACAGATTGCACAAATTACACATGTAGCCTCGAATAATTCTCGCAGTATAATGTACTACTGTGACATACACGGGACCATTCCTTGTTGAACGTCACCTACCCCACATTGGTGCGCGCGCCCGTGAGATAAAGGGCACGAGGCATTCAGTCTGACATTTCACCTCCTTCCGGGGTGCGATGCGTTGAAAATCTTGGCAGACGTGATCGTTAGCGCTCAGTGCATGCGTTACACTTCTAGCTCGAAACGCTCAAACCTGGTAAGGGGCCCTTTATGGTGTTCACACAAAGAGGAGAAATTGACCATGCGCTATTAGACCCGGCCAATACGAGGCTAACAGACTCTTCTGGCCTTTTAGCGGTCTGGCTATTGAATCATGTGCTGCCCTTCCCAGCCATGCCGAAAAGAAGCAGACCCAGGAGCGTGTTTATTCGATGGTGGACACTTAACTTACCATTCTGGACAATAAAAGGAGAGACCGTGTTCTGGAAACCGTGCCCGAAAAGGGACCATTGCATGGCTATGTTAAATCATTAACGCCTTGGTATAATCATAAAATATAACATTTGTTTGCTTTATTCCTGTCGTAGACCAGGTCGCGCACGTCCTTATTCGAAAATTTGAGTTTTTGTAAGAATTTATTGTGCCTATATTTACGATTTTGGGGGGCCTAAAACTGTGTTTTTCCTGCCTATTTTTGGCGCCTAAAACACGATTTTTAGTGCCTAAAAATCGGGCCTCTAGTGATCACACGAGAAAAATAATACAAATAAGCATAAATTAGAAAATCACATGCCAGCTCCACAGCATAACAATACTGACCAATAAAACTATAACGGCCCAACGCAGCCTGTATAAGGGCATCAACATCAAATATATACACGGGAAAATAATTAAACCCTTCGATACAGTGCAGGACAAAAATATTGTTCATTCATTCGCAGCCAAATTGGAATTAAGGAGTGATTTTGGGCATGACGAGTTCGTCGGCTACTAAGCGGTTTCGGGTATAGTCAGGGGGGGGTTGTGGCTCATTTTGCCGGCTAACATATCTCGAAGAAACGTAAGGCGTCCAATCTAACTTCGAACTTCCAGCGGCTGCACCTTGTTTGTCTGCCGAGACGGTGAGCCTCGTTCCTCTTGTGTATCTTTGTGGATGTTGCGAAACACCTTAGCAACGGGAAAATTTGGACAAGTTAGTGATACATGATAAGCCACAGTGCAACTGCCGAGACAGGGACAAAAGGAAAAAGGACCAACTCGTTCGCCCTTCTTGCTTTTGTCCTTGTCTCGGCGCTGTGCTTCATCATCGTTACGAAACACGCCCCTGTTGCACACATGCAGGCGTTCTTGAAATGGGGCATAAACACTCTTGGCGAGAATTTTTTTTTGTTGTTGTTACTGATGCATCGAAGTCTCAGGCTCACGTGTTACGCAGCTGTTGGGCCATTCTTTTCAGATGCCGACCTTCTACACCCACAAAAAAGCATATTTACAGCGGAGCCTTACGCGATATTATCGGCTGTTAAATGCATTAAAAATTCAAAACGCGTAAATCAGTTATATACACAGATTCTTAAAGCGTTGTTGGGGCATCAAGAACTATCAGTAAGCACGAAATTACAGCGTAATCTGTTATGAGCTCACGCGAACAGACGATATTGGTGGCGTAGTTGACCGCCGCAGCCTACGGCCAATGTCCGATCCAGCTATCGTGCGCATGAGAAAAAAAAATCAGTTTCGCCGCAAGAGCCAAGTATTGAGAGCGATAGCAACAAATTGGAATGTTATACGAAGTAAGGCTAGCAGCTAACTCTTTTGGATCCGATATCGCGTAATTCGACAAAGTGCTGGTTGAAGCGAATGCGACCGCTCCAGGGAGCAAAGCGGTTTTCGTGATCTATGTCGTCTCAACACAAAGTAAGCGGTGAGAACACACCACGTATACGAGCCGTCTTGTGATGTCTATCGAGATAGCGCACGCGCCAGCGCTCTCACCCTTATGATAAAGTTCGCAGTTGCTGCTCGAGCGACGCAGCCCCACCCCCCTTACCCCCCAGCGGCGCCACTTGCACGTTCCTTCGCCCTACATAAGATGGGCGGGGCGTTTCCTCTCCGCTTGACGAGCAATCGATGCAAGGCCTCGCACGTGCGGCGATGTTATCGCATGTGCCCTACGAGCAAAGGAGACGGCCGGTCTTTTCATCTCTGCTTCAGCCAAGCTCGTACCCAGCACTCGCGCTATTACTACACTCGGCGACAACTTTTCTTGACAGCACCGTGGAAGCTACAGAACCGAAGCGCATGCCTGCTAACGCGCCAAATTTTGTACATAAGTTTACTGATAATTTTCCCATTGACCTGGCTGAAACAAATGCTGCTTTATTTATTATGAGACTAAAACAGTTGCGGGAAGTCATGGGTAAACTACAATTGATGTTAACTTTGCAAAAATGCCTTCCTTTTCTTTTCATTTCTCAGACAGCACCACCTTTTCAGCACGCCTATTTTCCAAAGTAAACATGGCGTCCATGACGTGGGTCAGTGTGCGGCCGCAAACGCACTCTTTTGTTGTCCCAGAAAAACATGCTCGTAATATGACACTAACATATACACCGAACAATCGAAATGTTTCTCCCATTACCATCGTGATTTTCTAAACGCGTGGTCGATGCGAGAGAGCAAAGCCGAAATCAGCCGCGAGCTGCCGTACTGCATGCGGAGCAACACGAATGTGCGGATGCCCCGCCTCCGTAGCCTTCGCTCCTCAGTCAAGATAAGTTTTTGCCGAGTACAGCGTGGAGAACATGCGATGCGCGGGGGGGGATGGTATTGATTTCGACTTTAGATGGAGCATGACGTCGACAGCGACGGCGAAAGCCCGCCGAGAGTGTCCATGATCGAATTGAATGAAAACCAGCGGTAAACACGAAATACAAAGAAAGAACACGACGGGAAAGGCTGGCACTTACAACTGATCAAAGCATGCCTGAAACGCAAACTTATACCCACCGGCAACCACCTTGCGCATGCGTGAAGCAGCCATACGTCATATAATACAAAAAACTTAACGAGTTATCAAGGCGTCTAGAAAGGTCATCTCCTTAGCAGACAGGTGCACTGACGTGTCACTGACGCAATTGCTTCCCTCTTTCTTAATGTAGAAGGCTTCCAAAATTTCCCTTTGGGTTTTTGTCTTTCCCCAACCTAAGATTATCGTGTTGTCAAGCGCAGGATCGCACCTGCACTGCCTGCAATAGCTTGGTACATGAGCACCATCATTAATAGGAAGGGAGGCCTTGTGTTCCCTGAGGCGCTCATTAACACACCGACCAGTTTGGCCGATGAATGCTTTGCCACACGATAAAGGGATATGATAGACAATATGAGTAGCGCAAGGCACAAATTTCGAGACATGATTCGTGCCGCACGTGGCCCTTCTCTGAGGCATGCCGATTGATGCGGCTGCACAGACCACTCAACTTCTGCGGAACCGAGAAAACCATGCGCATGCCATGTTGTGCTTCATCATCAAGCAAGTAGACTGAATTCGGCTGGGTTCCCGTACCATGTGACGCGAGCGGTTGCCGAGAAGCTGCTGAAAGAGCAGAAAAGGTCGCGCAGGGTGGAAGCAGTTGACGCCTCAGCTTTTTCGCGGGACCAATGCATTTTCGTGGTCATGCCTTATGTGCATAAGTTATCGCAAAATATCAAGAAGGTGGCTACGAAACATGGCATGCGCATGGTTTTCTCGGCTCCGCGGAAGTTGATTGGTCTCTGCAGCCGCATCAATCGGTATGCGGCGCGCAGAGAAGGGCCACGTGCGGCACGAATCATGCGCCTCGAAATTTGTGCCTTGCGCTACTCATGTTGTCTATCATATCCCTTTAGCGTGTGGCAAAGCATACATCGGCCAAACTGGCCGGTGTGTTAATGAGCGCCTCAGGGAACACAAGGCCTCCCTTCCTACGAATGATGGGGCTCATCTACCAAGCCATTGCAGGCAGTGCGGGTGCAATCCCTGTCCTTGACAACACGAGAATCTTAGATCGGGGAAAGACAAAAACCCAAAGGGAAATTTTGGAAGCCTTCTGCATTAAGAAAGAGGGAAACAATTGCGTCAGTGACATGTCAGTGCACCTGTCTGCTAAAGAGATGACCTTTATAGACGTCGTGATAACTTTTTGTATGATATGACGCATCGCTGCTTCACGCATGCGCCAGGTGGTTGCCGGTGGGTATTAGTTTGCGTTTCAGGCTTGCATTGATCAGTTGTAAGTTCCAGCCTGTCCCGTCGTGTTCTTTCTTTCTATTTCGTGTTTACCGCTGGTTTTTATTCAATTCGACATGTACCAACTAGCTCAGTCCATCGCTTTGATGTCCATGATCGCTATCGCAATAAAACGGTATTTGAGCGGGAATACAACCCATGCACTCCGCGCGGCAGTCGAGTATTTTACCACCGAGCCACGCCAGCGCTTGCAACTATTTCGGAAAAAGACCTGTGTAGGTGCGCGTTTTGCCTCACAGACGCGTAGTGGGTACCTCACTACTTCCCCATTTCACAAAACAATGATGATCACGGGCACTGGGTACCTCGCAACTGTATTTGCTGAAGTCGCCCTAACATAGTTTACAACGGGATCTACGACCGTCGCTCCTACAGCTCCCGCTGTGACTGCTGCGCTTTCCGCGTAGGCATGTCATTTTATAGCGAACCTGTCTTAGTCTACCCTGTGCCGTCGTCTTCGTAGTAGTAGTGGTGGTGGTGGTGACACGCGTCGAGCAGGTCCCTTGACCAAAGGTGAGAGTGAATAAAGAAATACTTAAAATTAAGTACATTTCCTTGGCGAGGCGGGGCTTGTACCCGGGCCCACACGATACGAAGACAGGTGTCATAAGCACTGCTCTATACATTCACGCCTACAGAACATGAACTTAAGGAAATCATATGAATGCGACTATTGTAACACAATTGAAAGGCATAACATCTGCTATGGGCGCTTTATTTAAATATTTTCTAAAAATCAAGATACATGCATAAACCTAGAGGTACTTTGGGCACAAAATACCGGGAAATCAATTCGGACTTTTCTTCGAGACTTCGATAAATGTGTAAAACCAAGGCAAGGCACTTGAGCGCGTGAGAGCGTCATGTAGACAACAGGGCGCGCACACTTGGCAGGATTCCGGCTGCGCCGCTGGCAAATAACGTGACGCGAGGCGTTCTCTGAAACGCCATTGCCGCGTGATCTCAGTAGACATCCCGTGACATGACGTGAAGCGTTCGCTGAAACACCACTGCCTGAACCCGCAGCTAGGTCACGTGATCTCGTTTTGACCAATGAGGTGTAACCGCGCGCATTTCAAACCTAGCGGCGAATTTACGACGCCACGTGATCTCGCTAGCCTATCACATACACTCGCGCGCGCTTACAGCTTCACTGTCCTACGGTTTTCACGAAGCGGAACTGGCTGTTTCTTTTTGATCGTTGTTGAAAATTCTATTGTCGCGGAAGTAGTTACACACAAGTTTCTTGCGACGGCGTTTTGTTTTGCGTCTTTTTTGTTAATGGCGAACAAAATTCAGAGCAATCTGCGGGTACGACACCTACAGTTCACTTGAATTATACAGGTTCACATTAAGCGCGTATTTTGACTAGGCAAATGTGTGATTACGCAGGTATGCTGCAATTGGGGCCTCGTGTGAAGAATGCCGTTCAACTGCTGCAAGTGTAAATTCTAAAAATTTGGCGTTTATAATGGCCTATTTAGGAACTGTAGATTTTGTTCAGTTGCATAGACCTTAAGGAATTCTGAAGCCACGCATAACGCAAGCAGTGACATATCACTTAACCTTACGAAAATCGAATAAAAAAAAACACTCTGGGACGGTCATTTCACTAGAGTACGCAGAAAGGAGAACGCTTAATTATGCATTCTTTGGAGAAGGTCTCGGATCCGCGTCCGAGGCGGGTGCCCAGACCCACTAAAGAGACGCTGGACTCAAACATTATTGATTTGGCAATGAAGTTTACGTTCTTCTTCTTGTAAAGGCTTTTTGACTCAGAATCAATAATCGTCATCTGGCTTATTTCAATATCCTCCTTTCCTTGACGCTCCTGGTTTTTTTCTTCTCACAAATGCTGTGTCACGACGATAGCGCGCACGCCGTTCGGGACCTCAAAGTACCAAGCTCGAGGCTTTAACACAAGGAAAGTCGCGCTCGGCGCAGGTTGATTATTGTTGTGGGACGAAAAAATTGAGAAACCGTTCCATTCTGAAAAGTGGATGACTAGCGAAGCTGTTTAGCACACGATGCAGAAGTGACGCAGAATTTTGAACCATAGCCGATCACACACCAGGCAACTAAATCCCAATTGACTGTCCAGAAAATCCCTTTTCAAATTTAGCCCATGCTCCATTGAAGTTTTTCCTTTTAGCAGTAGCCTATGCATCTTTTTGCCTCTGACTTGCCGCAAGCGCTTGGCGTTTGGCGCACAATCTTAACGGGTGTTTGCCACCCGTGTGTTACCTTCTTCACTTTTAGTGGACCAGTGGTGAGTAGTGGGATTCGCCGAATTTCTGTGGCCCATACGTTTTTGCCCTCGGAACTGTAGTTGTTCGTTTTTGCCCCGCTGTAGGTTGTTCTCTCGCCTTCTATCTTCTTCTCTCTTTATTCCCTTTCCTTCTCTCTTTCTCTCTGTACTCGTTTTCCCCTCCTCGTTTCCCTCCTCATCACCCTCGCATCTCTCCTGCTCACTCTCATTTCACTATTCCATCCCCTTGCAATACTATACTATGCAAGGCGATGCTACGTTCTGCTAGCGTGCCTGGGATAGCCAAGTGGTTCGGACGTCCACCTTCGGATTGTGGGTACGCGGGTTCAAATCTCGCCTCACCACGAAATTTTTTCGTCAAAAATTTCCCTGTCTCTTTCTTCTTCTCTTTATCTATCTCTCTCTGTACTTGTTCTCGCGCCCACCAGGGTTATTGTCTGCCACGCCGAACAAATCTGTTCACGTGCTCTGGGAGCGAATCAGAACCGGAAGAAGATGAAGAAGATATGAAGAGAGATCATGCCGGGTCATGATGATGATAACTTTCTATCTATATGCGGCATACGGCAAACCTCGAGCATAAAATCTCCGCTGTCAAAAATTGTGCCGCGAAGTCAGCAGTATTCACCCACATTTTAGCCCATTAAGGAAATCAATGCAGAGAACACTACATAGAGCTAAACTCTAACAAAACTATTGCATGCCTTATACGTCACCCCGCAAGTGCACTTCGCAAAAGAGTTTTCATTTCTTTTTTTCCACGGTTTCATTGCTAGACTGAATTCTCTTTATTCGTTTTTCTTTTTAACGCTTTTTCCAAGTGCATTCAGCACCGTCTACGCAGCATCATTGCTGAAACTTCTCGAGGACTGTTTTAACAACCCCAAAATCACTGGGGGGTAGAAAGGCAACCGCTTTAGTTTTCACGCGTTCATGCCCTCTTGGCGTTCGCAAAGACCTGAGCTTTACACACTCCATGTGACTCCTCACTCGCGAATCAAGCACGTCGTAGCTACGGTTCTACTTGGCACGGTTTCCTTTACTCTTAGCGCCACGTACCTAGCTCTTCGAGCTCTGTATGGCGCCGCCGGTATTGAAGACATTGATAGCGGCATACTGTTACCGCATGAAGCAGTGCGAGGCGCGTTAAGAGGAGTGCGCATGTGTGTCTTCGCTCTCGTGGCTTGACTTCGTCATACATAGGAGAGCCAAGCTTTGAAAGAGCTGAATTTTTTTTTTCCTCGTATGAGTTGTCGTTGCCCGCGATTTCGACTTCTCTCGACTTCGTTTGTTGTCACTGAATCACACAGACATTAACATCTCCTATCTGCATTGCGAGTAATCGCGTTGTAGGCGTACCGAAACGCGTTAGTTCCTCAACACTGCAAGACTTTCACGAGGGTGGCGATGCGGGCTTGTTGGTTGGTCATACTAGAATGAGTTGAGCGTATACTAGGACACGGACAGAAGAAAGAGACATACACACACTGGCGCCAGTGTGTGTATGTCTCTTTCTTCTGTCCGTGTCCTCGTATGCGCTCAACTCATTCTAGTAAGACTTTCACTGCAAGATCTCCACCCCCTCCCCCCTCCTCTCGACCCCTATCCATTGTGGCTTTTACCATCTGAAGGAAGTGCAAAGCAAAGACGGGTTATAAGGGGGCAGAGGGGGGGGGGGGGGGTGCGCAACCCACCCCTGCGCACGCCTATGCCTATACCGGAGTTATATCGTTCGGTCTTTGGGTTGCATGGTTCGCTTCTCCTCTGCCCGTGTCTCTACGCCTTACCTTCCTTCGCCATCACGTCGCCCAACACGATCCTCCGGACGAATTCTTTCAAGGAGCCCCGTCTGAGTGGGCCAGTCGGAAAGCAGAACGGTTTCCGCGTGCTTTCGATTTGAGAGACAAGGCATAGGACACATGACTCACGTAACGTATCATAACGGGTGTCTTTCCCTCTGAGCCGCGATTTCTTTCCGCCAGCACAATGATTATTGACAAAGGCGCTTTCCTCTATAGCCATCATTGCAAGCCGCTGCCAGCGCGGCTACAGCGCAAGTCGATTTCCGTTACGTGTGCTCCATCACCCGGCGCCAGCTGCGTTTAACGAGTGGCGCTTCCCATTCCTTTCAATTGCTCTGACAGGTGTCGCTACGTGCGCCGGGCTCGTCTGGAGGCGGCACTGCTCAGATGTCATCGAATCTGAGCAGCGAATACCAGACGAAACTCGCAGTGCACCAAAGCCCCGTTTTTCTTTGAGGTCCGCTGTGGAGTAAAGAACAAACGAAGAAGAAACACCGTAAATATTATAGTATGCACTGCAACAGAGGTAAGTCACTGCACCCTTAAAAAAAAGAAAAAGAAAAAAAGAAAGTAAAATTGACGCCAAAATCACGTGTTTTTTTTTTTTTTTTTTGTTTTGTTTTCTGAAGGGATATTGGCCGTCGCCCGGCCTTCTTCATCGATAAAATGTCCAACATCGACAGAGATTAGCTGCCATTCGTTCATACAAACATTATGAAGCAAGGAACTATTTTATGTATTCCTTATGCATTTCATTCAAATGGGTTGTTTTCTATTAACCGGCAGCCGCATTCTCTAATATGTCGGCAATACCGATTGAATGCCATCTGCTGTTATCGACTATTCGAATTCAAAATTTTTTTGTACATATCTAAAACTTCTCGAGTACCTTGCTGGTGCTCAAGCATGCGCGCACCCACACACTTCTTGTTGTATTCCTTTTTCTTAAAATAAATATACTTAAGGGGAGGTTGATACCTACGCGGGGCGTAGGCAACTCATGATATCTTACAATCGTAAAATTTTCAACAATCACGCAGGTAGACAAATAAACACATGAACGGACATTCACATAATCAGTCTCAGTACTACAATGTAAATTCTCACGCAACAGTGATCGAGCTTCACGCCTGAAAGCGACGAAGGCGCTGTTGAAGTTCCTGCGAGCGACCCCCTCGTTGAACGCTTGTGACACTCCTGTGTTTGTGTGTGTGTTTCTGCTTCCCTCCCTCTCTCATTCCTCTCTTCCTTACTTTTCTGTCTCCCCTTACCCCTTCCCCAGTGCAGGGTAGCCAGCCAGATATTTGCTTTCCGGTTAACCTCCCTGTCCTTTCCGCATCCCATCTCTCTCTCTCTCTCTCTCTCTCTCACGCAACAGTAGCGTTCACATAACCCAAATACCCTCGCGAAACACAAGAGATCGCCAATAAGTCGGCACAGCAGACACTATAGGCACGTGCGAATTGTCTCCTGATTTCTGCATTCTAAATACCATCCTCATTTTCACAAAAGCAAACGCTGCTCAGACAAAAACACGGGGAACATGTAACCAAGAGTACCTAGAGTTAATATTTAACAACGTGACTAATCATTTTTATCCAATTCTTTAGACTGGTTCGGGGATTATCTAGGCTGCGCCAGTCCGCATTTCATATTAATGCTACGTTCTAAGTACATCATGACAGCATAGAATTATAGGCTCAAACATTGACTTTATGCCTGGTCGCAAGTTCTGCGCTTTGTTTTGTTTCGCCTCCAGCGCACTGAAAACTTATCAACTAAGATTAATCCTATTAGATTAAGAACGACTGTTATCCCCTTGTACACCGCGCTTTTTTTTTTTTTTACACGATAATTAAAGTGGCGGAAAAGCCAGTGTGGAGGATAGTAACGCTCTCAATAGATTCATGCAGGAAATCCTACTCTTTATCTGAAACGCAGTCGTTGCGCTTCTTTTTTAGAATCTCGATTTGATATCTGGGGTTTAACGTCCCAAAACCACGAGATGATTATGAGAGACGCCGTAGTGGAGGGCTCCGTAAATTTCGACCATCTGGTGTTCTTTAACGTGCACTGACATCGCACAGTACACGGGCCTCTACCATTTCGCCTCCATAGAAATGCGACCGCCGCGGCCGGGATCGAACCCGCGACCTTCGGGTCAGCAGCCGAGCACCCTAACCGCTATACCACCGCGGCAGACTTTTTATAATCTCGCATGTATGTTTAGTATGAGAATGTGTTCTCGTGCAATGGATGTTGCGTAGCTTTAACGAGACCAGTTACGTGAATAGGCTCCTTCCCTAAATGAATCCCCCCTGTATACGTGTAATACATCTGATAACTGGCTGCCAGATATGCGAAAATACGCAAAGAACTACTGCGAACAGCTCGCCCCAGGAGATATTGCAAACGTTTATATTTGGCGCATGGACACGTACGCGTCAGATTCGAGTACTTCTCATCACAGACGAAACAAACGGACTACAACTTTGTTTTTGTTTTTTTTCTACGTACGCGCGTTTCATTTGCCTGCAATGCTGGGCTTCCAGATTTAAACCTTGTCAAGTGACGTTCTGAATGCTTATTTGTACCGCGTTGCACCGTTAAAGAGCGTCATTACAGTTATAACATGTTCGCATTTTAGGTAATCAAATAATTAAAATGTTTATTAAATAACGCAACAACTGAGATACGCATACGCAGATATATCTAACGAAAAGCAATCACCGAAATTAAAGGACGAAAGTGGTACAAAGAGCAGAAGTTTATAGCAATATGTAACAATGGGATTCTGTAGTATGTCTCGTCCTTATTTGCAACCATATTATTTAGTGCTTATAATAAGGGGAATTTGAACATCCGTGATTTTAATATGTTAGACAACCAGCAACGTTCCCCCCCTCCCTTTTTTTTCTGTATTACGTGTCAGGCAGATTCGAAATAGTTTTTTTTTTTTTTTTGTCTCGCTAGTTCAACTCAATTACCACCTCTTCTGAGCACTTCCTACTCGTAATGTGTTAATAAGTGGTCTACTTATGCAAGATTCGTACTTGCATGATTTTTTTTAACGAGTCTGCCGGCAAAGCGCCCACTCGCAATAACATTGGCGCACTAAGTGGAATTCAAGTATGGTAATCCCGCCAAGCCGGCTTAAAATCCTAATTAAACTCACTATTTTGTCTCTTTAAAGAACTTAGGTCATGAAGATTAACCCGCGGAATCCTCACCTAAGCCCCTTAAGCACACCCCTTCTGAAGTATACGGAATGAAAACAAAGACAACTTATTAAGCCGTATATGCCTCATGAGTAGACAGGCTGGCATCATCAGCATCAACACCAATGGTACAAAAAGTCGCACGACCTCAAGGACACATCATATGACGCTGAGAACCGGAAGAGGGGGGGGGGGGGGTGTTTGACCCCCCCTTTATGTATATCTGTGCCTGTGTGTGTGTGTGTGCGCGTATATAGGTATATGCACATACAAAATGGTAAACAGGACCAGTGCAATTGACCGAGAAAATCAAAGTAATTTAATGAGAATCTCGTGAGAGCCCACGGCTTAAAGTTAGTTAAACAGACTGACTTTTTTTTTTATATAGACAGCGTACTGCAAGGCGAGGTTGATTGAAATGAGCATGCGTTTAGAACATCGAGCGACTCTTTGAAGCCCATAATACTTAAAGGGACACTAAAGGCAAATATTAAGTCAACGTTGATTGCTGAAATAGTGGTCCAGAAACCTCGTAGTGCTACTTTCGTGCCAATGAAATGCTTATTTTGAAATAAAATCACGTTTTCGTGGTCCTCATGGCGTTAGCGCACTTCAAATCACCCCCCTGAAAACGGACCTCCTGACGTAGCAGTTGCCTTAACTGCGCGGCCGCCGAGACTAGCAGCAGCGGAGCGAAAGTAGCGGGAGCCACAGCAACAACAACAACATTGCCCATTAAACAATTTTCTGCTTGCTTGGTGCAACTGGGCCCCGCTAGATGGCACCACCTATCGAGCCAGCCTAACTTTAGCCTAACTAGGCGAAAACGCAACTTTTGAACCACTCGCGCCATTCCCCATAGTAACGCCAGGCGGTTCTTTTTTCTATGAATAAAACAGAAACTGGACAAGCAGCATTTTATTGCGCATTGTAATGCACGGAAGGTTTTTTTTTTCTTTTTTTTTTTTTACTGCAGCTGGTTTGATTACCAGTGATTAATTGTAGTCGGACGCTCTGACGTCATTGGGATCATTGCCAAGATGTCCCACTCGTAGCGCATGTGGTGTCGTACATTTACCTTAATTCCTCGATTAGTAGAGCACTGCTATTGATAATATTGCCGTTTTAGACATTCCCAAACATTGATCTTTCACTCTGACGCAAATTGTTGTTTGCCGTCCGCCTCGGTGCAACAGTGGCTACGGTGCTCGGCTGCTGACCCGAAGGTCGCGGGTTCGATCCCGGCCGCGGCGGTCGCATTTCGATGGAGCGAAATGGTAGAGGCCCGTGTACTGTGCGATGTCAGTGCACGTTAAAGAACACCAGATGGTCAAAATTTCCGGAGCCCTCCACTACGGCGTCTCTCATAATCATATCGTGGTTTTGGGACGTAAAACCCCAGATATTATTTAGTGTTCCCTTTAACTGCTGGTTAGTCATTTAACTCAACATCTAGTTGAAAGTGCTACCTAAAAAAGAGGAACGACGTTTTACGTTCGAGATGTTACAGCTCCAGGCTATCAGTCGTCCGCCGTACTATACTTTACTGCGTGCTTCCTAACCGCGACCTTTCCTCGGACACTTCGCAGCTGTATTTCGTGTCGCCGTCATCGCAGAACGTAGTGCTCGTAAAAGCTTGAGGAGACTCATAGAAAAGCGCGCCGGTCCACGGAACGAGGACTGTCGTCAGACGAAGAGGCAAACGGCACCAGGGGAAAAAAAGGGAAAGGAGAAACGAGATGGAAAGAAAAAAAGAAGACTTACCTCGCAAGCAATACGACGAGATGTAGAGGAAGGCGATGGGGGAGACTGCGCTCTATCCACTCAGCAGTGATCCACGGCTTTATGAGTTCGATTGCAGGAAAAGTGCCCCCCTTCTCCCCCGGACACTTCTCCCGGCTCGTCTCCACGTCCCCTCCCTCGCCTCGGCTCTCTCCTTACGGCAGCGGTCGTTCGAGCCGAGTGCGTGAACTGGAATAGATGACCGAGGCGTGTTCCCGATTGCCGTTAGCGTCGCGGAGCATCGAATTGGCGACCCTGCCCCTCCTAATGTAATCCATCCTATATATATAAAAAAAAAAAGGAAAACGCCCACTCTTCCTTTCAGGCGTTCACAAGCAACGGCCGTCACAGAAGGGAGACATCTAAAGCAGATCGATTGTCGCGAAGCTTTTGAGGAAATTAAGGTGGAACACTGAGGAACCGCCGCTGAAAACAATCTGCTCGGAGAGATACAGCCGTAACGATTGCTCGGCCACGTGTGAGGTGATCTAAAAGCGTTACGATTACGGGGCGCTCTGAATATTGGCACCCCAGCAGTCGTCGATGGGGACGATTGAAATATTACATTAGAATACACGTCAGACTGTGATCGGTTACTAATTCAATAGTTAATTTTCCTGATTAACCTTCGAACCTGTCCATGAATGCAAAGAAAATGCAGAGGAATGAGAAAAGAAAAACTGACAGGAACATTTTCTTTCTTTAAAACACATCAACAGGTCCACACATTGTCATACAGCCCTAGTTTATAAAGATCATTTTAGCTTCTGCCATTTCTATGTAGGGTCGCCAGAAGGCCGTTTCAAAGACATATTAATTTACAATAAGATGTCGTTTAGAGGAGCAACATCGCCTAGTCTTTCGTGTCATTGTTATACTGGAATTTTTGTGAGCAGTACATTTTTATTTAGACATAAACATCGGAAAAGCGCATCTTATACTTCTGGCTAGGCGAATGAATGCGTAGGCCAGCCTTCAATTATCGTTCATTAAGTTGAAGTGTCATGCTCAAGGAGCTATCTTTCGAGTAGTGTTCCCGATTGATGGTTCGCAGTGTCATTCCTATGCAAGAGCTGAGCTGGAATTCATCATTATCATCATCAGTCACAAGATCAAAGAAGGCGCTGGCGCGCGGTACAAAAACTGACACAACCTCTCAAGCTTCGACGATGGTGATTATGATGGCTTTCGCATACGAGTCGTGTCAGGCGATTGCATAAGAGATCCATGTGAGTTTATTTATTTATTTATTTATTTATTTATTTATTTATTTATTTATTTATTTATTTATTTATCACGTAGTCTCAGCCAGTCCGGGAAAAAAGATGACCACAGGAACATAGTGGTACGGGCTTTTGGCGGGATGACTGCGTTTGCATAGTCTCTGCGATCGAAACAATGTGCTAGTTCAATCAGCTGATGTCACGTGAAACAAAATGAAGAAACAAACTCTGGCAGAGGCAAGAACTGCGATGACGAGACGTGAGGATCGCGAATCCTAGTTCATATATTAGTGAAGGGGCGCTATAGTACGGTACGAGTAATCTGAAAAGATATACCAGCAGCGTGGTTCTGAATGAATTCGAAAGCTTTAGTTAGACTAGATAGGTGGGCGTAAAAAGCGCATGCACATTTGAGTTTTTGTAGACGATCGATGAACGACAGAGACGACAAAAATACGGAATGGCTCAGGTATATATAAGAGCCTTCTTGTCAATAAAATTTCAGTTGGAAGTCAGCGCTTGTCCCGTCTTTTTTCCTGTCCGCCGTGTGTTATTTTCGCTCTGTTAACCTTAAGTATGCACAACCAACTAGCCCAGTCAGCCACTTTATTAAACTACATTCTGACGGCACCTCGCCGAAATGAGCAAGTTCAGCCAGTGGGAAAGGACCATTGCTGCGAGTACAGTGGGCACGACACCACGGCACACGCGTCTCTTCGCCGTTTATAGACGATTTTCCGCAGCGGCGCACGGGCGCTGCCATGTTTGGTCACGTGACCATAACTGGCCTTCTCCCAGCCAGTTGCCCCAGCTAACGCATTGGGCCAGCGAAGCGGCCGTGGCCGTAAGCGCCAGCAGCTGGGGTTAGAAGCCAACATGGCAGCACCCATGCAGACGCGACCGCCCGCTTCGATCCGAACTCGCGCTCGCTACTCACCCACTGTCTTCACAGCAATAAATAAATGGTGAAATCAGTTATCGCTTCGTGTCATCTCACGCTGGGGACAAAGCATCAGGTATTTTCTGTCTTTATTATTGAGATTAGCTGTGTTTTTTTAGCCATGCTTGCTAGGCCTTATCTCCGAGAATTTGAGAATGAATATGAATCTTGAAAACAGTGCAAAATGCCGACGAATACATTGCTCTCAAAGCTTCAGGACGTAAATATAAAGCAAATAAATGCGTAGGTTACGCACTTACGGGCCACACAGAGCAGAACGACGACTTGATAAATTCGAGGCGGAAGGGAACTGCGTCCACAGGTGTCGCCATGTTGACTTTCCCGGCGCTGCCGTCTGCTCGCTTTTGCTCATAAAGTTTCCTACACTTACCTAGAGGGAAAACTGGCGCTGCGAACTGTTGGACGCATGGGAATGCTGGGATATGTGAGCTTCGAACTTGACTCGGATTTCTATCGCTCACGTAGAGCCCGGACACCTCGAAGACGCGTCTAGCTTCAACGCGTTCCTTGCGTCGAATTGGTTGATTTCTTACTGAAGGGGCACGTAACAGCTATTTCTCTTTTTATAATTGCACAGAAACAAGTTTTATTTAGCTTTGAAAACTTCTGCGTCGATGTACAATTTTACGAAGCGTAAAATGTAACGAACGGCCGCTAAACTTAGCAGGCAGATGACAAAGCCAGCGTTCGTCGTCTGCCTGTTTGTCGTCTGTTTCTTTCTTTCGCCGTTTGGTTATGCCGTAAAGGTGAGTAGGCTTTTATTTTAGAATATAATACGCTTGAACGAGATCCGCTTATGAAGACGCTGTTTTAGAGACGCTTTATTTGCACAGTCGTATCCGCTTTTGAGCCGAAGCCTCGCTCAACACCAGCCAACACAAGCCTAGCAGACACATATACCGTCATTCCCAGCGCTCCAACGGCGCCCCTTAAGAAATTCGCATAGACGGTGGCGCCAGATTTCCCTCTAGGTAGTATTGTGAGAAACTCTATGCTTTTGCTCGCGTGCGCGCAGACGCTATGGGGAAGCCGAGCAGACGACGCGACGCGGATGGACACATATTGAGCAGCGCTGCCAAAGGCCAAGGCATGGAGACGGCCGCGGTAGGAGACGGCCACGGTGCAGTGGTGGCGCCATCTAGTTTTGATTAAACAAACCAGCTGCGGAAAATCGTCTATACTCTACAAGGACGCACTGAGCGCGCCCGTAACACCCGTTGGACATTTTAGGCTGCGCCCTTCACCCGCCACGGTGGTATAGAGAAGGGGTCGGCAACCTGCGGCCCGCGAGGCTTTATTATGCGGCCCCTGGCAAAAGGTCAACCCCCCCCCCCCCCCAAACTAACAAATGCACCTCTCCCACGACTTTCTGCGCCTGTTGGTGAGCAACCTTGGCGTCGATCATTGCGAGTTGGCTAAGAATGTTCAGCACCAAAATCCTCACTCAAAGAGCTGTTGTTTTTTGTTTGTTTGTAACCTATGTGTATAAATTGCAGCGTTGTGACATATGCGTGCTGTGAAAATAAACATGATTTCTATTCCAAGTACATCATTATCGTCAATTAGCCGAATTTTTGCTGTTAGTCTGCAAGGCACCCCCCACTGTGTGGCCCCGCCATGTCAGCTTCTTGCAAATTCGGCCCTCCTTCTCCAAAGGTTGCCGACCCCTGGTCGAGAGGTTCTGGTATTCGACTGCTAACCCGAGGATCACGGTATCAAATCCCGGCTGTGGCGGCTGCATTATCGGTGCAGGAGAAAATGCTTGAGGCCCATGCACTTAGACTACGGTGCACGTTGAAGAACCCCACCCCAGGTGGTCGAAATTTCCGGAGCTATCCACTACGGCGTTCCTCATAGCCATATTGTGGGTTTGGGACGTTAAACTCCAAAAATTATTATTACTTCGCCCTTTACTTTATGGCGGCCTCACGGTCGCACAGCAGCGGTCGTGACACGCTCTCCCATTCCTGATCACCGCTGAAATGTTATCTCGTTGAATGAGGCAAAGGGAAGTGGCACGAAGGTGGCAAGGTCCTTGTCCGTTTCGTGTTCCTGTGTCATTTTGTCTCGTTTCATCTATGCAGCGCATCGTTTCACTTCACAATGCCATACCAACTAGCCCCAGTGGAAGCACTTCTAAAAGTGCGCAACCGAGCAGTCGAGGTTTAGCGATGGTGAAAAGAAACTTAACTTTTGGTTGTTCCTCAAAGACGCACTACTCGCTACTGTTGGCCTTTTTCCTGCCACGCTCGCGCACCTCACAACAGCTTCTTCTGTCCCATTTCGGCTTCGCTTTTAGCACTTGGAGTAACAGAATATAAAACACTGAGGGTCAGCTTCCCTATGAAGCCAATATTTCTTCCATTTAAAGCGGAATTTGAGAAATTAGGTTAGGATTCCAAACAACCACAATCCCTATTTAAGAGGAAAAGGAAGGGAGCATTGGCCATCGACTGCATGTACTAAAGTGGCGACAAAATCTCGACGTGTGATGGCGAAACCTATGCTACGTGCACGTTTTGTGTGCGCAGTCAGGCGCTGACGGCACCACGGTGGGCAGCCATAAACGTCTTCTCGTCAACATCGTTAGCGCGTTTAACCGCGCGGTCGTTTATGGGTTGGTCAAGGGTGTGTCTCAAATGACCTGCGCAGCAACGTCCATAACATTGGTGCACTGCCGAGGTGTCAAAGCAAGTTGTCCTTATATTTCGTTTTTTTTTTTCTCCTACTTCTGAAACTACGTAGCAGGACAGTTTTAAACACCCTCATCTCGGAATATTAGCGCGTTGCTGAGCCACGCTTGATGTATCAGCAAACGTCTCGACAGAGCTTGATTAAAGGCGCGCTAATGGACATAGTCTGCGACAACAGTTTTCGTCAGATAAAGTGATCGTTGGTATGCCTTGTCCAGCGAAGAGAACGTGTTTTATTGATATAGCTAGGTGAAATTCGACGATGTTGAAGCACTCGTTGATCATCTCTTGTTAGCAAAAGTAAAGCACTCGATTGTTGAAAAAAAAAAAAACACAGCGTGAATGAAAGACGTGAAATTAGGGACATGCTGGACATGACAGCAAAGAATTTCTTAATCATGACAAAAAAAAAAAAGAGAAAAGGAACAGAGACGATTTAAAATTAAATGTGTGAGAATTGCGTTAGCATTACGTCGAGGGATACCCGGGGCGCAGCGACGATCGCGCAACTCTACACAGAATAAGAATGATCAACAGCGCCGCCAATGGTGGGGCGGGACTATAAGCGCCTCGACGGCGTACATGTACGAGATGAGACCCACAACAAGCCTCCAGGTTTGTCAAACTGCGCCAGGCATCTTTACTTGGTTTGCAAGCGGTAAACAGCTCCGCGGCAGAAGTACATGGCGTCTGAACATGCGGGACATTCTCAAACGTGCTCTACTCCGCCGTATGTAGCATACGCCTTTGCTGTAGTGTATGGAGTGTCGGAATTTGGTATAGCAGAAGCAGCTAGTTCAAAATCAAAAAACGGCAGGAAGGGGAAGATGGAAGCTTGCGATGAAAAAATCCGTAAACAGGGGTTGTGTGCTCGAGCCGACGTTTCGACAAGTGGACTTGTCCTTCTTCAAGGCTAGAACTGGATGAAGTTCTAGAACTGGATCGGTTCTAGCCTTGAAGAAGACAAGTCCACTTGTCGAAACGTCGGCTCGAGCACACAACCCCTGTTTGCGGATTAGTTCAAAATCAGTTGTTTATGTTTATTACTGCCATAGCAATCATATGGACACTCTCGGCTGATTTTTGCCATCGCCGTCATGTCCCGGATATTTATATGTATGTATATATGTAAAACGGCACAACGAAAAATAAATCAGAAAAAAAATCCGAGGCACCCGACCGGGGATTCGAAGCAGCGACCCCTTGCTCCGCAGCGCGCTGCGTTAGATAACCCAACCACGCGCCATTCATGTTTCCGCGTAATAACGGCGAGCTATTTATATGCACCATTTACCTCCGGCGGCACGCAGATCTCGGAGGAGCTTGAGCGTGTTTTCTATCGCGCAACGCTCCTACATTTTCTTTCAATTCGAAAAACTGCCCTTGAGACGAGCACGAAAAAGTGGCCCCTTTCTGTACCCACTCGTGATGTGGAGCGAAAAAAAAAAAGAAAAAAAAAAGCCCCGGGAACACCTTGGGTCAGACACCACCGCGTAGCAGGAGACGTAGAGCGGTAACTCCACGCGCCGCAGTTTAAAAGAAAAAGAAATATCTAAAAGCGCCGGGTTCTGCATTGTCGGCACTCGCGGAGCGTTGCTCAAACACAAAGATATAACAATTGTGACAGTTGTTAGTTCACGCTTGTCCTGTTTATATACCTGCGCGTTCTTGTCGAGCGTCCTTCTTTGTGCTTTAGCGGCGCGCTACAAGTATGGAGCTGCTTGTCGTTCTTCGTCTGACATTCCAATTTCTTGCTATCGCATTCATTGCTTCGCCCTTGCGGCGAAACAGACTTTTTTATTTAAAAATAGGCCACGTCGTCCCCGCCACCCTTTCCGCCCAGCTCTCCATCGCGGCTGCGCACTAGCCGACGGATTTCGATTGATTCAATAACTAATGGACAATCTTGCCGGGCTACAGGTCCTATTCTTCTGCTTGCGCAATGAATAAAACAAAGCTAAAAACAACGATGTTGCGGTGCAAGCTGGCATCAGTATCAATGTCATTAATTGCGTCGCCTTAATGACCTGCATTTCCGTGAAAGAAAAGGACAGCTTTCCATGAAAGCGTCCGACTATTCGCTTGGAACACACACACACACTCAGATATATATATATATATATATATATATATATATATATATATATATATATATATATATATATATATATATATATATATATATATATATATATATATATATATATATATATATAATGGCGTTTGTTTAAAAAGAACCAAACGCACTTTTTTGCTACTGGCAATATGGTGGGGCCTGCTCCAACAATTTTTTGCCAGTGTGTTTCTGTACCCTAACTACCTCAAATCTATATTGCGGCTAAAATCTATATAGCTCATATCGTCCGTACTCAGGAGTAAAATTTGTATTTGGCTCTTATAGATTGGAACATATAATTTGGGCTTGAATTAGCTCTAAAAGAAGTCTAAAACGATTCGAATGTATGGTATAGAAATATTCTGCAAAAAATTTAACATCCATTCATGTGCTTCCGTCGGGCTTAATGTCGATGAGTAGATTTGAAGAGCGAGTAATCATTCCGGGCAAAAGGTGCGCTATTTTGGACTGCCGGCAGCGTTTTCTTGTTCTTGGCATCTATTGACGGCCTCCGAAGAGTGCTCCAGTTCTTTTTCATCTGAGCTCGTTTTATGCCGGGCTGTTCCAGAACACTTCGTCTTCTTCAAGCGTCCATCGATAATCAGCGCCCATTATCGCCATTTCATATGTCTTTTATTTCAAATATACCGTCTTTAAGCGAAAGAAGGACATGATACTGTAGCGCTGAACCCGAAAAGAAACACCAAGACGCAAAAAAGAAGTAGGAAAGTCGTCCTTTATATTCGAGTTTTGCCCAATAACATCATCCTTATTCAGTAAGTGCCAACTCGCCCTAAAAAAAGGTAATTGTGGAACGTAAACGCGATAGCAAAGCAAGTGGGACACACATGAAACAGATTGAATGAGACCATGTTGGTTGTTTTGGTCACTATTGTTTAGGCAGCGCTAGTTCAATGAATGTGGCTCAGTTTGATTGAAACAGATGCAGCATCTGGCTAATTTTTTATTAGAAATTGACTTTTTGAAGTTACGTTACAATAAGGAATTCCCCAATTCAAATTCGAATTGTTTTAGAAGTTAAAAATACTTAGGTGCGATTTACGCTCCCGTGAAATTGAGCCTAGTTTCGGTTTCTGCATTGGGCTCTTTTTGAAAAAAAAACGCCACACACACGCAAACACACACACACACACACATATATATATATATATATATATATATATATATATATATATATATATATATATATATATATATATATATGTCGAGAAAGTTTTTGTGGAACCAGTGTTTTCCAAAAGTTCAACATAGCGGACGAACGTACGAAAACTTTTTATTGAACTATCACCTTGCCTACAACATTACTTTATTATTGACGCAAAAAGTGACTTTGTGGAGAGGTAGGAGCGCCGGACAGGTACAAAAAATTCGGCACTAAAATGAAAATTTTCCAAATAATTATCCTCACACCGCTGCGCTGGTGTTTGTGGCGAGCACGAAACAGGCACAAGCTAGTCTGAGGAAAGCTAGAAAAATTGTAAGCTGTTTTGACTTCTTAAGTAGGGAGAGAATTTATTTACAGAAAGGCAGAGAGGTCGACCTCAGCTATAGCTTACTCTGGCCTGCTACTCTACACTGGGGAAGGGGGACCGCGCCCTTCCCCAGTGTAGAGTAAAAGTGTATTGAATGAGTGTAGAGTAAAAGGGGAGAAAAAGTGTAATGAATGACGATGGTAAGTTATGGAGATGAGAATATAGTCCCGCTACGCTGAGGCAAATCTAAAGACGTGTATTGAGGCCAGTGGCTCGTAGGAAGGCTATGGCTGCTCCTATAACCACATTTATGCTGCTGTCGTCAGGCCAAGGACCTAACGCAATCTCATCGGTTGATGGTATACTATGAAATCGTGCAATCGAAGAGATCCTTTTGTGACGTTTTCGTGCGTACGCTGGACAGGCGCAGAATATATGTTCAAGTGTTTCAGGTAACTAACAGTGACCACAACCGGGACCTGTGTCAATGCAGCCAATCAAGTGGGCGTCAAGTGGGCATCAAACATGACGTATATATCAATATGACGGAAACGTTAATGTTATGTGCAATGCCATGCCAGAAATATGAAAAAAAATTAATTTGCGCAGCTTGAATAAATTCTCTCTAGCCGTTTCTCAGTCGGAAACATCATCACAACAGTGTTGTCGCAAACAGAACTGCTGAAAGGAAAAAAAAGTAACTAAGCGAAGGGAATGTTAATGATACAACCGGAACGCTTTTCTGAGATCTGTTTACAGGCCAAATAAGCGGTGTGAATAAGAAACCTGATATGCTGACTCACGTAGCAGCAAACATACGATGTAAATATATCTCGCCGCTGAGTCTGACCAACAAAACAACGGCGGCTGTCGCAACAGCAAATATACGAACCAAGGACCTAATTTAGATGTGTTTGCACATCTAAATGAAACTCGAGCCAACGGCGGCAAGATTTACCTGCCATGGCTGGACTTCTGCTGTCAGGCAAAGATCCTTATGGCTTTTTAGGAATATACGTAACACAAAAGGGAGTAGCAAAGATCGTACCCGCAGTGGCGTAAAGCATTTTGAGACGGACAGTCATACGAAAACATACTACGAAAAGGAGTAGGAAGAAACGAAGACCAGGACGTGAAGATGAAGGCGCCTCAGTAATTGTTTTGCCAACAATTATATTACGATTTCTCGTCCGCAATTGCGGTAGACGAAAACAAGTCGGCGATCCCAGTCTGTTCACCACCTTTCCGGGCCCGCATTCCTAATTATATTGTTTCGTTCATAAGGGGGGACTCACTCTTTGCAGGCCGCCTTCACTAATTTGTCACGCTGCGGAGTGACGCGGTGGACACAATCCTTTGTGTATGGCAGCCGAAAATGCTTGTGTACTATGCATTGGGCGCACGTTAGAGAACATGATGTGGTAAAACGTAACCGGAGCCTTGCACTATGGCCCACCTCAAGACTCACTGTGAAGTTTACGAACGTGTTGATCCCACAGTTAGAAATATATTAACGATTGGCTGGCATGTCATTTTAATAACAGTTCTAGCGTAACAACTTGTTTTCATCCGTGGGGACACCGATCGCTTCCATGAATGTCTCCTGCTTGGGCGCGGGCCATTGACGAAACGCTCTTACGTAAGAAAGCAAACAGGTTCATTAATACGGCCTTCAATGGCAACTGTGTCACATAGTTGGCCCCCCTGTGAGACCGTTTGTGGATACTTGTGGTGGGTCGATTTCTGCCGTTTTTGCTGTGACGCGTAATAGCACAACGTATAGCAGAACCTGTTTATTATTTGAGGAAGTGCGCCTCTTATGGAAGTGTTGCCTCAATCGCTGCATAGATAAACAACGCTCAGACAAATAAATTACAGTGAGGCGAGTGTCACGCTTTTCCTTTGTTCTTTTTTTTTTTTTGTTCGGCTGACATCTGCAAGGAAATTCTTTTTGTCTCGCGTTGACATGATGCTATCGCACATTGCTCATGGTAGGTTATTTAAATGTTATACACCGACACGCAGTTCGTGTATCACCTAAAGAACGCTTGGAAGCGCTAGAGTAGCGGCGCGCGACCGCGCGTCTATTTCATACTTGGCGTGTTTCGCGCGCTTTTGTTTTCTTTCGGAAAAAACAACCAGGCAGATTTCAGCAAAAAATAAATGCTCGATTCTAGGGTTATTTGAGGTGCACACTAAATAAATTCTCACCCATAAGGGTGTAAATGAGCTTGTCGCCAGACGAACACCCTTCGAACACCCTATTGAACACCCTATTGGGTGTTCGAAAAAGGGTGCTAAGGAAGGGTGCAGAGCGCAGCACCCTTACAAAAGGGTGCACAGCATAAAATTTCAAAGGGTGTAATGGTTGCACCCTTTATAAAGGGTGCTATCGTGTCATAACACCCTTTAAAATGGGTGCTGGAAGGGTGCTCCACATCGATGTACCAATGGAGCAAAAACCTAGGATGGATGCTAGAGATGGCCACAAACGTAGAATGCCCTATACTCTATAGACCAGGGGCTCAAACACGCGGCCCGCGAGTACCGCATGCGGCCCGCGAACACCTTTTTAGCGGCCCGCCACGCTTGCCGGTCTTCGTCACAGAATTTTTCACTCAGTAAGTTTGTTCATAAGCTACATAACAATGTTTGAATGGTCACAATCATTCTATTCTTGAGGCACCCCGTGCAATCACCTTGCTGTAAAACATAACCGTGAAGCAAAAACATTATAAATTTCACAATTGGCGTCCAGATTGCCGTCATTATAGACAGTGCCGTGTGACAGGCCGCATACACTCTTAAAAAGATGGAGTGACCCACGCTCCATTTAGGGAGAAACGGTGATGACCCCAATGTTCTTCTTTAAATGGTGTAAGCGTCTGTCCCTTTTGACACGCAGAAACGTTCCTCCCCCGTCAAAACCAAGATGGCTCACACCAGGCTAGCGTAGCGAGCAATACGCATGTGCACCGATTTAGCGTGTACAGCTTTATGCCTTAAGCGACGCACGTTGATACTACAGAATGGCGTCTTGGCGGATAGTTGACAGTCGGGCCCATTCATGGATTGCGCAAGGACACCGGAAGGCTGATGCAGCGCATTTACATATACATTTATTAGTAAGTACACGTTTGCTGGTCTGCGAGACACATAGTACACACACACTCAATGAATTGAATGCACAATTTATTCATTTGCACACAATATAGCCCATACTATGATCAAATTACAACCACCGCGTATGTGTTTACACATAACCCAATACGAAGTGCAGACGCTTATATAGTCGCTGAATTACGACCGACGTGGTGGTACAAGTATCACGTAATTTTTGGTTAACTCTTTTACATTCCATGGCTGGATCACAAGATACGCAGACGTAATTATACCGTAGCTATCCCTTAGCCAAGATCAGCAGTTACTCAAAAGCTACATAATAATGAACCTGATAATTACAGGGTTCATTAAGTTCCCGTGAAAACGACCACCAACCATGCATACCATTCCGACGACATTTTGAAGGTTGCGCCATCTCTCGACAGTGGCCACAGATAAAATTTCTCTCTCTGATTTCTTTAGTTTTTATTGGTACTCTGGGAGGGCGCACCGTGCAGACCAGATTCTGTCGCCTTCGTCGCATTGACTTCGTTGAGTGGTTTGGCGTTAACATTCTATTTATGCGTTTACCACAAGTATGACGATGAGCCATGGATTAATTCAACTGCTAGCCCTTCAATGACAATGCTTCTGAAGCACTAACGGCCGTCTTAGTTGTGTATGCGTACGTTACAACGTGGGTCGTGCGAGAGAAACAAGACAAGATGGCCTCGCACCAGACGGTGTTCTTTCGTGAGCGATGTCAGTGGCTCTTGGCATCGCGGCAGCTCGATTGCATGAGTAGAACAAGGCGCAAACGAGGCCGATAGCTCTATATGTCAACGTCAAAATCCGATTGTAGCTCCACAAGCTACGTACGCAGCCAATGGCTAGTCAGCTTGTAGCGCAACGCCTGGTCAGCGCCGGCCGTGAGCCGAAGAGGCCGAGACCGCACGAGTGCCAGAACCAATGTAGAACTTCGGTTTGGCCGTGTGCGGCTGCAACTCAGATATCCACTATTTTGGTAGGGCTTATAATGTGGTCATGGTGGCCAACCAGGCGACCATTAAAGCTGTTGGCTATATTCGTTGACCACGTTGCTCACAATTTTCGTCGGTGACTGTACACCCTCATGAGTGCTCTTCAGCACCCATTAGTTGTAGCACCCTTCTTGCACCCTAGTTTACACCCTTCTGATGTATGCACCCTTTCAGTTCCGCTTGTACGGTGCTGCGACCCAAATAGGGTGCTCGAAGGGTGTGCAGTAGGGTGTCGCACCCTTTTTCGCCCCCTTATGGGTCAGAATTTGTTTAGTGTGTGAGGTACAAAATAAAGTTAATATACACCGACTCGAGCAAAAATGAAAAAGTTGGATAATTAAAGTTAATTACATAATTAACACTAGGTCATGAAAAAAATACAGGTTGTATTTGCACACGACTACCACTATAATACAACTGGTAGAACTTTCCTAGAGCACATGGTTTTTTTTTTAATCGTGGTCCAAATCACGTGGTCCAAGTTAACAGTCACAGCCTATATATATATATATATATATATATATATATATATATATATATATATATATATATATATATATGTGTGTGGCAGAGCATCGGACGCGTTATTCGAAGGTCGCAGGTTCGGATCCTGCCGGTGGCAAGTTATCTTTTCGTCCACTTTCATTTCTTAACATTTACATTACAATTACTTCTAATAGCTTCCCCTATACTTTCCTTGGCATCTTTGTCTGTTAGTTCTCATTAATACTATGTTTAACAAAGCAAACGAGCCCTTAAGTTTACAATTCCTTCCTTCATTCATAACGAGGATCTCGTTCTGGCAGACTTGATGCCTTCAGGTGGTATGCGAGGGATTACTAGTCAGCTGCCCTCTCGTAATAAGATCACGTACTACGTGACGCCTACAGGCAAAAAAGAGTGTTCCACACTCGCCGTAATGGCAACAGGCGGCGCTGACTGACGCTCCCACGTTTAAGTACACATATATACCCCATAAAGTGGACGGGGAGATGACCGCCACCGTAGCTCAGTGGCAGAGCATCGGACGCGTTATTCGAAGGTCGCAGGTTCGGATCCTGCCGGTGGCAAGTTATCTTTTCGTCCACTTTCATTTCTTCACATTTACATTACAATTACTTCTAATAGATTCCCCTATACTTTCCTTGGCATCCTTGTCTGTTAGTTCTCATTAATACTATGTTTAACAAAGCAAACGAGCCCTTAAGTTTACAATTCCTTCCTTCATATATATATATATATATATATATATATATATATGCTGGGCGGAAGCAACTGTCGCAAAAGAACAATGAACCACACTTTGTTTTATCTATAGTCTACCCGCATGTTACGTGGACATACCAAAATTTCATTGAATAGCTAAATTACCGGCATATCGTGATATGAAGCAAGCGAGTGAAAAGGAAATTTCAATACAAGCGAGGGTGTGAAAGAGGGAAGGAGTCAATCAAGCAAAAACGGTTTACGCGGTTATACACTTTACAAGGCGTTCGCCTATAGGTTTAGAACCTTGGAACTGTTGGCTTACAAATGTTATCAGGATTCGGTCATGTCTATGCACTGTCTACGTGCACGCTGGTATATAGCGAGGCGCAATCTAAGGTAATAAAATTGGCTAATTGCATTAGCGTACAGACAACGAAAGAAAAAAGGACACACAGAGCATTCATTTGCCCACAAAGTTCAAAATTCCCGGCACCCTTTCATATCCAATGCATTAGCTGCGACTAATGTGATGAGCGAGGAAATACATATGCAAGTTGTTTTCTTTTCGCAGTTAATTTCATTTGGGGGGCGCTATGTTTCTCTTTTTACAGCGAAAGCTGTATATGGCTAGGAGAAACGAAAAACCGCTCGGCATCTGTGTCACGAGCGGTCTCCATTGGCTGTGCTATCAGTTACGTCGTTCTGAGCGTCGTACCCAAGCTCGCGCGCCATTGGCGCTCGAGCTTGGGTACGACGCTTGCAGGGTCAAACGCTTGCATCAACGGCGCGCCGAAGAAGCGGCGTTGCGGGCAGAACAGCGTCGACGTGATGATTGCGGGACTGCGCTCGCCGGGGCGAACGCCCGCTTTGGGCGAGAGTTTCTCCAGCGGTACTTTGGCTTCGGCTGTGACGTCTGTGACCGCCTGTGATTCGACCACAACCTGGCAACGATAATTGTGGAAGGCTTCAGTGCAGCGTCGGGTTGAACCCACTGCAAAACACCGGGGCCGCACTTTCTTTTTTCTTTCTTTCTTTGGCTGTGTCTTAGTACGCTTTGCCATTTCAATATGTCTACGCACCAACTAGCACGGATCCGGACCCGTACTTCTGGATCGCAGCACCGAAAGGCACCCTAAGCTGATGGTTCCAACCTCTGGTAATAAATAACGAAAAGTGAGAAATAAAGTTTTTGAACTACTTCTACGAGTTCAGTACGAAAGACAAGTTCTACTCTGCGTCAGTCGCCTCAGGAACGCCGGGGCATCGCCATTTAAAGAGATTGTACTGTAATAATACACACATTATAAACTATCTTGTGCGTCGCGTTTTCGCATGTGGAAAACACAACGGCGAGTTTTCCGAGCCAATTTAAGCCTTATATAGTTTTATTCAGCCTTCTTTGTCATGCGTACGAAACTAGCAACAGATCTCCCTATAAGCGGCTTGCCTTCCAGCATGACGCCACAGGGGACCGTGCATGCGACTTCCGAAGCTGTCTTCTCTGCACTTTGTTGCGCAGTTTGCTCGGCGCTTTTTATTGCTCGAACCTATGTCTCGTTAACTAAAGAACCGTTAGTGATAGCTCCCCCCTTTGCTACAGCTGTGAATTGCTCGTATGTTTATCGCATTTGGAGATCGACGTTTCTCGGCTTTGGTGCGGTATTTTTGCTTCGCTATTTCGCAGCTGTCTGAGTTGACGTTTCATCATCTCGTTACACTTGAAAAAAGCGTGCACGCAACCGCGAGCATATGTGCCCGAGCAAGTTGCACTTGACATGCGGCGGCGATGAGTATTCTGTGTTTAATGACAATCGGCATTCCTTTCAAGCGTGAAGAGTACACGCCCTGAGCCACAACGCTCACAGATCGTGATCTCGCCGATAAGCAGCGCGGACGCCAAAAACGTCGCCGGTCAGGTGCTTGAGCGCTTAATTTGTTACATGATCAGAGCTCATCCGCACCTTCAAATTTGTGCGCTGCAAGGAACCTGAGTGCAAGCCTACGGGTTCAAAACGACTATGCATTAACGCAAACGCCCGAGGCAGTTTCTTTCTTTCTTTTTGAATTTTTTGCGAAAGCTGCGAGTCACATTTCTGAAATCCTACGGCGAAAGCGGCTGACCATTTAAGTGATTGATGAGCTCTTACCTTCTGTCTTTTTCTTGCAGACGAGGTTTGGATGGTGAAAAATCTTGGGCGCCACATCAGGCTTCCACTGCATACCAGTAGCTACACAAAAATTCAGCGAGAGGCGTACGCCCAACTCGTAGCATTCGGCTTCATAATGCCCCGAGCACAGCCACGAGTGCTCCGACGGTGACCTATTATAATTGGCGCAACAAACTCCGGCAAGCAACTTCACCCGTAGATTCTCGTCGCCGGCAAACTTGTGAAGCGTCGCGTCGGGTGAATCCCTCGCGCACCCCAGAGCACAAGTCTTGCCGATTATGCAGCGTTAAGACCTGAGCTGTCGCTATCTTTCGTGAATTCTTACGAATGCTGCACAAAACTGCTAAATGTCTGGGTGAATCGTAGTTTGCGTATTTCAACATTAACAGTAAGTATGATTAGGTACTCAATTAAGGATTCATCTCCATTGTTTAGTTCAATGGATCGTGATATGGTGCCTGTTTTATTGTTCGCCAACCAAGTGGCAATTCTCAGGGTTGCAAGTTCGCACACAACGATGGTACCTGCGGGGCCCCACCAAATGCGGCACAATGCAACGGATATGCCTTAGCATGTTCTGCATAATTAATATTCCAATTCTTCATGTTAGTAGTTTACGAAAGGCAATAAACGTTCAATTATGTGGTCCACAATTTCCCTGTATATACTTAGTGTTAAGTCGCGCAGTGTGTCACATATGATAAGTAGCATTGTGCTGTACTTTGAATACCAGACTTGGTAAAAATATAAAAATAAGAAAACGTCAGGCCTGCAGGGAACATGCAGCACAGTCATAGCGAAAGGTAGAAGAGCGGCCTTTTTAGAGCTCGTTGTACTCTCTTGGGGCAACTAATTCAAGTACGCGTGTAAGGTACCCACTACGCTATAAATCATCATAATTTTTTAGTAGTAGGGAAGCACGCACCATGCCATTATTCGTCATTCTGCGGAGATGCGAGGTACCCGCTACACATCTGCAAGGCATTACGTGCACTTTGGTGATGCTGTGGCTGATGATGATGAAGGATTATGGCTGAGCCGTTTGTGAGGGGTTGGAAGCATTAAACGACCCACCCGTCCCGCAATTCGCATTGTGTGACAACTGGTTGTTATTTTACTCTTCTACCACGCTATACAGCAAGGGTCTCAAACACGTGGCACGCGGCCCGCGAAATACGGTCTTCGTACCAATATATATATTTTTTTATTTTTTTAAAATAATTATGTTCATGACCTACACAGACATAACTGCTCTCAAGCATTTTTTTTTCCGTGGGGCACCCCATGTGGTCACCACGTCTTGAAACATAACCATGAGACCAAAACTATATTTCAGAATCGGTGTCCATACTTAATTCTGGAGATCGGTGTCGATGCCTTGTTCGAAACCTGAGGTCTAATTCACTTTAAAAAGGATTCTTAGATGATATATCGGAAAGGCAGCTTTTGAAATGAAAATGGTTACTGACATTTTCTGCAAACTACACCCCTCCCTTCCCCCGCTATTATTTTCACTGTCCCGGTCCTTGCAGGACTAAATTTCGTGACTGCGGCCCGCTATAGCTGAGGTGAGTTTGAGATCCCTACTGCACAGGGTGTGTGTGTGTGTGTGTGTTTTTTTTTTTTTTGTTTTTTTTTTTTTAGACAATGCAGGGGTTTTTTTTTTTTTTTGTAAAAAATTGTAAGGCAGTAAGACTTCGGTCATTTTTGCACACGAACTCTACATCGGGGCGGAAATACTAGTTCCAGCCTGACGTAACAGAGTGGTCGCGTTTCCTGCGCGCCGGGCGCGATCAGTGTCGATTTCACCCTTGAAATTTGATTATGAATTTCTCGAATCACGGGCCAACTTTCGTGATTTCTCGAAAACGGGTATGCCATTAGTTGTCATGGATTACAACATTCTAATATGAACAAGTTAATAATTAAAATTTTAATTAACAATTTTCTGTTAGTCGCGTCAATGTTATTTTAACTGCGGCAATGTATTTCCGCCTCGACGCAGAGTTCGTGTGCGAAAAGGACAAGAGCCTTATTGTCATAGGATTTTTATGAAGCATCTGTATTTCAGAAAAAAAAAAAAACACCCAGTATAATATATGTTAATGCGATTCCTTGCCCGACATAACGCCTGTATATGGGTCTTTTTGCGACGGAGTTTCGAGCATCGACGTGGCTCTGGGGTGGAATACTCAACCGCCATGCACTGGGCGCGGGTTCAAGTCCCACCCGATCCTGGATATTTTCTTCTCGTTTGATTTTTTCTCATTTCGCGCGATAGCAGTTTCGGACACCGGCGGCGGCGGACAACTGCGTCACCAAAATTGGCTGTTGTGTTCTCGTAACAGCTTTGGCTGTAAAAAGTGGCCAAAGTGCGAAGCGCCTGTCTTTCCGTCTGTTCGGCGCAAGCTATAGTGGAAATCGCCTGCTGCGCGCGGGGAGTCGAGATTAACTCTGCGGGGCTTTCAGCTTCGCTTTCAACATAAGTGCTTTCCCGCGGTACCTCTGCTCGTTGAGTTGACGGCTATCTGGTGTGAGTTTATATACACGTAAATACTGCTTATTCGTGTTATTTAATTGGCGTGCAGAGAGCGACATAAACAAAATCGAAGCGAAGTACTAGCTACGTCGCCGTGGAAGCGAGCTGGCAAGAATATATACGTGAACAAGAGCACACGCGAGAAGACGACCAACGTATGTCACGCGCCAAGCAGTGTGATCAGGTGTGATGCTTGCGCCCGCTTTGAACGCAAGCTCGAGTAATGTGGTAAGGGTGGCGCCAGCGACTCAGTCTGCGGCACCAAGTAAAATTTTTGCTATAATGTCGAAGGAAAAGGTAAACGGCGCTAAGACGGAGCAAGATACGTGAATGACACGAGCGCTCCTGTTTGCTGCCTTTCTTGTTCCGTCTTCGCGCAGTTCACCATGAGTTCTAATGTACCAACAAGCCTGAACACCCTTCTCGGGAAGTCTATAGATGGTCCACACTTAACATTGCGCATCGTTTATGATCGTGTTATTGTAAGGAATTGGTGAGAACTAACAGACAAGGAATTGGTCGTTTAAAACATGCCACTTGAAATATCTAAATAAAAATGGAAAGCACAAAAATCGGAGTGTAAACGCCTACATCATGAACTCTCTAACCATGCACTTTTTAAATGGAAATATCTTTCAGACGACGCCTGTCCGGCCAATTTCCCGCGCTAGTGAATGTCAAAGGGGGCCGAAAACACATTTGCAGAGCCTTGACTTTGTCCTGGCGGAACTCAGGTAGAATCGACTCTCACGCTTCACCGTACACGTGTAAGTTCGCCTCTTTCATTTCTATATCGCAAAAGAAACTCGTGGCAATCTCCAACTTATCACGCTCACTAGCTCTCCACTATGTTTTCCTTTTCTTTTTTGTTCTTTCTCCGACGTAGATGGAACAAACTGTCGTCACGCCTCGTGCCGCCGTTCCTTATCTCTTCGTATCCCCTGCCGACACGTGCGTAGGTACTTGACAGTTTTCTGCGTAGAGGGGTCAGGAGATTTGGGCTATAAATATTGACTCCCGGGCGATATGTAAATGCAGAAGTCGCCTGGAGACATCCGTTTACCAACCCTTCGTCCGACTCAAGCAGCGCTCAGAGAGGAACGGGACGAGAGCGTCGGGAGTTTTCGCTTACGCTTTTACGTATGGTGCCATAGTTGACCCCTTGTGAGAATGTTCGTTAGTGGCACAAGACTGTCTTGCGGATATATCTCTTTGATGAGCGTTGACCAATACAAAATGGCCTAAAGATGTCTCTCCTTTGATCTTTGTAAGGGCAGTAAGTATGATAGCTACCAAAACTGTGGATGCTTTCAGACACAGACGAATTGGTTATGAAGTCGTCTCAACAACGTTATTTCAAGCTAGTTTGCCGAAGAAAACACAGAAGGCTTCTGTGACGTGAATATAGATTGACGAGATTCCCCCCTTGAAGAACTACACTTACGACTGAATCTGCGCGGCAGTCCATGCTGGGGCTTTCCATCACCCATACTATTTGCAGGCGAGCCTCGCAAGTATGCAGGTGTTGCTAATACGTTTTCATGTGTCGGGAAAAGACGTCAAAGAGCCTTTGTGGGAGCTGAAAGGTGCATGTACTCATGGCAATAATAGGTTGAAGCGGGAAAACCTTTCTGGAATGAGTTTTCTCTTAAGGTTAGCGTCACTCGTTGAAGTATACGCTTGCGTTGATCTGTCGTGTGCCGTATTGCAAGACGGTATATATAGAACGCGAGCAAACAGAAGAAAGCTGCTGCATGTATGCACTTTATATTTAGTTTGCCAGTACATGGAGATGGTCTATACACTTATTGTATGTTCGCAGCTGCTGGCTAGAAAAGTGGCATGCCCATAGCTCGGCACACTCACTCATGAGTGCACTCAACTCACACTCACTCACACTCATTTGAACGTGGTGAGTTGAGTATGAGTGAGTACTCATGCGTGTGAGAGGACGTGAGTGTGAACGTGAGTGAGAACTCATGAGTGTGAGTGGTCGTGAGTGTGAACGTGAGTGAGTACTCATGAGTGTGAGTGGACGTGAGTGTGAACGTGAGTGAGTGCGAAGGCTGAAAAAATTGTGGTGAGTGAGTTTGAGTGAGTACTCCCTTAAAGTGCCGACCTATGGAGCTCGGCACACTCACTCATGAGTGCACTCAACTCACACTCACTCACACTCATTTGAACGTGGTGAGTTGAGTATGAGTGAGTACTCACGAGTGTGAGTGGACGTGAGTGTGAACGTGAGTGAGTACTCATGAGTGTGAGTGGAGGTGAGTGAGTACTCATGAGTGTGAGTGGACGTGAGTGTGAACGTGAGTGAGTGCGAGGGATGAAAAAATTGTGGTGAGTGAGTTTGAGAGAGTACTCCCTTAAAGTGCCGACCTATGGGCATGCCATCGTACTTTAGTCCTGGTAGTTAGCTTCATTCTCTGTGCTTTGTGCCTATGATTGCCTAACTCGGCGGCCATAGTTTAGTGTTTGGTGACTGTAGCCGAAACTTTCATGATCAGTTTTTAGTGGCGCCGTCCTATGCGGAGGCGTTCGAATATTCACCAAGCCTCACAATGCAATGCACTTTCTGCCTACGCAGCGTTGTGTGATGTGATTTGGCCGGGTGATTGATAAAAACGTCGAGGTGCTTATTGTAATTAAACTGGAGCCTCTGACTACGGAGCCTCTCGTAACCCGTAGGTTGCATTTAAAACGACTACGTTGACGACAGTAACACGAGCAAGGCTTCACTGTCGCTAATCACTTTCTTGAGAAATCCATATCTTTAATATTTAGGCGCGGATGCAGCCGGTCATTTATGCGCGCTTTTTGTATTACAACTAAAAAAGATAAAATATATCATTTTTATAAGGATTCATCGGAAACAATAGCAAAGCACAGGTTTTCGTTCGTTTACTTCTATTTCTTCTCGCGCTTCAAAGTACGACGCCTTTTCCGCGGGCTATAAGTTCCTTAATTACGCTCATGCAGTAAACAGAAGCTATAATATAGGCTATCATGTGAAAACAAATGTGTATCGACGAATGGCGGCGCCCTAAATCACTCAAAGCAAGAACATAACAAAAAAGAAAGGCCGCAACTCGCCGCGTCAATGACCACACCACGTCAGTGAATTAGTTAGACGCATAAGCTTGCCAGACCTCGCTGATGCGCTACTCTTCAAAGACGAGGCAAGTCAGCGTTTGCTTGCCCGGCTTTTGTTTTCCTTCTATTTGTCCTGCCCCCCTCGTATGGGAATAACTCAAGCAATTAAATAAGCCTATACCATATTCCTAAAAACATCGTGCTGTTTTTGTAACATTCACGTGTGGCTGTTTTATTAAAATGTCCCGTTGACCTTGTTTTCGGACTCTGCTTGGCTTGAATGTCCCGTTTAGTTATGGAAAAGGGATTTGCTTCCACTATGGTATGCTAAAAAAAGTAGCGCTGTGTAGCGCAAATTATTTAGAGTTTTTCTTTAGAACGCTCTATGAGCTTGAACAGCGCATAGAATCAACTATGTGTCTGCGTAACTACGATAGCATTCGATTCTAAAAAAAAAACGATTATTTTTCTCTGGTGCAGAGAAGAATTATTTTGGATGCACTGCCGCTGACTGTCAACGGCCAGCGAAGGAGGGTAGGAGGGTTGTAAGAATGAATTTTCGAGCAATTTACTCGGGACATTTTCAAAGTGCATTAGGAAATACCAAGGCGATGGACTGGGCTAGTTGGCACACGTTGAATTGGATAACAACAAGCGGGAAACACGAAGCACAGAGAAAAGAAACGACGGGCAGGCTGGCACTTACAACTGATCAAAAGCATGCTTGAAAGGCAAACTTATACCCGCCGGCAACCACCTGGCGCATGGGTGAAGCAGCCATGCGTCACATAGTACAAAATCTTAACGAGATATCACGGCGTCTAGAAAGCTCATCTCCTCCCCAGACAGGTGTTTCCCCCTTTCTTAATGTAGAATATGGGTATAAGTTTGCCTTTCAAGCATGCTTTTGATCAGTTGTAAGTGCCAGCCTGTCCCATCGTCTTTCTCTGTGCTTCGCGTTTCCCGCTGGTTTTTATCCAGTTCTACATTAGGAGATGGTGGCAGCTTGTCATCAGGATAGCCCATTGTGACCACAAAAGATTATCGATAAAGCGACAAGTGCGCTGGTCTCCACACAGCGTGCCCGCGCCTCCCCCAACCTCCCAGAGGCGTGCGCCGTTGTCTGGCTTCTTATACCCCATTCCCCAAGACTTTGAGTCATGCTTCTCAAGAGGGGCTGCAAGAAATAGCGCATGTTCCTTCTTCGCATACACTCGCTTTCCATGTGGTACGTAAGACAATTAACAATATTGGCGCCATCAAAGCATCACTGGTTGCTGACCGAAGGGGCGTTTTCCAGAAAAGAAGCTCACCTCGAAAGTTTTACCATTACGCTACTGATTCAAGCACAACAAAGGATGTCCCTCCAGCAAGCGTTTCAGGCATGAGACTTCGCTTCCTCTCGCGTGCTAAAAATTGCCGCACCATATCGACGCAAAACACGCGTCCGTGACTCGACCAGGGAATGTCTTCGCTCACTTTCCACCTGGGAGACTGTGCGTACCTTTGATCGAGCGGGTACGCAGAATGGCTTGAGCTGATCGAGCCCTGAATAAAGCGCTCTACCCGGAATAGCTTGCTTACCATCTATATACTCACAGAGGCAAAATAGGAACATGTAGGTACTTTCGGTGCTCGGTGTTGGTGGGGGAAAGAAGTCAAAATTTTTAAAGGTGGGTGTGTTTAGTCGTAAGAAACGGGTGGCCCCGAACCATTTCAGGTGGTGGCAAAAATGAATAATAATCTTCACGTGCAAGTAGGCTAGGTATAACATAAAACTTTTCCGTTCTTTGATTGACAGCGCTTGTTCTTGTCATTTTACTTGGTTTTTGTTCCCCATCTAAAGAAGTTGCGCTGTTTCTCATCTATTACGCAGAACCACCGAGTCCAAAGATTGACATTGCTAAGTTACGTCCTTTCGCATTTGCCATCTTCCTTGAGTGATTGGCTGAACTGTTCTGAGTCACTCCAATGGCGCTTGCGTGTCACGAGATCTAGCGAAAACCACGAAAACGCCCTGTCAAAAACTACCACCTCCAGTAAAGGATCTGTCCCTGCTCTATTATACGTATAGCCAAGAAACAGTTTTTACGCAAGGCGCATTTGAGTTTCGGGGAGCATATCCTGTAAAGGATGCCTTACTGCACTCCATGATACTCATCTCTAAGAGGCAATCTTTACTCACGGCGCATTTGTCATTGCTGGTGCACATACAGAAAAGGGTCAGTTACGCCACACCATGGCAGCTTAGCGGCTACAGTGTTGGACTGCTAAGCTCAAGGACGTGGGTACGATATCCGGCGACGGCGGCCGGCTTCAGATGAGGTCGAAATTCAATAACACCCGTGTACTTACGATTCAGGCGCAGTGCATGTTAAGGAACTCCAGGTGGTCAAAATGTGAAACCCCCAAAATTATTACTATCAATCACTGCACATTTACATGCATTGCCAAGAAGCTCTCTTACCGCATGACGCAGCTGAATTTCGGGGATCACATTCTGTAAAGGATGCATCACTACATTTTGGTACTTATTACCAAGAAGCAAACTTAATGCACGACACACGAATTTCGGGGAAGCATATCCTGTAAATTGTGCATCAGTTCATTGCGATACCTATTGCTAGAAAGCAATCTTAAAGCACGACGCATGAGAATTTCAGGGAACATATTTTGTAAAGGTTGCATCACTGCATTGTGACATTTATTGCCGAGAAGCAATCTCAATGAACGACACATATGAAATTGTTGGCGCATATCCAGTGGAGGTTCAATTACTACACTATCGTATGCACTGCCAAGGAGCCGTCTCAAGGCAAGAAGCATTTAAATTCGGTGGCGCACCTTTTGTAAAGGGTGCACCGTCGCATGAGAACACATGTTGCTAACAGACCTCATCGAACAGTACGTTCAATGTTCATACAAAAATATTGAATTTGCTCTTCCATGCGCATATCCTTGTTTTCTCTAGGGTCCAGCTTTTGTAACGATTCCTACAAGCATTCTTTGTCATTAGGCGCACTGATTCAGAAAGAAGTTATCAGAAAAAAGGTTTCCAGGAAGGCATTTACGCTAATTTGAGGTCACAGAGAACTATCACTTTCTTTCTCTATCATACAAAGGAAGAAGTATGGATCGAAGCCCGAAAAGCCCCTGTCTTGTAAGACAAAACCATATAAAAAAGACAGATAATGGACAGATAATGAGGCCAAGCAAAGGACTTGTTGTTTTATTTGTATTTCTTAATTTAAGTGTAGTATTTATGAGATAAAGAAAAAATGAGTTAAAGTGGACGAAAAAGCAACTCGGCGTTGGTAGACACCCAGCCCACAATGAAGGAAGGCAGGAAGGTCAACCAGACGCGCGTCCGGTTTGCTATCCTACACTGGGGGAAGGGGAATGAGGGATTAAAAGATAGGGAGATAGAAAGAAAAGAGCATACAAAAAACACAGCTGCACACACCTCTGCATTACGCCTGCGATATTCTACCAACTGACGCTACCGTTTCCGTGTCCACCGTATTCGTTTTTTTTTCTTCAGGTGTTATCCAAGGAATGTTAGCCAATACTTCACTCCTGGCCATGGAACTTCTTTTTTTTTTTTTTTTTTTGTCAGGTGGCGTCCCGTATACGTGTATCACGTGCATGTGTGCTCGTCACGTCACGTATACAGGTTTAGTATAGTAGCGCAGTTTGTGAATTTAATTACACGGATTTTCACGGCCAAAGTAGGCGATGTCACGTGTCATCTGATATTGAATTCAGCAGCGGAATCTGTCATGCAAATTACCATTCCTACTTACGCTAACTGCCACACCGAATAAGTATGAATTCTGCACTGCAGAAGCGCACTCACGTGAAAACAAGCATTAGCAAGCGTAGTGTATACGTGTTTCATTTCATTTCCCCAATTTCTAACGAATTAAAAGAAAGTGAGAAAGAACGAGCTAGAAAAGTCAGTTTCGCCGCAAGGGTGAAGCCATGAATGCATAAGCAACTAATTGGAATGTCATACGAAGAAAGGCTAGCAGCTCACTCCTCTAGCAATCACGGCCGCTGCAGCGAGCGAAGTCACCTTTCTGCAGTGTATGAATTCAACGTAAACATTGCGATGACATATATAAGAGCGCGAGCACAGGCTACCAAAGTCTGCAGGGTAAACTATGGAGCTTAAGGTGGGCAGCCCCACTCCGGCGAAAGACGACCGTGGTGACGCCCTAAGCGCACTCTATGGCCGTTTGCGCCATCTCGCGGGTGATAGTGAACACGCCTCTGTCGCGCTGAAGCACCACATAGTTGCGCGTACTATCAACGTTATACGGTGTATATGAATAGCTCGCCGTTAGAATGCTGGATGATGTATGCATTTCGGCCGAGTGGTTAAACGCGTCGCGCCGCGGAGCGAGGGATCGTAGGTGCGAATCCTCGGTCACGCGCTTCGGAAACATTTTCTTCTGAAGAATTGTCTTCAGAATATATATATATATATATATATATATATATATATATATATATATATATATATATATATATATATATATATATATATATATATGTATATATATAGTTATTTACTTATTCAAAATGTCTTACAGGCCCATTTAAGGGAACTGAGTAAGGGGGGCATCAGTATTTACTTAGCCACAAAAAATAAAGACAAAAATAAAAAAAGCAAAAGAAGAACAAAAAAGGAAACAAGAAACAAAGCAAGGATTATAAACAGCAACGTGCAGCAAAATTATACAATACTGAAACGCAATGAAATCAGGTTATCACGAAAAGTTTCACGATTAGGGATGGATACAATGTGATTTGGAAGACCGTTCTAATGTGCAGTAGCTCTAGGTAATGACGATGAGTTAAATGTCTGTGTGTGACCAGGAATGCGCATGAAACTAGATGCATTGTGAATGCGTCCAGATATGCGCAGGAGAGGATGAAGCGGCAAACAGTGAAGGTTATTACTATAAATGTACCTATGAAACAAACATACAAGGGCAATGACTCGGCGTTCTTCCAGTGACTAAAATGCGAGGTCTCGCTTTATTAGGATGATGCTTGAATGATAGTCGTAGTTGCCAGAGATGAATCTGGCTGCACTATTCTGGACGGCTTCCAACATACGGACTAGGTAATCTTGATGTGGTGACCATGTGAATGATGCATACTCTAGTTGCGGGCGAACATAATAAGATATGATAACGCGCGTACGTTAGAAGGAGCGTTGCGCAAGTTTCTGCGGAGATAGCCGAGAGATTGGGAGGCTTTCGATGAGACAGCTGCTATATGCGTTGTCCAGGATAAATCCGATGAAAGGTGAGCGCCGAGATATTTGTACGATGGGGTAGCCGAAATAATGGTGTCATTAACTGTATAGTGAAATGATGAGTTAGTATGCTTTCGAGGGAACGAGATTAACTTGCATTTAGAGGCGTTAAGGGACATCTGCCAAGTTTCGCACCACCTGAAGATTAGGTCAAGTTCATTTTGGAGAGAGGGATTTGTCATCAAAATATTTAATATTGCGGTAGATGACGCAATCGTCGGCGAACAAACTAACCGAGGATGAAAGGTTAGCGAGCAAATCGTTAATGTATATTAAAAAGCCGGCAGATCCCACGCACTGTGGGAATCGATGTAATGCGAAGCAGCCAGGAAGAAGCAAATCATGCTTTACATAATTTGCATGTCATGTTTTGCATGTTAGGACCTGTCATTTATGTTCGTGATACAGTCACGTCACTCAATACCAAGTTTGGTGTATATCAAGCTAACGAAACGGCCGCGAGCGCGCCATGAACGTGGCATGCAAGTCATGTCGCACATGGCAAGTAATGATTTCCATATTGCCACTTTTCATTTGTGTTCGTCATACAGATGTCACTCAATACCAAATTTGGTGTATATCAAGCTAATGAAACGGCGGCGAGCGCGCCATGAGCGTGGCATGCAAGTCATGATTTCCATATTACCACTTCTCATTTGTGTTTGTCATACAGTCATGTCACTCAATACCAAATTTGGTGTATATCAAGCTAACGAAACAGCCGCGAGTGTGCCATGAGCGTGGCATGCAAGTCATGTCGCCCATGACAAGTCATGATTTCCATATTACCACTTGTCATTTATGTTCGTCATACAGTCACGTCACTCAATCCCAAATTTGGTGTATATCAAGCTAACGAAACGGCCGCGAGCGCGCCATGAGCGTGGAATGCAAGTCATGTCGCTCATGACATGTCATGATTTCCATTGCCACTTGTCATTTATGTTCGTCATACAGTCACGTCACTCAATACCAAATTTGGTGTATATCAAGCTAACGAAACGGCCGCGAGCGCGCCATGAGCGTGGAATGCAAGTCATGTCGCTCATGACATGTCATGATTTCCATATTGCCACTTGTCATTTATGTTCGTCATACAGTCACGTCACTCAATACCAAATTTGGTGTATATAAAGCTAACGAAACGGCCGCGAGCGCGCCATGAGCGTGGAATGCAAGTCATGTCGCTCATGACATGTCATGATTTCCATATTGCCACTTGTCATTTATGTTCGTCATACAGTCATGTCACTCAATACCAAGTTTGGTGTATATCAAGCTAACGAAACGGCCGCGAACGCGCCATGAGCATGGCATGTAAATCATACTTTTCATGACAAGTTAGTCATGATTTTCATGATATAACCCGCCATTTATGTTTGTCATACACTCATGTTATGCCATACTAAATTTGGTATAAATCCCATTAACGATACGGCCAGGAGAGCACAAAGTCGTAGGCGGATAGATAGATAGATAGATAGATAGATAGATAGATAGATAGATAGATAGATAGATAGATAGATAGATAGATAGATAGATAGATAGATAGATAGATAGATAGATAGATAGATAGATAGATAGATAGATAGATAGATAGATAGATATGCTCAAAGTCGCCGAAGTTCGCTAAGAAATCCTTCGCATTTAAAAAGAGTAATGGACCTAGCACACTGCCTTCGGGAACACCGGACGTGACGTCGCAAACGTGGAGGAAATGTCGTTGACCACTGTAAATTGCTGCCGGGAAGACAGGAAGTTGCGTAGCCAAGACAGTGTTAATGAATCGGTACTTAGGGCAGATAATTTAGAAATTAAACGACAATGAGGGGCAGTATCCAATGCCTTGGCGAAATCAAGAAAGAGGCAATCGGTTTGATCGTTAGTGTTCATATCAAAGTGAAGCTCAGTCGTGAA
Organism: Rhipicephalus appendiculatus; assembly: GCA_030522465.1. Classification (NCBI taxonomy): domain Eukaryota; kingdom Metazoa; phylum Arthropoda; class Arachnida; order Ixodida; family Ixodidae; genus Rhipicephalus; species Rhipicephalus appendiculatus. The sequence continues at coordinate 58,966 of JALIZH010032972.1, forward strand.
TTCGAATAATAGAGAGTCACATGAGTAGCCTTTTCTGAAGCCAAGCCGATTAGAGAAAAAGAAGTTATTTTATTCAAGGGGATCACAGCTATGAGAAGCTATAATATCTTCAAGTAGTTTGCAGGATATTCAAGTTATTGAAATGGGTCGATAATTACGAGGCGAGTGTCCGTCAGCGCACTTAAATACGGGAACATACCTTACCGATCTTCCAATCCTTAGGCAACTCACCGGATGACAAATACTGGTTAAAGAGAATACACAGAAAGCGACCGGAAATATGAGTAGTGTTCTTCAGTATTTTAGACTTAATGTTATCAATGCTTGATGAAGTAGAAACTTTAAGATTCGTGATGAGGTTCACGATACATTTGGCAGTGAGCGGTGATTTGGAGCCATGAAAGGGAAGGGCTGATATAATGGAACAGGTGGCACATTAGAACAATCCTCCTGTGTAAAAGCAGAGGCGAAATATGCATTGAAAGCAAATTGCGAAAGCTTCATGAGAAAGCGGAGTTTATTCAGCATCGTGTATTGTAACGCGATTGGAAGACTTATAATATAGGAAGAGATTATTTGCCAAATTTTTTTTTGATTATTTTTTATGATTGAGGGCAACTCCTGCGAATAATATTTCTTCTTTGCTGCACCTTAAAGCTTTACAGTAGTCTTGTAAGCACACCTTTGTAGATCCGAGCAGGACACAGAATCATTGCGTGTCGCGGTATTATAAAAACGTTTCTTTGTATTTTGTAATATTCGAAGCTGTTTAGTAAACCAAGGGCTAGTTTTATTGTTGGATATAGAGGTTAGCGGCACAAACTGGTCAACTAGCTCTAATATTTTTTGTTTAAAAAGAATCCAGTGATCGTTGACGGTCCGTGAGGCAAACGACGGCAGCAAAAGATCGTGATAAAATACTTCTAAATCCGGTGTTAAATTGGATGATAATTACCACGGTTACAATCCCGGATAGTTTTAGTCTCTGAGGGGCTACAAAAGGTACAAGGTACATTGATCTGGAAATTAAGGAGCTTGTGGTCGCTAAATCATTCTATGTAAGAAATCGCTCCAGTGCTTTCTGGTGCATTAGTGAAAACCAGGTCCAGTACGTTAGTACCACTGGTGTATTGCTGAGCGACTTGTGAAAAGTTGCATTCGAGAGTTAAATCGAGAAAGTTTCATGAGATGCGACATGTGGTAGACAAGGTAGACCAATCAATGAGCGGGTAGTTGAAATCGCCAAGAAGGTATATTATGTCAGCTGAATATAGTTGCGTAGCTCGCTCTAGTTATCGCGAATTTCCGTGGGAAAAGAGGAATGCGCATTCCGGTAGGTGATAACAGCATCCTATAAGTATTTTAGCGCAAGTTTTAACACATGCAGCCCAAGTTATCTTTATAGAAGGGTTAGTATCAAGGTGAAATGATGAGACTCTCTTTTTCACCGTTGTTAACACGCCGCCTGCCCTTCAAGTCAACACGGTCACATCGGATATATGGTATAGTTGTCCTTATCTTGGAACAATTCTTCATTGATTACGTCAGAATAAAGTCCATGTCTCCGTGAGAACTAATACATCTGCATCACTGTCATCTAAATACAACACATCCCACTTGAGAAGTAGGCTTCAAATGTTAGTAAAGGACACAGATAAAGATGGCGACTTCGATAGTGTCCGCTTGCGCGTGCGCTTGTTAGTGTCAATGCGAACGGATTATATATATTGTAAGCACAATATTTACGGCATTTGTCCTTCATCTTCGTCACCTTTATATAATCATCATCACTGTGAGCGTCTTCTTCGTTCGAAGGGTTGGTCAGGCGACTCTGTCGAATAAACGTCGTCGAGACCACAACGGTGCTGCTGCCTTGCAGAGTGGTGGAGGTTGCTTTCGATTCCCAGGTCTTCTACGACGTCGAGTTCCCCTGTCGCTTCGTTCGGGGTCGCCGCTTGCTGCGCCTATCCGCTGTCATGGCTCAAGAAACGCTGCTCGGACCATCCGGCATCCCCGCCCAACCACTCGCCCCCCGCGTGGACCGTCACCGCCCGCCAGCGGAACCCACCCATCTTCACCGGTCTTCCACGCAACGATGTTGAAGTATGGCTGAAGGAGTACGACATGACAAGTGTGTACAACCAATGGGACGAACCTCAAAAACTTCGTCACGTCGCCTTCTATCTGTCCGACGTCGCAAAAACGCGGTTTTTTTAACCACGAGAGCAGCTTTGCTGATTGGCCTACCTTTGCTCACCAAATACGGAGAATTTTTGAGACACCAAACATCCATTCTGAAGTGTCAAAACGAAAGCTGGACGGGCGCGCCCAACATCCAGGGGAGACATACACTTCGTACATCGAAGACGTCCTCGCCCTCTGCCGCTGCGTGGACTCGGCGATGACAGAAGCTGATCGCGTTCGACACATCCCTAAAGGATGCTGCCGCTTCCATCTCTTGTCGACAACGGCTCGTACATATGCGAGAGATTGATGACATCGGCCCGAAATATATATATATTAGATGCGAAGCATCTTATACTCGGGGCTATGTCCGTCCGGCGTCCCCCGTCCCGCTTCCCGCGTCCGGCCACTTTCATGAAGTAGGGAAGCACCCATTATGCGAACCAGAACACTGTAGTAATATGAAGGCCGTCAACCCTATCACAGTCATCAGAGTCATGGCCGAGAGCACAGAGAGGCTGCTTAGCAATAGCTAGGCAGGTGGTGTCTGTCGCCCAGGTTGACCCCATTCCTTGAGTCATGGCCGAGAGCATAGAGAGGCTGCTTCGCAATGGCTAGGCAGGTGGTGTCTGTCGCCCAGGTTGACCCCATTCCTTAATATTGCTTGCATGTGTTTGGAGGGGGCTTAGTCCGTCCCTCCTTCCCGCGTCCCACACCACCACAGCGCATGCGCGTCCCCTCCCCCCTCTCTCTCCTGCGCTCACCCCCCTTTCTCTCCTCTAGGAATCCTCTACTCTACGGAGTGGCCCCCGCGTCCCCTCCCCTATGCTCTCGTACGCTCACCCCCTTCCTCTACTCTAGGAATCATCTACTCTACGGAGCGGCGCCCGCGTCCCACATCCCCACAGCGCATGCGCGTCCTCTCCCCCCTCTCTCCTCTAGGAATCCCCTACTCTACGGAGACTTGAAAATAAAGAAAAGCGTCGGTGGGATTTGATCTCGTATATATGATGCCAGAAAACTGACTCGGGACAAATAATCCATGCACGTTTAAAGAGTGCGCGAGTGGCTACTTCTAGGGACGCGTTGCATCCTATAAATAGACCGCTGGCTCTGGTTGCTTAACCAATTACTTTAATCAGAAAAATGAACTTGCACGCAATTCCACCCTCGTCGAAAAGGGCTCGTACGGTGCGTTGGGGGGCTAGTTGGTACGACATTAAAACGGTAAGGAACTGCTGGGGCGTGCCAGAGATAAAAGAGCACCTGAAATTTTGGAAGCGTCTGTGCTCTCGAGGCTTGGCCCCGATAAGTGCATAAGTGAACCCTCCGTCTATCTGCATAAGAAAGAGTTGGCGTTTTTAGCGTAGATAAGGAGCCTTTACTATGGTGTAATACTGTCGGGAGAGCTTGTGCGCATGTACGTTGTCAGAAGTGGAAGTTTCAAGCTTCAATAAAATTCAGTTGTTAGTCTGCGCCTGTCCTGTGTACTACTTCTACTTGTGTTCCGTCAACCGCGCAGTTCCTTGCCGTTTCAAGGGCTCGTACCTTTTTCCGTTGTAAGCTGTCATGTACAACTGTGTCAACCATCCGCTGACACAAATGCGATTTTGATTTCCGACCGTGATTTGCAGTAGTCTACTGATGACGGGATAGCTGCACATGTTGTGAATGCATACCATGATTTTAATTCAACATGGAGATACCGAAAGTTGCCAAACAATTACTCTGAGCCACAGTGTAGACGGCGTCGTCCGTAGCCGACGTGACATTTTCGAACACGAAACTACACAAATTATTGTTTTTCAACCAGCGTAAAAGGGCCTCAGCGATCTCGTGTCATAAACCCGCTGCTAAACTTTCCGCTAAGTGCTGCCTTGAAACGAGAACTTAGCGAAGTGCTTTCGAGCAGATTTTTTTTTTTTTCGCTTACGAATTCGGCAGGTGAAACATGATCGTGCGTCAAGAGCCCATTTGCGAAGCTTGACATCCAACGAGTGCGTGAGAGCGTTGAAAATTTCCCTTACGGTTTGGTGCCTTCCTAATGTTCCAGCATGAAAACTGCCCCCCCAGGGAGAAGGTGCGTGTGACCCTGTATCGCCAGCGAGCAGAGTAGGAGTGTGTCGCGCCGCCTTCGCGCTACAGGTTGCCTTTTTCATTTTTTTTCTTTCTTCGTTTTTTTTTCCCTTTGTTTTTGTTTTTTAGTGTATTCTCTCCTTTTATTGAGCGCCACCGCAGCCGCCGCTCCAATGCTGGATTCTTTTCAGAAGCCCTTAACGATGCTGCAGCTCGCGTAACCTTTCGTGGCGCTTTTTTCATGCCATCGATTTTTCTTGAGGGAAGAGCCCCGAACTCTGCCATACACATAGTGACGTTTGCACCGACGGAACACGACGCCCTCGTCGAGCCTGTTAAAATTTTATACCGCTTTCTTTCGAAAGATCTTCCGCCGACAATTGCAAAGCTTGCGCCACCCCTGCTTTTTCGAGATAGAACTGACAGGTACGAGAATTTCGTCGTAGGCGGCTGAAAGCAAATAGAATATCAAAGACGAATGCCGAAAAAAATTAACGCGAGGGACTTTCTGAGGTATTTCCAATAGGTTGACGTTGACTTTTGAAGTGAGTGCTTGTTCGGACTCACCGGTAATGGTATGACGGTTTTTCCCGAGCTCTTATACAGGGTGTTTCAAGAAATGTGTCCACTATTTTAAAAAAATCTGGAAAATGCGGTATTTGCTCGCTGTCTTCACAGTTGTTTTTCTGTAGCGGCAGGCATCTTAAGATGGTTGAAGACATGATTTGCGACAGTAATTAAGAAAGTTAAATTAATTAACTTTTTAATTAGCTGAGTTAGGTGGTTAAGTTCAATGGGAGAATTGAAGCACTTCGTGCGAAGAACCCATTTCAGCTTTGAGATTTCGAAAAAGCGGCCTCTATTAATTATTGTGGCGTAATGAAGTTCAGGCAAATTCAATGGCGAAACCGAAACCGAAACGCGGAAGAGCGCCAACTGCCACATTCGTCTGAGATGTCCATAATGAGTGAACATCATTATATCAACCATCAATTGACTTCTTGGTGTGAGTGTGTGGGCTGCGCTTGCAGTAGTAGCACGCATGACGCACATACGTTAGCGAACGGGGACGCACTGCAGCTCTGTAACCGTTGTCTTGAAAAGTGACGTCATTCTAGTCGTCTGCTTGTTGCGCTCATCGGTGCTTGGGTTTCGGTTTCGCCATTGAATTTGCCTGAACTTCATTACGCCACAATAATTAATAGAGGCCGCTTTTTTCGAAATCTCAAAGCTGAAATGGGTTCTTCGCATGAAGGACTTCGATTCTCCCCATTGGACTTAACCACCTAACTCCGCTAATTAAAAAAGTTAATTAATTTAACTTTCCTAATTACTGTCCCAAGCCATGTCTTCAACCATCTTAAGATGCCTGGCCGTTACAGAAAAAGCAATTGTGAAGACAGCAAGCAAATACCGCATTTTGCTGGTTTTTTTAAAAATAGTGGACACATTTCTTGAAACACCCTGTATACCTCTCTCTAGTTTTTGTCGCGCTTCATGCCGGCGTCAGAAAGGTACAGTGGGGAACGCTTGAGCTACTTTGAGATCAAACTTCGCAAATTCTTGCGCAACATTTCGAAGAATCTCGCGGGATTACCAAGCGCAAAATTTTTCGCGCCGATTCCATCGGTACACCAAGACGATAAATGCGGAATGAAACAGTGCTCACAACTTGTAAGTAATAAATGTTTTATCCTCTCTCTCTCAAGGCGCGCGCTTCAAGAGTGGTAATGAGACAGTTCCAGTTGAACCTGACATTCTGAAGTCCGCTATATTGCGCCTCCATTCTGGCTTAGATTCGCCTCCGTTCTGGCAGTGATAGATAAAATGACGGTGCTGACTTCACATTCCCCGCTTTTATTCTTGGTTTCTGCTCAATTGCGCAATGCCACGGGCGAGTATAGGCGGTTGTGTGAAAGTAAAGCCATGTTATACAACGGCCGCGATGTATTTGAAATGTTCAACAATCTTCGTTCCGTAAAGAGGAGGATAGTAAAACCATTTACTGCTAAAAGAGAGCGGCAGTGCTTTGTCTTGACAGCGGATGTCCCACTCTGGGAAAACTCGGGATTACGGTCGTTCGAATTGTGCTCGAGCGACGCCTCGTGCCTTACTTCATTGCCGCCGCAATAAGGCGTGTACAAAACGTGCCGATGAGAGTAAAGCGCAAGTAGAATCGAGGCACACAGCTCCACCTCTCCTTGCGCGTTTTTTCTTTGTTCTTGCTGAGGTCCCGTGCCATCATTACTGGCTCCACGAGTAGCGGAACAACTTGGCTTCTTGACTTATTTGAAATGAATGACCGTGGCTCGTGGATAGCGTTAATGAGGGCCACGCTTTCACAACGCAGGGACGGGGGCGTCTATAAGCAGGCCTACTCATTGGCGGCCTCTCACTGTAGCGCTACATATAATTTTCTTTTCATTTCCAGCGCATTGCGATAGAGCCAGCTTGCCAAACGACCAAAGTCTATACTAATAAAGCTGGGAAAACGGTAGAGCCCCCCCTCATAGGTTTTATAAATATTAAGGCTGCCGGCGCGCAGGCAGCAGACGTTCGCGCTCGACAGCTAAAGATGTGGCCGGCTACACGTGGAAAATTACAATTCTCGTGCCTCTGAACTTTGTGCCATTGCGGCTCGCGGAAATTTTTTGAGAATATGCCGTGCACGTGGGAGCAAAATGTACTCAATTTCTCCCTCACGAGTAATGGAATGTACGCTACTTTCGTGATATATTTTAGTCCATCGCGCTAGCTTCAAACAGACGGAGTCATAAAGTGTGATGAAATGTCTGCTGACATTCGAGGAAAGCACAGCCCCAACTCTAAAGAGTGTCTTCATCAGGAATGGGACATTCGCTTTCAGGTATTTTCCAAGAAAAGTGATTATGATTGCTCTTTACAATAATGTAGTTCTCAGTAGATGAAACAACGAGCGTAAAAGTAATTCTGATTAGTACAAAAAAACAATCGAGATAAGAAATCGAAGAAAAAAAATTCCGGCAGATCTTACGCACTGCGGGAATCGGTGTTAAGTGAAGCAGGCGGCGAAGCACTGGCCGTGGTGCATTGCTTGTCTTTGATCCAAGTATTACGAGGCGTAGGCTCTTTGAAGCCAACCTGTTACTTGTAATTGCCAGCGGTTATCTTGGCTTCTGCCCTGCCCAAGTCATTTTTTTCTCGATTTAGACTAAGGTGTCATTATAACGCGTTTGTTCCTCGATTCACTGTGCTCCCACTTTTACATGCGAAGCATTTAGAGATGTCGCCAATATTAGAGAAAGCTATCGTGGTGCGAAGCTTTGCTTGAATAGTTGTAGAACAAAAAAAACTGTAGAGTGTCTAGCTAGTGGGGCCCATGCGTCCGCGATGATATCGTTCAGTGGATACTCAATTCTGCGTTACCTTTCTACCACCAGGTAATACCTGGTCGCATATGTAGACCGACGTTTATCGAGAAGCTGATTGGAGATTAAGGGTAACCGAAAAGGTGAGCCTATCCTCACAGTAATACAATGCTGAAGGACACTTTACTGTTCAGGGACAGGCCGCGCGGACGCACCAAGCCACAAGCCTCGATATAGTAGGCATGGAGAGATTTGTTCTAATAAAGGAATTGTGCTCTATGCGACTTACGCTTGTTAGGTAGACTGTATTATAAGCACGGTTTGTCGTTTTATTGGGTAGTCGTGCAGAGTCGGAGAGCAGCAAGCACGATGAGGTGGCTCAGATTGCATTAACTACTTTATTTATTAGGTTCTCAAAAGTGAACCGAAAAAGAAACTTGCACGGTAATAACGTGACTTGCTTATAAGACCTATCAACCTCCCTGGTGATTTAGTAGGAAAGGCGTCGCGTTGCTAAGCTCGGGGAATCTTGTTTGATTCCCGCCCACGGCGGGTGCATTGCGATGGAGAGAAATGCATGAACACCCGTGTAGTTAGACTTCGGTACGCGTTACCGAACACCGCGTGGTCAAGATTGCTCCGGGGTCTCCCAACTCGGCGAGTCTCGTAGCCACAGCATGGTATTGGCGTGTAAAATCTCCATAAATTATTCTTCTTCAAATATAGTATCAGTTTCATTCACTGCAAAAGGCAGATAATAATTGCGCGAAAAATCGGAATACCTAATTAACTTATTCGAATATTGCTTATTATTATGCAAATTATTTGCTCCGTGGCACGTTTCGCAATTTGCGAATTGCAGCTTGTGAGTTCTGTCAACATAACCAATTGGGACGAGTTCTGGTAATGATGTCAAATGTATGGAGGTTGTTGCGTTGCGCACCGCTCTCTGCTTATCAGCCGGCGCCCAAGTCTGGCTCATCTGTTCCGGACGATAATCTGTTATCGCGCATGTGCGTTGATATGTTTTCCCTCGCCTTTTGATCACGGCGTTCCTTTAAAAAGGACTGCGGACCACGCCGTGGGCGCTTCTTTTTGTACACCTTCTTTCGGCAAGCATGCCGCATTAAAAAGTACGTTCTTCCTTCTCGCGGCGTCTTCTTCTCCCGGCTTGGAGCCCAACTCGGCCAAACGTAACAAGGTGGACGTACAGCAGTTTTACTACTAGCCCGCGACGTTGGCAATGTTTTTGTCTCAATTTCTTAAGTATACTGGATCAGTGTAGCTTCCACATGTGACAGCGTCGCACTTGCTCTAACTCTGAAGGCAAAATCGTAAGAAATAAGACATATTCACCCTCTGTCGTAAATTTCTGTCGTATTCTATCTGCTGCATTTAGGATATTTATGCCTACTGCTCTCCTGTCTAACATAATCAGGATGGAAATGGGCAATTGCTCGTGTGGGCTTTACACAGTGTTGTACACGTTCCTATAAAACGGGAACGAAAGCTCGTTCCTCGTTCCTTCCCAATTTCGGAACGAGTTCCCGTTGCAAGTTCCTCAAATGCAAAAGGAACTCGTTACAGTTACATTTCCTAAATTGGAACGTGTCGTTACATTAACGTTACATTTGAGTTTTTTAATGAATATATAGTGTCGGGTAATCCTGAGGCGAAGTAAAGTGAGCAATTCAAAGCTCCCATTGCGCTACATATATCAAAGGAACTAAACATTGCCGACAGCTGGTTATACATAGGTAAAGAAATCTAAATAAACGCTCCTAGACAAATTTCTTCCAAACCACCGGCCTTACTAAATACATGTAACTGCAACTTTCGTGCTCGTCTATTTCAAGTCCCCCCACATGTGGCACTTTTCGACATCGGTCTTCGAAGGCGCAGTCAGGATACTGCACTTCACATATTCAAATAGAAATCTTCACCAATGCGCCAATATAATTGAATTTCTTGCACAAGAAGTCGCATCGAAAGGGACAATACTTAAGCGTTTGAAGCTGAACATTTTCACAGAGTTGCCTGTCTGGTTGGGTAATTAATTAAGACATTGACATTGCTCCAATCAAAAAATGGGTTTATTCCCGACGTTTCGGAACCAACTCGGCTCCTACCTCAGAGGGGATTGACAGCGGAGTTGTCGAGGTGCAACTTCTTTGACGGCCCAGCTGGGGAGAAGGAGGGAAGGCGTGTCTTAATTAAGGGGGTGGTGTTTGCTGCGGCTGCGTGGGGTTGACGGGCTGGGGGGCGGCCTGGGATCGTTGAGTTTTCGGTTTAATGAGTGCTAGCTGATTCAACATTTCAGTGTGAGCAGAAAATAATGTCCAGTATACACATTTGCGCCTTAGGAAAGTCCCCGGTTCACAGTCAGCGAACATATTTTTGTATATTTCGTACTTTGTCTTTCTGTATTTTGCTTTCTTTCTTGCCTTTCGTTCTCTATATTTTTCTCTTTCTTTATATTTTTTCTCTATCTCTTTCTCTCTCTCTGTCTCTCGGTGTACGTTCGCTGGCCTTCTATCTTTTTTTTTCTTTTTCCTTTTCTCTGTCTCTCTATACTCGTTGTCCCCTCCTTCTTTCCCTCCTCCCCACCTCACTTCTTCTTCCCACCCACCTGATATACTGTGCTATACAAGGATATGCTATACACTTCTAGCGTGCGCGCATGTTCCACACAAACGCATAGCCAACAATTTCCTCAAAATCCCACCTCATTGGTATACTACGGCCACTCAGCTAAGAGATGTATACGAGCCAATGGAAGGTCAGCCAGAATGGTATATTGCATTGGTGAGGTGTTTATCCTTACAAGCCGTTCTAGTGTATAATGGGAAATGGCAGTTCTTTGATGAATTCGCTCTAGAGATGAATGCGAATTCTTCAGTACTATGTGTTCGTCGTTGGGTCGCGATACGAGCAAAATGAACATATTAGTTCTCTGTCTGCATTGAATTGCTTCAAAGTGTCATGCCTAGGTTGAATAAATACCATGAAGGCAAAAAAAAAAGAAAACTAGATACGACGAGTGGTTACGACGCTCGCATTCAGATCGTGGATAGGCGGTGTCGAATCTCGCCTCACCGAAAACATTTTGTAGCCAACAATTTATCTCTTTTTCTATATCCCTTCCTTTCTCTCTATCTGTACTCGTTCTCTCGCCCCATCATAGTTATTGCATCCCCCGCCGGACTAATCAGCGCCTTGTGTTCTGGGAGAGAAGCAGAAGATGATGGCGATGACGAAGAGAGTGCGTGCCGGTTCATGATGATGATAATTTTCTTTCTACGACACATGGAAACCTCGAGCATAACACCTCTGCCGTAAAAAAAAACAACTGTTCCTCTCGCACGTTGTCAGTTTGGGCGTCTTTCGCTTTCCTGCGCCCCCCCGGCAGGCGCCTTGAAGTAAAAACCAGGATGCACCATAGTCACGTGATGGGTGATTGCTACAGTTTCGCGCCTCACGCGTTCGCCCATCAGCTCTGTTCTGCATGATGTGCTGCGTGCGTGCGCCTGTTGAATGCCATGGAAAGTTCACAGAAGGAGCGCCGTTCCCTCAACCGTTCCTGGCTTAAACGTAACGAGTTACCGTTACAGTTCCACCGATCCTGAATAGAACGGTGGCGTTCCTCCGTTCGTGCCAAAAGGAACTAGTTCCTGGAACGTCGTTCCTTGGAACGCCGTTCCGTACAACACTGGCTTTACAACAGTAGGTTTCGCCTTCACTGCCACAAAATGTTTACCCCAAGTAGGGAAAATTTTGTTCCAGAGCGGGAACATGTGCTTTGAGAACTTAATTCCTGTCATTACGTGAATTGTAATATGTACCTCAATGTAATTACAGTGAAATCTCGGTGATACGATCACAGCTCATACGAATTTCGGGGTGATACGAATTTTTCTTTGGTCCCGGCCAATGCCCATTGGCCTGCACTGTAATGGAGTACGGTTGTTGCGAACCGATTTTCAGCCCGCGACGTTTGATACGAACGTAGTACGCTACCGCCCAGGTACGAAAAGGTGCTGTCCGTGCTGTCGCGGAAGACGCGCCAAGCGGAAGCGCGGGAGTGCAAGCACGGGCATGCGAGCCGCACCGCCAAATCGTCGGAATCACGGTGTCGAAAAAATACTTTTCTTACTTTTCCTTACGGTCAGAATAAACCTTCAGAGACGCGTCACGGCCTCCGGAGATTTTGTGCGCGAATCTTTCAGGCTCTAATGTGTCCCCGTGTGCCTTCGCGTTTAGATTACAGAGGGCATTGGCGCTATGCTTTTTTTTTCTAACGCATCGACGCGGGCTTCTGTCGTTGTACTGTGTTTACACGTGCCTGCCTCGTGCATCAGACATCCTATGAAAGGTGGACGAGGACCGAAAGAAGGCGAGGATGGTTTTGGCGAAGGAGTCAGGCCTCACAACGTCAACACGCGCGACTTTTGAGGTCGCACTCGTGCGGGCACGGCCGTAAATCTCCCCAAGGACATCCGCAACACCTCCGCGATAACAATCATAACATAGGACCGTGGTTCTGAAATTTTGTGGCATTGATCTATCGCGTCAAAGCGCTTCTTCCGTTACATTCACCGCACTACTGTGGTGTCATGCGAAAAAGCATACTAAAATTTGGAAGGGGCTACTGCTGTCGCGGGTCACAACCATTGGCGTAAATCATGGGGGGGGGGTCAGGGGGGTCCTGACCCCCCCCCTGTGTCCAGGCTGGGGGGGGGACACCCCTTTGAAGGGTCCCCCCCTTGAGATTTATCTTTCAAACATCATATTTAATTTTCTTGATAGTTATGTATAGCGCACTCTCCGTAAAACAAACTCTGAATTCTGAAACCCTTGCAAAAAGCAGACATGATGTACAAAAGTGAAACCCACTTTTCGTTTCAAAAGGCACTGAATAGCACGATCATACGAATGCAGATGTTCTAATTAAAGAATCCCCGATCATCTACCGTTATTCTTTTATGTCGACTATTAGGCGGAAGTAATTGACAATGAAGTACAGATCCGATCACGCTGGACTTTGATCGAGTTATTTTAAAGAATAATACTCGCTTTTTTTATTCGATTTTGAAGTGCGGTTTTAATTTTTATATAATTAAAAGTAAAACCTATATTTATGAAAACAAAATGGCCGCCATGGCAAGATGGTGTCCCCCCCTTGTGATTTTTCTGCATTTACGCCACTGGTCACAACGCATCTGGTTTATTAGTTAAACACGCGCGTACGGGCCGTATGTTTACGAGTGCTGGTATGATTGCCGACATCTATAAACTTAAGAGGGTTTCACCAGCGCGAGCTCCCATAGAGAATACATACGCATTTTGAGGAGCCCAAGCATGCCCAAATTTGCTCAGATTTACACGGGGTTTTCGGCACTGCATTCTTTTTTAGTATATCGGAGGAAATGTTGCAGACAGATATTTTCCTCAAGCTTTTCATTTTTTTACAAACCAGAGGCAAATATCCAGGAAAAATTGTATTTTTTAACGTCTCGCTCTTACTTGTTGTCTCCTGAAGAAAATAGCTTAGTTATCTGAATTTCTTCCGCAACGTTTCCTCCCTTTTTCTTTTCCTTATTGTTATGGTATAATTGTCATGCATGTCAAGCCTCTGGTTTCCATTTTGCAGGCTTTGAAAGTGTTGTGGGTACTTTCAGTCTGGATTTAAAATTCGCGCCAAATTTAAGACGCGCGACGTGGCTCCCCCCTGGTATCGCCTATATTCCGCGATGCTACACTCTACCACTAACCTCTCAAGTCTCAAGTGGCTGTATTCGTGTGCAGCTACAGTGTTCTAGGGCAGCGGAGAAAAGTAAGGGACTTGCTGAGTGAGCTCGAACAAGCTTGGGCATCTTTTCTTTGTTTCGTTTTTTTGTGGAGGGAGGGGGGGGGGGGGGGCTGTGCCGCCTCTTTTGCTTCCAAACGTGTTCCCCGCGACAATGAAGTGGAATAGGAGGCTAATGCAGGTGTGCGACCCAAACACAAAGCAGCGTTTCTTTGGCGTCGCGACAGCGTTGACTACCAGCGCTTTCTATAAGCAGGGTGTCGAGAGGTCCTTGCTGTTCAGGAAACTAACCCTTGTATATAGCTAATCGTCCTATTCAGCGCTCACAGGAATTTACTGCTGCTGCGGCGGACAGCGGCGGCTTCTGCAGAGACTAGCCAAGAGACTCGAGTACTTTCGCTCAGTTCTGTCGGTGAGGAATGCGCAGAAGCGCGACATTCTGTTTAGAAACGTCATAGGAAAGCAGGCAAATCTGGATTTTATGATGTAATAGCGCAATCTGCTACCGCGAACTGGTTCTTCAAAGCACCAAATACGCATGCGTAGATCAGAACAAGCTTTGTTCTTTGGAAAGAAAAGATTTTTTGATGTTGAGCGGTCACTGTCAAGTGTATGACTCGACACGTGCCTTTCACAAAGTGGCAAGTCGGGGTTATGGTGATGGGTCATTCCCCGCCACTTCACGCTCGACCACCTTAGATGTAATTTTTAAACAGTATCCTTGATAAACATTATCCTCGCTTTATTTTGGTTGCCAAATATGCTGTATATATATACATATATATATACAGCATATTTGGCAACGAAAAAAAAGCGAGGATAGTGTTTATCAAGAATATATATATATATATATATATATATATATAACTAAGGAAAGGAGTGTGAGCTTAAGGGCTCGTTTTGCTTTGTTAAACACATTATTAATGAGAACTAACAGACAATGATGCCAAGGAAAGTATAGGGGACGTTATTAGAAGTAATTGTAATGCAAATGGGAAGAAAGAGAAGTGGACGAAAAGATAACTTGTCACCGGCAGGATCCGAACCTGCGACCTTCGAATAACGCGTCCGATGCTCTACCACTGAGCTACGGTGACGGTCATCCCTCCGTCCACTTTATAGGGTATATATGTGTACTTAAACGTGGGAGCGTCAGTCAGCGCCGCCTGTTGCCATTACGGCGAGTGTGAAACACTCTTTTTGCCAGTAGGCGTCACGTAGCACGTGATCTTATTACGAGCTGGCAGCTGACTAATAATCCCTCGCATACCACCTGAAGGCAACAAGTCTGCCAGAACGAGACCCTCGTTATGAACTAAGGAAAGGAGTGTGAGCTTAAGGGCTCGTTTGCTTTGTTAAACACATTATTAATGAGAACTAACAGACAATGATGCCAAGGAAAGTATTGTCTGTTAGTTCTCATATATATATATATATATATATATATATATATATATATATATTCCATGCCAACTGTCCCAGAGGTGGCGCTCGACCATCGCAGACTTTGCCGATGAAATTTACACCTGTTTCGTATACCCCATGTAGTACTGTGACCAAATATTTTTGCTCGAAAAAATTTTTCAAGACCGTAGCGCCCCCCTCAAAGTTCGCTTGCTTCTGCTAAACTGTACATAATCGAAAAATGTATATAAAGTCTATATTTGTATGTAGAGCTTCGAACTGACGCTTGAGCTACTACAGAGGTTTTGTTTAGTTGTGCTACTTAATCATTCGGAAATGTTTGCGTTTCCCTGCCAGCTAGGCCTTTTCAAAAACAACAAAAATCTTCAAAGTTCGCCATTTTTTCTTATGCAATCTGGAACTCTGTCTAAGCATTCTTAATAATATTGTGGTTTTCAGAAAAGTGTATTTTCGTACAAAAATGTTTAGGGGTGAATTAGACTTCAAATCTTCCCGAAAAAAATTTTGAAATCAGGAAAAATATGCGATTTGTCCCATATTTGACCGCATTTTTCGCACTGATGCGGTCCAAGTAAAAATCCTCTTGTTGCAGCGTTTTATAGACCACTTTATGGCTAAGTAATGAAGAAAGTCTAATCAAATCATTTTTTTTATTTTAAGAAAGAAAATAATTTTTGAAGTTGGTCGTCAGAACGCATTGTGCAGAAAGCCGTAGCACAATGTACCAACGATACCGCAAGATGCTGTACGGCGTGCATACTTCCCAATGGGCACGCCAAGCAAGCTCACATCGTAAAGCGAACTCAATACTCAGGACCTTGACATCAAAGCAACAAGACTTTCGACCACTCACGAGCCGCTAACATACATCTAGCACCTTGCCGCTTCCATTGACAAGAGTCAGCTGTAAGGGCGACCACGTGCTTTGCGGCGAAGTGGCAACAAAAGGAATCCAGGGCAATTTCTGACGACCAACTTCAAAAATTGTTTTCTTTCTTAAAACAAGAAATGATTTTATTAGACTTTCTTCATTACTTAGCCATAAAGTTATCTGTCAAACGCCGCATCAAAGGATTTTTACTTGGACAGCATCAGTACGAAAAATACGGTCAAATATGGGACAAATCGCATATTTTTTCCGATTTCACAATTTTTTTCGGGAAGATTTGAAGTCTAATTCACCCTTAAACATTCTTGTACCAAAATACACTTTCCTGAAAACCAGAATATTATTAAGGATGCTTAGACATAATTCTAGATATCATAAAAAAAAATGGCGGACTTTGAAGATTTTCGTTGTTTTTGAAAAGGCCTAGGTGGCAGGGAAACACAAAAATTTCGGAATGGTTAAGTAGCACAACTAAACAAAACCTCTGTAGTAGATCAAGCGTCATTTCAAAGCTGTACATACAAATATCGATTTTATATACATTTTTCTTTTACGCACAGTTTAGCAGAAGCAAGCGAACTTTGAGGGGGGCGCCACGGTCTTGAAAAATTTTTTCGAGCAAAAATGCTTGGCCAATGTACTACATGGGCGTAATTTTATCGGCAAAATCTGCGATGGTAGAGCGCCACCTCTGGGGCAGTTGGCATGGAATGACCCATATATATATATATATATATATATATATATATATATATATATATATATATATATATATATATATATATATATATATATATATATATATATATATATATATATATATATTTATATATATATATATATATATATATATATATATATATATATATATATATATATATTGCTGTTACTCTTTTTTGTGCCACCGAACATTAGGTTTTCGTACACAGAGACTTTAAATTAATTTGTTTTCTTCAATTATAAGACAAGGAGAAACGCACAAGCCTCGCGGATCTTTCAATTTTCTTTTATAAAAGTTGATTTTTACAGCATAGTCTATTGGGAATAGTGGTGAGATGGTTCTGTGTAAAAAAAAAAGCCGGCAGATCCCACGCACTGTGGGAATCGATGTAATGCGAAGCAGCCAGGAAGGAGCAAATCATACTTTACATAATTTGCATGTCATGTTTTACATGTTACGACCTGTAATTTGTGTTCGTCATACAGTCACGTCGCGATATACCAATTTTGGTGTATGTCAAGCTAGCGAACTGGACGCAAGCGTACCATGAGCGTGGCATGTAAATGGCATTGTAGAGGACATGCATGCCAAGATTTTCATGTTACCACCTGCCACCTGTGTTCGTTATGCAGTCATGTCACACAATACCAAATTTGGTGTACATCAAGCTAACGAAACGGCCGCGAGCGCGCCATGAGCGTGGAATGCAAGTCATGTCGCTCATGACATGGCATGATTTCCATATTACCACTTGTCATTTATGTTCGTCATACAGTCATGTAACTCAATACCAAACTGGTGTATCTCAGGCTAACGAAACGGCCGCGAGCGCGCCATGAGCGTGGCGGAACCCCTTTAATTTCGCCGAAAAAAATATATTTTGTGTTCCGAGTCCCCAGGACCACAAAACCACTTTTGGTTTCGCGAAAAAAAATTTGACCTTTTCTAAAAAAATTTACGTCTCCACTGAGCTGATGGCCACCTCTTCAGCTTCCTCAATGCGTCACTTCCTCTAAACATAGCTTTATTCTGAGCGACTCACAGGTCGCGATTAGGAATTTTGCGTGCGGACGTATTTCGCAAAGTGCCCTGAAAGTTCTAGCGCAGAGCCAGGCACTGATGTGTTCGGAGGAACGTAAATATCTAATCTGGTTCCCGGCACACACAAACACAGCCACCTACAACCCGAACGAGACGGTCCATGCGCTGTCGCGAGAACTAACCCGCCGCGCAGCCCTAGGGGTAGCGTCGTCGGGAGATGCTGCTGCCGAAACCGAACCTTTAATAAAAGACAGAATAGCCAGCTATGCAGAATATACCAAGTATCACCGTGACTTGAGGCGGATTTTTCCTCCGCCTCACCCAAAATTAGACAGAAAACAGGCGACAGATTGGCGCAAATTACAAACTCATTCTTTTCCCAGCCCTGCTCAGCTACACAGGATGTTTCCAGAGGTTTACCCAGACTCGATATGTAAAGCCTGTAAAATAGAAGCGGCCTCCCTAAGCCACATGCTATGGGGGGTGTCCCAATCAGCAGAAAGACTCCCCAGAACCTCTCCGGGAGCGATGGCGTACAACGCTGCTCAGCTCCGATTTACAAGATCAAACCTGGGCTATCCAGCAGGCCAGGGAGGCTAGTGGGAGACAAGGTCTTCCATCCTCCATCTGAGCGGTCTGGCCCGGACCAGTAACTAGCCGGATCTCGCAATAAAGTTGTTTCATTCATTCATCCACTGAGCTGCACCGCCTCTTTAGAATTTCGCGAAAATGGGATTTTGATGAGACGCTACAAAAATACTACTGTAGCTGTAGGTCTGAAAAATTTTCTCCATGTACTACGAATAGTTTGTGTTGACAAAAAATTATTACTTTGCAGTTTTGATGTTGTTCTCTTAAGGAAAAAAAAATTGCGAAATCGGGACAATGCTCAATAATGCTCAAATTTAAGATTTTTTTCTCCGCGAGTGTAAACGCCAGGCTTCCCAAAGTTTGTAAAAAACATTGCCATATGTTTGGTGAACAAATGTGTTGAACAAAATACCTGAGAGTGGCTTCAAACGTTAACCAGAAATGTTCAACTGAGGGCATGTCTCTCAAAATGCAATATTTTGAAGACCATTTAAAAAAAAAAAGCACCACCTTCGATTTTCTTTAAACTCTTCAGAATTAAAGCCAAGCACGTGTTCTAACTTAATCTGTAAAAACATGTTGCATTATTTTTGTGAGGTCGGAGCTACGAAGCACGAAAAGTGGCCAAATTGACGTATATTGAGTAACCCCAACATTGAGCGCGCATGGAGCAATAGTTGCCATTGTCGTTATTTTTAGGTCGTGAATGTCTTCTGTGGATTGACGGATTGTAAGAAATAATACAGGAACAGTTGGTTTTGAAGAGGAAATTATTACTACATTTTTTCACGCAAATCTCAAAGACTTCTGCACGGGTCCCAGCCACTGAGCATGCCGCGATGCTGAGTCACACTCTTCGCAGGAATCGCTTTCAAACTCTTTCGCGCATGTGAGCCTGTGTACGCCTCATAAAGGAGGTGGCTGGAGAGGATCCACCGCTAGATATTTATCGCTTCCCATCTCACGTCGGTAATGTGATAACGCAGACGGTGCGTGTCGGCACAAGCGGTGCTTCTGCAGCCCGACCGCGCTCGCCCGCTCCCTAACAAAAAAAAAAAAAAAAAAAAAAAAAAAAAAAAAAAAAAAAAAAAAAAGGAACATTAACAAGAAACAGCTCAACTCGCTTAAGAAAGGTCGAAGTAATGAGAAAACGTCGGCTTTCACTTTCGTTCGTCGTCGACAACCCAGCAGTCCTCTTCTGGTCAACGGACGTGAGTACGCGTGCGCGTATTGCACTCCCTTGATATCGATGGCCACGTTGTGGAGCTCAGAGCGAGCGTTTGCTGACTACCGAAAGAGGCATACGAAGAAGATTGCCTACAAGCGGAACTTTCGAAGTGTGAAAGATTTGAATGTCGCCTTACTAAGTAAGCGCAGGCCAGAAAAAGCCTCATCCATCAGAGAAACCGACATTTTGTGCCAGAACTGTTTCAACCGCTTCAAACAGATCGCCGTAGAGTCTCCAGATGCATCTCAGCCTGACGAAAATTTTTTCCCGAACAAATTGCTGTCGAAGAGTTAACCGTACTCGTTAAGACAACCGACGTGACACCCCTGAAAATTCCGGCGAAAGTGAAAGCACACTGCCGAGTGTCTTACGCCAAGCGTAAGACAGCAGAGATCGAGGGCGCTATCTCCAGGACAATTTCTGCTGTCCTTACAGTAGCGTACGGCACTACAGAGGAACCTGGTCCTTCAGCGGAAACCTGCAACACGTGTCGCGAGTGGCTGTGCAACCTAAAACACACGTTCGATACCTGCGAATCATACCATGAACGCTGCCGCCTCCTGACATTGCTCCCTGTGAACCTGTCTCATCAACAGATTAAAGAAATGATTCCATCCGCAACTCGGCACCTCATTCGGAAATCCAGAAAATACAGAGACACCCGTGGGGTGTGGTAAAATCCGGAACTCTACTCCATATCGAAGCTGAACCCAGAAAACATACAGGCAGCAATGCAATACTATACTGACGATGAGCTCAACTGCATCCAACAAAGTCCAAACTGAAGAAAGATTGCATTGCAATTAGTTCTAAAGGACAAAAAGAGTACGTTTCAAAACGGCTGATGACCAGGTCCATTCGCTAAACATTTCGTCTACTTAAAGCGGCTCACCCTGACACAGGGATCGAGCTCACGAAGTTCTCCTTCTTGAGGCCGAAATGGGTTGTGTGCACACGGTTGCTTCACCAGGAGCAAGAAACACACAACTGCTTCAGTGGCGTTTGTGACTGTCTAACTTGTCTGACTATGACTTGTGACTCTGACTCCTTGTGTAAACAATAGGGGTAAATAAACAGTTCCTTCCGAGAGCTCAACTTGACTACATTTCTAGAAATCTTGCGGTTACTCCTTACGCCAGGACCAAAACTACGACGCGTGCACGCACGCAAATGAACAAATTTGCACATTAAGGCAACTCTTTGGTTTTTATCTGTCAAGCTGTTGTCCCTCGAGCTCAACAGAAGACATTCATGACCTAAAAATAACGATAATGGCAACTATTGCTCCATGCGCGCTCAATATTGTGGTTACTCAGTATACGTCAATTTGGCCACATTTCGTGCTTCGTAGCTCCGACCTCACAAAAATAATGCAACATGTTTTTTTACAGATTAAGTTAGAACACGTGCTTGGCTTTAATTCTGAAGAGTTTAAAGAAAATCGAAGATGGTGTTTTTTTTTTTTTTAATGGTCTTCAAAATATTGCATTTTGAGAGACATGCCCTCAGTTGAACATTTCTGGTTAACGTTTGAAGCCACTCTCAGGTATTTTGTTCAGCACATTTGTTCACCAAACATATCGCAATGTTTTTTAAAAACTTTGGGAAGCCTGGCGTTTATACTCGAGGAGAAAAAAAATCTTAAATTTGAGCAATATTGAGCATTGTGCCGATTTCGCGATTTTTTTTTCTTAAGAGAACAACATTAAAACTGCAAAGTAATAATTTTTTGTCAACACAAACTATTCGTAGTACGTGGAGAAAATTTTTCAGACCTACAGCTACAGTAGTAATTTTGTAGCGTCTCATCGAAATCCCATTTTCGCGAAATTCTAAAGAGGCGGTGGCAGCTTCTTAGTGGAAACTTGTGAATTTTTTTTAAAGAAGGTGAATTTTTTTTTCGCGAAACCAAAAGTGGTTTTGTGGTCCTGGGGACTCGGAAAACAAAATATATTTTTTTCGGCGAAATTAAAGGGGGGTCGGCGGACATGCACCGACGTTCTTATCTGAACACACCCAGCAGACAACTGTGAAGACAGGTCATTACCCATTGTTTGGGTTACTACTGGAGCGGTGCGGCGAAACGGAGAAGTTGGAGGGAATGGCTTACATCCCACGGTACGGGGAGGACAAAGCTAAAGCTTCTCCACCGCATTTGCTAGGGCTTAACTGGCGGAAACCTAGGAACGGCTTTGACAAAGCGTTCATTGAGGTATTCGCGGGCAAGTTTCAAGCAGCACTACTTTTCGCACGCGGAATGACTAAAACCTTCATGTCCTGGTGGCATTTACACGCCTAGAGTGTACTCTAGCTTCCCTCCTTTTGGTGGTGTGTAAGTGATGCCATCTATGGACACAAAAAGTTCAAATCTGCGTTGCTTTGGAGCTGGTGAGCCTTCTTAACTGACAATCATTCAGAGTTCTTCCTGAGGTTGCTGTGGCCCTGAAAAACAAGAAACGAAAATGTACGCCAGCTTTCTTTTGTCGCATGCTAATATTCCATGCTTTCTGGTGATACGAATTTCGGATAATACGAATATTTTTGGTGGTCCCGTGAGATTCGTATCACCGAGGTTTCACTGTATCTAATAAGTCCATAAAATAATTTACTGTGAGTTTTCAATTTTGTGCTAATTATGTCTGTTTTGTGAGTAATCTAGTCGAATGAATACATCTCTGTAATGTGTTTTATTAATCCGGTTCGCTCTAAAGATAGAGCCCGGGTATACATAACGACAATTCAGTTCTGCAGAATGGTACATGCTTACTGGAGCACACATGATGCGTAACCACCAGAGATGGAAAAACTCTCTTCCTTTTGTAGTGGTTGCGCGTCTTGTGTATTCCTGCAAGCGTGATCTGCAGATTGTCATCTGACGTGCTTACATGTAACTAGTGCACCTTTCGCGCTGCACGTTTAATTAAAATCAAACACGTTCACGCCGGACACGTGCCACGATCCTGGGGCCCCGACCTCTTGCAGGTGATTTTGGCGCTACCTCTCTTTTTTTCCTAAAGGGTGTGGGATCTCGAGATGAGCCGCGCTCTCGGAACGAACGGACACAGCAGACGCAGTCGGGCGAACCAATCAACATGTTCATTTATTCACTTGCTTTTACAACGACGTTATCGCCAGCCGAATCAAATACGTCACTAGTGACACGCTAAAAGCAACCTTGTACAATATTCCAATACAACACTCAAGAAAACAACGGAAACAACTTTGCAGGAGGTGATGGCACCCCCACAAGGGATACTTACAATATTAAATAAGATGATGACAGGCAGAGAGACAATGAACTTTATTATGGTCCTGAGGGGCGACTCAGAAACCCCGGGGGAGGAGCCGGCGCGGGCAGCTCCCACGTCGGGACGGGCAGGTTGTGCCTGACCGCCGCGTCGCGGGCCCTCTGGACGGCCCGTAGCTGAGTGGCGAGTGCGGAGCTCTTGAGCGCCTCCTCGCACTCTGCTTCCGTGGTGAGACGATCGTTGTCCCGTAACGAGGGACACCACCAGAGCATGTATTCTAAAGTGCAGAAGGGGTCTCCGCAACCCGGACAATCGGGCTCGTAGGAGTCCGCGTACCTGCTGACCCTGGCTAGGCTGGGATAGGACCCAGTTTGTAACATGCGAAGGGTGGAAGACTGAGGCTTGGAGAGCTTCGCGTGAGGCGGGGGGATAGACCTTCCTGCTGAGCTTATAGTGCTTCGTGACCTCGTTAAATGCGTGGAGGAAGTCCTTGTGGAGGCCCGCTTCCACACCCGCGAGCACCGTTTCCACGGCGCGGTGGATAAGTTCGCGCACACGGGCGTGGGCCAGCTCGTTGGCGTTGGGAACGACGGGGGAGACCCTAGGCCCCATGTGGGCGGGGAATCAAGTGATGACGTGGGGGGCCGACGCTCCTGCCGCAAAGCAGGGAGGCCGCCTCCGCCGAGACCGAAGGTTTTCCTCCCCCAGCCCTTCGCTGCTGTTGGAGACCCTAGTGATGAGCCTGACCATGTCGTCCGCTTTGGTGGCGATACGAGCGATCGTATGTCCGTTACAACCGTTTGGCTCGATCAGCATACCGAGTACGCGGATGACCTCAACTTTTGGAATGACCTGCCCGACGGCCGTGTGAATGGAGATGTCGACCTTCCCGAGAGGGACCTGTCCTTTGGGGATGCGCCCCCCTCCTGGTAGGGCGATACAAAAGGAGTCAGGACTTGGACGGGGATAGCCGGTGCCCAGTGCCCTCCAAGAATTCCACCGTGCAGCTCAAGGCCGGCTGTAGGGATTCCTCCACTCTACCTTCGCTGCCGCCGTCGCACCACACCGTGAGGTCATCGGCGTGGATAGCGTGATTAACGCCGTCAGCTTTAGAGAGACAGGAGGAAAGGCCGCGCATGGCGACGTTGAAGAGAAGCGGCGATATTATCGACCCCTGAGGAGTGCCCCTCACCCCCAGCTCAAAGGCATCAGACGTAACATCGCCAACCTTGAGGGTGGTGCGCCTGCCCCGAAGGAACGAAGTGATGAACCCGTGAAACTTGCACCCAAGGCTCATGTCCGAAATGGAATCGAGGACGTGCCTATGCAAAATCTTATCGAAGGCCTTTTCGAGATCCAGCGCCAGAATGCCCCTGACGTCTCTGGTATTGCTATCAATGATATGGTGCTTAATAAGCTTCATGACGTCCTGAGTGGACAAGGACGGGCGAAAGCCCATCATGTTGTAGGGGAAGAGTTCGCGTTCCTCAATATACCTAGATATCCGGTTGTCGATGATGTGTTCCGCGACTTTTCCCACGCACGAAGTGAGCGAGGTCGGTCGCAGGTTGTTTAGACCGGGGGTTCTACCTGGCTTTGGTATGAGAACTACTGATGCTATCTTCCAATCGGCCGGGACGTCACCCGTGTCCCACACGTGATTGATCTCGTCTGTTAAGGTGGTGACGGCCTTGTCGTCCAGATCGTGAAGCAGCCTGTTCGAAATCCCATCCGGCCCCGGGGCCGATCGGTCGTTTAAGCGGAAAAGTGCTTCCCAGACCTCGTTTTTTCATAAAGGAGCGTCGAGGTCCTCCCTCTGGAGGCCCCTCTATCACGGGTAGTCCGCGTCACTTGTGGGGCCCATGGGTAGGTATCTGTCGGCCAACGACCGGAGAATGTCGGCTGCCGTAGAGCCCTCCCGCTTAGCTTCGTGCAAAACCCTATCCATAGCTAGTCACTGGTTGGACTTGGAGGCCGACTGCCCTAGTAAATGCTTCAGGAGATTCCACCTCCCGTGCGCATTTGCCCGTCGACCGAATTGCAAAGCTGCTCCCACTGCTACTTAGGAAGCGCGTGACAGTGTTCCTCAATGGTGCGATTGAGTTCGGCTATCTACTTGAGGAGTCTACGATTGAGCCGTTGCCCCTTCCACCTGGCCAGGAGTGCCGCCTTAGCCTCAAGGAGGTGGGCGAGACGGCTATGCATCCTGTCCACCTTGAGGTCCGTGCGGACTGTCTTGGTGGCGGACTCGACGTCCCTTTTCAATTGCGACAACCAGTTTTTAAAGTCTACGGGATCCGCTGTCTTTCCGTCCCTGATTTTGCGAAAGATGTCCTAATCCGTAACCCTAAATTCGCGGGGGGCCTGCTCGACACCTCGAAGGAGATGGCCAGGACGATATGATCACTACCCAGTTCTCGTGCAGGTTATGCCACGAGGTCGGCCCTACCCCCCTTGACGAAGGTAAGGTCCGGCGTGGAGTCCCTAGTGATCGAAGTGCCCGTTCTGGTGGGGAAGTACGAATCCGTCAAGAGTACGAGCGCGTGATCGGCGGCCGTTTGCCAGAGGTCACTCCCCTTCGCGGTCGAGGACGGGCAGCCCCACTCGCAATGAGGGGCGTTGAATTCGCCCGCGACTACGAGCGGGGCGCCCGCCGCCAGCCCCGCGGCCTTCGCCACGAGGGACGCAAAGCGGTGTCTGTGGCCCCGGGGGGGAACCATATATGTTAAGAATAAAGATGCTGGATTTGAGCCAGGCGTTGGGAATGATCTCAATTAACGAGTGCTCGACCTTGCTCTGGTCCATGCGCATGAAATGTACTACAAAAGAACATCGCTTGGCCACGAGGAAGCAAATACCCCTCCTGCCGTCGCCGAAGACCGAGTGAGACCTGTAACTCTGCAGCGAAACTGCCTCCCTGATAGTTTCCTGTAGTAAAATGACGTGCGGCTTACGCTCGCGGGAACGAACAAAATGCTGCAGGACCACCTTTTTCGGCAGGAACCCGGCGCAGTTCCATTGCCAGAATAAGAATCTGTTATCCTGACCCGCCACGTTTGAAGCTTTTGCTTGGCCTTTCGTATGGTGAACCGCGTCTAAAACCCCCCGCTTCTGAGGGTAGACCACGTCTGACCACGCCGGAGAACCCGGATTTGGAGTCTCCGATACCAACCCTGGTTTCGAGGGTGTCGACCCCGTTCGTGAGAGCAGTCACCGTTTCTACTAAGGTCATGACTGCGCCTTGGGAGCCATTTAACGATTCCCTAACATCCTTCATGGAGTTCGTAATCTCGCTCTTGAATTCCTCAAGGTCCCGTTCTCCCTCAACGGAGGCGACAAGGGCCCGCTTCTTGGCGGACCGCATCGCCGCCGATGCCTCTGCGGGGAGCTCGCTGGGGGGCCGGCACGGACGAATGCAATTTGCGAAAAGACTCGAACTGAGCCCTAGCTGCTCCAACGCGGCTCTGAGCTGCGCGTTCTCCTGCTCTAACGGCGCGATTCTAGGATCTTCCTAGGACAGCTCCTATGAAGATGATGATCACAATAATATTAACTTGACTTTTACCCAGAACAAAGTTGAAGGAAGAAAAAGCTCCAAAGAATTTTAATGTTTGCACTAAGTCGCGCAAAGCTTTGCACAGCGAAGCACGGGCCCGTCGTCGCTCGTACTCCCCGTCGACCGACACGTCACGTATCGTCACGTAACATCACGTATGGACTAGTCACGGGACTAAGATCACGTAACATCACGTAACAACTAGCCACGGAACTAAACTTCAGGTAACATACGCACCTATTCACGTGACTAAAATCACGTAACATTTAGTAACCATGCTAAAATCACAAAACATAGCGTAACAACTAGTCACGTGACTCAAAATCAAGCAAGAACACGTGACATTTACTAAAAGTCATCTAAATCACCTAACTAGCCACGTGACTAAAATCACACATTGGCTAGTGGCTAGGGACGTGGTATGTTCCCGCCATAAACACCGTAACTAGCCATGTGACTAAAATTATGTAGCATCCCGTAATAGCCGTCACCTTAAATGTTCTCGTCATGTCCACGTAACATTTAGCCATGTCGCTGAACTCACGTAACCTTACGTAACATTTAGTCATGTCACTGAAATCACGTAACCTCACGTAACAGCTAGTCACGTGACAGAAATTACGTGACATCTTCCTGCCAGAAACACGTAACAGCTAGTCACATGACTAAAATGACGTAGCATCACGTAAGGAGTAGCGTAACATGTTGCCGCCAATACCACGTGACACATGCGTATTGTGGGAAACCGACCAAAACGGGACAAGAATAGCGAAGTCTAGCCATACTTCGTGCTACTAGCAAAAACTTGCTGTCTCTAGCGAAAGCTTGGCATTATTAACAAAACTTAGTTAGGTCGAACACTAGCTCCGCTATTGGTTCCAGCCTTGCTCCAATCTAGTGTAAGCTGCGCACTTCTTTGACTGCGACTTTACCCGCTGCAATGAAAATGCATAGGGAGAAAAAAAAGGGGGGGGGGGGATGCATAACTGCTCTTGTCTACCAGCGACCGCTGAAAGCACTGCATGCCACCTCATATCCCCGCTTTTTCAGACAACCACCCATGGAGCTCATTGAATGATCTTAAAGCAAATTGGGCAGTAATATACGAAAATTTCGGCATCGCTCTCGCCCTATTCTGTTAGATACTCGCAGCTGCACATAGCAACACGTATGCGAAACCCCATAATTTTAAGCAGTCATTCATGTGGCGTGACAAAAAATTCATGTGGCGTGACAAAAACTTTTATAGACTATTTTACGGATGGGTCAGAGTGCCGCCATATTGGGCTGTTAACCTTTATGTTTTGCTTCTTTAACAACCAAACGAACAGTGTTACGGTAGACGGATACGCATGAAAACGGTTGGGTTGGTGTTTACAATGTTTCATGGCCTTATTAATTCATGTCGCAATATACAAAAACAAGAAAACATCGGCTTAACAGCCCTAGATGGCGGCGCCCAGATGTCTTACAGAAAATAGCCTATACTAAAGTGCCTTAAAGTGCTTCTTACGGCCAGACAACATTGGTTCAACTCTTTACATAGATGGTCAATGGCAGATACCCAATGAAAAACCGAATCAAGCGTCACACTCAAGTAATATATACAAGAATTGACTCGGTGTAACGCTGCTCTGCCCAGCAGCAGTAACAGCTATGTGGGACGGCTTAGTTATTTGCAGAGAATACAATCAACTTTGTTTTGTTAACTATAAATCTGACGCAACAGTAAATGCGACCTTTATTAGGCTCCGAAGACGCGGCGAGCTGACCACACCCCTGCACAGATCATAGGCAAGACGAGTCCCCACAGGCGATGAAGAACATGAACGCCATGCGATAAGCATGTACAGGACAACAAAATGCCTCACAAACGGCCACAATATACTAACGCCAAACGTAATGCAATAAATCACTTCATGATATTCGTTAGGTTGTCATTGGTGACAGCTTCTAGTGAGCTCTTTGTTAAGATAAGGGTTGTGTCATTTGCTGTTGCAAGCGCAAGAAAAAAAATCATTTTAAAATTCCACACAAATATGTGTTCCAGCATATAAACATGCGACGCTCCGTCTATTATGTATTTCATGTGATATTTTGTTAGTGGTATTGATATTGTTGGTGATGTTTGACGCAGAATACTTTGAAAAATATTCAATTGCCTGAATGTTTATATATTACTGGCGAGCACGTACAAGGACTACAGAGAAAGAGACAGGACAAATTCAGTCAATGCCAGCCCAGCTTATGCATTAACGATTCAATTGCCATTACACGAGATCCGCTATCGCCCCAGCTTACGCGACCGGATGTCGCGATAAATAAAATGAAATGATCTGTCATTAGAAATAGCTATGCCCAAAACAACTTTGTTATTCTTTGATGCGGGGTTGATGACTGTTAGGCCAAACCAGGGCTGTAGAGGCGGGAATAGATTTTCCGAATGCCATGTTGGTATTTTGTTAAAATATTGTGCCTTTAATGCAACTCCACAATTCTCATACCTATAAGTTTTTCGAGAAGCGTATTTAAGCAATACAACACTCTAACAGGATAGCTAATAGACAGGGCGTTAAGGTCTCCATTTTGATATACAATGGAAAAACCTTGCCTTTTTCATAGATATCAGGTTAAATTAACGTATAAGAGGCGAAAGCTAGAAGGCCGTGCACTGTGCTATGTTAGTGCACGTTAAAGAACACCAGTTAAACGTAACAATTAACCAACCGTAAGGTGGTCAGACATTACTCGTATGTTTCGTGGACGATCCTTTCAATTTCAATTTTAGTTGCTCAGCTATATCATTTCAGCTTCACAAGTTTATTCCTAGTGTAAGCAAGTGACTTTCCCCACTGCTCTTCTTTCGGCAATGTAGCGCGTTCTTGGTTGGGCGCTGTCGATTATTTTTCTAGTTGTTCAGAATACCTCTAGTGTTTTGCTCAAATATACTATAGCTCACCTAATATTAGCAGTTTCTATTGTTACAAACTTGCCTTAGTGACATTGCTAATTTCATTTGTTCTTTTATCGAAGTTGGCAGCTTGTGAACTTTCGAACAGTGAGCCATGCATGCTTCCAGCAATCAAGGCGAAAACAAACGAGGCAGTCAAACGCTTCAGAAATGCACACAAAATGAGTTTAGTGATGTGCTTAGGGCTCCCAAAGGGCGGCTACCTGTATCCCTCCCTGTTGTGAGAAACCAATGTAGTGAACATTATTTCGAAGAATCCTACTGCAGCGTTCCTCATAACCTGATATAGCAACTCTACCCTTTTAGTTACCTGATTACCTGACACCACTTCCCTCCCACACCTGCATCCAAAAACAATATAAATAAAAAAAAAGATACGCTAGAAGGTTAAACCATGGCTTACAGGCTCTACATAGGCTCTTGGCTGCCTCTATTATGACGGTTCTTCCTTAACGTGCCCACATTCCTCAAAATGAGTTGGAGAATTTAGGGCTCTGCTGCAACCTGCCACGCGAACTGCGACTTGGAAAGTGCACCGCCGGATTGTCGAGTGTAAAGTTTTGCAGCCAGGTGCAGCTGTCTGTGACGGCGCGATAAATAACGCGTGAGAACAGGCAGGAGCATAGTAGCAGTAACGAGGAGCCCCGACGTGTCGCCACGGTGTCTGGCTGTGTTGAAGCACTGGAATCCTTGCACCTGACATTGCTTCCGCAGAACATAGCATATACGACGGCTGTGTTCTGACGGCGCTCTGCTTCGCTGTCAATGGCAGAGGACACGGAACCAATAAGGACGTCGGCAAACATTTCACGCTGTTTTCCTCCTGCTTGCATTCAGTTTTACTGTTTACTACATCATGTAACCCGATCGATTAGTCTTCGTCACTTAGTTTTGTTAATTGTCCTCCATAAACAGGAACTGAGTAACTGCCTTCGCTGATCTTGCGAGTCATCTTTACCGAGTATAGCTCTTAAGAGGTCAATACTCTCAGGACAGAATCGAACAATATAATCAGTCTAGACACCCGACACCGTGGAATGGCAACATTTGATAAGGCGGCCCAATACGACCGTCACCAATGCGGCTGTCAACGCCGTCTCGCAGAGTGCATCTACGAAAGCTGCAATGACAGGTGTGTGCGCATAGAGCGTATACTCTTCTTCGAGCCTCGCGCGCTTGGATACTCGCGCTATTCAGTTCAGCTCCCCATAGGCCCCTTTTGTATATACGCTTTCAACAGCAACAATAAACACGCACGCGTTCTCTTGCGTGCGCTACGCTTACACCTTACAATAAGTGGTTGTAAACAATACATGTGCCGATAAACAGCAGGGGTAATTCTGGCTTAAGGTTAAGCATATAGCAGGCGACGCCGAGATACCAGCATCCTCTGCAC
Organism: Rhipicephalus appendiculatus; assembly: GCA_030522465.1. Lineage (NCBI taxonomy): Eukaryota > Metazoa > Arthropoda > Arachnida > Ixodida > Ixodidae > Rhipicephalus > Rhipicephalus appendiculatus. The sequence continues at coordinate 89,445 of JALIZH010032972.1, forward strand.
GCATGCGTTTATCCTGCTCCCATGATATTATTAAAATATACGTTGGAGAGGCTGTATGAACTTTGCTCCGGCGCAAATAAAGTTCGGCGGGAATTAAGTTTCCGGTTCTATGTATTTGATTTGTCTGAAAACCATTTCTCTTGCAAGGGAACACGTTTTATTTTTTTTTCCGGCTAGAGCCTTCTTCCCTTGTTTCATTGGTCGCTGTCGGTGTGCGCGAGGGCATTGCTTGTGCTGACGTGGTCGTCGAAGCAACACAACGCAGCAACTCATACGAAGGAGAATTGAGAACGTTTCAAGCTACGTGTTATGTTTAGTTCCGTTCCCGGCTCTGCTCTTCTCACTCATGTCAAGGCCCCAGTGAACTTAGGTCCTCCGTTCTTCTAAAGGGCGTCGTATAGCGTGTTTCACTTCTTAATCGATGAAACTGTCCAGTGAATTTGCATGTTCGGGAAAATTTTAGAAGATCATCAGGAACGCAAGACGTGCACAAGCCTGAACAAACGGCAGGTGTGTAAAGGCACGAGTGAGTATTGTTTCCGAGTCCGGTTTGCGGAATACGACGTTCCGACTTTACCGCAAGTCTGCCTACTACGTTTAGCTCTCTCTCTCAAATAAAGAAAGAAAGAAAGAAAGAAACAAAGAAAGAAAGAAAGAAAGAAAGAAAGAAAGAAAGAAAGAAAGAAAGAAAGAAAGAAAAGAAAGAAAGAAAGAAAGAAAGAAAGAAAGAAAGAAAGAAAGAAAGAAAGAAAGAAAGAAAGAAAGAAAGAAAGAAAGAAAGAAAGAAAAAGAAAGAAAGGAAGAAAGAAAATCCTGTTGATATGATGATCGCTTGGTGCTTGGACCTCGCAGCTTTACACTATACGCTTAACCCTCTTCGTGTAAGCGGGCAAAACCACTAGACTGCGCTTCCATTAATTTTTCCCCAGCTCTTTTTTAAATACATTTTTTTTTCTTGGTTGTTACCATCCTCCCTGCTTCATTTCCACGTGAGTCTGCCTGCTGGCTTGCCTGCCCACTCTAGCGGGCTGACAGGCAGCCAGAACAGCAGACTGATCCGTCACCACAAGGTCGTTATCCTCGCGCAAGATTAATCTACGACAGACGCGCACGGCCGGCCGGTTTATCGCAACACACGACGGCTCGGCGGCAGCGCCGCGTAATGGCGACTAAAGAATAATAAACGACGGCCAGAACAGCGGGAACGAGAGAGAGGGCACAATGTTAACAAGACCAAGGCAGAAGACTATACAGCGCTCGAACGAACGGGAAGTAATATACAGCGCGCCAGACGGCAATGGGAGAGGGATCGCTCGTTCGTGAAGCATCGTTAGACAAAGGAGGTTATTAAAGTGACCGGGGCAGCAAATAGAGACTAAATTGGCGCAGACAGCTATTTTTCAGTTGAAGAAACCTTGCTGGCCGCTATCACTGAGCGTTGGCCATGGTTATGTTTCAATTGAAAGTTTGTGAGATTTGTCTGTTTTTTTTTGTTTGTTTTTTTTTAAGCTAGTATATAGCTTAATTTCGGCAGCCAGGAGCAGTCGTTACGCAACATATTTTCGTGGTTCCGCGGGAGAGCCATAGATTAAAGGGCACGCAATTCTAACAGATCATTTACCTCTTGTTGTGCGCGCTCTGCTTAAGTTATGATGTTTTTTGGCCGATACATTTTGATCCTGAAAAGTACGACGAGGTGAAGCGAAGCGTTTTTGATTAAGCTTCAGCAGTATGAACAGATGGGACCGGGGTCATCGCTTGGGCGAATTCATTCAGCGACATCGAAACGGGGAGGAGGACGTGAAAACCCGAGAAGACGCTGTAAGAAGCTCAACACGAGATACCAGTTTTCGGCTGCAACGCTATCTCCTACACCAGACAATAAGCGTTTGTTCTCTAGGGCGCTAGCCTTAAAAAAGAAAAAGGCTGGCAGTTCATCTGGACGGAAAATTGCCAGATCAAGGTGCGGAAATCTCCCGACAGCCGGGTATTTCGCATTGCCTCTGATTCTGATCTATGCAATATTGCCTAACGTTGCATAAACAGTCTAACAGTCAATCTTTCAGCTGTGTGAAATGGCTTCGTACATTTTACCTCACGAACTCGAGACTTATTTTTTCCTTGCCCTGCCGTTCACTAATCCATTTCAATGCACGCAGTCTCCAAAAAAACATGGATGGTATCACAAATTTCTTATCATCGACTTGTCATAAGTTTTCTGTGATTTGCATTAGTGAGACATGGCTCTGCGCATCGCATAATCACTTGTATACCTTCCCTTCATACTCTGCTGAATACTGCCACCGCGATAACAGTAATCATGGTGGTGCGGCTATTTTCATATCCTCGGAATTGCGTTTTCATAGGCGACTTGACTTGAAACTGAACGTGACGAACTGCGAATCTGTTTGGGTTGAATTTCATGATTCATTCTTTTCACAGGATAAAAAAAACCTAATAGTTGGTTGCATCTATCGTTCACCTTCATCATGTGGAAGTGCATATTGCTCGGCCCTTGGTGATTTGCTGCATAAGTTATCATTCGAACAGAAAAATGTTATAATCATGGGGGATATTAATATTAACCTTCTAGATACATCCAACACACTGTTTAATGATTACAATAACTGCCTAAATGGCTTTGGGTATGAAAACCTAATTACACTTCCAACTCGATGTCCCGCAAATAAACAAGGTACACTTATTGACCACGTATTATCAAATCTGCTCACTAACCCCGACTGTGGTGTTGTCCAAGCTTCTGTTACTGATCACTATCCAATATCTGTGCGTTTAAGTTATACTCCTGGCGCTACTGACACAGGCTTTATCAGAAAGAAGTTTAATTCAACAATGTTCATTGAATTAATATCCGCTACTGACTGGAACTCAGTCATCGCATGCGATAACCCTGATACTGCCTACAATAAATTTTCAAAGATAATTTCTAATGCCCTTGCAGATTCCACCACAATAATGAATTGCAAAAATACGTTTTCAGCTTCTCGCAACCCATGGCTATCTAGCAGTTTGCTGAATTGCCTGCGGAAAAAAGACAATCTTTACAGAAAAACAAAAAAACAGCCGTTTAATACTGCTCTTCATGATAGGTATAAAAAGTATTCTAATCTATTAGGGAAGCTGCTCAAACAGGCTAAAACACAGTACTATGAAAACGAAATCAAGTGTGCCGGTAATGATGTAAAAAAACAATGGAAAATATTAAACTCTCTTTTGGGTAGATCCAATCAGAATGACGAAATAACACTGATAAAGTCAGGAGATCTTCTTCTAGATAATCCCTTAGATATTGCAAACTCCTTTATTAACTTCTTTTGTACTGACAAGCAAGGGTATGATGATCCACTGACCCAGTCTTACCCCCCGTATGCCTCATAGCTTTTTCCTTCATCCCGCGACACCTGAAGAAATAGCTACTGTCATATCTAGTCTAAAAAATACAGGACCCGGTCTTGATAATCTCTGCGCCTCTCTCATAAAAATGATAGCTGGTTTAATATCAGAAACGTTTTGTCACATAGTGAACCTTATTTTTACCACGGGTATTTTTCCAAGTGCATTGAAGAAGGCCAAAATAATCCCTGTTTTCAAGAAGGGGGGATAAGCGTCACACATCTAACTATCGCCCTATAGCTATACTTTCATTCCTTAGTAAAGTTGTCGAAAAACTAATCGTAGTACGCTTGTCTTCTTATTTGTCAAAATTTCATATCCTATCAACAAATCAATTCGGATTTAGGGCAGGGCACTCAACGGATTTAGCATTAATATATTTAACAGATAGGATCCGACAGGCAATTGATGCAGGAAATTTGGTTGGGGCACTCTTTATTGATCTATCTAAAGCATTCGATTCACTTGTTCACAAAATACTTTTTGCTAAAGTAGATTCCATTGGTATAACAGGCCCGGCACTCAAATTATTACGAAACTATTTGAAAGACAGAGAGAATGTTGTGTCAATATCTAGCACTTACTCGCACCCTAAAACAAGTAACATTGGGGTACCGCAGGGATCAATATTAGGCCCTCTTTTATTTTTAATATATATCAATGATCTTTCACAGTGCCTAAAATCATCTGACTGCATTCTTTACGCTGACGACACTACTATTTTCTGCTCAGACAACAACATCGATTCATTAATGTGCAAACTTACTCATGACGCAGACAACATAGTTACCTGGTGCCGACAAAATAAACTACACATTAATGCTACAAAATCCAAGTTCGTCATTTTTTCTTCAAAGCAAAAGCTTTTTTCAGGGTCTCCATCATTAACATTTGCTTCAAACATTCTCTATCCTACTGACAATGTCATGTTTCTCGGTATCATATTAGATAAACACCTAAAATTTGACGAGCATGTTTTATCGTTAACAAAAAAGACAGCTTATGGCATTAGAATATTAATTAAAGTTCGCAATTTCCTCAACACAAATACATTAATCTCCCTTTACTACGCTTTCGTTCACACGTATATTAATTATTGCATATCATCATGGGGAAACACGTATCCGGTCCATTTATCACCATTACAGCACACTCAAAATCAAGCTATTCGCATCATGACACATAGCAGCTACACATCAGAAGCATCTCCATTGCTTACCTCTAACGGTATTCTGTCGGTGGGAAAACTTCACAAATACTCACTCGGAATACTGATGCACAAAGCCGTCAACGGAAAGCTTCCGTTCCCCATAATTAATAAAAGCCAGTATCCTCACTCTTTGTCTACCCGTTTCGCTTCCAACAACAGCTATTTATTACCAAAACCCAGAACTAATTACGGTAAGTTCACTACTAACTTCTCAGCCACACAACTCTGGAACTCATTGCCATGTCATATTAGGACTTTCTCTAATTTCCACGCATTCAAATTCAACCTTCGAATTTATTTGCAATCAACATAATCATTTCATCATCACCGCTTTTTTTAGCCTTTTTTATAATCCAAACCGTGTTAGTGTTAATGTTTCTTTTTTACAGTGTTTAGTTTGTGTACATATTTAGCTGCATTCTACATATTTTTGTTATGCATTCCTCATAGGAGGTCCCCTGTACAGTCTGTTGACTTTGGGACCTCCTTCTGTATCTGTATAATCCCCAAATGTAACTACCATTACTGTGCAATAAAATGACTTCAAACTTCAAACTTCAAACCACGAAGCTTCGACAGGAAGTATGCTATTACGACACGTGTTCTCATTAGATTGTTTTTTTCTTTGCAACACAGTTGTAAGAAATTGTGTTTCATCTCTAGGGCAATACATTTAATTTTCCTTTGTTTTGAAAGTACTTTTTGTTTTTGTTTGTTCGTTCCCTCATGACAATCAACCCCCGTGATTATAATTGCTTTGCGGAAAGTTTGTTACATTTTCTGCCGTGTCTCACTGCTTTTCTCTGGCCACACACACCCACTTAGGCAGCAGGGTTTCCTTCTGTGATATACCTCGAAGCCCGAGGAGGTTTGTGATATTTTCTTTTTTTTTTTTTTTTTTTTTTTTTTGCTACAACAACTCAACTCGTATGAACTTAGAAAAGTCCATAGTGCAATGTGGAGAAGCTCTGACGTAATCAGTCTCTTCACAACTTGTATTTTTTGATGCGGAACACTCTATTGAAAATAAACTGGGGTTTGAGAAGCAGTTCGGGGTCACCATAAAAAAAAAAGTTTACCGAGTTAAAATTGTGAACAAAAACATGTGGGGATGTAACGCGGACATAAAACCTGCACTCGCGTTAATGTCAGCACTCGCTATAAAGCACAGACGTCAGTATTATTGAAACGAATTTCACTTTACGGTGCGATGATGTGAATATCATAGTAACTTGCACTAGCATATTCCTCCGGGGTCGAGCAACGCTTGAAACAGCTTGCTCAATCATATGAATACAAATATAATGCTTCCCGACTTGACGCCTGTAGCAAAGGAGTACACAGGCAATGCTTATTACCTTGTTATAAAATTGGATAGCCGGCCCTGCAACCACAATTCACGTTGCACCGACTCAGCGGCTGCGTAGGATCTTTTTGAAAAGCAGTTTCAAGACATAGGGGGCTGTGTGATACAATACTTGACTGCAACGCATAATTCCGTTTAAATTAACAATTTCTGTTTTCACCTCTCCTGGGTAGATATAAACTGTGAATCAACTGTGGCGCATACTCGTATGCCACGTCCTGTGGTATATGGGTATGTGCCACACCTGACTGGAGATAAAGGTTTCATGACGTACACAACAGGTCACCCGGGTACAATGCTTGACTGCAACGCATAATTCCGTTTAAATTAACAATTTCTGTTTTCACCTCTCCTGGGTAGATATAAACTGTGAATCAACTGTGGCGCATACTCGTATGCCACGTCCTGTGGTATATGGGTATGTGCCACACCTGACTGGAGATAAAGGTTTCATGACGTACACAACAGGTCACCCGGGTACAATACTTGACTGCAACGCATAATTCCGTTTAAATTAACAATTTCTGTTTTCACCTCTCCTGGGTAGATATAAACTGTGAATCAACTGTGGCGCATACTCGTATGCCACGTCCTGTGGTATATGGGTATGTGCCACACCTGACTGGAGATAAAGGTTTCATGACGTACACAACAGGTCACCCGGGTACAATACTTGACTGCAACGCATAATTCCGTTTAAATTAACAATTTCTGTTTTCACCTCTCCTGGGTAGATATAAACTGTGAATCAACTGTGGCGCATACTCGTATGCCACGTCCTGTGGTATATGGGTATGTGCCACACCTGACTGGAGATAAAGGTTTCATGACGTACACAACAGGTCACCCGGGTACAATACTTGACTGCAACGCATAATTCCGTTTAAATTAACAATTTCTGTTTTCACCTCTCCTGGGTAGATATAAACTGTGAATCAACTGTGGTGCATACTCGTATGCCACGTCCTGTGGTATATGGGTATGTGCCACACCTGACTGGAGATAAAGGTTTCATGACGTACACAACAGGCTACCCGCGTTATTCATGTCATCACCTGTGAATCGTGTTACCTGTTAATCGTGTTCGTCATACCGCAATGCCCTCCTATAGCAATTTTGGTCGACACCAAGTTAAGGAGGCGATCACGAGAGCACCCAGACGTAGGCGGCTAGAGACACAGAAACGCTCAAAGCACCTTGGTTCGCGAAGAAATGCTTCGCATTAAAAAAAATTCTAGGATCGGATGGGATTTGAACCAAGGCCGTTTGCGTGGCAGGTTAATATTTTACCACGGAGCAACGCTGGTGCTTGAAACCCTTGCGCAAAAGTGTTATATACAGGCGTCATGTGGGGCAAGGAATTGTGTCAACATATGTACTATTCGCCTCGTGTGCGACCGATGGCGGCGCTGCGAACGGCGCTCCGGTGACGCAAGGGCGGGGATTCGGCTTTTGTCGTCTGCTACGCTCTGGCTAAAACAGCAGCATTTTCGTTATAGTTCGCTCGCGTCGCACGGCGTTCCTCGACTACTAGCTGCATTTTCTTCTTATATTTCTTGAGATGACTGCTAGCATTTCATGAGTTTAAGAAACGTTAACATTTAACATATCTTCTGTATACCGACAGCCATCGCGGTCAGGTTCATGCCCCCCGAGTTCGTAGCGTGGCTCACTGGGCTGGATGGCGTTGAAATAGCTTACGTGAAAGCGCGAACGCCCCCGCCAAGTGAGTTAAAGAGAGTCTCCGCTGCTTTGAAATCGCAGCGCGATCAATTTTGTGGTTTATTCGCAAAAATCAGCGTTGTGTAAACAGACTTGAGATGAACGAAAATTCACGCTCCTATCCCAAGTGTAGTCATGTGGACTTGTGCAGACACGACAGCCGACAAAATGAAATCGATAAGTTCATCGACCAGTGGGTTAATGCGGACCACTAGGATATATTGGGCGAGCTGGATGCAAATAAGATCGCTCGGAATGAAACGCCAGCAGTGGTGCGCGTGGTACAGGTCGACTCTTATGATTAGAGATAGATACGTTCATGAGCCGCATTCATGTTTTCGATCGCGCAGTGCTGCCTACTCGACTGTGCGAGCCTGCCAATGGTAATGACAGGATGGCGCGCACTATATTTCTAATGCTTGGGCAACGTGATCCGCTGCAGTGTTCGCGTTTCACTTGACACCGATAGTACAGCTTCGTAAGCATTAGGAAAAATCCGCGAATGTGTCCAGGAAGAGGAGAAAGAGAGCTCTTTCCCACCATTCTTTTGGCCCCTGTGGCTGATTATTGTGATTCTTTACCGTGCTGTAACAAGATTGAATATTTTAAGGTGGGAGCCTTAGATTGCACATAAATTGCGAAAATTGACCGTCGGCGTCCCGCGTCGCCAGCGTCAACACGAGTGATGCGAAAATTCATCACATGATCACGTCATCATGACATCCCAGACCGACAAAAAATTGGGGGGACCCTTAAGCTTCGCCTTTAAGAGTTGAACGCGATAGCGATATCCCGTCCCTACTGCGTACTTCAATCGCTTAGTGCATACTATGTAATGGGTAGTATGGTTTAAACCAGGAGAAATTATGCGCGGCAAATGTGGGAAATGTTTTCGAACTTGCTATGCACCCACTACGTGGTGTTAAGGGAATACGCGCAGTAAGGTGTGTGCCGTTTGTAATGGGTGGCTGGCTTTAAACTATGGAATCGTTATGATAGTCACATATTCTGACGCCCGATCGCAATTTACGCTTGTACCACGCAATATTCCTGGGATATTACATGTTATATTGCCACGCCTATAAAAAGAACGCTTGCGTTTGCGAAGCATGGAAGTTATTTTCACTGCATTTCCAAGCAGAGGAAGTTATTTTCACAGTATATCCAAGCAGAGGCATGGTTCTGTGGTAGAACACCTGCTTGCCACGCAGACGACCCGGGTTCGATCCTCACTCGGACCCGAAAATTTTTATTATTTATTTTATTTGCATCTTTCTCGATTTTTCGGTCACGGACAAGATGATGATTTTTCGCTCACAACCAACGACGCCGACACCGACGCCGACGCCGGAATTTCTGCGAAACGAGCTCTTTAACGCTATCGCGTTAAAATTTGTGACGTCATAACGTCATGTCACATGATTACGTCATCACATGAGATCGTCGCTTTGCATTGCCTCCGTGATCGGTGGGCCGATCTCGAAGGCGATGCAAAACCAGGTGATGTGTAGAAAGCTTCAATGCAAAACCACGTTACGTCCAGAAAGCATTCGGAGGGGGGGGCGGCGAAGGAACAATACATCGACTCAAGAAAAAGATGGCTTTCGCCTTCGAGTCAACTTAGGCAAATTCATAAAGAACTCGAGTCTCTTTAGTACAGTGATCGCACCAAGCCACATGAGGAGTCGACCGTTGAGACTGATTTACAGTATTTTATTTCAAATACATCTTTCGATGCGAAAGCTTTATATTTATCAACGTTAGCATGATTACACTAATTCTGTTCAGCATATTTTCAGACCACCGTGAACGAGTCAACAAACGTCGATTTATTAACGTAAGGATTAAAATATGTTGCAAAAATAGAACAAAAACAAAAGAAAATCACTCCGGACAACCTACCGATATTTCATATCTCCGTCGTGCATCCCCTTTAGACTCACCCTGTTTATTTCGTGTTTCAATTTAAAGTACTTACGGCGCGCTTACACAGCAGCTGCTAAAAATGTGTATTTAATCAATAGTTGTTGCCGGTAACGCCACTTAATTTATTTGAATGACATCACACGTCGTTTGTCATGCTCCGAACAGAGGAATTGAATCGAAGGAGCAGGCTTGGCAACCGAACACGCGCAGCACGCGGTATACATTTATTGCGCTTTAACGCAGACATGGAAGCTGAAGCCCGAACGCTGAAGTCAGTTATCGAAAACGGGCAGGAAAGTCATTTTGAGTGCGCCACGGCCATAGAACAGTCGCGAAAAGAAAAATTCACCATAGAAGCAGATGTATACACATGGATGTCTAGCAGACGACCACAGGAGCAATCGAAACAGAACGTGCTCCTGACGGCAACTCCGCTCGATTTCGATGGACATTTTGCTTAAACATTCAGTACAAATTGCCTTATCAACTCGCCCACCAATGTTTCAATAACTCGAGCAGTATAGACAGGCCGGCAGCTTCGAGCAGCTTTCACGTAGCGAACGCGCGCGCGAAGAGCTGCATCCGAGTGATCCGAGTCCTCTCCCTGACGTCACACGCGAGAGGGCGCCACTCCAAGATCTCGAGGCGAATAGCGTCGTAGAAGAGTAAGAACCACCAGGCCTGCGCGCAACGCGCAACACAGTCACAGCGAAAGCTGGAAGAGTGGCCTTTTTAGAGCCTTTTTTACAACGCTCTTGGGGAAACTACTACAAGCACACTTGCATGGTACCCACTACGCCATAAATCATAATTTTGGGTAGTGTAGAAGCGTCCACTATGTCATTATTCTTCATTCTTCGGAACTTTTTAGTACTTTACTGTACTAAAACACTTCATTAGGCACGTTAACGCGATTCCTTACCGGACATGAAGCCTGCATAGGGTCAGTTTGCAAAGGAGTTCTAAGCACCGGCGTAGCTCAGTGGTAGATTATTGGGCTGCCACGCAGAGGGCCCGGGTTCGATTCCTATTGTCCTCGGTACTTTTAATTTGTTTAGTTCTTTTTTTCTTATTACGCGCGTTAGTGGACACGGCCCCCCGGCGGCGGCGGCAGGTGCCAAAATCGGCCCTTGTCGTGATCTCATAACAGCTTTCACTGCAAAATAACAAGCAGGCGTCACACAATGCGAATTTCGCAACGAGTGGGTCGTTGAATGCGTTCAACCAACTGCACAGCACAAAGTGCCCGTAATACCGACACATGTGCCGCGGATACCACGATTCTCAGCACAATAACAAATAATGACGTAGTGGGCCCTTCCCTACTTCATAAAAATTACGATGATTTATGGCGTAGTGGGGATCTTGCGTATGTACTTGCATTAGTTGCCCCAAGAGAGTCTACAACGGGCTCCAGAAATGCTGAGCTCTTCCAGCTTTCGCTTTAACTGGGCTGCGTGTTCCCCGCAGGCCTGGCGATTATTTGTATTTATGCAGATTATCACTCGTCTGATACGAAGAAGGCAGTATGAAGATGATTTTATTGCCCGGTTTCTTACGACGACCGATCAAATTATAATGAACGAGTACACGAAGGAGACTGAAACACAGCTCATTACGAGCCACACATCACCTATTCCAGCCACTGCGGGCTGCTACTCGCTTCTATAGATGCCACACACCTACAATACAACAATCTAACACTTATCTTTGAAGTTATGCTCCGATGTCGCATGTATCCTACAAATTCTTACCTACAACCATTACGTCCTTTTATTAGGGTTTCATAGAACTCGAGCGAACGCTCAACTTCCGGTTCGATTAGCGTTAATTACGCTGTGCTCCTTGACAAACAGTGTCTCAAGGTACTGCTTGATGCTTCGGCTTGCACAATCAAACTCACAGCTACTTTAAATAGCTCATTTTATTCTGCGAGTTATTTCATTATTTTCTGCGATTATGAAATCACTGTGCGCGCGCACGATATGAACGAATCCCACGAGTAGGGTATATGATAATGAAAACAAAATACAACTGCAAAAGTTTCCGACTGAAGTCGCTATCTATCGATCTGGCACGACATAGATTGCGGACTCGTCAGAATCGCTGTACAGACTGGCGAAGACTTCCGTCTCGGATGATGGGACGAAAACGCACCCGCGTCGCCTGCAGCTCTGTGGCATCCGAAGACCTCAGAATTTCCCAAAGACGTCTTGCTGCTTCCAGAATAGAGCAGGGACACGTCTTCCGAGAGATCGATGCTTTTCGTTGCTCTGGCAATCTCTAGCAAAGCTTGTAGCTGTCAGAGCTTCTCGTTCAGCTCTCTCCTTACGGCTGACCTTTGACCGCTGAGATGCACTGTCGCCTTCAATGGCTTGGCCCCATGGAACCACCCGACCCTTGCTGCTTCGACGATGCGCGCGCGTCGTCTTGCAGCGGCTATTGTCGCCGCTGCAACAACATCCGAGCAACATCGTCCAGCCGTTTGACGGCGAGCAGTTCCAAGATCAGAGGTGGCGGGACTCGCTGCGGCACATTTTCAGCGGGCCACTTTCAGGTCCATTCCGGGGCGTTGCCGACGCTTCACTGTCAGCAACGCCAGCCTGGGTCAATGATCCAAGATGGGGGGAATACACACCTGCGCTGCCGATAATCCGGGCCTGCGATACCTAACAAAAAGAAGAAAATTGTGTGACTATGCAACAGAGTGCATCTGTTAAATGTGACATTAACAGGTGATACAGATATATTTACAGTGATACTCGCGTTTATTCTATAAAGTGGCGAAAAAATATTTAAAGCATACGGCTCGCATGAAAATACCAATTTCGTTTGTGCACCGCTAAAAGAAAGTTACTTAAGATTACCATCATTTGAAACTTCTAGAGCCAGCAGACAGGATACGCATATGTCTCTTCATGGAAGAAACATTTGCAAGGAATTATTTTTTTAATTTAAAGGAGGCGTTATAAACGATCAGATGAAAAATTTCATGGGACAAGGTATCGGATTTCTCAGAGAACAGCAGCACAGAGAAACATGGATGAGTAGCTATACTAAATTATAAAAAATGTTGACTGCGAACTACCGTGCATATAAACTCTCCACGGTGGCCTAGGTTCTCGATTGCTGAGCTTCATGTCGCGGGACCGAATATCAGCTGCGGCGGCCGCATTTTCGATGGAGGCGAAAATGCTTGATGCCCGTGTACTTATATTAAAGTACACGTTAAAGAACCCCAAGTGGTCGAAGTTTCCGGAGCCCTCCACTACGGAGTCTCTCATGGTCATATCGTAGTTTTGGGACGTTAAACTCCAATAATTATTATTATCTGGTGTAAGTTGAAAGGCATCGAAAATATACAAAAATGAATTTGTTGAACTGTAGTGAAATTAATATAGAAAAAAAATTATTTGCGCTATAGAACAAATTATGCTGTTCCGATCCTATTCCGCTCTGCTTGACGTCGAACTGACATCCGCACCAACCCAAGCAAACACTTGAAGTTGAATCTTTTTTTCCAAACAGACCAGGGCAATGCTGTTATTTACAGGATGTATTCTATATACATACAGTTAAAACTCCATTTAACGAAACTGAGGGGCGCCGCGAATTATTTCGTTCAATCGGGAACTTCGTTAAATCGAATGAGGCATTTCGTGGTGACTTAATTCGGTACATTCGATTATATGGTGCAGCGGCATCCGGAAAGCTACTGTGGCATCATATTTGCGTAGCGTAAATGCGCAAAAAATGAAATTGCGGCCTTCGGAAACGATAGACTCCTCTAGGGTGTATGAAGCAACAAAAATTGGTACATCAACAATAAGGGCCACAGGGGACAACAAATTTATTTCCCCAGCGAAGAAGTCAAGTCGGTGATCTTTACTTGCTTGCGTTCTGTAAGCAACAACCGCACGGATTTTTCGCAAGTCTTTTTGTAAGCGCGCCACTCTCGTAAGAGGGCCGCGCTTGCTCGACGTCCGCGCCCACAAGATAGCAAGGCTAGACTGAATGCATACTTAAAGGGGCCCTGCAACACTTTTTGAGCATGCTCAGAAAACGCTGCCGATCGGTAGTCCAGGCTCTCGAGAACACGCGAGCCAAATATTATAGCGCAGCACGCGGCGTGGAATTCACAATAAATTCTCAAAGTCAGCCAGAAATTGCTTTCTCTTCTCTCGACAAATGACGTTGCGTACCCAAAATTCACTCGTCACCGACGAGAGATTTTTTTGTATCAGCCATTGGCTGATTTGAGCATGGCGCGCTCGGTAGTTACAGAGGCCGCCGCGGGAGGCCGCGACTTGTCCACGCGTGCGCGCGCGATCGCAATGAAAATTGGCGTAGTCGAACAAAAAAAGAAAGAGAAAAAGCGCTCAAGATCACGAGGCGCGCGTGACGTATTTTCTTTCCCCGTGCCATCCCTCCCTGCTTAAGCTTCCAGCGCTTTCGACGGGACGAGAGAAGAGAGAATGCAATTGCAGCGTGCGAGAAATCTTTGTAACTCCACTCGTACTGGACGGATTCCAAAAATTTTTGCGGCAATGAATTCGTGAGGCAATAAGCTCCTTTAGTGAATCCATTCCATGGCTACTTGGGAAAGTGTTGCAGGGCCCCTTTAAGTTGAGCTTCACAAAGACAACGAGCGCTCAAAGAGAAGTTCGTGAAAAAAGGGCAAAAGCACGAAGGAATATTCGCAGAAGAGGGGTGGCGGGAACAATAAGCGGCGGCGCGCGCCATCTGAGGCATGCGACACGAAACGTTTTTACCGCTGACGCCATCTGGTAAACGCGACCAAAAATTATTCGTTTTTGTGCCGCGCAGTTCAAATGGGACGAAGGTGCTCCGCGCTGTTGACTTTGGCTCGCAATCAATAACTTTTGGGGCGTTCTCTACAAAACAAAACAAAAATGATCAATTTTCCATCTCATTTTTCGAAAAAAGGTTCGTTAAATCGGGATAGATGACGAAATTTGTTTCGTTATTTCGAGTTAGTCAAAGCATTGGACCCTATGGGCGTCTGAGGGGGAATCGGGGTATCTTCGTTAAATCGGGACTTTCATTAAATCGGGTTTCGTTAAATCAAGTTTTAACTGTATAAGAAAACCAACTGCATTGTCTTGCATTACCTCCCCGGCTGACGTCAGTTGGTAAGCGTGGTGGGGTGGAAAGGGTACTGATTAAGCTGACCTCGCGGAGTGAAAGTAGATAAGCGAGAAGGGCACAGCGTCTACTTTCCGATTATTCCGTTGTTCCTTGCTTGTCTTGCGAAAGTTCGCAGCGATAGCGACTGCTTGCGAGGAGGTGTTAAATATAACGCGTTCTCGAAGAACAAGAGTGCGCAAAGCTATGATACATACGCGTAGAAACATATCGACAATGTTTAGCCACCACGCAACATATTCATCATACGCAAATCAATTCAATATTACTTCAATATAAATATCAATTCAAGAAGTCAAAGTCAGAACGATCGGCGGGAAAACAACTTGTATTCAGTTGGGAAGCAGGCAAACATTAGTGGCCGCTGTATTGAAACTAGTACACTTAGTTTAGCCTCGCAACCTCACCTTTTGAAGATATGAATATTTCCTTCAGGTTCTGTCCATTTTCTGTACCCAGAAGGTGTGCGCACACCCTAAGGGCACACAGCGGAGAACCTTCTCTGTCATCGGCATCAGAAACTTTCGCGCTAATTCCAGGAAAACAGCGGAGTCGCAGCGCTTTGGGGCGTGAGTACTCTGCGTTTATTAACAGCAGAGCTGTTTCAGGCCTGAGCTATCTCCAGCGGCGTTCGCCGGAACTGCGCCTTTCATCGCCGAGCGATAACGTCACCATGCGTCGCCTAGAAACGCGTTTCAGTAAGGAAAGTAGGAGGAGAGGAGGAAAAGAAATGAATAAAACAAAAAATAAGAACTCTTGGCGAGGCGGGATTCGAACCAGCGCACCCAGGGTCTGAAAGCGAGCGTAGTAACCGCAGGGCTATCCAGCCACGCTAGCAGAACAAGCATTCATGGGAACCATTTGAATGCGTTGTTATGGGCAACTTTATTAATAATAACATCAGGGGTTTTACGTCCCAAAACCACGATCTCATTATGAGGGACGCCGTAAAAGAAGACTCCGGAAATCTCGACCATCAGGCGTTTTTCAACATGCACTGACATCGCACAGTACATGGGCCTCGACCATTTCGCCTCCACCGAAATGCAACCACCGCGGCCGGGTTTTTCAACATGCACTGACATCGCACAGTACATGGGCCTCGACCATTTCGCCTCCACCGAAATGCAACCACCGCGGCCGGGATTGAACCCGTGACCTTCAGCACCGTAACCACTGATCCACCGTGGCGTACGGGCAACTTTACTAAAGAATTGCTTTATAATGATGGAATACAATTTCTAGACATTTCCTTAACGTTTCAGAAGAACCACGTATGCTGGCAGTATTCTAGATCTTCAAAATATCACTGTTAAACTTTTCTTGACAACATTATGAGACTACAAAAAGCGGTACATTCCATTCCTTAAGTCTTCTCTCACCAAGTCGTGTGATCACAAAATGAGTGCCAGCTTTAATAATATATGGGGTTTTACGTCCCAAAACCACGTTATGACTATGAGGGACGCCGCAGTGGAGGGCTCCGGAATTTTCGACCACCTGATGTTCTTTTACGTGGCACTGACATCGCAGAGTACACGGGCCTCTACCATTTCGCCTCCACCGATGAGTGCCAGCTTTAACGCATGGGTTACGCGTCTTCTAAATGTGGCGACTGTCGCTGTACGTTTAACGAAGTCCGTCTAGTTGAGTACTAGCATGGTTGCAGAAAGCAAGAGTAACAGGCGGGCCCCAGGCATTCCTTACACTCATTGCATATTTCCCAGGCTAAAGAAAGTGGGAGGTAGATAAGGCATTAATGTTGTTCTTACGGCGGCGAATAAGCTTAGATATGTGCCGCCGTGCCGAGAAAGAATCAGCGGGTAACAGACAAGAAGCGGATTGTCATTTTGTTTCGTAAAACATACCAACCAATTTGCTGATTTCCGTACGGGTGTGATGTATACTACTCCGCTTAGCTGCGGCCGTTTCTACGCAGGGCAGGCAGGTCGCTGTGTCAACCAGAGATTAATGGAACATAAGAGTTCGCTAACCGGAATTTCACCATCTGATCGACTATTGCATTGTCGAGAGTGTAAATGCACGTCAAAATTTGATGAATGGGCAGTTTTGTACAGGCACAGGAATGAAGAAACGCATCTATAAATGGTTGAAGCCTGGCATATCGATAATAGTGGTAGCGCATGCGTGAACCAACCGTCGATTACCTTCCGTGAAGAAGAAATCAAGTCCCAGAACAGTTATCGCACTGAAGGGAACAGTGCAGGTAACGACGAAGACGTAGGAAGGCACAAATTAGACAAACGTTATCTGCGCTGTTCCCTTCACTATATATGTTGTACCAACAAGTCCAAGTGGAAACTATAAGTCACGTGCACCATCCCGCATGCCGGGCTGGGTATCGCCTCTTGCCTGGGCATGCGCAGATAAGCTTTAGAGCGCAGCCTTTAGGTACCCATTTCTGCGTTGAGCGGCGTCGGCGTAACCGGCAGAGCGAAGGAGGACGAACGAAAGCTAACGCGAAGCGCAGCAGTGGGTGAAAGACGGCGATAGCGAGGAGAGCGCAAGGAGGAGGAAACGACAGTGGCGAGATGACAGGTTCTTCGGCGCGACAGTAGTGCGCGCCGTCGTGCGCCGGCTGTTGCGGAACGCGCCCATAAGCTGCCTTCCGCAGCCTCCCGGTTAGCGAGGTAGTCGCGCTACGCTCCGTCTGCGGCGGCTGATGCGAAATTGGCTGCATGAAATTGACCGCGCCACCAACGCTTCTCACGGCGTTCTATTCCTAATGTAAACTATGGACCTATATACTCCATCTCACAAGCTGGTTGCAGCACTACGAAGGCTAGGCCGATTTCAACCAATCACGAAGGCGAGTTCCTCCGCGTTGTATGAATCCGCGCACATTTTTAGCTGTGGCCTAAATGGTTGAGTGCCCGCACCGCGAGATCGTTCACATCTCAGTGGACCGAAGTTCGAATCCGGTCGGGTGAACAGAAAATTTTTAAACGTTAACCTTTTGTTGCTGCCTGATGCCAAATGCACCACACCGCAGTGTTCAAGAAGTGGGTTTGTTCGTTTGTGTATTTAGAAGGTGTCCGCTACTGCGATTGCTCCTCGCGGAATCCGATAAAAACATCTGAAGGTCGCCTGTTTCTACGGAGTATTTTGTCGTGTTAAAGTAATGCTGTTTATGGTGTTGCGACTCCGGGTCCTGCAGGTCTCATTGAAGGTAGCTGGCCCCCCGTCTCTGGATCCATCGTCCAACAAGTCAGATGAGGCCTCCGTAAGAACGACAAAGATTTATTTACATAGTGAGAAGAGAGTAGCAAGAAGAAGTCAAGAAGTGAGAAGGAACGACAAGAAGTGAAAAATACAGTGATGTCTTCGGCTTTTAAATCGCCGAGTTGCCAACCATGGGCGCATTGTCCGCATCTTCATCCAATACGGTGTCCGATGGCCTCAAAGCTCCACCCACGAGACTGGGGAACAACGTCCAATAGATGCACGTGGAGAGGGCACCGTCCAAAACGATCTCCAAATATGGTCACGAAAACAGCACCAAGGTTTTGCGCACAGCACCACTTTTGCACGCGTTTGAAGATCTTGGGGCTAGGGCTGGTTCCAGGAATTCTTCCGGCGAGGGGGCAGAGTCTCCGTGCCCGAGCCGAAGAAAGTGGACGGCTCGACAAGAATGCCTTTCATCAGGCCACTCCACGCAGCAGGTGCTACGGAGAGAGGGGGGAGTGAAGGTTGTCGCTGCCTTCTCTAATTTTCCGTGACTTCGCTCTTGTTGTGCAACGGCAGTCGGATTAGTCTTGTCGCCCCAACAGCAACTACCTCAGTAGCTTGGACCACGGGGCTTGCTTGAATGACCGTTTGCAGCGGAGATCACAATGGCCTTCTGTGTCGCGCTGGTCCTGGTGCAGAACCGGTCGGCTGAACCCCTTTTGTTCATGCCAGGCCGGGAGATAACCACGCCGGTTTTGACTGCCTTCCTCGCTTGGAACGGGACAATGAACTGTTTGGCGGGTTCGCAGCAGCCGAAGGAATTCGACGCCGATGGCGATCGTAACAGTCTCTCGCGCGGGGGGGTAAAGATCTCGATGGGCTGAGGTTTGCAGCCACAGTCCGGAGAGATCAGCGCTAACATCCGGTCTGGGGAAGACGGTCCCAGATGAAGTAGTGTTCCACCACCTGCTTCATTGTTGGCTCAACAGAGATCACATACACACATGAAAACACAACCACCCAGCCGGTGAGCGCCGGACAATTCCGCCAAACTCCACCAGGCAAAGTTTCCCTTTTACTGACATTTAAAGGAAATACACAATTCCTCCAAAGTTCCACTCATACGTTAAGGTGAGACATAAGAACAACACTGGAAGCACGCCAAATCCGAAACCCTGGATAGCCGTGTCTTCAATGTTTTCAAACAAGTTCAAACAAACCTTAAAAGAGTAAAAAATAATAATCAGTAGCCCTTTCCTAGGTCAGGAAAAAAAAATGTGCCACAACTCTCGAGACTGCCTCTCGCATTAGGGGCATCGACTCGAGCCATCAGCGTTGTCAAGCAGTATCCCCTTTTTGCATCGCACCACTCGTGCAAGTTGGAAAGCGAGGCTCCAACGCAGTAGGCGGCCGCTCTTAGAGTACAAGGTCAGTAGCCCTGAGAGAGGTCAATTCTCTACAATAAGCTTACTTGGTAATCTAGTGAGTCCGTTTTAAGAACTGCCCTCACTACGCTTTCCGTACTACCGTCTACACAGGATACTTGAAAGAAAAAAAAAACAACGAACCCAAAACCAAGAACTTCCGCATGAGTTCTGCTTACTAAAAGGAAAACCTAAGCATTCGTGCCTATCCCTTGCGCACGCTAATACCTAAGTTCAAACATTACCGTTTTCACCTACTATTGAGACACACCCCGACAGACTCGGATCTTCCACTCTAGATCCAGCTGCGTCTTACAACTGTCCGAAAGGTCTCTCACCACAACGTTCGGTAAAACGTAATGCTCCGCCTAAGCGATCACACGATCCATAAGCATTCAAGGAAAATCAAAGTAAAGGAAATAAACATCGCGTAATAATAGTCTCATTTGGTTAATGTTACCTCCTCATGCCAGCCCCTCTGATACAAAACACACTGAGTTCTGTTGGGCGCTTTAGTTCTACACTACTTGAATTTAAGAGCGCTGTAACATCCACACACACTGTTATACGTACGTTATATCCCTACACCCTAAGGTCTTCTAAACGCGCCTCCGAACATAAATGTTTACAAAAAAAACAAAAAAAAAACAACGCGCAATGAAGATAACACTCGATGCCATACGCATCAGGAGTACCTGACAAATTCTGCTTGTCACTCCTAACAGTAGTTCATGAAAACAACGCCATTCAGCGTTTAACACGAACCCTTCCAAAACCACTCTGGTTTTGCGCTGAAATCTTCTAGAACAAAAGAACACGATTTCAAAACTCAAAATTAAAAGAATGTTACAGAAAGTCCTTTCCACAAACGCTGGGTCGCATTCTCAGAAAAGCTAACAGCTGACCTCCACCCTTTTAGTCGCGCGCGTGGCGGTCGTGCTCTCCGTCATTACGAGTTCGCCAGAGACTATTGGCCTCCAGGGCAACCACTGGAAACGCCAGCGCCACCGTCGGCGTGACGTACTTGGCAGGATCATGTGGTCTCAGCCGCCGCGTCGGCTGCTTGTGGAGCGCTGCCGCGTGCTTTGTAATTTGTAAATGAGTTTCAAGCTCCACCTGCGCTGCGGTCGGTACGAATACGGAGGTTTTCTCACATTTTGAACCCAACTGAACCCATTGTAACAGGAGTGGCTGCCTCCGAAAGCGATGAACATGCTGCTCTTACTGCTCGGTGCTGTAGTGCCGGACGTACGCAACGAAGTCCGGTATAAGCCTGCACCGGTGCCCGTGGGACAAGAAACTGCTTGAGAGTGGGTTGTGGTGCTAATGACCGGCAAGCAGCGATCGGCTACGAGTCGTGTACAGCAAGCACTTCCGCGACGATGATTTTCGCTACATGCGTCGGGTTGAGTAGCAGAAAGTGCGCACTGCGACGATCGTCCGCGCGCGCTTCCCGCCGGCTAATGGTGCTTATCCAGTGGCGTAAATCATGGGGGGGGGGTCAGGGGGGGTCCTGACCCCCCCCTGTGTTCAGGCTGGGGGGGACACCCCATGCAAGTGTCCCCCCTCGAGATTTATCTTGCAAATGTCATATTTGTATTTCTTGACAGTCAAGGACAACGCACTCTCCGTAAACCAACTCTAAAATCTGAAGCACTTTCATTGAACAGAAACTAAGTACTTCTAGCCGGTACACACGATGGGGAATGCCTTTAGGCGCTAGCACAGAAAGTGGTACAATTTTTATTGCATAATTTCACCCGAATGGCGCAGCTGCAAAAATGCTAGCGCCTGCCTACGAGTTGCTATTAGAAACTTCGTCATGCGATGTCCCTTAATATTTGATACGCAGTGCTATTTTTTCTGACCAGGCACCGCTGCTGATGCTTGTTTTCTAATAATAATAATAATAATAATAATAATAATAATAATAATAATAATAATAATAATAATAATAATAATAATAAAAATAAAAATATTATTATTATTATTATTATTATTATTATATGTGAATGCATAATTTTAATTTTATATGATTAAAAATAAAGCATATATAAAACAAAATGGCCGCCATTGCAAGCTGTGTGTCCCCCCCCTTGTGGTCTTTATCGATTTACGCCACTGTGCTTATCTACCGCAGTATGGAAAAGGAGCTGCCTTTTGCATCCTGCGATACCATCTCAGAACGTTCCTGTGCGACCTCTTGATCGTCGGCCCCGTGCTCAGGGTCTACAATATGGGCTGCAGATACTTGAGTGATTGTTTGGATACGTTGGATTTAAAAACTCGCAAGGTTCCTTGTGCATTCCCCTATAAGATGACCGGAAGGCGAAAGCCACCTTCGTCTCCTTGTCAGTCAATGGACTGATTTTCCCCGCCCTGCTCCAAAAAACTTTGTGCACCTAACGAGGTTTTGCACTGCCTCCGTGATCGGCCCACCGATCATGGAGGCTGTGCAAAGCGACCATGTCGCGGGAACACGTCATCATGTGACATCACGTTATGTGGCGTCATGGCGATGTCATGACGTCTTCACAAATTTGGGCAATCTGTGACGTCATGATGACGACATATGGTGACGTCATCACATGATGGTGATATTTTTGCATTACTCGTGCCGACGCCGACGAGGCGGGATGCCGACGGTCAATCTTCGCTTTGAACGAGGCATCGAAGGCTTTCGCCTTCATAACCTATACGCGACGTTTGCTGGTGGATGTACATAGCGAGCGAGTCAAATGCTGCGGCTGATGTGTGCTGCATTCATGTTGGCAATAACATTCTTTCAGTCAATCGTACACAGTGATGCCAATTTAGCGGATTTTCCGCTAAATCTGGCGGATTTCATTTTATTCTGACGGGAAAAAAATTTGTCTAGTGGCTGGCGGATTTTTTGACGGGCAATTTTCATACATAGCGGAATTCTGGCGGATGCCTCACGCAATGCACTGATTCAAAATGGTCGGAAGCATTGCCGAGAAACTTAGAATACCTAATCAGCGAAACGTACTACCGGCTATCCCTCGTCGAAATAACTGTTTCAAGGATCGTAGACCAGTGGGCCGAATTGAAGATGCACTTGGAGATGGCGAGGCGCACTGAAAAGTGCTACGCGGCCGAAGTGCTGTATGGTATGTACGAGAATGATCATCTGCAGATCACTCTGGGGTCCGTCCCTCCTTCCAGCGTCCCACACCACCACAGCGCATGCGCGTCTCCTCCCCCCTCTCTCTCTCCTCTCCTACACTCACCCCCTTTCTCTACTCTAGGAATTCTCTACTCTACGGAGCGGCGCACGCGTCCCATATCCCGATAGCGCATGCGCGTTCTCTCCCCCCTCTTTCCTACGCTCACCCCCCTTTCTCTACTCTTGGAATCCTCTACTCTACGGAGCGGCGCCCTCGTCCGACATCCCCACAGCGCATGCGCGCCCTCTCTCCTACGCTCCCCCCCTTCCTCTACTCTAGGAATGCTCTACTCTACGGAGCGGTTCCCGCGTCCTACACCCCCACAGTGCATGCGCGTCCCCTCTCTCCTCTCCTAGGGTTCCCCCCCGTTCTCTCCTCTAGGAAGCCTCTACGGAGCGGCGCGCACGACAGGTGGTACGACAGCTGCATACTCCGCTGGGAGCACCACGGTAGTTCCGCGGTATGAAAATGACGGAGCGCGCCTCATTCTCTCTCCTGTGTAGCGTCGCGATGAGCGCCCGGTCAGCTGCCGCGAAACGAGAGCGGCGACGTTTCTCCCGCTCAAGCTAACCATCTCCCCGCTGCTTCGCATCTACACATGGTCCCCTTTAGCGGGAGATGGGGAAATTTTTTGAGACCGATTCTGACAGATGTTCAGAGCTTCACAAAGCATTCGAGGCGATAGATGGGGATCAAGCGAAGCTGCCGAAAGACCTCATGACTTTGCTTTCCAGCTTGCTTCATGAAATCGTGATTCCGATAGAGTAAATGGACGTTCTGATGTCCAGACGTGAGGACCACTTTAACCCCAAGCCATCTCTGGGCTACCTGTTTGAGACGTACGTTGACAGCATGAAGGCTGAGAAGACCGACGGGTTCGCTCTCACAGATGAAGTTGTGACGCGAGAAAGATGCATAAGGTTTATTACCACGCTAGTAGATCAAATCAGGCAGCGACTTCCCTTCATCACAGTTCTCCAGAAGACATCACTTTTATCGGTCGAAAACACTTTTTGCGTCATGAAGGAGCCATTGATTCATCAGCTGGAAGCTATGCCAGGGCCCCTGGAATCAATGGCAGCATTGAAAACCAGTGGAGCAAAATCATCCTGCTGCGCTGTGAAACATTGGAATTATGCTGCACCAAGTAGCCCTACGCTCAACCTTAATGAACATTTATAACTTTTAGCCTCATCTATGATGAGGCTGACGTCAACCGTAGCACTGAAGCCTCTAGTATTTTAGTTACACTCTTATGAAGACTCTTTTACATGTTAGTTCAGCTCTCATAGTATTGGGGAGCCTTTAGGAATGATAAAGGTTTTTATCATACAAAATTTCACGGTTTCTTTTTAATAAAATAAGTCTTAGCGGGAAATTTAGCGGATGTGTTTTAGAATCTAGCGGAATCTGGCGGATTTCATATTGCTTTCTAGCGGATTTCTCACTTCCATCGATGGCAACACTGATCGTACATTCTCATGACGCAAACGCTACGAAGCTCAAATTTACTTGTGCCACTCTCAAACTCAAGTTGGGCCTATTCAACCCCATGCATTTTTTTTTTAGCCTTATTTATTTATGTGGAAAAGATGCCGCGCTGTTGGCGTTAGACTCGACATACTTCCCTAATTGCTGGGCAGCTCGCCAAATAATGCTGGGCATTAAATTTTTGCATTTTACTGCTTACGCGTTGTTCTTACCCTGCTTTGCATCTGCAGGTTGCTGCAATACCTTTCCCTTTCTTTCACTGCTATTTCAAGTTCAGGTCGGTCCTTGTTCACATCGACGTTTGCAAAACAAGTGCGGCGAACGTTACCGTATTTTCATTGGTTTCCTTGGCGTTGTATACTACTACATGGCCTCGTAGACCACTTCTCCTTGCATCAGCAATCTCGAAGTGGTGAAGCTTTGGTCTGAATATGTTGATGGCAGAGAGCGGCAAGTTCAGTGGAATGCAAATTTAAGGGAACGATAATTAAGCAACATATTAAAGAAGACATCGCATTTTCTCACGCTTTGTGTGACCACCAAACGAAACGAACACACTGAAATAACAGGAGCAGCGGCAATTGCTCACTTAGAAGACGGATCTGTATGCAGTGCGAGGCAACATGTCGAATGAAATTGAAACATACATTTATTTTTACTGAAAAAAAAAAACGTTGAATCGTCGCGATGGGACATCACAAATTGTCATAGGCACGCCGAATTCGTAGTTGTAACAAAAAAAAATTGGAACTGCTCTGATAGCGTCCGCGCAACAATGGCTTTTGTGAACTCACAAATTCTCATATTTTGCGGCCTAAAGTTCACGGCACGGCGCCAAAACACGCTCGTAGCGACATCGAAACCATCAGTACGAGCATGTACATGCAGACGCTCATACATGCAAAAGCTCCGTCGGTCGCCGCGAAACCGTGCGATCACTGGCTGGAGGCTTCTTTCTGTTATGCTCCATTTAGGTATACAGGCGTCTACTCTAACAAAATATTTCACATAGTTTGCACTCAGCGACTGACTACATTTCACGCAAGAAGCCGGTTCAGGGATCTCCATCGCGGTGACAGCGTGAAGCGGGCGCTCCGTTTTCTGCAAAGAGACAGCGACTGTAAACTACGTTGAGCTTTCTTTTCATCGAAAATTATTATTTTAACAGTAAAAAACATATTTCGTTTCGAAAGTACGCACAGAAATGTCCTGGAGCGCTTCCACGAGGTGTTTTGTAGAGCGCCTACAGCAAATCTTATGGGGAGCGTGCGGCGGTATCCTGCCTAGCACGCAATCGAGGCGCGCCCGATAGAGGGCGACTCCGTAACTCCTCGAGGCCAATAATGAACGCGGACTCCGCCGTCTCGCCTCATTCCTGATTTCGGCCGGCTTTCTTGTGAACGGCGAAGAGGTTGCCAAAAGCGCGGGGGAAAGACTCGCCATTGTCCTTTTCTGTTTGTTCCCGCTCGGAATATAGGACCTGCGGCATCTGTTCTCGGAAACCTTCGACATGGTTGTCTCCTGAACCCTTTCACTCTTAACCGCGCCTTCTGAAGAATAAAAAAGAAGCCCATTTCTCATGCGGGCGTAACAACCCCCCTCCCATCCTTCCTCTTCTCCCGATATTTTCCCATCATGCATATACACGAAAGGTCTTCATCAACGCGCGACGTGAACCGCGTGAACGAAAGATGTGTTGCACCTTATTTGGCCCACGAGACCGATCAACTTGCTTTCAGCATGTTGTACAGGACATTCAGATCCTGTACGATAATGAAGACACGAAAGGTCTTCATCAACGCGCGACGTGAACGAAAGATGTGTTGCACCTTTGGCCCACGAGACCGATCAACTTGCTTTCAGCATATGTTGTACAGGATATTCAGATCATTTTAATTTCGAATAAGATAATAATAATAATAATATCTGGGGTTTTACGTCCCAAAACCACGCTATGATTATGAGAGACGCCGTAGTGGAGGGCTCCGGAAATTTTGACCATCTGGTGTTCTTTAAAGGGGTACTGACACAAAATTTCGCGGCCGAGACAGCCTGCGGGTTCGATTCCCGTGAACATGTGTACATCATCTGCAAAATATCAACAGCGAATATAGTTTAGAAGGTATTTTAAATTAATTTTGAAGTTTGCGTGAGCGATCGACTCCCTCGCGGTAGCTCCCTCGCGGTAACACCATCAGAGGTGACCCTCGGTTACCCCCCCTACTTCCCTCACGTGACCACGCTGCAACAAGTTATGATGACGTCATAGCGGCCATTTTCTTTTGCCGCGTTTGTTCCAGCAGTCTATACTTCTCGGCGGCTGGTCGCGAGTCCGTGGCCGCGGCGCACGCGTTGCAAGTTTTGTGTTTGGCGACACTGCTGTCCCGTTTCCTATTCGAAAGGACTTCTTGATGCAGACCATGCGGAAGTGCGTCACAGTTCTGTGTGCTGACGTGATCGAGAGCTGCGCACGCTAGGTGGTGATAGTTGCACCCGGCGGCTTGTCGTTTTTCGAGCTCTCTGAAACCGAAACTGAAACTGGTCGGTAATGAGGAGCCTGTAATTAAATATCTGTCGCGCGCTGCAGCAAACGAGGTGCCGTGTTATCACTAACAGGTCCCCAGCAACACATTGCAGCAAAGAAACGCGAGGCCAAAGTTTTTGTGTCAGTACCCCTTTAACGTGCACTGACATCGCACAGTACACGGGCCTCTACCATTTCGCCTCCATCGAAATGCGACCGCCGCGGCCGGGATCGAACCCGCGATCTTCGGGTCAGCAGCCGAGCACCGTAGCCACTGTTCCACCGAGGCGGACTTCGAATAAGATAAGCGCCACACTTCACTTCAATGTACCTAGAGAAGAAGCTGCATTTAGGATAGTGTTTTACCATAGATCACCGTCATACGATTAATCGAATAATTGAGAAAACTGCCGAATAAAAAAAAATCTATATGACACACATAGGCATATTTGAATTGGTAGAGATATATCAGCGGTTCTAGAGGCGTTCCTGCGGACTACATGTGTGCGTACACAGCTACTCTGCTTCGCAGGGAAATCCCTCCTTACACTCTGGTAAAAGTAAAAGCACTTTTCAAAAAACCCCTTTTCTTTTCCTCTGAGGACCCTTTCTAGAAAGAAGTTGCGCCGATGACAGGTGGTTCATGGCCTTCGCGATTAGCTCTGTTTTCGCAGATGCCGAAAAAAAAAGTGAGAGAATGGGGAGAGAAACGCTACTGGTTAATTCAGCAGGAGAGGAAACATTTTTACAATCACGCTGCTGGTTGGAGTCACGGTGTCAGAAAAATCACCGTGGATACGGTGATTTTTGACGGCGCCCATTGACGGCGCCCATTGTGCAGGCTACAATGCACCGCACTATCGACAAAGCAAATGACCCCTGTTGGAATTCAACTTGCGGCGCTAGTGACATGGTGCGGGCGTAGAACGGACGTCACTGCCTCGATTGGCAGTGCATTTTTGGGGTGTCACGCATATTTACAACATCATGTGCAGGGACTGGATTTGGCGGCACCTGGGAGGACCTTGTGGTAAGGTTCCCTGGTGCCTTTACGCCAATTTAAAGAAAGAAACATGGTATGTCAGGTGCCCGTGAAAGTGAGGACAGCAGGCGAGTGGAAGTTGCCACGTTCTCGGCGATGTCAGGCTGTCACGATTTTGTGTAAGCATTGAAAACCAGAAATCAAGGAGCATTTGCACTATGTCAATAGATTCACCGAATGAATTACAAATGTCATGTATCGCATGCCCTTTTCTTGTGGTAGAGTGCATAGGACAGACAGGGCGCTGAAAGAACATGAAACGTCCGTCACATCAGGGGGAGGAGATATGCCTGCTCATTTCAGAGTGTGCGATTGGTCTCCCGTTTTTAATGATACCCAGCCACGAAATACAAGGGAACTATTGAAGCATATCAAGCGAAAAAAAAAAAAAACATGGTCATGATCGTGTACCTTCCATATCGTTATCGCGAAAAGAGGTTGAACCTTTTTTTAGAGAAATATAATTAAAGTATCATATGCGCTGCGTTTTAATTATATCCGGCATTTTACGGCGCATGTGTGTTTTAGTGGTTTGTCTCATGCGCAGCGCTTTCATCTGCACTGCATCATATATATGCGGCGCATGTTTTCCTTTCGAGCCGTCGCAGCTTGTGTGATCGTGAAATTTTCTCGTGTTGTGTACGCATCCTTCAAGGCTGGGTTCGTCAAACTATGTGCAAACAGCTTACCGCCATGAATCTTGTAAAACACATGCAACCATGGTACAAAAAAAAAGAAGCTGCGCTGCACATTAATGGAACAAAAAGCCGGCAGATCCCACGCATTGTGGGAATCGATGTAATGCGAAGCAGCAAGGAAGGAGCAAATCATGCTTTACATAATTTGCATGTCATGTTTTACATGTTAGGACCTGTCATTTATGTTCGTCATACAGTCACGTCGCGCAATACCAATTTCGGTGTATATCAAACTAGCAAACTGGACGCAAGCGCACCATGAGCGTGGCATGTATGTAAATGGCGTTGTAGATTACATGCATGCCAAGATTTTCATGTTACCACCTGCCAGTTATGTCAGTTATACAGTCATGTCACTCAACACCAAATTTGGTGTATCTCAAGCAAACGAAACGGCCGCGAGCACGCCATGAGTGTGGCATGCAAGTCATGTCGCACATGACAAGTCATGATTTCCATATTACCACTGGTCATTTATGTTCGCCATACAGTCATGTCACTCAATACCAAGTTTGGTGTATATCAAGCTAACGAAATGGCCGCGAGCGCGCCATGAGCGTGGCATGCAAGTCATATCGCACATGACATGTCATGATTTCCATATTACCACTTGCCATTTATGTTCGTCATACAGTCACGTCACTCAATCCCAAATTTGGTGTATATCAAGCTAACGAAATGGCCGCGAGCGCGCCATGAGCGTGGCATCCAAGTCATATCGCGCATGACATGTCATGATTTCCATATTACCACTTGCCATTTATGTTCGTCATACAGTCATGTCACTCAATACCAAGTTTGGTGTATATCAAGCTAACGAGTTTCGGCCGCGAGCGCGCCATGAGCGTGGCATGCAAGTCATGTCGCACATGACAAGTCATGATTTCCATATTAGCACTTGTCATTTATGTTCGTCATACAGTCCCGTCACTCAATCCCAAATTTGGTGTATATCAAGCTAACGAAACGGCCGCGAGCGCGCCATGAGCATGGCATGTAAATCAAATCATGTTGTTCATGACATGCACGTCATTATTTGCATATTACCACCTGTCATTTATGTTCGTCATGCAGTCACGTCACTCAATCCCAAATTTGGTGTATATCAAGCTAACGAAACGGCCGCGAACGCGCCATGAGCGTGGCATGTAAATCATACTTTTCATGACAAGTTAGTCATGATTTTCATGATATGACCAGCCATTTATGTTCGTCATACGGTCATGTTATGCCATACCAAATTTGCTATAAATCCCATTAACGATACGTCCAGGAGAGCACAAAGTTGTAGGCGGCTAGATAGATAGATAGCTAGATAGATAGATAGATAGATACGCTCAAAGTCGCCGAAGTTCGCTAAGAAATGCTTCGCATTTAATAAACACGCATTCAACATTGCCACGTGCCGTGGTGATACGGTGCTCTGATGCTGACCCGATAGACGCGTGTTCGATACCGGCCGCGGTGATCGCATTTTGACGGACGCTAAATGATGTCTATCCCAAGCGGTCGCAACTTCTGGAGCAGTCCACTGCGGCATGTCTCATATTCATATCGCGGTCACGGTACGTGAAACCCCAGAAATCATTAACACACTGCACATGACTTGAGATAAGTGCTCCCTCGCCCATTTTTTATTGCGATAGCAATTATATGGACAGTATCGACGGGTTTTTGCCGTCGCCGTCATGTCGCGTATGAAGTCCAAATTGATAAGGGCCCCCTGCGCATCGTACGTTCCACCAGCGGGTAATAGCAGGCGAGCGGGAGCGATGAACGCGGCTGAAGCGGAGATAAACCAGCCGGCCCGTCTCCGTCGCTCCGAGGCGCATGCGATAACATCCCCCCCAACTGTTCAACCGGCCCCGCCCGTCGTTCGTGAGCGTGAAAAGACGCGAGGAGGGGGGGGGGTCCCTCGAGCGACCTTCGATTTTACGAGCGCGGTCGTCGCGGGCGCGCACGTTATCTCCCCTTCTCGGCGGCCGACAGCGGGGGGGCCGGTATTAGAGCACTGCACGGGCTCGGGCCTGCCCGAAAACCCGGGCCGGGTAAAGTAGGTTTCACGGCGGGCCCGGGCCGGGCTCGAAGCTCCGGGCTTAGGGCCGGGCCCGGGTTTTAGGTGGCGGGCTCGGGTCGGGCCGGGCTTGGATTTTGCTCAGTTAATAAAGGAACACTAAAGTGAAACACTGACTCGGTTTAGACTGACAGTGTTCTCTGAGAACTCGAATGTCATTCATTTCACCACCATAAGTTTATTGGCAGAGGAGAAAATCGAGTTGAGATTTCCATGTCATAATTTTGCGCTGAAATCTCCGCGCGTGGCGTCACGGATTTCAAAATGTATTTGTCTTACTTTGGGTCAACTGGCTCTTCAAAATTTCCTGAAACTTGGTATGTTAAGTCTGTGGGCCACTCAGAGGTCAATTTACTTCATATTTACCAATTAGGATCTACGTAGGCCCCAGTATATAGACGCCGTCGGAATCTATGACGTGACTTCTGCTGCGTGAATGTCAAGGTGGCGTCGCCACCCGCATTTTCTTTTTGCTCATAGTCTTGTCACGTAGAGTGTGGTTATTTTGTAAAAGAGTAATTTAGTTATAATAGAAAAATTTTTCTTCTCTTTAGTGTCCCTTTAAGTTTGTTCCAAAGACGTTGCGCATACATATATGCTTCACATTTTACCTCGAAAAAAAAAATGCTTCTTTATGTGGGGCAAGCTATTTGGAGTTCTATGATGGACAAGTACTGAAGTTCTTTTGTTTCTTGAGGATGGGGCTGCTTGATTTATCTGAAACGGGCGAACTACAAGTAAATAGACCAGATGCTTACATAGTTAACATCTGGCTATTCTGGGCTTTGTTCGCATTCTTTATTATTTTATATCCCAAATATTATTCTGTGATCACAGTAATTAAGGTAATATAAAAAATTGTTAACTTATCATTGGGAAACGTTCATTGAATATCATAGCCCTCCACTAAAACTAAATGACTGCACGCAGTCTGGTTACATAGAATCCTTATAAAGACATTTGTTTTGCGTGGCTCCGTCACGGATCCCAGTGGTCATGTCACGCGAGATGGAAATGCGCAGCCTGCTTTGTGCGGCCACATTGTTAGCGTCTGAGCTTTCATATTGTTCCGCTATAGCAGGTGTCGCAAACTCGCATCAGCTTAACGGTCTGCATTCACGAAAATTTACTCGCGCAAGGGCCAGGACAGTGGGTAGGAGGGGGGTGGGGGGTGGGTCATAGGTTGTATCAAATGTCACCTAATTTTGTTATTTGAAAGACCTTTCCGATATCTCATATATCGGTCATTTCTGAAGGGTATTTGGTAGCGACATTCGAACATGTCTATACCTATCTCCAAAATGACTAAAATCTGGACGCCGATTCTGAAATATAGACTTCTTTCACGGTTATGTATCAACGCATGGTGGACACACGTGGTGCCTCACAAGAAAATGCTTTAGGTCCTGTCATGCCTATGTAGCTTGATGGACGTGCTTATAAACAAAAAAAAAACACAAAAAAATTCGGGGACCCTTAAGATTCGCCATTAAGAGTTGAACGCGATAGTGATATCCTGTCCCTAGAGCGTACTTCAAGCACTTAGTGCATACTTGCTATGCACCCACTACGTGGTGTTAAGGGAATACGTGCAGTAACCTGTATGCCTTTTGTAATGGGTGGCTGGCTTTAAACCATGAAGTCGTTATGATATTCAACGCTTGTACCACACAATATTACTGCGATATTACATGTTGTACTGTGACGTATGTATACAGGACGCGTGTGTTTGTGAAGCACGAGTTACTTTCACTGTATTTCCAAACAGAGGAAGTTATTTTCAATGCAATTCCAAGCATTGGGGTGGCTGTGTGGTAGAACACCTGCTTGCCACGCAGACTGCCTGGGTTCGATTCGAACGCGGAAATTTTTATTATTTATTTTATTTGCATCTTCCTCGATTTTTCGGTCACGGACAAGATGATGATTTTTCTCTCACAACCAACGACGCCAACGCCGGACGCCGTAATTTCTGCAAAACGAGCTCTTTAACGCTATCGCATTAATAAAAACGGGGCGAAGGCAGTCGTGTGCGGGCCGCGGGCCGCGTGTTTGAGACCCCTGCGCTGTATAGTGCTAGAGATACTGATACTGCCACAACAGCGTTGGAGTGTACAGGAATAGCATTGGTCCATTAAACAGGGCGTCGGGCAAAGTATATTCGCTTGTGAAATGTCTGGCTTTATTAAATACCATTACGAATTCCGTGCCATGTGATGTCCCGTTTACCTCGAACCATATGCATCCAATGAGTAAGCGTCGAAAAGCTTATTCGCGCCTTTATTACGAAACTGGAACAAATTCCGATAATAGATCGAGATTTCTTCGTCCGCCTCCGGCCAGTCATATGCACGCGTAGTCCAATGACCACCTTCTACCAGATACAACATCGTTAGGAAGGCGTACGCTATTATAATACGAAAAAAAAAAAAAAGGAAGCGTGGTGCAAAACATACACTGCTGAAAGCTGCAAGGAGAAGCCCTCAAAGAGCAGTTTATAGATGACATTGAAGAGTGGCACGAGGTTCGGGAAGAGAAATGAAGAGATGAGCTGGACAGCTATGTTCATTGTACAGAAGTACGCAGAAACATCCTAAATTTGCTCCAGTGGTGGAAGTTAAAAACAACGACTGGTGACGCCTTCACAATTCGAAAGGCGGATGTACGCCCCTGCGGCTAACGCAAGCAGTGCGAGAAACTTTGGTAGGATATGTGATGCAGCAGCGCATGGCGTGCTTAAATCCGGAATCTATTGAGAATTTGATTTTTTGCACAATGACATGCGAAGAAACAAGCTGTAAAATATGCCACAAAAAACTGCTAGAGTGTATATACTAGCAGCGGCGTGATAGATCTAAACAATGCTATGAAAAAATAATTGTTTTTCTTCCTTTCGGCTGATACGTATTTCTAAAAGTACACGTGGTGCGCGTAGGTCATTGTAATTTTTGTCTAGGTTAGTGTAGTTACGGCTACGTAATGAATTCGGCTTTCTTTCTCTATTTCTCTTGCTGTGGCAAGGTGCTACTATGCATAGACAGGCGCTACATATCCAGAAGGGTGCACGATTGGCTTTTTCGTTAGAGCATGCTTTAAATTTTAATAGACCGAAATGTAAACAACGGAAAGAGAGTGTTCTGTTCCTTGTGTCCTCTGTTTTTATTGCTCTTTGTATTGAAGCTGAACTCATGCTGCAGATCACTTTCCTTGCAACGATATCTGCTGCGAAACTCTCGATGATCCCCATGGTTGATGTTGCCGGACCCAAAACGGGAGCCTTGTTCACAATCATTGTGAACAAGGCTCCCATTCTGGGTACCGCAACGTCAACGCATTTTTATTCTCTTTTGGTCGGTGTCCTAGTCTTTTTATTCAATGATTGTTCCCGACCAGACGGATGTCCGTCGAATCCTTGATTGCATCCCCATAGTATTCGCAGAAAAAGTAGGTACAGTGTACCACTGCCAAGCAAACATTCATTGCATCCAGTGTATCAGCTCAGCTGTTTCCACCGTGACCCCTTTTTTTCCAATAAATTACCGTACGATGAAGTATAATTGTTAGCGAAGCATGCGCTACCAAAGCGTAGATATTTCTTCATACACCTTGTTCTCGATTCCGTGTTCGGGCAGCACCACCTAGATTATTGGCTCGGGCCCGATCTGCGGTCGGGCCGGGCCGGGCCGGGTGGGCGAATTTTTTCCTCGGGTATGGGCCGGGCCCGGGTCTTGCTTTTAGTCACCGGGCCGGGCTCGGGCGGGTAAGTTGAAACAAGTTCCGGGCCCGGGCCGAAAATCCCGGCCCGTGCAGTGCTCTAGCCGGTATACCCTTCTACGTGCTGCGCTCTCAACACGAAGAAAATGTGGTGAGCAGAGTGTCCCTGGAGCGGCCGTATTCTCCTAAACGAGCGTTTTCTAGAGTTGCGTGAGATCGGATCCAAAAGAGTTAGCTGCCAGCCTCACTTCGTATAACATTACAATTTGTTGCTATCGCATTCAATGGTTCACCTTTGCGCTGAAACTGTGACTTTTTTTAAACTTTCAATGTGTACGCCGAAAAACAAAATATTTAAGAAACGTTTGCCAGTTCTCTGACTTCTAGTACATATCGATGCTTTTCTCTCAGCCCTTAGTGTTAAAGCTCTGAATTTCAGCCAGTTAAACAAAGAAGATGCAGTAAAGTAGGTTTTTGAACTTGTAGTTTCGGTTTCTACGCCGTCGGCGCCGCCGCCGCCGACGAAAAGTGGCCGTGCGCCGCCGCGGCCGATGATAAACCCGGCGTGCCCGGCGTGCGCCGACGACGCCGCCGCCGCCGACTCGGATTGACCCCCCACGCCGCCGCCGGTCGAAACCGCCAAGGCGCACACCTCTAGTTGCAACGAAGGTGGCTAGGGCTAGCAGATCCGGCCATTGTTGTAACGAACCGTCGGCGAAAACACACAGTAAAGCTTGTTTCACGAAACACTGATGGAATATATGCGGAAAACAGCGTGAGCACAGTTACTTGATACCGCATATAGTTATCCGTACAGAAATGGTGGAAACGCTACACAAAACACCAAACGATGACCGCCGGCCTGCCAGTCGAACCACCACGGACCGTTACGGAGGAAGGACAAGTTTCAACATGAGCACCCCGCCGACCGAAGCTGATGCGTACTGGCGTGCGCGCCTGCGTACGATTTGGCATTTCGGCGCTTCTCGACAAAACGTTCGAAGAATAACTGAAGTAGTCGTGTTGCGCTCGCACTACAGAATGTCTAAAATATGTCTCGTGTAGACGTTATTAACTTGTTTGGCAAAAAATGCTCTCGTAGTTGTTAAAAAGGCAAATAAACTGTACGCAAACACATTTGAGGCACGAATCTTATATTTTCAAAATGTCTATTTTAGGTCTTCTGTAGACCAAAGACGTCTATAGTTGTTCGTAGCCGTTTTGAGAAGTCTTTTAGAGGTTTTGTGTTTCGTGGGTTGTGTCAGTGTTTGCACGCCCTGTTTTTTAGAATGCATTTCTATGAAATAGCTTCATCCGCGCTGGATCGACTCCACGTTCGCCCGTGCACCGAACTAGAGGACAAGGCGGGCACCGGAGCACAGACCGGACAGTTTGTGGTTCGGTCTGCTGCGTTTCGCAGTGGGAAATTGCGCAGTCTCTTTATAACAGCCTTTTTTGGTTTGTCGGCGTTCTACCTGATCAATTGGTAAATTTCGCACCATGGTTTCGCGTTTTATTTTCGTGTGGTTTCACTTTCACCATATTTGGCGTAGAAGACGTGACCATAGTGCTGACCTGGCAACCATGTGCATCTAATTTGTTTTGATGCCGCGCCGGTCGGCAGATCCGTTTCGTTGTTACGTTGCATTGTGGTTTGACTCGCGTTGATACTTTTACGTGCAGACTACGCAAACTGAACGTTGTTAATTTGCCCTACCACAGGCGCCACAGATACTTGCAAACATGGGAGAAGTCGCGCAATCTAGCAGTACAACGTCACTTCAAGACTCCTGTTCGACTAAAAGCGAGAAGAGAAAAGTACGCAGGCGGAAGAAGAAACTTTTCAAGAGCATTCGGGATCAGGTGTGGAAGTTCTAGCAGAACCTTTATTGGATCTTGCTGACATCACGTCTTCGATGTTTGTTTTACTTCCCTTTAAAGAGAAACTAGAACAGGGCAAACGTATCCGTTTTTGCTATCAATTGCAGATGGAGTTCTACTTCAGCGACGCCAACCTCCGCAAGGATCGTTATATGAACGATCTGGTGATGAGAGATGAGGAAGGATGTAAGTGATTGCGCCTTACTTTTACGCGACCGTTGTCATGGACGAAGTGGTAAAACGACGTTTCACTGCATGGCCTGTTACCGTTCCACTTCTAGCCTTTGCTGGAAGGCCTCCCCAGCGCGAGGGCCTTCCAGCAGATGACTGAACATTTGACAGCAATGCTTCGAAAAGCATCGCGTGTGTTTATACGGTCGCTTGCTCGAGCCCTCAAGATACTTCCCGCGTAATGCGCACGTGCTGTGCTCGTGCTGACACCTCATTCGTGCTTGTTTTTTTTTTTTTTTTTTCTTTTTTTTTTCAGACGTCGATCTCGAGGTGTTTCTGACATTCCACAAAATCCGGGCCTTAACTTCAGACGTCAAGGACATAGCAGGTGCCATAGCCACATCCAAATTACTGAGGGTAAGAAGCTTTGCTACCGTACCGTTTATTCACTGCTGAAGGGCAGTACTTCATTTACCGTGACGCATCAAGTGCTTAAGGATCCCACATTTTTTATTTTTATGTTTTTGTGTGTGTGTGCGTGCATGTGCGTGGGTGTGTGCGCGCGCGTGTGTTCGTGTGTGTGTCGGAAGCGCATAAGACGAAGAGAAATGGAAAGGAGGCGCAGCGCGCATTTCAGGCCCTGCATTTCTGCTGTGTCTGTTTTAACTATATTAAATGTTGATCTATGCAGATTTTCAGTTCACTCCTTTACCTTCGAAGGCATGCTTGTGCTGTTGCAGCGATATCTACATGTCTGTTATGCTAATAATTGTGAGTGAACACTGCATTCTGGGAACCATAAAAAGTGTTGTGGTCCTTCGATTTTTGATTGTGCAAGGTTCTGCCTTGGGTCACACAACTCTGTTGCCAGTCATGGGGGGTCGATTGCTTTTTGAAAATTATCACGTTGTCAGCAGCCTGTCACTATGGGCTCTGGCTGTGACAGTAGTGATGCTGACAAAACAGTGAGAACCACGTAACGGCATGGTGTAGGTTACTACCCCCCCCCCCCCCCACCCCCCCAGTGACATGGGCCTACTTCTTACTCTGGCAAAGTAGTGATACTCATGCGACAAAAGGCAGTACCTTGCTTTTGATTGTAGCTTGGTTCCTGTGTTTCTAAGATGTGAAGTTTGGGAGGTACAAACAGCCTTATTTTGAATATGCATTCCTTTTAGAAATTTTCCTACATATATACTTACGAAGTACTTTAGGTTTTAGCTTGAAACCACATGTAGTATTACCTTGGTAAATGTGACATTCTGATGCTCAGTCTGTTCTAACAATGGCACCTATGTTCTTTATAAATGGGGACAGAATGCAAGAACACTCATGGGCTTCCTGTGTATGTTAAAGAAACTTGGATAGTCACATTTGACCCGAGAATCCTTTGCTAGGTTATCCTCATGGCCTTTGTGCTTTTTTGTGTTGAATCTAATCAATTAAGAATCATTAAAGAGGCCCTGCAATGATTTTTTGATGATCGTTTATAGCACAGAGCATGTGCAGTATAGAATGCTGAGATGAACACAAAAAATATTATAAGAAGTGGTGCACAGGAACTGAAGTTATTGTTCTTGAAAGTTGAGGACCCAAGCAAGAGACGAGCGAAAATGTTCCCTTTCGCATTTGAGTCTGCCAGTGATGTCACTGGTTACTTCAAGTTACCACGCACCTCTCATAGAGATATACCGGAGGTCTTGCCTCATGGTGGCCTTTGCAAGCCATTTCACAGTGCACCTGGTGTCATGTTGCTGTTGTTTTAAAATATGGTACTTAAAAAAAGTTCCTTTTTTTTTTTTTTGATAATGTAGAAAAATTGTTTTTGTAATATTTAGCTGTCAATAATGTGGCCTAGCTAGGACCATACGAATAAGAGGTGTGACTTGGATGGTGTGTAAGCCATTCAAAATGCACAACTACTGGCATCGCTATTGTGTGACCAGATGTCACTGTCAATGCCAAAAATCACCGTTTTGTGTTGTGCAGTCTGAGCAGAAGGGGCTTTTTTTTGTCATTGTAATGAACTTAACTGCTTTATTTTTAGCATTGCTATTCACATTACAATATCACCGCGTTCCACAGTGACAGAAGAGATGTGAAAATGACCCACTTAATTTGTGTCACAGGGCCCCTTTAAAGGGATACTAAACAAAAATTGGAAAAACTGATGAAAACATCGAAATTCTACTCGGGAGACGCCACTGTTCTGATACACAGAGTTTATTTCATGTATTTTTGAACAGTTGGCTGTATTTTTGGTGGATTGTCAGCGCGCAGTGGCTGCACGCAAGCGCGAGCCGTGATGTCAGATTCTCCCTGGCGCATGCAGGATGCACGTGCTCCTGCCCTTCTCTTCCTTTTCTCCACCTCTCCTTTCATTCCACTCTCTCCCTTCCACAAAAGTGCTAATGCCCCAGCCGGGAGCATTGTTCGCTGCCGTAGTGGTTCTGGGAAACGTAGTGAGAGCTGAGCGGGTTGAGAGACGCGGGCGATGGGTGGCATTGGTGGGATACCTGTTTCCGGCGAGTTTCACGTCACCCTCTCTAGTTCACAGCGCGGCCGTTAGACGCAGCGGTTTGTGAAAAACTCATTAAATTCATTATTTTCCTCTAGTTTCTGCCTGAAATGAAGGTTCTGTCCATCAATTTCAACCCACAATCTTTCAATTTGGCTGGAAATCTTGGTGGCAAAAATTTTGTTCAGTATCCCTTTAAAGGAGCTTTGACATAAAAATTGTGTCTTGTTTTTCTGTTGCAATTAGTAGCTAACGACCCACTTATCACAGTCGGAAAACTTTTTTGCTCGAGCGTGTGGCAGTTAATTATGTGGAGACAGTTTTATAGCGCCCATTCGCAGTTTTAGTTTCAGAGATCGCTGAGTGAAGCGGGACCCAGAGTGGTTTTCATGTAAACATAGCTGGCTATGTGAGCACACGAAACTGCGTGCACA
This sequence comes from Rhipicephalus appendiculatus, assembly GCA_030522465.1. Lineage (NCBI taxonomy): Eukaryota > Metazoa > Arthropoda > Arachnida > Ixodida > Ixodidae > Rhipicephalus > Rhipicephalus appendiculatus. The sequence goes on from JALIZH010032972.1 coordinate 128,597, forward strand.
TGCGCACCATAGTCATGACAACTCCTTTCAACGAAGGCTTCCAGGGTGCTGCTATAGTTCCCTCTGAGACGTTAAAGGGGAAAGGGGTACTGACACAAAAACTTTGGCCTCGCGTTTTTTTGCTGCAATGTGTTGCTGGGGGGCCTGTTAGTTGTAACACGGCACCTTGTTTGCTGCAGCGCGCAATAGATAATTAATTACAGGCTCCTCATTCGCGACCAGTTTCAGTTTCGGTTTGAGAGAGCTCCAAAAACGACAAGCCTCCGGGTGCAGCTATCACCACCTAGCGTGTGCAGCTCTTGACCACGTCAGCACACAGAACTGTGACACACTTCCGTGCGGTCCGCATCAATAAGTCCTTTCGAATAGGAAACGGGACAGCAGTGTCACCAAACACAAAGCTTTCAACGCGTGTGCCGTTCCCACGGACTCGTGACCAGCTGCCGAGAAGTACAGACTGCTGCAACTAACGCAGCAAAAGAAAAATGGCGGCTATGATGTAATCATAACTTGCTTTATTGACTGCAGCGTGGTGACGTGAGGGAAGTAAGGGGGTCCCTATGGGGTCCTTTTTGGTAGTGTCAATACCTTCAAAATTCAAACTTCAAAATTGCTGTAAAATACCTTCCAAGCTATATTCGCTGTTATTTTGCACATTATATACGCATGTTCACGGGAATCGATCCCGCAGGCTATCTCGGCCGCGAAATTTTATGTCAGTGCCCCTTTAATATACATGACCTCCCAAGAATGCACTGTCGAGGCAAGGGCATCAGCCTTTGCACTCCTGTGCAAGTCTGCTCTCTGTCTCTCTCCGTTGAAAAGGTCTGCTAATAGAGAGTGCTCGCAAGGATCGTGGCAGGCGACGCAAACTTCTAACGCAAGTGGCCATTGGTTGCGTACATTGTTTACATGAAAACCAAAGGCACGTTTCGCGTGCTGTGGCAAGACACGCACGTTAAAATTGATTTTTAAATAGGTTCTAGGCTATATTATCCATTGATATTTCCCATATGATACGTGTGTGTCCGCAAAAATCTATCCCATGAGTTGTCTCGCCTTCAAAATTTTGTGTCAGTACTCCTTTAAAGTAGTTATCGTAATTTTGGGGCTTTTATTGTAACCTTGTGGTGTGTTTGCATTGCATCTTATCAACCATCTCTTTATTCTTTTCTGAACACACCTCACTGAGCAGATGGATGAGGAGCACAAGCGGGTGCAACGTGGTGCTGAACTCACAGGCCAAGGTTGATGTTGATGAGTGTACACTGTACGTTGAGCGGTTACCGCTGCACGCTGATCATGCATGGCTGAAAGGGGTCTTCAGTCGACATGGCCAGGTTGTCTATGTGAGCCTTCCACGGTATCGTCACAACAACCGCATCAAGGGGTTTGCCTTCATCGAGTTTGCCTCACCTGAAGATGTTGACAGAGCTTGCAAGGTAATTGCACCCTGCTGTCTGAACAGATTTTAACTTTCTTTTTTCAACTTCATGAGTTCATCAGGCAAACTTAAAGTCCCCCTTATGTTGTCTGGAATTAGCACGAATTACCGTGTTTATTCATCATCAGACGCACCATACATTATTCCGGCTTTGGTAATTTTTTTCTTTCCTGCTATAACCACACCCCCCATATTTGATCCTCTGCAGTCCCAGGAATGAATCAATGTGCCGTAGTTTCCCATTTCACTTGCGGTGTATAACTATGCTAACTTGTGCCACTGGGAGCCACCTTTTGGGGCAATAAAATGGATGCTGTTTGACATTGTTTGACAGCCAATCAAAACAGGGCATAGACAGTTTTGCAGCTAGAAGTGATGGAACCAGTAAGCTGTACAGTCGCGGCCACTGTTAGATGCAACACTCGAATGCATAGGTCGGCAGAACTTGTGGAGCTCACTCAGACTCACTCATGAAATGTATTTTGCGCTTAGGGCTCACTCGGACTCAGACTCACCGAACATTTTCTGAGCCGGACTCACTCGTACTCACACTCACAAAAATTTTCTTCAGCCGGACTCACTCGGACTCAAACTCACCAAAACATTACTCACCCGGACTCACTCAGACTCAGACTCAAAGCTCGATCTGAGTCTCAGTGAGTCCGAGTGAGTCGACTCATGAGTCTGTTGGCCTAGAATTATCTTTTTCGACTGTGGTGTCAATGCTCTATAACACCAATAGAACACGTAATCGGTGCTCTTCTAGGCGCCTTTTGATAGTAGTCGAATACGAGTTATGAGTTCTCGTAAACCAGTAAGGTCATTTTCCTTGAAAGAGATGACAACATAAAATATATTTATCAAGAGCGTCCTTAGAAAAGCTGGCAAGGGGGGGGGAGGGGGGGAGGGAGGTCGAGGCTCTTCCCTACGTAATTCGCGCCTCTGATCAATAAATATTGAAATGGTGTATAAAAGACACTGCTTTGGAATACGTGGGAGAAGACGTGAGTACAAACTTGAATCCAGGCAAGGCTGATAGTGCTGTTGAAGCTGTTGAAGATAAGTAGATATGACCATAGGTCGGCAAAAAAAAAAGTGACTCACTCAGGCTCACTCAAGAAATATATCTTGCGCTTTGGACTCACTCGGACTCAGACTCACCAGAATTTTCCTGTGCCGAACTCACTCGGACTCACACTCACGAAAATTTTCTGCAACCATACTCACTCAGACTCAAACTCACCAAAATATTACTCACCCGGACTCACAGCTCAATCTGAGTCTGAGTGAGACGACTCATGAGTGAGTTCGCCGACCTATGCTCGAATGAGCACCTTTCTTATTGCTGGCCCCCCTAACTGCAAGTGGATGGGGAAACATTGAATGTGCGCTTTACTAGTTTGTCGGAAAGAGTCTGAGCTATCAACCACCAGTAGCCTTATGCAAATCTAAGCCCTTGTTTTTATGCAAGAAAATGAAATCTAGACATGCTCTGCGTGCAAGTGTTGCATCTAACAGTGGCCGCGACTGTACAACGACCCCATTTTTAATTAAAAGATTTCTTTGCATAGCTCTGCGCAAAGAGGTGTGTCATTGTGGTGTTTGATGGCAGCTGTCTTGCCGAGTACAAGCTGACCATATTGGGGATGTGTATGGCCACCTTCAGGAGGTTTTGGATGGCTCAGTCCTGCACTCATTGGCATATGCGACTGGTAAACAGCATTTCTAGCACTGTGCCAGGCTTGCTAGTACATGCTATTTTTGAACAGTACTGTGAATGCTTTTGGCCGTCTACTATGACATACAAGTGGTGCAAAACTTCACAAATGTTACAGCATCACCAAAAGTGACCGCTCAAAAATATTTCTCCTGGAAACAAAATTTCTTTGTTCCTCAAGGCATGCCGCCACAGTGATGACCATTATGGGATGCATTCTTCACTGAATTCCACTGGACGTTTCTTATCGTAATGTGTTGTTTTGTCTTAACAGCTTGTAAGGTGTCATGCTATTCCCAGCCAAGGCGGCTTCATTTCAATGGCAGAGAAATGCAAGAACACCCTTGCACTTAGATTTAGGCGCACGTTTAAGAACCCCAGTGGTCCAAACTAACCCATAGTCTGTCTCCCACTATGGCATTCCTCATAGTGATATCTTGGTTTTGGCATGGGAAACCCCAGAAATTATGTCTTGAAGGCTCTTCAAGGCTTTGCTTGGACCAGCTCCCACAGTTCATGAAGGCGATCAATTTTCTACTTTGAAGGCGATCAGTCTGCAACAGGATTGTCTGCTGCATGCTTTTATGCCTCTCCTGCATTTCACAGTGGCATTGGGCTGTAATTCTATTTGTACAGTTGGTCTTCAGTCTGTTGTGGAGCATTGGATCAGGCACATCACAACATGCATTTTTATTTGTATTTTTTAACAGTAACAAATACCACCTAGTTCAACAAGTTTGTGTAAGCATATATGCTGATCACTTATTGAGCTAGTGTGTTGCAAAAATGGTAAAAAAAGTAAAAAAAAAAATTGAAACTTTGCATAAAGGACGGAATTTTTTGTGTGGGGAAAACAAGAATATGCTAAAATGTCCATATGAAAGGTGAAGTTTACTAGAAGCAAGATGTTTTGTTATACTGTAACTAAGGTATGGTTTGTTGCACATCACTGTCATTTGAGGCCAGTTCACCCTCACTTGCAGTCAAAGTGGTTAAACTCTCACAGTCACTGTTGCTTCCTTACTTACAAGGCGCCAAAACTTTTTTTCGTGAAGTAGAAGTTCACTATTGCAAGATTATTTCGCGTTGCAACAAAGGTGGACTTAAGTGTCCACATGTGAGCTCACCATTGTCGTCCAAGGCCAGTTCAAAGTCATTCATTCGTACTTGAAGGGGCTGAACTTTCAGAGTCACCGCGTCTTCTTTTCTGCAAGACTCGAAACGCACAGTTATGCCATGGAGGGTGCCATTTTGAAACAAAAATATGGTTAGCAACGAAACAAAAAGTCTGTGCTCTCAACCTTACTCTTCAACAGACCCTTAGCGATCAAGTATTATTAACGGCAAACACAAAATACATTTGTCCCATCTGGAAGAATTGCAGTGCAATGTAGGCGCTTTACTCAACTTCAGGAATCAAACAACCATTCAACGGGGTGTTCTCGACGTTGTGTCTTTTTTGAAATTATGCACTCGAGTTCAGCTTATTTTCCAACCCTAATGGGTTAGAGAGATACAACGTGATTTTATTTCAGACCAGTCAAGCCTGGTTCATGGGTGTCATTTGAACCAAGCAATGCACACATATGGTTGAACGTGTACTCTGCAGCAGTTGCATGGACTCGCAGTAGCTGAAAAGTGGTGACACCTAATGGTGAAGGCTACAATGGAATTTAGTCTTGTGTAAGACATGTTGTTTGCAACATTTCACAATGATGATTGACATATAATGTTTGGCAGTTCTGTCTGTCACTCCTTTTGCAGGTGATTTTATTTATTCATTTATTTATTTATTTATTTATTTATTTATTTATTTATTTATTTATTTTATTTATTTATTTTTGCTTTTAATAGCATTGCAAAAATAAAAGAATGCTCTGGAGTATGTAGCCAGGCTTGCTTGGTTCCTTGCATATTCAAGAGCCATGGTGAAAGAGAGCTTATAGTAGATTCATTCAGTGACCTTTGTTACATGTCATAGCAGAACAGCTTTGAGACGTAAAACCTTGCATACTGTATTTTAAGTGCATATCATATTCTCCCATCTTGTGCGCAGCACTTTGGCTATCAGGATGGGAGCAGCAGGCACTCTGACGGGGCCGCAGAGCGCACTGCAGTCACTGATGAAATAATGGCAGTCAGAGTCAAAGAGGATAAGTCCGATGATGAAGGTAAGGGCACAGGGGCATTTTTTCTATGGCCTTTGTAACACACCTCCAAAGCACATGAGGCTGCTGGACGTTTATACATTTGTTTGCTTGCATTTCTACTCACCTATGCTGTTCACTGTTACAGGATGAATGAAGCAACAGGTAAGCACCAAACAAGTTCAAACTACAAAGCACTTTGGCATAACCTGATTCTGATTAATAATGGATTTGTAATATACAGTTATGTAGTATGTAGGGGAATGTAACTGGATGTCCTGTGCCAGTAGGTTGCTTTTTAAAATTTACGAGCATCTATTAATTATCATAAGATATGTAAATGAAACTAATGACAGACAGAAAGGTCAGACTACGGTCTACTATTTGTGGATAAGGCCTGCGTTTTTCCACGAGTTGACCTGTTCTACAATTCCACTATGGTTCGGGACTGCTTAATGCAGGAAACACGTCGAAGCTGCTGAATCTGCCTGCCTGCTTCCTTGTGCGTTTTGGTGCATTTGGGTGTGATCCACCATGTTGAGACGAGTGATGTCGCTTAAGCTGCCAAGGGATTGGAAGCATCCTTGCAATCTTTGACACCACTATATCTCATGGCAATACGCTAGTGCTATGGCACTAATGCTGGCTGCTTCAAGGGTCATGCTGCCAGCATTGCTGCCATTCTACACAGGCAACTGCACTGTTAGGTTCCCTGCTCTCTTTTAGGGATATCTAAATATTCTTAATGATGTGCACAGGGTGTTCAATAAGAAAGGGAACACAGTAATCAATATCAAAAGCTATGGTTGCTGCTAAAGTATGATTTTAAAGCTCACTCTCGAACACTTCCCATGTGGCTCTTCCCTGCTGAGAACCTGCCCCTTTTTGTGTTCTGATGATTTCAGCACAAATCAGAGAGAGTTCATTGATTTCAATACTAATATGCCAGTTGTATCTGATACAACTTTAGAAGCCCACGGCATTTCCTCCTCAAAGGCGGATGCACACAAGCCTGCACCAATGGACACGCATTCCAGACCGACGTCATGAGCCGGTGACCTTTGCCTTCGGAGAACATTGCGGAGTGCACTAGTAGGACTATTTCTTTAGCAGCAGAGGCAATCGGCTGCTGCGCTTCAGTCATCTGGGCGGGGCTTCTCCAGACTTCTTGTTGTAGCCGACTATAGGTCCTTATTGCATGGTGGCCAAGGTAAAGAAAAATGCTAGGTCACCATCCAGATTCTAGGTGCTATTTTTAAACCACCAGCAGAACAATCGGCATATGGTTTCATTGCATTGCAGATAGCTGTTGTCACTGTCTATGATCCAATTGCTTGCATTGTCATGCCGCATATCAAGGTCACATAGTTCAAGGCCTGCAAGATACGGCACAGCTCTGAATGACATCTTTTGGTTGCAGCACTTAATGGATACGGTTTTGCACTATGTGCTCTGGTATTTTCACTTAATATCCCAAAACACCTATACAATAAATCTGCGAATTATGTCACAAAAGCAGTCACTATTCAAATATAATGTAGTGCAGGGAAAAAAAGTAAACAATATTTTGAAATTTTGTAGCTTTAAAAATGCACATAGCATTTCACTGAATTGGTACAACAAACATGCATGTACCACATTAGCTGCCATTTTGAAAGAATTAACACCACCAGGCATATACCAGAGCATGTTCTGTGGGGTTAAGAAGGCGCTAATCACAGGCAGGCTGGTCGTCTTCATTTTTCCTTTATGTATTTTGATTTTTAGAGTAAAAGAAGATTTTACTTTTATTACTGTGTTGCTTGGTGTCACTTTTCCAATGATATTTCCTTCCTAGCCAGACAGAACTCTGACAAATGTTCACCTTTAAGTTATAAAATGTTTTAAAGAGAACAGTGCAAGTTGAAATCTAGTAATCAGTAAGACATGCAGCATTTGTTTGAATTACCTAGTCATTGAATTTAAAAAACGAGCTTTACATATGTGTCAAACTGCACTTTCAGCTAATTGAACTTGTTTTCATTGGTAGTTGCCAGTCATGCTTGTAAGTGACACTGTTAGACAGAGGTGTACACTTATGTTTTTGGAGTTCTCTTGATGAGTGAAAAACTGCACATGGGCGGCCCCTTCCGGCTCTCCATATAGCGCAGTTGTGCATATCAAGTTAGAGTTTCCGCGTGTCAAAAAATGCAGGACGTAATTAAAATAAGGATGCTATAATGAAGTGACACTTCTTCAAACACTTCTGATTACACCTGTAACTGCATTCTAAAATTTATAATGTGCACCAAATGTAGTGTTAGTGAAAGGAGTTACAAGATAAATGCTCATGCATTTGCTGTGACGCTCAATTCCCTGTCAGGCAATTGATTCCATTTTTTTTGGCTTTGGACAGTTGTGATTTCCAATAGACAAATTTCTTGAGTGGCTTGCTATCATCCAAGCGCAATTCACACAAGGTAGTTGAAATAGCTTGCACACCTCAACTATGTATCTGTGAGAGCTTGGAGTCTGTATAGTATGTGGATGAAACAAATGTGTTGAAATATCTACGATTCCCAAGCTGTTTTGCTTCTGCATGTCTTTAATGATGCTGAAGCTGCAAGTAATGTGGCAAAGATAAACTTCGAACAGATAGAGTTAATTGACACCATCAGACATTCAAAGCTGTAATTGTTCCTATCGCACTTGTGACAGCCAGAGCACTCGTGTGTGTGTGAACAGTTGAAAGGAGCTAAGGATGCTTGGTGGGAAGTTTGGTTTGGTGATAAGCAGGTAAGGCGATATTACCGTAAAATCCCGAGCAAGCACCACCCTTATGGTAAGGGAAAATCTGAGAAGAATTTCAGGGGGAGGCCCTTGCTCGGTCGCGGATCAAAATTCATGATGGCGGAGGAAGAGCCGCTAAGAATAAAGAATGCACACCCATGCTTCTAATGCAATGCTTCATTGAATACGCATGCATTCACTGTTTTTCATTCATCCTTGGGGGAATAAAAACAGTGAATGAAACAGTGAAAACAGCAGGAAGGGAAAGGTGAGGGGTACTATTTCAATTCTCCTGAAAAATGGAAGGGGGCGCTTGCTCAGGATTTTACGTTAGTATTATCATGCATACTATATGCTTGAATACGTTGCTTCGATCAGGCACTTTTGAACACTTTGGTTTAGTTGTGCAAGCCACATGACACACACTGCTGTTATGGTCTTGTTTGTATATTTGAACAAAAGGAAAAATTTGTTTACCAACATGTAAATAGTATATATTATATGTCATGCTATCAAATTAACTTCATTTAATAAATAAAAACTCATAATCTGATAAATTACTGAGTTTCCTATATTTCAAGACTACATTTAGCCAAGAGTGGTTTCATAGAAATAGGTAACCATTATTTCAATTATTCACGCCAACTGCGCCACACTGTGTCCACTTGCAGATGGTCCTCCAGCAAAAAGGAGAAGGGAGGAGAGCAGAGAAGCAGCGAGACTCGTGGAATTTTCCAAAGACATAAAGGGGGAGGATGACAATGAGGATGTCGTAACCACTACTGACGCTGAGAGCTCGGACACTGGCACAGCAAAAGGGGAGCTTGATGTGACTGGAATGGAACACTCCGTGTTAGCGCGAGCAAAAAGAAAGAAGAAATTGCGCAAGCGCAAGAAGAAGACACAACACTCGGAGTCCAAAGAGCAGCAACCTTCACTGCTAGTGATGCCAAAGTGAGTGTTGTTGGTATGCATTTAAAGTTCAGGGGAAAATGGAGGCTTGAAGTGAAAATATTTAGCAGGGAATGTCGCTGGAGATAACGTTGGCTCCAGCGTTATTTTCTGTTCAACGATTTCTCATCGCTGGTATCCACTTACTAGCTGCCGCCTCGTTTGTTTTCTATACCTATTACATAACGCATTGTTTCGTCTCTTGGCATGCGCATAGCACGGTTCTGCCGTGCTGGAATGATCTTGCAGTCGCCAACCTTATCATTTGGACTCTGCGGGGACTGCCTAAGTGCCCAGATAATTGGAAATCTGAAATGTTGGATTTATTATCAAATTAGTGCACCTATTTCACAAGTGGCTAGAAAACCTTGTCAACACATTGCTATACACACATGCCTGCATCCTAGATTACCACATTGCAATCATAGTCATGCTCCCGCTACAGCGGATGGATTAGTTTGTATTTATACCAGGAGTTTCCTTACTGGGATTCCATGGATCCCAGGGGTTCTGTGAAGGGCATCTAAGGGTTTCATGAACAGTCTGCGCAAATGGGACCCACTCCCATTTTACCCTCATTGGCACCCACATCAAGGGAAAAAGATTTGCATTGCATTTTGCATTTAATCAAGCCATTGATGCCATAGCTGCACTCAAGGAGTGTGTGAGTAGTGAGAGACCCACATGGAAGCGGCTCATCTTTGTAGTGTACCCTATGAAATTTGTGCAGTTTGCGTACTGACAAGTGGCAGCGCTGCTAATTCGTGCTTGCAAGCGCAGTTTGTAACACTTGTGTGGGGTCGTAAACAAATGTACTCAGGGGTCCACTGTTAAAGGGAACATCGGACTGGTGGAGGCTGCTCGGAGCCACCGCCGGCCTGAGACTCCAACGGGCGCAGCAAGCACCGCGCGTGGTTTTCCTTCGTCGCGTGACAGCTCGCTTCGCGACGATTCGAAGTACGGCTGCAGACATCATGAAAGACGAAAGAGCACCGCTCACAGCGCGCAATATGTCTGCGCAAAACCCATTGCAGCCGCCGGCCGGCCGAGGCGCCGAGTGGCCGTCACATGCTCCGACGTTCCCTTTAAAGGAGTACTGACACGAATTTTAAATATTTTGGGATTGTTGCTCTAAATAAAAACATGGGTTTCGAGAAGCCTAAAAAGAGTACTACTGTGGTGCTTGGGAATGCATCGCATATATTTTTAATACCGCTACCTTAAAAAGCCACTTTCGGTTTTGATATCTAGGAGGCGGCTTCTCCGTGACGTGCCATGGCAGTGTGATGTCATGGGAAGTCAGCAATTCGCGATGTATTAGCAGCAGATCTGCCATCTGCTCGTGGTACACGTAAACAACGATGAGTGCATTGTTCCCAGCGACGCCGACAGCAATTTCTGAGATTCAGGCTGCATGCAGGACGCAGAGTTCTCAAACTCAGTGGAACTGAGTTGACTCGTCGTGATAATGTTCATTGCGGTGGGGCTGGCTTGGTGATGCTCAGTGACGAAAATTTTAGAATCAAAGAAAATATTTTATACGTGTTGGCAGACTCTGGTGTGTGGAGAGTGTTAACACTGCATACCAATAAAGCGTAAAATGTCCCTTTGCGATGTCTCAAAATCGTGTCGGTACTCCTTTAACAGTGGACCCCTGTGTGCATCCTGTGAACATAAACTACCTGCTGTGGTAGCTTAGCAGGTGAGGTTTTAACAAGACTGTTTGCTGGCCTAGTTGGTGCTTTTATACTTAAGGACATAATTTAGCTGTAAAGTAAAAGACACACAAAGGGAGGAACACAGCAACACAGGACAAGCGGTAAGGTAAGGTGTTGCTCTGCTAAGCTCAAGGTCGCAGGTTTGATTTCTAGCCACAATGGCCACATTTCGATGGGAGCAAATGCAAGAACACCCATGTACTTAGATGTAGGTTCACACTAATGAACCATAGGTGTTTGATATTGATTCGGAGTCCCCCACTATGGGTGCCTCATATTTGAGGTGTGGTCTTGGTATGTAATAATAATAATATCTGGGGTTTTACGCCCCAAAATCACAATATGATTATGAGAGACGCCGTAGTGGAGGGCTCCGGAAATTTTGAGCATCTGGTGTTCTTTAACGTGCACTGACATCGCACAGTACACGGGCCTCTACCATTTCGTCTCCATCGAAATGCGACTGCCGCGGCCGGGATCGAACTCGCGACTTCGGGTCAGCAGCCGAGCACCATAGCCACTGTTCCACTGAGGCGGATGGTCTTGGTATGTAAAACCCCAGAAAATATCAATAATTACGTGAAGGTAAACTCTGCTGCATTTAGTATTGTTTTTCCAAGTTCTAGAATCCAAGATGTGCTTCATTTTTTGTGTAATAAACCCGAGTATTTTAGGGTTAGTTGCACATTGTTTGCTAATAGTATCGGACTGTAAAAATTTTGTACATGTTAATTTCGTGGACATGTTAGAACTGAGTATATTTTCTTAAAAAAAAAGAAAAGAAAACAGCAGTGCATTTGTATGTTTGTTTTGTCCCTTTTGATTTAACTCGTTGGATAATGAGATCAATTCTGTCCTTCGTGGTTGAAATAAGTTGAATTAACAGCAGTCAATGGTATTTAGTTTGCAATTCAACAAGAAAAGTTTACTTTCACTTTGCAAAACCTCAGAGGTCGAGCTGCTGTGTCATTCAGGAGGAATTGAGCAGCATGCGTACATAGAAACGTGATTAAGTTCCGTGTCCACTCTTTCTCGTGCTGTCACAGTAGCTGAAAGCCCCGAAAAATAGGCTGTATTTAAATAACAAGCCTTCGTAAGTCATCCATTCTTTTAAATTCTTCCCTTCTCTGTGTTTAGATTCTTCTGCAACTGCTTTTCACACTATGGCTTTATTTCTCATGTAATGCTCACTTGGCAACAGGTGTGAATGGAAGCGACTCAGGAACAAGTACCTGGCTTTGCAGAAAGCCACAATGGCAGAAATCAAGCGCTCTCTGCTGCTACCACCATCGGGGTACACACCCGCTCCATCCCCAAGCTACACACTCTCATCCCCGGTACAAACATCGTTGGCAGCTGACTCCGACATCACGCTCGCATCTCAGGAAGATGAGGCTTGGGAGATGTCCTCAGATGACAGGGGGGAACAAGGAGCCATCGAGCACTTCAGATGCAGCACAAGCCCCACCAACACTGGAGTTTCAGCCTGGCGTCATTGTCAAGCTGGTCACTGAAAAGCCAGTCTCTAACACTGCCGAGTTTAAGGTGGGTTTTCGTTCTTTCTTTTTTTCATATCTTATAAATTGTTTTAACTGTAAACACCAGTTGGGAGCTAGAAAATAGGCATATTGTCTTTTGCCATCACATTTTTGTCCATGCATGGCACAATGTAATGTAATTAGGTACATCCAAAAGGGTTATCCAAGATCTAACCAAGGATGACACACTTTCAAGCATAACGCTCTAACAACAACACATCACTTTGCTATAAGAAAACACGTGCAGTCAAACCTTGCTATATTGAATATAGATATATCGAATTATTGCCTGCATTAAACTCTTTCCATATCACCTCTAAAGTCGCATGCATTTTTAACCCCTTTAGGCGCGTATAATTCACTGTCTGCAAATATGTCAAACTTGTACAGCATGATTTAAAGGCATTTGATAGTACATTCCTAGAAAAAAATGAAGTAATGTGTTGTTTTGTGCAAGTTTCAGTAATTGCTTGTAATTAGCATACACTTAAATGTTTAATCATTCTGCACTTAGTCATGTTGTGCTTTTACGTAAAAAGAATCAAATCGTAGGCTCAAAATGCATGCGCAGTTTGTTTTTAGTTGCATGTATTTCAAGCAAAAAAATAATCAATATTTTTGACTAGGCACCTGGAATACAGCACATTGAAAGACCTGTTGAACATTGAAGTGCCTTCACCAAAATGATTGGCTACAGTTACACACAGTGCTTTGAGGTTCAGTCTAAATTGAACCTTCTGCATCGACTGTGCAGAAGGTTCAATTTATCATACGTACTATATATCTTGATCTTTCTTGGCCACTACTCTGAAGAAGGGGCAATAACAGGTTGTGTCCACATGTGTAAGCACTGTGCCTGAAAGGTTTAAACTTTTATTTTGAACGGGGTCAGATGTAAAATGGATACAGTAAAAGCTCGTTAATTTGGATTTCTAGGGACCGGAAAAAAATGTCCGAATTAACCGAATGTCCGAATTATCGAATGGTCGAAATAAACACAATAAATGCAAGAGTTTTTTCAACATACCTTTACTTTGCAAAGTAATCGCGGATACTTGTCTGTTTTCGAGCAGAAATTCGAGCTGACACAATTTTTCTGAGCCATTCAAGGTGCTCAGTAGCTCGCATGCTGTCTGCAGTGCCAAAACAAAATTCTTCAAGGACGATGAGGGGGGCCTGTCTGGCTACAACATATGTACCAAGAGTACTTCTTTTAACACTGAACCTCTTCATCACTGCTCGTCGGCAGAGCCCATTTTTCAGGGCACGCAAAATTTCTACTTTGGTGGTGAAGTCCTGGGCCTCGTACTTGGACCGCTTTGCCGGCGTTGCCATCATCAGAGAGTGCGGTCACACGAGAACTCAGCACAAAAGCACCAGCAACGATCAAGCTAAAGGAGCCGTACTGAATCATTCCTCGATAAAACGGCGTTCAATGATGCAGCACACCCACGGGCACAAAGCAACTAAATGGCACAGCCAAACCCACTCGCGAAGAAAAGGCGTTCAACCAGTCTCAAGTCAAGCCAAGTCGATAATTGATGTCCATGGCGATGCTGCGTTTGAGCTTTGCTTTTGTTCCGAATTGTTCTTTTTTCGTTTTCGAGCCTCGCCAGCGGCCCGAAAGTCGCCGAATTATCCGATTTGCGGTCAAATCTGTCCGAAATAACGAGCGCCCAGTCTCATAGAGTGACGCGTATATTTACAGAGACGAGATGACGTGTCCGAATTAACTGATTTTCCGAATTAACGAGAGTCGAATTAACGAGCTTTTACTGTATATGAAACTGTGCCACTGTTATAACTTTGCCATTATTATAAGTAGGTTTGACTGCTTTGTTATCGGTACTTCGACCTACACTAAAGGCACTTCCAACTGCTATTGAGTCAATGGAACCTACAAATAAAAAATGAGGGCTTGAAAAATGTTAAAGGGTCCTTGTAAAGGGAGTGAATAATACCTGTGTCACACGGGCACTTTTGAAAGGCCCTCGAGTTGACGGCCGTCGAAACGCCGCAGCTCCATCGACTCGATAGAGTTGTCACGCTGCTACACGGCACTTTTCAACGGCCGTTGAGTGGTTCACAGTGATGTGATAGCTGCGCCAATTGCGCCAAACTGCGCCAAGAGGTGAAACCTGCTACATCCTGCTACATTTCGCCAAAAATCTCACAGTTAGCGCCGAGAGTGTGCCAGGACGTCATTTTTGCCGTTTTGTGGGGAAAAAAAAGAGATAGCAGGCGCTTTTAGTGGTCATTGGGGCAGGCAGGCGAGAGCTTTGTAGTAAAAAAAATATCGAAATGCCATAATAAGCTAATTGTAATGAGCAACTATAATCGCAGTTGCCTCGTAGCTCTTGATTGAGCTGATATAGTGTCCTTCACGCCTAACCACTATTCGTTCTATAACTTTACCCGTTGCGACCGGTCTTGCCCAGCCGCAAATACATGCTCACCGTGTCTTGTTTCAACATAGAAGCGTGTGCACTACCGCAAGCTTTTGCTTAGTGCAAATAAATGGTGGTATATAAAATGATGTAAGCTGGCAGGTTGCTCAAAAGCTTGATGTACTGACCCAGACAGCGACGCCTGGGAGGGCGCGGAAGCTGAAGCTGCCATGTGTTGTGGCTGGTGTGCAGTATAAATAATTTTCTTGGTGAAATGCGAAGTTTATATACGCAAATAGACACATTCAATTCAGCCGTTAATTCTGCATGTTTAGTTTTCTGGACAAGGGGGGGGGGGGGGGAGGGAGGGAGGGAGGGAGGGAGGGAGGGGAGGGGAGGGAGGGAGGGGAGACCTCGCCAAACAGTACTAACTACCCGATGCTGCAATATTACAGTCCTGTAAAAATATTTACTGAATTTTGTGGAGCCAGGGAATATCTAACAATCGGTGAAATCACAAGTTTCCGTGAGACGCCAGTCTTCTATATATTAAGATGGACTATTAATTACAGCAAGCAGTACCTGTACGTACTTCAAATGTTTCGTTTGAGTTACGTTCTTTTACAAAAATATTCTAGTGCTGTTTGTTCTGACTTTCAAGAGATTTCCTGTAGAGCCCTTAAGTTTTAATACCATGGAGCCATCAGCATTTATTAACAATGCCAGCCGCTGCAGTGGCCTGTGGGATTTTGCTGGGGAAACAGGCTGACACACTGTCCCGGTATACAGGGTTGCCGTTGGTGGCTACTTTGCGCCAAATTGGCTACTTTTTGACCCCGTCTGGCGACAAAAATTTGCAGTTGGCTCCATGGCTATTTTCTGGCTACTTTTAAGGTGCTGATTTGGCGCATTAAGTAGCCATTTTTTCTCATTTTTGCAGACGAAATGCCTTGTTTTTAAGCTTTTCTCTCGCTCCAGCGGATGCGTATGGTCGTCCTCCACCCACCAGTAGGCTGGTGCGCATCGAGGAACCCTTACGCGACGCTTAGCGCGTCTCCAAATACGGAGTGGCAAAGTTGCGTGCATGGTGACGAAAGCGTGGCCGGCTCGGTGCTCAAGCTTCCCGCCATATATTGTGATGCTACGCTCAAGTTTTGCGAATAATTTTGAAGCGCAGTGCGTGATCTCGTGTAAACTTAGGAAAACAGACATTTGCAACAAAATTTAGCTGGCCTGTTCACTTACAACCAGAATTTGCTCTGCAGCTTCAACGAAAAGTCTGTGTCAACTTACATGTTCCTACTGAATTGCTGGCTGGAATATTCTAATATAACTTTGCGTCTGGCAAGAACTCATATTTTCTACATAAAATACATGCACGCGTAATGAATTTATCGAAATTCGTTTATTTAATGTATTTCCAACTTACCGGCGGCTTTCTATGGTCTTACTTATTCAAAATGGTGTTATTTATTGATCAATACTACAGAATCTGCTCATAATACCACTTCTGTTCCGTTTGGCTACAAATTTGGCGATAATATTAAATGGCATGGGCTACTTTGGCTACTTTTGGCTTGAGTTCTGGCTCCTTTTTAAGTCCACCCAACGGCAACCCTGCCGGTATATCTTCTGCCTCTTGACTTCGGTAAAACTTCAAGTGAAAGAACCTGTCTAAATAAAATGTGAGGTCTTTCACTCTCGCACAATACGTTGAATGCTGAATTGATATTCGGACACAGTATAGCAATTATTTATTAAACCTGCCATTTTATTAAACCCCAATGAAGCAAAAGCTTAACGAGTCTGTCCATAAAGTGCGACAGCATATACTTCACCACGCAGCTAGAACGCCTGGGGCATTTGGGTTGCATTGAAAGCACATACGTCATCCCAGTAGTTATTTCCGGTAGCAAAATGATTATGCCTGGAAAATTTACACATCTTGAAGCATCAGGGAAAGCAGCACTGAATAAAAAAATGAGAAGTCTATCTCGAGGGAAAGTCGGGCGGCCTGACGTCACGGACATGTATAAATTTGAGGCTGTCCGCAGGAAAGCCAGGAGCAGTGAGTTAGTTCACCTTTTGGGTTGTTATATATAAATACGCATTTATGTGTGCATATTTATTTTCTTAAATATGGTAAAAACTACTCCAGCTTATAGCGACTGTAAAAGCTGTGTTCGTAAATCTGTGACAGCCGACTGCTCCAAAAGGCTGACTTGGTGCTCCAAAGTAAGGTTTCAGCTGCTCCATAAGCTGCGCCAAAGTGGGTTCGGTTGATCACATCACTGGGTTCAGGTGTTTCTCGCAAAGATTGTGTGGCGCTGCAAATCATTATTTCCGTTTTCAGAGCTGGCGCGGTTTTTTTCCTTTGTGGCGGCGGCGCGTTTGTCATTTCCCACAAAGCACACACAAAAACAGTAACTCCACCGAAAAAAAACAAAAAAATCACGTCCTAGAATTTAATGCCCCACACACACACGCAAAAGAAAAAAAGCACTGCACAACTGCTAATAATAAATAAAAACTTCGAAGCAAAATGAACACGTGGAGATGAAGAAAAAAGAAGCGAAAAGCAAATACTTACACAGGCAAAAAAAAAAAAAAAGCTGCGAGCAATATGGCGGCGGAGACAGACTGGCGAGCTGGCGATAACGATAACGAGCACGACGAGCCAGCACTGGCTGTTGTCGAGAGTAAGAGCAGTTCGTAGATTCAAAATGGCAAAAATACTTAATAAATAATTTATTACGCCCACGCATGCTACTTTTAAAACATAATGGTGCAATTTTTCTTTCTCTAATTGCGGGGTTGGGCATGCTGTGAACGAGAGTGCACGTTTGCGCTGTTTCCGCTTCCGTCGCTCAATAGCCATCGAAGTTTCAACGGACGGGTTGGGTGCTCCGTTGACTCGATAGACTATTGACTCGACGGCCTTCGAAATCGCCCGTGTGGCAGCTCGTGCTTGACAGTTGAGTCAATAGACCGTCGGTTCAAAGGCCTTCCAAACGCCCGTGTGACACCGGTATAAAAGAGGCTCTAAGAACTGTTTCTTACGGACAATTGTTGTGTGCATGAAAAGGGAATGTTTTCTTTGATACAAGCGTATAATGGCTAGTACCATTAAGGTCAGAGGTGAGAGGCACTATATATTCCTTCCTTGAGTTACACAACCGTTCCGTTGAAAACTTAGCGTGCGTCGAGGCTTCTCTTTCGTTGTAGCTGGAGGCTTCATAACTATGCAAAGTTTTGTCAGACATGCAATTTGAGCGAGAAGTGATCAAGATTGCTTTTGCATAAGAGGTCGAGACTTCAAACATCACAATGACCAATGATAGCACCCCTATGTGGGGGTACTAGCTCAACAAAACTTGGCTTTCTCATAACGAGAAAGTAGGTGTCGAAGGCCACCAATATTTATATTTCACTTAGTACTAGTAATAGTTTGTTAAAGTATGGTAGTTACACGTTTCTTAACCCTTTAATGCCTGAATTATGAAACTGCCGAACAAAATAAAAACTGTTTTCATTTTCCAGCTTTAAATAGCAACCTTTAATTGATTCTGCAGATAAATTATCTAAAATGCAACTTTAAAGCATACTTTTAGGTATGTCGCGAGTTCGCGATATGCCACAGAAACGAGGATTTCTTAACAAAAAATGTTGCAGTGGCTTAGCTCGGCTATGCCAGGATATCCGTAGCGTTAGCAAAGGTTCAGCTGATTATTCTTAGCTTTCCTGATTGTCTAGATTGTCTAGGATTAGCTTGATTATCATGCTTACTGCTGCTCCAATGACACACACACACGGTATACGTATTATGTGGCACATGTATATTTTTGCTCAACGTCAGGTTGCTTCTCTATTGCCACAAAGACGGCTTGGTGATCAGTGAAGTAACACGCTGCCGTCTCTATGGCCCCAACACAGTATTCTCTTCATTCTTCCTACCCTCAACCGCTAATTGCCAGGCAACTACTTCGGGATCCGATGAGTCACGCTTCTCCGCTCTTCTGCGCCGTTGAGCAGCATTTGCGCTCTCCTTCTCCATAGCTATACCACACTGGCAAACGCCAGTCAGAAGCACAGCGACTCCAGCGCAGTGTCAGACGGCGACTGCACAGCGAAGGCGAATAGCTGCGCGCGCGCCGGCGACAGTGCGTCTACCACGGCTACGACGTCACTCCTCTGGAATGCGCAGGCCGGCGGCGGTGAGTTGCTCGCGGCGGCGGCGGAGTGCGCGGGAGATGCCGGCTCCCGTGCGCCTCCCGCGTGCCAGCTGTGTGACATCACTGATCCTCGCGCATGCGCAGCACGGCTCTTGATGTGCCGCGCGAAACGGGTTTGGCTAGGCCAGTGTAGCTAACGCTACAAAATGCACTTCAAAACTATGTAACTTGTTGTCTGCCACCTCTTGGGTGTGTACTCACCAAATATACAAAATTATTGAACATTGAACTTGCGTAACTCAGGCGCGAAAGAACGAAGCAGTGAGAGCTTTCGCACGTGCTTCGCGCTCTCCTCCATCAGTTACAAAACAATTGGTTCTAGCATAAAATACCTTACTCAAGACGGCGCAAGATTTTTTTCAATCTGAAAGCTACATTCCCCGTGAGTACTTGACAGCCGACATTAAAGGCGGCACGCATTTCGTGACGTGTTGGCTCAGAGTTTTTCGGTATGTCGCGAATTCGCGACACCCGGCAGTAAAGGGTTAAGGGCCAGTAAACAGGCTCCGACTTTTTTTGACACCTCCCAAACAAGCTCGCCAATTCGTACAAAAGACCGCGGCGATCACATTTTCCGAATATTACAGCGCTGCTACGTGCCGTGCAGACCCTCCATTTCGCAAAACAATTCCCACCCCTATTTAATTCGCCTGACCGATTCCCCTCGTATGCGCAGTGATGCAAACTTGCCCATGGGCAACTTGACGTTACCACTGAGCTCGTCGATTGGTCCTTTGCCCTACGAAACGGCACCTTGGCCCTGCAGTGATGCACTTTTGGACCACGCAGTCCGCATTTTCATTTTCCTGTGCTACCCTCTGCCGTTTTGTAGAGCCCGAGACTGCCGGGCAGTGGTGCCAGACCTACGGATTTTTCCGTAGATCTACTGATTTTCTTGGCTACCTACTGATTCCCGGATAAAAAGAAAATTCTACGGATTTTTACGAAGTTCCTAGATTTCTCACTTTTTTCTTTCAGTAGCGACAGCTGCATCCTCTTTCGACCCCCTCTCAAGGGCAGTCGGCGTCTGCCGAAATTTTCTTCCCTGCCTAGAAGATTCACAGACACTTAAGTACATTAGCCACACACTTGAGCACACAAGATGCTAACGCACCTGCATGCATGGGCGTCGGCAGGGGGGTGCAAAAGGGGCACTTGCCCCCCCTCAAGCCTCACCAGCAGTTGCCGTCACCCAAGCTAGACCAGTGCTCTCCCCCTCCCCCCAGCCGCGATGCAACGCTCGTTTGCACTCCCAAGAGAAAATCCTGGCGACGACCATGCCTGCATGTCTCCCTCGCACGTGCCCCCCAATGAGTGCTTGTGTCGTGTTCTTCTCTTTTTGTCCCCGTAGTCAGTGCGCGCTCTCCAGTAACGTAGAAAGCGTCTTTTCATATGTTTCAGCTTCAACCCCTCCCCCCCCTCAACCCCCCATCTCCCCCCATTTGTGACGCGTCGCCCCATGTTTCACCTAAATCGCGGTGTGTCTGCGAGTCTGAGGATCGATCAGCTACGCCTCTAGCATCATGGTCTCTAGAACAGGTGCTGGAAAAGCATCAAGATCATCACATGGCTACCGGGAACGAATAATTGTTTTGGCATGTCGATCTTGGGTTTTCATACCCATGCAGCCAGCGCAATGGTGTTTGATTAGACAATGAGTTTTCACCGTTCGTGCCTGAACTACCGCGGGACATGACAAGCTTGACGCTTAGCAAGCCAAAAGAGCAAGAATAAATGTCTTTATTCGGTACTTTTCTAGTTATCGTCTTCGGGATAGTCTCTCGCTTCCAGAAAAGCCTAGCTTTCGCCGCGTCGACGGCTCTGGCTACCAGCGCAGCTCATTGCTTCACTGGCCAAACAAGTACGCGAACAAATAAAAGGAGACCCGCCACGCTTGTCCACGCCTCTCGACAAGCATTTGTTAGGAACACAAAACGAGTCACAATAACTACAAGGCAGCTTACCCGCACAATAACTCGTGCACAATGGCAATGCTACCCGTCCACGTGCAGTGTAGCGAGGACAAAATTCAGCGCTACTTTGTTCATGATTTGTTGTTGTGCAGCAGAACTGCATTGTAGGATATGTTGTAGCCTAATAAAAATAAAGCCAGTAATGTAATGAAACCAACAGACAATGAAGCTAAGGAAGTTATAGGAGACATTATTTGTAGCCTTTAACTGTAGCATAGTAATTCTGACGTCAATGGAAACGAATTAAAGTGCATAAAAAATCAACTTGCCCCAAATGTGGATGAAACCTACAATCTTCCAGTTACACGTCCGATCGCTTTGCTATCTACTTACTGTACTACAGCTAAAACATATATAAGTAATGTCCAATATATCTTAATTAGCTTCATTTTCCGTGGGTTTCCTTAATTACGTTGTGTCTAACAAAAGAAACAAGCCCGTGATCAATTCACCCGCCCCCTTCTCGAGAGGATGGTGGCATTGCATACTCCGACAAGGAAGGGTGAAATCATGCTAGGGTGAAATCATGCTGACGGCCTCAAAAATTTGGTTTCCTCACGCAGAGTATCGCGAGCAAAATAGCAAAAAATAAACTTTATCAGCTGTCATTTAAATCAAGTTTTATATGTACGTTCCTTTTGTGGTTTAATATTGCTCACGGTAGTTAACTATATACATTTTCGAATAATCAAGTATTGCATAATCTCGACTGCATCAAGATAGGAGCAGCCTGGCAAACCAGATTTGAAGATGATAGTGCCTGCTGTGGGCTTGGGATCCAGAATCTTTAGATTGTAGCTGAAATCCAGAATCTTTACAACGACCAAAATTTTAGTTCCAGAAGTGTCGCAGCATTTCTGCGGGCACACAATTCTTCCCAAGCGTTCTGCTCAAATGCGGCGCTCAATTGCCAGTGAATGTTGCAACAAATATTGATAAGGTAATGCTGCCACGAACATCTGTGTTTTCGGGATAAACATACCTACTCTTGACTTTGCTTTGTTTTCGGGTATACATATAAATTAATTTCAAAAGTACGTGGTTTGGTGTTCCATATTGCACCTTTTAAAGCAGCAAGAGAGATAAATTCTAATAGTTGTCAGGAGAGCTTTAGGGTACATTCGCAGAGTCGTTTTTGAGCGCTCCGAAGGCTCTGCATAAAATTGATGTAAAAGAGCTACGAAGCATTATTACTAAAATAATCGGGCTATCACATGACAAGGAAGGAGGGACATAACTTGCATATCTGCTTGTTCTCGTTGTAGAGCTCTCAAGCTGCTGAATTCACCACTCTCAAACAAAGTCAGTGCTCGCAAACGACCACTGGAATGTGCATCAGCAAATCTCGGAGGCGAACATTCCGCCACCGTGCTCTCTGCCTACAGATGGTTTCATGGGCGCCTTTTGCGCATGCGCACCGAAAATACTTCAACTACGCCACAAGCGGCAAGCACCCGAAACATTTTCGGTAGCGCATAGCCTCCGAAACCTGCCGGCGCGCATTCTCGGAGGCCACAGGTGCGAAGGAACACACACGTTGTCGCGTCGACTGAACTTTTAAATGCGAATGCATTTCTTAGTCGGGCTATGTCAGGCATCCGGCGTTGTGCGGCGTTGGCATTGTCCGCGGCAGGTGTTATCTCTCCGCTCTCACTCCCTCTCCCATAGCAACAGCTGCGGGCGCGCGCGCTTATCCTCGCCCCTAGAAACCGGAGCAGGTGGTGCGGGCGGAGTAGCGGAGAGTGAGTGGAGAGGAGGAGCGCGCTCTGGTGTGTGAGGGCGCTCGCATCGCGGGAGCTCGGCGGAGCTCCCGCGATAAAAAAAAGAAAAATAAAAGCAAAAAAAAAAAAAACAGGCACTGCGCCGTGCTCCCGACCGGGCTGCAGAAATTAGGCGCCTTTTCCTTCTTTGAACCACAACAACCATATATAAATGGAGTGAAGTGCGCGCGAAATGCATTCGCATTTCCTCACGATTCCCATCGGGGAGGTGGGGGGCATTTTCCCGATTAAAGTTATTCTAGGGACCTTATTCACGATCGGTAGAGCACCCCTCGCGGCGAGAGCGAGGGGTGCTCTACCGATCGTGAAAAGAGTCCATTATATTTATTTTATGTAACATTTTTGTAAGTGCTTACAAACTGTAATAAGTGTAAACAATGAAATTAATTACTAGAACTGCTAATTAATTAAATTTTTCATCAAATTTATTTTTTAAGAATCTACTGACTTTTCGGAAAATCTACTGATTTTTAGCGGGTCCGGCTACTGATTTTGTCTTCGGGCCATCTGGCAGCACTGCTGCCGGGAGAAGCAGTATTGCCAGAATGAAAGCCTCCGAGATAAAGAGGCGTCTCGCTACTTTACCGCTAGGGGAAGGGTGCTCCTCGCATCGCGCTTCCTCCCCGCGCCGCTATGACACGTGCCCATGTAGGAGAAGCCCTGCTCGGTCGTTGGCTGCGCGCCGATGATGTATCACTGACGTCGTGTCACATTGCCGAAGTGGGTGGAGTCACGATGACGGATGTTCTAACCCCCGTAACTTCCTTATTAGTATAGCACCTATTTGCAGAATTCTTGCGGCAGCATGTTCACATAGCAAATGTGCGCATATTTCTCTTCATTACAATTTTTCGACCTCGGGGTTGTTTACTGGCCCTTTAAAGAGAGAGAGCAAGGGGCCGTCCAGCAGGCCCACGAAGCAGCCGCCAGGTATTCCCTGTCGGTCCCTACGTGGGAGAGGCCCGCTAAGCGCATCCTGCAGGACATAAATAGTTTTTCCATTCCAGTCCAGAGTAAAATGTTGCACAACTTGAGACACCCTCAACTGCTTTCTTTGGTACATAGCGTTATTGTTACTGTGTGTGAGAATAATTTTTATACCAGGTAGGGTACCATTAGGTGTTTTTTAGAATCAAAATGATATTCCACGCTATGTTATGCTGAAGGCACTGTCTGACAGTTTCTTGAAGATGCATGCACATGCATTTACAGGGCATACAATACTAAAAAACACTGGCAAATTGTCTTGGATAAGAATAAAGCCTTGTTAGTTTTTAAATTCTATAGGTATTGTTAGAATATACCTGAAAATACTGCCTCAATAAGGAAATTAACAGCAAGATTCATCTAAGGTAAATTTTTGCCTCTATACATGCTTTCAGGTCACTTCTACGTGCGCGTAGTACTTTTGGTCTATGCAACAGCTGAGTGCAAATAGCTGCACATGACAGAATACTTCACAGCTTCGCACTTTTATCGCAGTGACATTGTAGTGAAAAAACTGCATGCACGGCACTCTACCTATAACATCTGGAAAATTGTATTGACTTATAAAATTTCGCTTACATCTTTGGAATAATCAGAATGCAGTTTGCTATAAATTTCATGCACTGGTTTTCATCTTATCATAGTGTATAGCTTTTTCTTCCGTGCACTTTTCTTGTGTAAATTGTGCAGGCTGTTACAGAGGCAACAACGTGAAGGCGTTCGATATGACCAATGACAGTGTTTACCAGCAGCCACTCCTTTCAGTAAAACTTCAGTATGCTGCTGAATCGGAGGCTGAAAAGTGAAACAAGAAGAATTAAAAGGGTTTCCTTTTGCACATTTATTATGTATTATGGCTAAAGAGCACACCCAGAAGACTGTAGGAAGTCTTTTCATCTAATACCAGGGAATTTGACAACATGGAGGAGGGCGTATCACAGGGGTCGGAAACATTGCAAACCTGTCGCATTGACTTAGTGACTGTGGCGTTGCACTACGAAGCACAAGGAATTCCTTCACTCTGTTGTGCCTCATCATATCCTGGTTTTGGCATTTTAAGCCCTAGTATAAAATTTTTTTAGCATTGTGCGCCTAGCTGTTTCAGGTAAAAGTCTGCAGAACGGGACAACAGCCATGCTGCCCCTGTGTGCAGACAATTGGGAAGACAATGTTGATGTTGCAGCATTCAAAAGTGGAAAGGGCAAAGCAGCAACAACTTGCCCATATAGGGAAATACACCTGTCCTGTCATTCTTGTCACCCCTGACTGGAAAACTGCAGGTCACTCCTCCCAAAACAGCCACAAAAGCTGCCTCTCTCAGGTAGCATTTATGATCAGCTTGTGCTACTTACAGATTCCTAGATCCACTTAGGAAATCAGTGGCCCTTTCAAAACGTGTTCATTGTGGAGCTTCCAAGAAGCTATCTTGGATAAAAGGGGTTGCGCTCTTTACCAGGGTATACACAAGCTTTTTTACAAGCTAATCAGCGCATGGTGAACGCAGTATCCTGTAAAAAAAAAAAAAAAAAAAAAGTAATGATGCTTGTACAGGCCTCTAGACTGGGACACAGTTCTGAACAATACATGTATTTCTTGTTGTTAGGGCTTTGCGTCTGTGCTCCTTTCTGCCCTGTTGCTTCGCTGTTTCCAGCAGAAACAGCGTACGAACAACATGAAATCCATACCTTCATGCTTCCTTCAGAAAAACTAATATACACTTGACTGTGCAACAGAAGCATTGTACTCTGTGTAGAATGCAGTTGGTTGTGTTTGTGTGCAGAACAACATCCGGCAGCTAGCCAATGTGGCGTACGTGGATGTCATGGAGGGGGGACAGTGTCGCATACGTGCGTTGTGCTGATCCGGAAGGAGCCTACCAGTTCATCGAGAACCAGAAAGAGTCATTCTGTGGTGCCCTCTCCTTGCTTACTGGTGCGGTATTGCAAGTTCTGTACTCCTTTTGAATGTGATGTTTTTAATTGCTACC
Organism: Rhipicephalus appendiculatus; assembly: GCA_030522465.1. Lineage (NCBI taxonomy): Eukaryota > Metazoa > Arthropoda > Arachnida > Ixodida > Ixodidae > Rhipicephalus > Rhipicephalus appendiculatus. The sequence continues at coordinate 154,228 of JALIZH010032972.1, forward strand.
ATTTGCTGGATGTAGTAACTTAGCAGATTGATCAATGAAGGCACTCTACTTTTTCTCTGTCTTGCTAATTTGTTTATCCCTCTTAACATGACGCATGATGAATGACATGCTTGCTCCCGTGTTGCTTTGTACATATTGACCCCGTACAACTTATACTGAGAATTGCTCAGGTTAAACAATTACTGACATGCCTTTGCAAGGCTAAATTGGTTTGTACCTAGTGTGAAGAGCACAAGGAGTCTCTGGTCAGCAGTATCGCCAAACCAGCACCTCCATCAATCGTGAATTGGTAGTGCAATCCGTTGGTGGCTCTACAAATAAACACTGTGACCAGCAGCGACCAGCAGCGCGAGGTGAGTGAGCTGAGCAAGTGTTGCCGTTGCTGCTGACCGGAGACACGTCTTCTTGTTCACACTAGCATCATACTTCTCCTGCATTTTCCATTTTCTTTTTCTGTATGCATGTGAATGTTTTCTGGTTGTGAATGAACTGTTTTCTATAGAATAATTGATAGGTCTTGATTTTTTAGTGGGTTGTCTCCAGTGTTGCTTTGTACATATTGACCCCGTACAACTTATACCAAGAATTGCTCAGGTTAAACAATTACTGACATGCCTTTGCAAGGCTAAATTAGTTTGTACCTAGTGTGGAGAACACAAGGAGTCTCTGGTCAGCAGTATTGCCAAAGACCAGCACCTCCATCAATCGCGAATTGGCGGTGCAATCCGTTGGTGGCTCTACAAATAAACACTGGGACCAGCAGCGACCAGCAGCGCGAGGTGAGTGAGCTGAGCCAGTGTTGGCGTTGCTGCTGACCGGAGACGCGTCTTCTTCACACTACCATCATACTTCTCCTGCATTTTCCATTTTCTTTTTCTGTATGCATGTGAATGTTTTCTGGTTGTGAATGAACTGTTTTCTGTAGAATAATTGATAGGTCTTGATTTTTTAGTGGGTTCTTTCAGTTTGTGTCTTATCTGTGAAGAATCATGGTAGTGGAAAGTGCTTATAGCTAAGGATGTAATGATAACTTGATTTGCTTACAGGGGATGAGGAGAAGTCTTATTGGGAAAAGATAAACCTGGACCGGGAGACACGCCGCAACCAGAAGACCAGGCAGAAAAAACGAGGTGTTGAGAAGGTGAGCTTGGGAATAAACCTGCTACAATTGAGCTGTCACATGACTGTCAGTGCTGATTGTCAAAGATGCACCCTTTAAATGTTCTACACATGATGTGATCTCAGAAGCAAAGATGAGGGCGACAGCATAGCATCATGCACGTTGTACAGTGGATCAGGTGAACATAGTTTTTTTTTTTCTGTTAAGAGTTGCGATGATATTAACGTAACTAAGCAACAGTATATAAAGCAACAGTACATAAGGTCAGTCTCTAAGAACTGCTGTTATATAATTTTTGTCTGGGCTGAGAGAGGAAAATTAAATGTGTAATAATATCACTTGCCTTGACCACTGCAGATGAGTATTGCTGGCTAACGTTTGGGCAATTAATGCTTTTTTGCGTAGTATCACTCAATCTGTTCAAATCCAGAACACTGAAACAGCTGTCCTGAAGAGGGGCATGATACCTTGCCTTGACACTGTTGGAGCATGTCATAAGTGTCATTCATGGAGCAGCATTTCTACCAAGATTTCCCATAAATGTATTATTAACGTTTCAGTGTAGCGCAGTTGTAGAGGATAAGGCTACTATTGTTGTTGTTAAGCTTGTTGGTTCGTCATATCAACCCTTTGTTTCCCACAGCCAATCCAATTGCGCAAGTAAACATCTTTTTTTTTTTTTTTTTGCGGTCTTGTAATAACAATACATACGAAAGTGGAAATAAATAGAAAACCTGGAAAATTTAGCTTTAGTTCTAGAAGAAAACTATTGTCCACATAGTGGACGCTGGGAACAACAGTTACACTAGGTTCAACATCCTTCTTCATTGTACATGGGAATCTAGCGTGCCCACAACTTTGTTTCAACGTATTAATCATTGCCATCCAACGCCTTCATCATCAGTTCAGCACATTCATCATTATATCATCGTCATCATAAATGTTCACGTGGCCACTTGCTGACGGCTCTGATTCAACTTTCATCATAATCGTTCATTATCGCCATCATCAACACCTTAATCCTCATGTTCAACGCTTTCATCATCACCATCACTATCAATATTCAAGGCCTATTTACTTCCTTGGAGCTCTACTTCAGCGTGTTCATCAGCATCTTTTTCGTCGTTGATCATTATTACGAATGCGTTCATGGTTATGTTCAAACTTAATGCTTTCATCATCAGCAGTACCATTGTTCAAGAGGCCTTTGTTTGTTGATGGCTTTGATTCAATGCGCTAATTATCGGCGCTTTCCCAATTGGAACGTTCGCCTCCGCTAGTCAGCTAGAAAATTATGGCAAATTCTAAATATAACTTCTAAAAGACATATTTAGCTATTTTACAGATAACGTTTTGTGCAGAGTCGCATGGCAACGAAGCGGGTCCTACTACCATTGGGCGTTCTATCAGCTTCTTACATCAGCTTAACTCGGTATGCCTGGCATCCACAAACTGGAACGCCGCAGCAATAATTCAACTTACAAAACTTTGGTCCTTTACAGTGCAACAAAATTGACACAAAAACAAGATAAACCCTTCCTTTTCTCGAATAAAGCCTAATAATTGAAAAACTTTTGCAAATTGAGAGTGAAATTATCGAAAAGATGTAGGCATACATCTCTACAGGCAACTCCAGAAGAACGCCATTGTTCTGTGCACACGCACCGCTGCTTTTTCACAGAAGCAGACACATATAGATGTGTTTATGAAAGCTGCACTAGTAGTACCAATATTTTAAATAAATTTTCAAGGCAATGCATTGGCTAGCCTGATTCCCACTACACTGATTATCAGTGTAGTGGGATCACTGATTATCACTGATTATCACTGTCACTGATTATCAGCGTCCACATATGTGGACAAAACATATCAGTGATATGTTTTGTCCACATATGTGGACGCTGGTATACAAAGGGTTAATTGCCATAGTGCATCTAACAAGGGACAAACGAGCTAAAGAGGTAAGGGGTAAGGCTACATTGTATTCTCATAAAAAGCTACATTATATTCTCATAAAGCACTACAAAAGTGACAATGTTACTCTCAGCATACGTACATAAAAAGAACTTTATTTGAGTCCTGAGGGACAAGACTAAAAGAGGCCAAGAGACCTCCCCAGTCAACTATTCACCCATTACACATAGCTGCAACTCTACAGACACAGTGAAACCTGTGCATGCTAACAGCACCATTTGGCAACTTATAAATTAGTCAATGCGTGTGCAATGAATTAGGAGGCATTTGACCCTAATTTGATTCTTACTGGCCATAACATGATATGTAATACAGTAAAAGCTTGTTAATTCGAACTCGAAGGGGGCTATACAATTGTTCGAATTAAGTGGAGTTCGAATTAGCGGGCTGGTGCTAGATTGAACGGACATCGTGCCACACTGCACGGGCAGAACCCAAACAAGTCAACCCTGGTCTCGTTATAAATTTAGGCGCTACTACGCGTTTGTGGCAGGTGATTTTGTAAATTGAGTTCATAGAACTAACAGCAAACAGAATTAATTCATGAGTCAGCGATATGCCAGAAACAAACAGCGACATGCATTCATGTGAGCAGTCAGCCTTAATGTCACAACATATGGTGCTATTTGTGCTCCAAAACACGTTCATTTAATGCAAAAGTATAGTGAGCTGGGCTAGTTGGTATGAATACATTTTGGGAAGAATTCAGTGCGTCTGGTTGTCTTCTTTCCTCAAGTCCTCGTCTATTGTGTGCGCGCTGAATTCTTCCCAAAACGTTCATTTACATGGCAGAGTTAGCGCAGTGAAAATTAAAAGTAATCAGTAAATTGCATTTGCTTGCGTTTCTCCTGTCACGACTCCATGAGCATCGTTTGCAGCTTGCCCGAGAGCACCAGCGCAGCATCCAAATTCTCATCTGTGGTAAAATACTGCCGTTTTGTTGTTTTCGCATCTCTAGTAAATTTGATTTCGTTTGGTTTCGCAACACATTGTGATCACTCTGGGCCGACTTCTGCAAGGAGCGATGAAAGCCAGGTGGCTCCCAGTTTGAATTAACCGTTGTGGGCGTCGACGCGTTCGAATTATCGGGAGTTTTCCCCCATAGAAATACATAGGGCTGTGCCGGGACCAGGGCATCAGTTCGAATCAACCGTAAGTTTTAATGAGCTTTTATATTGTAATCATTGCACCAGACCTGTACCAGTCGCATCTCATCGGCAACTAGGCTGTGGGGTAACGCATATCATGTCACTGTGCTGCAGGTCACTTCTGGTTTAGGTTATCAGAAGGAACATGACTTATTCACACTTTTTTTACATAGCATGTGTTATGTACATCCTGGTATGTTCCTACATAAAAAATTGGATGTGTGCATCTGAATAGCAGCACAGAACGATTAGACATATGGTAAAGCATTCTGAGTTTTTTAGTTTTCCACGGTTGGCATGGTTTTTTTTTTTTTTGGTTATGCCATCTGAGCTCTTTCTGTCAATTTTCTTATATGAGCTTTCATTGACTTTTTTGGATGGCAGTTGGCTGCCAAAATGGCTTCAATCAATCGTATCACTGAGAACAAGAATACAGAATAAACGACAGTGGACCCAAGCGCTTCTGTCCTTTATCATTGTTTTCTGTGTGCTTGGTTCCTAATCTTCCAACCCTTTCCATAATGAAAAACCAACAAGCCCACATGGGCCACCTCACCAACTTTAAAGGGGCGCTACAACACTTTTCAAGTAACCATCAAGTGGCTTCATCAAAGAAGCTTATTGCCTCACTAATCGACTGCCGCTAAAATTTTAAGTATTCGTCAAGTACGAGTGGAGTTACAGCACTTTGTCGCATGCTGTAATTGCTGTCTCTCTTCTCTCATCCCAACGAGCGAGCGCGTTGGAAGCTAAGCAAGGAGGAATGGCCCAAGAAAAACAAGTTACGTCACGCGCGTGTCATGACCTTGAGCACTTTTATTGCAATAGCAATTATATGGACACCTTTGGCTGCTTTTCGGCGTTGGCGTCGCCGTCATGCCCCGTATATATATATATATATATATATATATATATATATATATATATATATATATAAAAGCCACGCAGAAAAATAATTCAGAAAAATATTTTCCGACGTGCAGAATCGAACGGGCGACCTCTCGCTCCACAGCGCACGGCGCTAACCGCTAGGCCACAGAGGCGCACGTCCCTCAGCCTTACTAACGGCGAGCTATTTATATACACCATTCACCGCTGGTGGTATGCCGATCTCGGGGGAATATCAGCGTGTTCTCTGCCTCACCAGTAAACCAGCGAGATGGCGCAAAGTGCACGCTCAGCGCCCCACTCGTTGCGATGCGTTGGCTCCCCTTGCACTTTGGCCTGCAGGGCCTTTGCCCAGGCGCACGCGCGCTTATCTTGGGGTGGGGGGGATGGGGGGCAGCTTTACGTCGTGTCTTTTCGCCGGAAAGACTGCGTTTAGGTTACAGAGCGCACAAAGGTCACTTTGCTCGCTGCAGAGGCCCCATTTCCGAAAGAAGCGTGCTGTTCAAACACAGTGAAGTAACAACTGTGACACCTGTTAGTTCGCGCTCGTCCTGTGTATACCTGTGCGTATGTTTCGTGTGTCCTTTGCGCTTGAGCAGTGCGCTCCAAGTTTCGATCTGCTTGCCGTTCTTCGCGTGAAATGCCCATTTGTTGCTATCGCATTCATTGCTTCGCCCTTGCGGCGAAACGGTGACTTTTTCGTTTTTCTTCAAACACTGAGCTTACTTTGAGTGATCGCGAGCGCACATGCAAGTGGTGGCCTCCTGATACGGTGGTGGTAACTATGCAGCTTATGATGCTCAAATTAGCCAATGGCCGGGAACTTGGATATGGCGCAGTTATTTGGGTATATTAATTTCTAGAAAGTAGAGGGAACAATTTTCCAGCTGATTTTGAAAATTAATTGTAAATTCCAGGCCGCATGCTGCGCTATAATGTTTGGCTCGCGTGTTCTCTGGAGCCTGAACTAGCTATCGGCAGCGTTTTCTGACCATTTTGAAAAAGTGTTGCAGAGCCCCTTTAAGTTACTATTCAGTGTTCTGTGAAGTTGATGGCGGCGCCGTGGGTGAGTCTCAAAATATGAGCATGCATGAAAACTACCGAGACTATATTCCTACCCTTTGTCGAAAGTGGACGTGGAGGTCAGCCAGTGGTACTGGTTAGAGCTGTGCAAATAGCAAAATTTTGGGTGCGAAGCGAATTCGAATATTGAAGTGTGAGTGCGAATCGAATCGAATATTTTTAGAATATGTCTCGAATATTTCTAGAACATTTTTCGAATACTTCAAAGTGAAATAAAGTTGGAGAGGATTCCTAAGCATATTCTTATGAGATAGCAACATGAAAGTGTTTCTTTTCACTATGTTGATGAAATACTGGCGGGGTGGTGTTTCATAGTTGTCTTATCAAGAATGAGGCAATGCAGGGGCCTATTTGTATTTATGTACATGATTTGGTGCAACCGAAGTGTTGCCGACAACACTTTACACATGAAAGGCAAAGATGCTATTACCTCAGCCTCCTCCTCTTTCAACTTCTGTGAAAGCCCGACTTTTGTGGCGGACAAGGGTGTACTCCCTTCAAGTCCGTAGTTCCAAATCTGCCTCATAGGCGTCAATATATAAGAACATTGAAATTTTAGAGGCTAAAAATCTTCGGCGTTCGATTTTTCGGACTTTTTGCCGAAATTTCAGGTCCAAAACAGCATTAGTTGAGCCCCTACCTCTGCCACATCTATCATCTCCATGTTGGAACCAGCGTTTTCTCGAATCAATAAATTTGCGACCGTAGCGGAGCTTGAAAGGCAGCTTTGCCGCAATACAAGAGTGTGATGTGCATATTGAAAATATGAGGGGGGCCACTTCCAGTCGGACGTTGACTGTATTTGTCTTTGGGAAGTTCGAATAGTTCAAATGGTAAAATTCCAGTGCGAATCGAATCGAATAGCAAACACTATTCGAAAAATATTTGAATTTCGAATATTCGCACACCCCTAGTATTGGTGTGTCTTAATCCCTACCACAAGTTCGTAGATCAGTGCCAAGCGATGGTTCCCCCTTTTGAATAATAATGCTGTTACGTACAGTGATGGAATAACATGAATGCAACAATGCAGAAAATCATAAATCCAACCTGTATGTTACAGTGTGATTATTCAGGACAATAGACCTTATGGGAAATTGCTCGGACGCCTGACAACAGTGAGCCTGGTGCCATCTTGGTTGTGTCAAGAAGTTGCAGCATTCTCATGGGATTGCATGTGTTGTACCTGTGCATTGCAGTGTCTTCACGTTGAATTTCGTGTTTCGGTGCTCTAATTTAGCCACTTCTGATTGTCGTGCTACGAAAAATTGTGCAACGGCTATGCTTTCCAACTGCCAGCCACGTAATATGGAAAAACGATTTGGAAGTTACGTCAGCGAATATGCTTCAGCCAGCCTCTGCACATCGGTGTCGTCTCGCCAGCTGACGTACAACTTTGCTGTCGAGGCGCAGACCTCACTCATCGGTAGCTACGAACACCTGTGATTTGAGGTACTATCGGCGTCAAATGAAACGCGAACAGCAGCGTGCGCGCACATACAGTCTGCGCATACGCGCGCCTGTCAAGGGTGATGATACTGGACGGCGCGCACTATGCCCGTGCGAACGCTTGCCGCTGTCCGCGTTTCATTTGATGCTGATAGCATGTGAGCATTATAGCGCTTCGACACTGCGCGACGTGAGCAATGGCAGCCGCAAGCTGTATCTGTCGAGTGAGGTGTCGCGTCACAGTTGTTCTGTCTAAACACGTACAGAACGCGATGAAGAAATCAAACGTAAACATATTGGGATTATGTGAAACGTCGCCAGAGATTCGTATGGATATTGAACCCTGATCCTTCCATTTATATATTTCCTTATCCCACTGAAGTGGACTGGCGAACGAGTGCATAGCGCTCGATGGCACTTGGGTCAGCGCTCTGCGCTGCGGCAGTAACGCACAAGCCTTTCAGTCGATGAGTGAGAACATAATTTTAGTTATCATTGACGTAGTGCAAGAGCGGCGAAGCAACATCATAAATGGCATAAACAGCGCTGCTAAGTTCACAACGACGTACGGCGGACAAGAACGACACATGACGAAGCCTTTACACAAGCTCTTCTGAAGTAACATCGTTGTGCTAGTAATTTTGCTCATTTCATCTGAGCAGGAGTGCAATCAGTAGGCGTAACATCGTACACTCTAGTATTTGGCCTGTCTTTTTTTTTCTTCCTCGTTAAGGCCGTGAAACGACATCAGATTTATTCATTAGAGAGCTTCGTGGGGAGGCGCCGTGTGTTTCACACTAAAAGGCATCTAAATAGAGCTTGCTTGGTGCTACAAATCCTGGTAATAAATTGTAGGGCACCGGATTAAATAACAAAACAAAACAAAAAAAATGTGATGCCGTCGCATCAGTCGCGCTCTTGTGTAACAAAGTGCATATATGTCCACTAACGCATTTTCGGCGCAAGTTGCGCATGTGACAGCACATAATTATTCGATATAAAAAGGAATTTCGCCTATCTATTGATAAGGGCTAGGTGGTTGATCTCTCTGAACAGCTTTTGCATAAGCCAAATGCTTCTCCGATTCGATCCGAACGTCAACGAAAGATTTGTCACAAATATATATACTTCGTACCTTCTTTCCTTCACTATCGGCCACTCCACGTTGATTGCAGAAGGGAATACAGCAGTGTTGCAGCATCTTGATCACCATGAATACAACAAAGAATGACACGTGTGCCTCTGCCGCATTCACGACGGAGTATGCAAAAACATGTGCTACGTGCGTTCGCGCACGGTGTCGTCTGCTCCGCCTGACATAACCAAGATGGCGCTGGCGATTGCTACGGCACCTACTAGATGGCGCTGCTAATTTCGCATAAGGTCTATTGTAGTGGAGCAGTCGCAGTGGTTTGCGACCAGCATTGTGGTTGATCCAGATGCCATAATGAGAACGGCAAATGGAAGAACAATGCCTTTGCGCTCAGTAAACACTTGAGACAGCGTAAACACTACCGTGGCATCAGGTTGAGCAGTACACGAAACAGTAATAAGGACTGAAGCCTCTGGAGGCAAGTTGGTGTTGGCATCAATGGTGAGTTTGCAGCTGCGAGGGGAACAGTCGGGTGACGAATATTCACGTGTTGGCACAAGAGACACTTCCGCACTTGAGCAATCGATGACAGCTTCATGTCGTGAAAGGAAATCCCAACCGAGGATGAGGTCATGAGAGCAAGATGGCAGAACAAAAAATTCGATGATGTACATTATGTGTTGGATGATGACGCGCGCCGTACACTCGCAGTGTATAACTGACTGGCCCCTGTTGCAGCTTTAGTTGTGGTTCCGTCATCACTTGCAGGTGCACAAACTCTGGGTTAGAATCTGTATTCACTTCTGATGCAAATTTTTTTTCGGTATGAAAATTGTCTCAGTATACATAGAATTTAAAACAGTGCAAAGGATAGAAAACCAGAAAAAGAAATACACAGACAAAGTACTGACTCACAACTCTAGGTTTTATTACTCATGACCATGCAATATATACTTGCATGGTTGATAACAAAAGGTGTAAGAAAGAAGGTATTAATATTAAAACAGAATGAGATGATAAAAGAAAGTGTTTAGAAAATGCCATTACTACTAAAACTGTACAGTGCTTGTGCACAAACATGCAAAATCAAGAAACAAGGTCAATTTTCTTGTTTGACAAAGCAATCGAAGGCCTGCTAACACACATCCATTTTAGTAGCGTCTTATTACGGTATGTTCACATACTTCATTGCTTTCGAGGAATGTAGGGCCCTGTGGCTGAAGGGATTTGAGCTGAAGCCTCTTCCTTCACTTCTTTTCTGCAGGTCATGGCAAAAGCCCAAAAGATGATGGAGAAGAAAAATCTACACATCCGCTTCGATGACCTCTGAAGCCGTCTTTGAAATCAGTATTGTTTGTGTAAATTTGTGATCAGCACGAGGGAAATTGCTGACTCCTCTTTTTTCGAATTTAAATGACGAAAATGTATATAAATATAAAACATAGTAATTGATACCTAGTGCAGCTTTTGTTTGCATCCTTGGAAAAAACATTGTGGTGAAGAAACAAGGTAGTTACACAATTCTGATGTATTCACATTCATGTGCGTAAGTCCTCAGCCCATTGCTTTTATTTTTCCTCTCTTCATTTCACAAGAGTACTTCAGTACTTGATGGCCCATGAAAAGACAGAAAACTAGGAGCACTTTTCACAAAATCACACAGTGTGAATGCTGAAGTTTATTATTAGGACTTGTAAGCACTGTAAACATTTAGAGGTACACTTGAACCTCAGTGTAAGAAACTTTAGTGTAGGCAATTTTACAATGTAAAAAAAAAATGTTATCTCTCCTATTTTATGGGCAGTTCTTATAGGCAGTCTGCAAAACAACAAAAGCTTTTTAGGCAGCCCATGGACTCGCAAACAGAACTGCGAGAGCTGCACCAGAGTATGCACGGTCATCGCAGAAGTTTCTTGACTTCTGTTCTTAAAGGCATCGTGGCAGGATCCCATGCATGAGTACTGTTAAAAAGGCCTGTGGAATAATATTTTATTGGTAAGACACATTGACCTCAACTAAATGAAATTCGCTATTCGTTAAAATTTTTCCTTGTTGATACGACTTCAAAAAAAAAAAAAAGACTCCCATTCTGTATCATTCCTCAACTTTTAAAACTATTTCTATATCATTCAGCAGCTTTTAAAAACTAACTTTTTTTGTCGTGTAGCTTCTTCCTTTAATAGCAAGTTAGCCTATGTTTACAGAAAACTTGTATTCAAGCAAATATGCTGTGTAGAGAAAGTCTCATGGCTGTACCAATAATGATTAAATCCGTTGGAAGCTTTTTGTAGGAAACGTACTGTAAAAATTCACAATTCTGCCATTTTCACTCTTTTGTCATGTTGTCGCTGCCTTTTCCTTCTCTTATATCGTGCTTCTTTGTCAGGATTTCCTGCATGTAAATTTTTTCTTTACATCTCTTCTTTCTGTGCTTATCATAAGAAAAAAATTGCGCCTTGAGTAATAAAATCTTAATGCTGTAAAGTAACCCCTGAGTGTTGTTGTTGGACCACCATTTAACAATGTATAGCGTGATACTGTTGTTGTCGATTAAGCGGTTAATGACCACAGACACCATATGCTAAGCATATTTTGGATCTATAGTCAATATTTAGTTCAAGAACAGCCCATTGCACCACTTCTCCAAATTGTCCAGGCAGATCAGTGTGGCTGCACTGCAGGCCTCGATGGTGGTACAGTTGCAGCGCAATACATCTTGCACACAACGCTTGCAAAGGTAATCTTTTTCCTCACAGTAGATGTCTGCAAAGCATGTGGCAAGCTTTCTAAACTCTTGAGCAACACATTCTCCACTCAGCTGGAACCTCCATTTCAAACAAATGTAATTTTATTGTCAATGCTATGCACTATTCCGTTTCTCCATAAGCCTTGAATTTCTTGTATTATTTGCTCCGTGCAGGCCCACATTGCTGTAAGACTTGTTCACGTTAGTCGTTATACACTTGTACTGTGGTGATATTTTTAAGGTACGACAAAACACAATTTTGAAGACTATTGCTGTGCCTAAAAACTGGCCAGGTCACTGAGTGATTGCACCAAGCAGACATGATCTTCACCTCAGGAGTTCATTCAACGGCAGGCCGGCAGCCTCGTCACTGTGTATGGATTGCATTTGACTTCAAGCATAAATACCATGGACCACGAAAGAAACAGCTTAAAGAACAAACATAATGCAGTTACAGAAATGTGGTTTGGCATAATATTATGGTGCTGCTAGGTCAAAAGTCTGTATTTAGATTTTTGTATATGGTAAAAAGACCAAGTGCTATACACTTCAAATAATTTTATTCCAGTGATAAGAGCCTCAGAATCATTTAGCCTATTTGCTCTATCACAATAACAGAGCTTTGATCAACAGCATTTAACCAACATGGCAGAATTTTTCTACTTATGCATGACGAATCACCCCCCCCCCCCCCCCCCCCAAATAAAAACACCGCAAGGACACACACTCACAAACAAAAAACAAGAGAAGTGCAGCCGAGCTGATGTATAAGAAACGTCCAGCTTTGTGAGTAATGCAGCCCATTTGAGAGGTTCCAGCTGCTGTGAGCAGCACGGCTGCAAGGTTACATTAAAAGGCACGCTAGTCTTCCGTCGTGGGGGGCAAGGTAAAACGATAGTTTGTTCTGCTCCGTTCTATATTTTTTTAATGACTTCTGCATGTTCTCCTTTGAATGTGGGCCTGCACAGTGTGACTCAGCTTGTATGCCTCATGTTATGAAAACATTTTTTTGAACAGTTGTGGAGCAAAATCAGTGACACAATGTGAACTAGGCACGTGTACATTTTCTGAAAATAAACATTGGTATGGAGCCTACACTGGTCTTGTCTTTGCAAGTACATGCAAAACGTGTGTACTACGAGTGCTACAGATGGTGATAGATGAACATTGTGAAGCATCACACAGACTTTGCAAATCAGTGGACATGACAAGCAACAGCTTCAAACCATGGAGGAAAGAAGTGGCAATATAAAGGGCTCATTGTTTGTTTGACACAATATTAATGAGAAGTAGCATTATTGTCTGTTAGTTGTCATTAACTTCGAACCATAGTATGGCACAACTCAGAAGTGCATTAGAGGGTCATAATGTTAGCTTTTCATAGCTGTTTCAGAGCTAGTTAATAAGGGGCGGCGCCAGGATTTTTTGGCTGGGGGGTGCAGTCATGACAAGTGAGTCGTTTCGAGGAGGGTAGGGAGGTGGAGAACTTATGCGTTGCGTTATAATCATGTATGATCTTGGGGGGTCAAAGAGGGGGCAGGCGAGAATTTTGGGGGGCTCCTGCCCCACCGTACCCCCCACTGGCGCCACCCCTGTAGTTAATGTGGCTTACCAATAAAATATTATTCCACAGGCCTTTTTAACAGTACTCGTGCATGAGATCCTGCCACGATGCCTTTAAGAACATAAGTCAAGAAACTATAGAACTTGTGGTGTGTGTACTTACACCTGCAAATGTGCATAGGCAGGTCACCATTTTTTTTTTCTCATACATCTCCAGCTTTTCCACAGAGTTTATTAAGAAAGTTACAATATGAAAACCTGGCACTATTGCCCAGAAGCTGCACGGTGGTTCAGTCAGCATGTTCAGTGTTAACAAAATATTGCATTAAAACTACAACAATCAGTAGTAATTTTGCATGTGCATGCTGTCTTATTGTCCTGTATATTGGATTGCATTGTAAATTAGGCAATGAAAGGCAGATAAAGTGCAGTAAATTAAGCTTGGGGCACCCATGAGCTTGCGCCTGCAAGCCGAAGGAACATTGGAAGCAGCAAGTAAGAAGACCAGATAGATCCATCTACTAACCATCATACTTATGCTAGCTAAATAATGGTGGTGCTAAGTAGTAATAGTAGGAAATTCCATCAACCTCATACCATCTCGATTACTTGGTGGTGGGAAAACTAGACGAAAGGAGAACATTGTGCAGCCATTGCATGATGTGTACTTCACAACTATGTTTCCTCAATTTTGATACAGAGCAGTTCATTGCCAATTTGGATGCATTCAAAAGCTACAGCACTTTTTCAATAAACATAGCAGATAGCTTTGTTCTCTGCCCTAGCACAATGTTGGCACTTACCTTTACAACCCCCCCCCGAGTATGATTGATTCTACAACATCCAAATAGCATAGCAACATGCTTCTGTGTCTGCTTCTTACTGGGTTGAACATTTTAAGTGATATAGCACATTGTAATGACACCTAGTATGTTCAGAGTATTATTTTTTTACGTGAGTACATAAGGAAATTATGTTATAAGGCATTCCTATAAATTATTCGAATTTGTAGGGTCTTTTTTCTTTTTCTGGATGCATTGTATGTTAAAGTTGTTCAATAAGTGCTGGTAAGGCCGGTAATTTATGCATGACCTATCAAGTGGCAACATATTGAAGTTTTTAATTTCACTTAGCATTTTTGCACCAGTTTATATGTGCCACGTGTGGGTCTAAGCTCATAAAAAGGCGTACAGCATTTTCTTTGTCCACATAACTGCAAAGAAATAGTGTTTTCCTGCCTCGATTCCAACGACGGACGGTTGGTGACGACGCAAAATCGGTCTCATCCGATGTGCAGTCTGGAATACCACAATCATCCGTCTTGGGTCCCCTGTTTTTTCTACTCTTAATTAACAACATAGTTAAAAACATACAAGTTAAAATTCGGCTGTTTGCAGATGACTGCATACTCTACCAAGAAATCCACAGTGAGGCAGATCAGGCTATCCTGAAATCATCTTTATACGTTATAGCTACATAACGCTTAGAATGGCATATGAAACCTAAAAAAAGGGCAGTATCGATGATCATAACGTGCAAAAAGAAATCATTACCTTTTGTATACAGCATTAATGGTCACAATTTATCGTCTATTGCACAATTAAATACCTTGGTTTAGTGATCACGTCGAACCTAACCATGTAGCTCACATTAAAAAAAAAGGCCAGGAACAAACTTGGATACCTGAGAATCTGCAAGTGATATAAAATTGTTGGAATACAAGACATTCATAAGACCATTATTAGAATACGCTACTCCTGCCTGGGGCCCTTACGCCCAATCAAACATAAGCGAAATCGAAAACATACAGCGAAAATCAGTAAGATTTATTTTTAATTCTTAGCATCGTCACACATCCATTTGTAAAAAAAATTTGGCAGATCCGAAGTACCATGGGAATCGATGTTATGCGAAGCATGCGGAGGCAAGGTGACTGGGTTGTAATTTTCTTATTGAGTGAAACGTTACGAAATGATGTTAAAGATATGTACAAATGTTGAACACACAGACATATGTTGGAACAGTCGCATATGTTTCATATAACCAGTTGTTTACAGTTGCGTAATGATGCCAACAAAAACATGGGTACTATTACCAACACCAGAAGCGGTAAGCTGATATGTAGCACTTGTGCTTGCGAGGATGGTAGCCCTGGATAGTGCTTCGTGGACCAACTACAGTGGATAGCGCTTAAGTATACAGTTGACGTTAACCCGACATGATGCCTGCCTCATAGGAGTGCATATGTAGTGTTTATAAAATTACATAGCCAGCACTGGAATCACAGTTGATGTTTTACCAACATTACGCCTGCATAGGGTCTTTTTCCAAAGCAGTTCCGAGACCTGGCGTGGCTCTGTGGTAGAATACTTGAGTGCCACGCAGATTGCTTGGCTTCGATTCCTGCTGGGACCCTGATATTTAGTATTTGCATTCGTAGGGTCAACGCTGCCGACGTCAGTTTTTCTAAGCGCTCTCGCATTTAAATTACTTATGTCTGTCCTCGCCGTTCCTGGGTAGACATAAATTGTCTAACACCTGTGGCGCATACCCGCATACCACGGCCTGTGGGCCTGTGGTATATGGGTATGTGCCACACGCGTCTGCGGGAAAGGGTTTGATGACGTATGCGACAGGATTTTGGCGTTATTCATGTCATGACCAGCCAGACATATTCGTCAATACCTCTTAACCTCCCATAAAAATTTTGGTCTACCCCAAGTTAAGGAGGCAACAAGAGAGCACCCAGACGTAGGCGGCTAGATAGATAGATAGAAACGCAAAAGTGCTTACAGTGCGCAAAGAAATGCTTCGCATGTAAAATAATAATAATAAAGACACCTTCCTTTTCATTGCCTAAGCAGACCATGGTGTGAAAATCCCCTCTATTGCACTTTATTGACATTTTTTTTGTCGGCTTTATTATTTGTCCCATATTGTCGATACTTCTCTTTCTGACATGTATTTCTTGCCAATATTTTCACCTGCGGCATCATTTGTGTTCTACTGGATTTCATTGTTTCCTGTGTTTCACATGCTGTGAAGATTTTTCAACACAGATTTCACATTTGTTTCAAATTGTTTTCACAGATTGTTCAACATTTTCATTTGTACAATCCACTCCTGCCTATGGCAGTACGAAATAAAAAAATTGGCTGTGGTTTAACTCAGTTATGCCTGGGTGTGTGTAGCAACAGGTATGGTTAATCTTATTGTTTAGCTTACGACGCTTATTATTGTTTAGCTTATTACGACGCTTCTGAAGACGTGGGTCTCGTTCTTCCTCCATCTCCTCGGCTGGCTGCCTCCTCTTGGTTTCGTTCTGATGAAGAAGCCTGGCTTCTTTCAGTCTCTTCGACTCGCTTTCCGTATCTGCGGAATCCCACCGAGCCGCCCCTTCTATATATATATGATGCAACGCCGGCTCCTCCTCCGTTGTTGCAACGCGGTTTCACCGGCTCCTCCTCTAACATCATGCGAGATGGCACGGTGAGTGGCGCTGCCAGCTGCGGCAGTTGCTAGGCGACGGCTCAGCTCGCGGTGTGGCCACCGGCCACAGCGAAACGGCGAGAATACTGTCTATGTAGCTCTCGCTACAAAATAAACACCATCAAACTGACACAGGCACACATAAGCGTGGTAGTACGTTTTTGTGAAGGGAAATCTTTGATTTCCCGGTAACAAGGTAGGTAGCGGATAAGAAATTTATTTGGGCAGGAGCAACATCACCTAAAACTTTTGCAGTGAACTTTCACTTGAATGAATGTCGATTTAACGAATTTTTCAGAATAACAAACTTTTAGAAAATCCACAATGATTTTCCTATGCATTCTATGCAAAAATGTTTTAGTTAAACGCATTTCTGAATGGTGAATATTTCAGTTGAATGAACTTCATCTACGGACCTGGGCTCATTTTTGAGTTCTGCACTTTGCAGCACTGGTGTAGCTGATGCGTACCACCCCCAAATCGCCCATTCATCAGCGGCGGTGCAACATCACTTTTGCATGCAGCACCACTGAAGCAAAGCGACCATGCGGGTGACGAAAACGAGCCACGTGCGCTTCAGTACCTGCGCAGAACTATCAGATTTGGGAAGTTTCCTGTGTTCGTCCACAACCGAAAGAAGTAGAGTGAGACGAAGTGCTGGCTGAGGCAGGTTCAAATCTTGTATCTCCAGCTGAGTCTGCAGGATATAGTATTAGAAAGTTGCAAAACTTTGTCACAACAGCAAGCTGTGCCAGAGGCAGTGCACAGAAACGTTGACTCCCTAGACAGCTTTCTCTTCTTGTGCGTTAAGGGTGCCAGTCCAAATGAAAATGACAGAATTCTTTTCAAAAGAACTTGCATTCCACACTTATCGCTTTATAGCTGCTATGCCCAATGCTGTTCCGTATTCTACTGAATATTCTGTTTTATGAACTTTCAGTTAAGTGAACTATTTTTTTGGGTCCCTTGAAGTTCACTCAAGTGAGAGTTCACCGTAGTGGATGTCGATAGGATGGGTGGGGGGAAGCAAGAGTGCCTAGGCCTAAACTTTCCTGTAGAGTTCCGGCCATGCCCAACACTGCCCCCCACATAGTTGTCGCCTGTGCACATTAGACACCTACGCTCAGCACCTTTAAATCGATCGCGGGAGTAATTATTGTGCACCTCTCCTGTTAATGATTCAGCAGGTCCTGAATGCTTGTTTATTAGGACAATTTGGTGCAAATTACTATGTTCCCTGGAGCAGAAGTTGCACGCCTGCAGTACCGCTACCAAGCTCTTTCCAGTTCGGCATTAATGCAAGACACCAAAGCAGGCCAAAACAATACCACTATGCTCAGTTTCATACATCAGGTGCAACGCTGTGCAGTAAATGCGTTCGCACCATGAAATACTAGTCCGATGATTTGACCAACCGTAATATGATTTCTTTTCGTCTTTAGGCTGAGTAATAAATTAAGAGTCTTAGGCTGAGTAATAAATTAAGATGCTTTGTGCCTCAGATATAAATAAACCCCTCATATGTTTATCAATAAGTCGTTCTGGACCGCTTGAAGTCTCTTTATTTTTGCCTTTTGGTGTTTCATTTGTAGCCCATCGCAATGCATTATGCACTGGCTCAGGCTCAGCTCGCAGGAGCGTTTACAACGACGAAAGCCAAGCATGAGACGCATGTACTCACACATGTTGCTGGCCGAACGTCTTGCATAGCTTCTGCAGCGTTGCACCTGATGTATGAAACGGAGTATAGTAGAGGGTTATTTGGACCATGCTCTTAATAAGGACAGCTCGTCACACAAAGCAATGACACACAGATAGTTGAGAATTCTGATAAAAGTGGTCGGGCACCTTTATTCATAGGTGCAGCCATTTCAAAAATAAAATGACGCAGTTTAGAAAAAACTGTTCCTATACAATTCCAAGTGTTGCTTTGAGCTGAAGCAACAGTTGTTGGATCATGATCTGGAGAATCCCCGATTTCCAAAGCCGCCTCTTCCTCTAAATCCACCACCTCCACCCCTGTCTCCATATCCACCTCCTCCCCGACCTCCGAACCCGCCGCCTCCCCGGCCTCCAAATCCGCCGCCTCCTCGGCCTCCGAATCCGCCACCTCCTCGGCCTCCGAATCCCCCGCCGCCTCGGCCTCCAAAGCCACCACCGCCACGTCCACCAAATCCACCACGTCCACGGGGTGCACCACGGCCTCCACCTAGGCAAAAGAAAAGCAAATCTTTAGTGAGGCCATAAGCACAGGCCCACACACTTTTATCCAGCGTTATGACAAGTGAAACTGCTGCCGCTGCTGCTGATAGAACAGTTGCACTCAATATGAGTTGCAACATGTTGCCCATGGTCAAAGCAGCGCTAACATTGCGCGGTGGCGGCACTAACATAGAAAACAATCACTGACATAACCACTCTTTAGACTACTGATATTTCCAAAACCAATTTCACATTTGCCGGTGTCACAATGTAAGCTTGTGGCCCCTTCAACCATGGCCACGATGCTGTAATTCATAATAATCACCACTGTACATCATAGCCTAGGTCAAAGTGCTATGGGGGGACTAGCTAGTGTTCAAAACTAAACACACAGACTGGTGAGTGGAAAAAGCAAAGTTCACTGAGACTTGATGCAGTTTTGCATGGCACCACCTGCTATCACTAATCTGAAGCCATGAATGTTCATAATTGCACAAGGTAAACTGAAAGACGCTCCTGCATGAATGTGCTGTGTGCAAAAGCTACATGCATTCACCAAGCTCAACTAAGCAATAAAGCTTGGCAGTGTTGGATCAGATCAGGCATTTGCACCACTAAAATCCATACATCATCATAAAGCTATGAAACAGACATGCCTTTTTAGCATGGTGATCAGCTCGTCTACATGCCTCGCACGTGACGTCACAACCGTCCCTCCGTCTAAACGGCGGCCATATTGGGGGATCAGCTGTTGCCTCAGTTTGCTTTGTTCTGCACAGTGCCATTCATGAATTCATTGACTAGAAGTATCTTTGAAGTTTCATTTTTAACTTTCTGTAAGCAACGCAGCCCGCTCCTAGCGGAGAGTCACTTAGTGTGAAATATTACACTAAGTTAATCGGCTCGGCGTGCGCTCGATACGCGGTAATGGTGCTAATATGCGAGTGTCAACCCGTACACACTGCGACCGCACGTTGACAGGTTGACTGACTTCAATGCTCTACCTGAAGTGACGCACGGGGACATCATCACCTACTCCGTCCACTCCTCGAGCGTCGTGACACTGCCGCAGATAAAAGTCCCCTAGAGAAAGCTACGAATTAGGCTCGTTTCATGAAACTTTCTGCTGGCCTTCCACTGCGTCGCTGCCCCCCAGTGCCGATCGACTCCGCGACTGCTGCCATGCGAGCCTCACTTTTATGCAGGTGTGGAGTTTTTTCACGTGGACCTAGCATGTTATTTCTTTGTGACGCGCACCGTATCCAAACAGAAGCATTGGTGCCTAACCGGGATTCCTCTCCTACCCTAGCTCAGATGGCTGGCCTATGAGTGCGATTTGTGTCGTTCTTTCATCGTGTCCAGAATTCCAATAATTAAAAAAAGGTTTTGGAGATTATGTGAAATGAAGTGGATGCCGCACGTTCATTGATTGGTGCAGTTGGCGGTCGACATCGGCATGCTTGACACGTGCCACACTACTGCACCACCCCGCACTGATTGTGCAAGACCTTTTGGAGGCGGAATAGATTTTGTGTACACAGACTCCCGTGTCTTCGTCGTTCTGCGGAGGTTCGGGCACTGTAATACAGCACAGAGTACTATGTCTACGGCAATCGCAAGAACGCTTCTGCATGCGTTCACTGCCACAGGTGGTCCCCCCCACGATGGTAGACTGGCATCCCAGAATTGCTGGCTGTGACATGGATGCAAGGCACGTACACTCAACCCTCATCATAACCAAGTTGCATCTTACACGAAAATAATTTCGTTACATCCGAAAATTCGTTATAAAGGTATATACCTAACACCATCAATTGCAAGACTATTCTTGATTTACTTCGTTATAACCGATATTTCGTTATATCCGGGTTCGTTATATCGAGGTTTGAGACCCGTTTATAACGAACTCGAAAGTGCCGCGAAAAGTGGTCGTTATATCAGTAGTTCGTTGTATATAGACTCGCCCTTAAAAACGTGCACTTAGCGACCAAATCGTTTTCTTTTTCTGCGTACTTTAATGAAAAAGTGCTAGCAACCCCTCCGGTGACAAGTTAGGCCTTTTCCCGCGTTAAGCGATGCCCGCTGCGTGCTCACGAGTGAATTAAACCACCTATGTAGTGAACTGATGACGTTTCACTAAAGCGCGGTGCCGCCACGTGGAGCCGATCATCCGTGGCTAGTTGCGTGCAGCGCGTCGCCTACCCTGCTCATGCAGTTATCGCCGGGCCGTTTGCTGTCTTCTGTATGCCCACGTTTGTGCGTTCTTCATGCATGCTTCGCTCCAGACCGTGCCGGGTGCGGCGGGTAGCCTGTTCGTTCAACACGACGAAGACGAGCATATTGCAAGCAACGCGCAAGCGGACTCCCACGAGGCGGCGGCGGCGAACTTGCGAACTGCATGCATCGCGCGCTGGTGCTGCGGTTACTCCGCACGGTTTGCGCCACACGCGCAGCGGAGCAGATGGCTGCAGATGACCGTGATAAGGTTGTTGGCGATTAGTCATAATGGCACATTCATCGCCAGCCGCCACCTCACATTTCCTCTTTTACGCTTGAAGGCATCGTCGCAATCGCGCGGAAGTAATCATTGACAGGCCGGTCTCTGCCGTTACCCAAAAAACAGAACACTTTTTCCGGCACGTTGTGGTTTCGGCGAGCTGGCGGTCGGAGCGAACTTTTAAGCGACGAAAAGTTATCGCTTGTTGCATTTGTGGCTTCTTGCGCTCCAAGGCGTTTGGTTCATCGTAGGCGGTCGTAGATGCAGAGAACGGCGTCAGAAAAGTTTGCCGTGCGAAAGATGACCGCAAGTCTTCATGCTGCCTCCTATTTTTCTTTTTTTTTCCTCACTGCCGTTCTGCCAGTAAAGAAACGCCTGGAAAGTGAGCGACCTCGATCGCGGTGTCCGAAATCTGCGTGCGGTGCTCGCCGCGGTCGACAATACCTTCGTTTGCGAGTAAAGTGCAGCGGGGCACGCGCGAGCACGCGCGCGCCTCTCACATGCTTTAGAATGCCTGTTTTAAATTTTTTTTTTTCGCTTCGATGCGGCATATTTTTACCGCGACCGTGTCGGAAGTGTTCGCTGTAAAAGTAGGCGGCTTTGAAAAATGTTCGCTATATGTGGACGCAGTTTCAATGGGTAGCATAGGAAAATCGTAAGTGCACCGAAATATGGTCGTTATAACCGATAGATCGTTATATCTGGGATCGTTATAAGTGGGTTCGACTGTATAACTGTGCTATGTAATGACAATGTTCTCATTTTAATGCAGAATTATCACATAAATACCTGCACACTTTTGCTTACATTTGTGAAAGTTATTGCTGGTCTATTTGGTGACCTATAACCACTTGCATAGCCTTCCTAATGGAGACAGAAGCCTGCACACCATCTGTCCTTCACCTTTTTCATGCATTCAAGCACTTACCTATACTCTTGCCACCTGTACAACACACCATATAGGTAGTAGTTGTTATAGCATGCACTGTCATGTTGCCTTCTTGTCCTAAAAGCTTTGCAAACTAAAAAGATTTTCTGCATGAAATTTTTTTTTACAAGACGTGTTTTCCCAGACCATGTCATTGTTTATTTATATTTTGGTTGCCTCAGAAACATCAGCAACCAGGTTCTACAGTAGTTGTTGCTTTTTGATACAACAGGAAACCAATGGCAGAAGGCTGCCTACGCTGCCCAGCCATAATCAACAGCTTTTCAAAAACACTATGGCTGACCGTCAATGATTTTATCTGCCCAAAATTTTTCACGTAAATTTTTTTTATGAGTAAGTACCAGTGGCAAAGGTATACTGAACAAAAATGTGAAAAAATGAAGAAATCATTCTAATTCCACTCGGAAGACGTGACTGTTCCCACAAATAGAGCTTTTTTCACATATTTTTCAATAATTACTGTATTTTAGGACCATCAGCTTGCGGGGGCTGCACCATCGACGGTCGTAACATCATTTGTCCCCACGGAAAATGCAGGGTGCACGTTTAGCTGCCTAGCTACTTCCCTTTCTGCACCTCTCCTTTACCCCCCATCTCCCCCTTCCACAAAGGCGTTGAGACGTGCCCCACCATTTATGGGCTTTACTACGCCCACGAGCATTGTTCGCTGCTGGTGCCATTCGTATTGATGCTAGGAACCATAGTGGGAGCACAGCGGCTTGAGAGGGACAGGCCAATGGCTGGCGTTGTTGGCACGCCCCTTTCCAAGACATTAAAACGTAACCTCCTCTAGTTCAAGGTGCCCCCGCTAGACACGGCAGTCTGGGAATAACGCAATAAATTCATTATTTTCCATGAATTTCAGCCTCAAATGAAGGTTGTGTCTACCGATTCCAACACCCAATCTTTCAATTTGGCTGAAAATTTCGGTGTCGATAAAAATGCCCAGTATCCCCTGCAGCACACGAGGCATTTTAATTTTACCACATGCTGGAAGTGCTAACTGCCAAATAAAATAGGCATGTGCATGTTGTCAAAACTTTCTGTTGGAGGAACTCTCTGTGTAGTGTTTCTAGTATTTTCATTTTTTTTCCCGCATAACATGCCCACATATGTCCGTGGTGTAATAAAGTACACTTCACATATCACAAAAGAAAAAGAAATTATCTTTGGCATAATGCTTACAGTAAGGTCATGGACACCTCTTAATGCATAAGCATTACTTGGCTACGTCTTGAGGGAAAAGCGTGCAAGTGTTTTTGCCGTCTGTCTGTACGTCTGCTGGTACGTGGCCAACCACAGCCAGGGATCAAACCATCATGCTAAGCAGGAGAATACCATAATAATCATGGCGGCAATTTAGATTGAAGGAGCACAAACAACAATCATGGTGGGTCCCAACTAGACCTGTGCACCGGACCCAAATTCACCGGCGGCGTCGCCAGAGGTGGCGCGGGGTTTATCGGATAGGAGCGGCGCGAAGTGGGGGGAGGGGGGGGGGGGGGTGCAAAGCCAAGATTCAAGAGTTGGTGGGGATAGCAGTTTGTCCCATGAATTTTGAAAAGGAGAAAATCTACTTCCCCGAAAGGGCGAAGCAGTGAATGCGATAGCAACATGTCCTAATGTTATAACGAACTATAAGGCTAGCAGCGAACGCTTTTACATGGCTCCCGGCTAAAGAACCGAGGAAGGAAAGAAGAAGATGAATATGAAGAAGTCTGCAATGACTGTAAACTGTGTAGATTAAACAGTAAACATTAATTTCCTATGTTGGAACTTTATGTTTGGCGCAGTCGTCGACAGTAACCTCATGTGGACAATTCTGCCTCGCTAGACGCGACGACCGCCCAATCATCACGGGCTATGCGCTTGACGGTGTATACTTTGTTGACGCACCGGAGCAGCTGACCACGCCCGACATCATGGATACCAGCAAAGCACAAGCACCGATCGGCGACGTCACCGAAAGAGGTACTGTAAAGATCGACATGAAAGCGGAACAGTTTGAATCATGGAAGGGCCTAGGTATTAACAGAAACACTGAAAGAGATTCAGATGCGAGGGAATCGCCGTCAATAAGAGCCATAGTAAAAGCATTAGACCAGCTCACTCACATACAGAGCCATTATGTGGAGCAACAGCAAGAAATATTGAAGACCATAACAGTTAATGCACCACGTCAATATTTGGTGAAGCCGCACGTCTTCGATGGTAGTACTGCCGGTGCGACTGTGTGGCTGGAATTTTATCAGTATGCCTTGCAAACAGAACAGCTGGGTAATTGATTGAGTTCGTATAATGAACATGCCATCATACCTATCTGGGAACGCTAAGAAATGGTATGACCTACGCGTCCCAAACTACATTGAAGATTCGTGGGAAAACATGGAAAGAGAGTTTTCTGCAAGCTTTTCGAATGAACTCAGTACACCTATGGGATCAAGCTATTTCTTACAAGCAGGGAGGTAGCAATTTGCTGGACTATTATTTTGAGAAGAGGCGGCAGCTAGCGGACCAGACTCTCCCTGATTCATGCATCGTGCCACTATAGTTACACAGTAGACTCTCAGTAAACGGAAATCTGGTAAACGGAACTACTGCTTAAACGGAACAAGTGCTTCTGACAAGATTGGTTTCCTTCTTGTATTCTGCACCCTTGTTCATCTCTCAGTAAACGGAACTCCTGTTAAACGGAACTCCTGTTAAACGGAACGTATTTTCCTGGTCCCTTCAGGTTCCGTTTAATGAGAGTCTACTGTATATGTAATGACAAAAGAGTGCCGGAGACAAGTACAGATTATGTCACCCTCAACTTCAGATAAGCTTCTTCACTGCCTAAAAAACGTATCATGTGACACCTGGTCCAGTCTGACTCCAATACGCGAGGCACCACCTAAATTGAGGCCACCTGACGAATACAGCGACTACACTACCAAGGTGACATCTTGCATACCGGGCGAATGTGAACCAACCAACCAACAGCATGATACAGAAATGTACCAACAAGGAAACTCTGATTCTGCAGGAGACGGTGTTTCTGATGAAATCACGCATTTTGGCTTTACCCATGACTGTTAATAATTGCAAAGTGTCAGCGGTCGTGGACACTGGAGCATCAGTGAGCTTCATAAACGAGCAGCGTGTGGTCGAAAATTGCATTTTCACAGGAAGAGTCGTGAGAGTCCAAAGTTACGACGGAACCTGCCGAGAGCTAGCGAAATGGACGGACGTGAAAGTGCATTTTAGAGGTCAAGAGCATATACAGTTGAACCCCTTTATAAGAGGCATGCTCCGGGCAGCAATTACTGCCTTTTATATGAGGTGTCTGTTATAAGCAAGGGTACCACGTATGCATTTTCTTATCAACCCGTATTTTACTGTAGGCACACTGGTGTCTCTTATAGACGGTTTTCCGCAGCTGGTTTGTTTAACAAAAACTAGATGGCGCCACCACTGCACCGTGGCCGTCTCCTACCACGGCCGTCTCAATGCCTTGGCCTTTAGCAGCGCTGCTCAATATGTCTCCATCCGCGTCGTCTGCTCGGCGTCCCCGTAGCGTCTGCGCGCACGCGAGTAAAAGCGAGCAGACGGCAGCGCCGGAAAAGTCAACATGGCGTCACCTGTGGATGCAGTTCCCTTCCGCCTCGAATTTATCACGTCGTGGTCCTGCACTCTGTGGCCCGTAAGTGCGTAACCTACGCATTTATTTGCTTTATATTTACGTCCTGAAGCTTTCAGTGCAATGTATTCGTCGGCATTTTGCAGCGTTTTCAAGATTCATTCTCAAATTCTCGGAGACAAGGCTTAGCAGGCATGGCTAAATAAACACAGCTAATCTCGATAATAAAGACCGAACATACCTGATGCTTTGTCCCCAGCGTGAAATGACACTGAGCGATAGCTGATTTCACCATTTATTTATTGCTGTGAAGACAGTGGGCGAGTAGCAAGCGCGAGTTCGGATTGAAGCGGGCGGTCGCATCTGTATGGGTGCTGCCATGTTGGCGTCTAACCCCAGCTACTGGCACTTACAGCCACGGCCGCTTCGCTGGCTCAATGCGTTGGTTGGTGACACTGGCTGGGGGGGACACCAGTTACGGTCACGTGATCAAATTATTGCGATTTTCCGCAGCAGCGCCCGTGCACCGCTGCGGAAAATCGTCTATACCCATTTGTCTCTTATATCAGTGCCTCTTATAAAGGGGTTCGACTGTAGTGAAAAGCCTTGTCACTACAGGGGTTTAGTGATTTCCTTTTGTCGAGGCCTGACATAAAGCTATTTAATTTGAATATTCTTTGTAATGGCGTCATCACCACAGAGCATTCTTATCTCGTACACACTCAGGACAGGAAAGTGACGTGCTCGGTAGAGGTTGTGTCAATATTTCCTGAGCCTTTGTGGGTTAGGAACTATCCTCCAGCGACTTCAGTAATTGCAGTGCCTTTTGAGCTTCAAGATAAAAGTGTGGTGAGAAAGAAGCCATATGGACTAATACATAATAATACACGAAAAGAATGCCTGGCTTAAACAAGAGCGCCAAGGAATGTTAGATTCTGGCATTATCAGACCGTCAACCTCTACATTTGCATCACCGATTACCACTGTGCCAAAAGAAGACGGGTCGTATCGATTGTGCACAGATTATAGACTTGTTCCCGTTTTCTATGCCCCGAATCGACGAAATAATTGATGAGACAGGAAGATGCAAGTGGTTCTCCAGGATTGATTTATGTAACGCAAGTACCACTGAAAGAAGAAACCAAGATGTTCCCTGCTTTTGTCACGCCTTTTGACGTCTACGAGTACAATCGGCTTCCATTTGGATGGAAAAATTCCGGCACATGGTCCCAAGAAATTGATGAACACGGTGCTCAGATTTCCTCGGAAAATTTTGCAACGTGTTTGTTGATGGCAAACTAGTCTACTCAAGATCAGGAGAAGACCACATTGCCCACCTGTCAATAGTACTTGGAGCGCTAAGTTAAGCACAACTTAACGTTAAGAAGTGCGAATTTTTTTTGTCTGACGGTTGTGTTCTTAGGCAGGTCCCCTTTGATGGAAAGACTAAAAGCACAAAGGAAGAGAGCATTCAGCGGATAAAAACACTTGTCAAGCCATTCGATTTGCATTCTCTTCGCGTTTTCTTGGGCCTTGCCGGATACTTCTGGGGGGTTTATAAAGGCTTATGCCACAAATACAAAGTGTTTGACAGCCCTTACGCAAAAAGATGCCCCATTTGTGTGGTCGAACTCGTCGAAATTATTTCGTCAGATCCTGCACTTACGCTGCTGGATTTTAACATGCCGTTTGATTTCTGCACAGATGCCTCTCATTATGGATTTGGAGCCGTCCTTTATCAAAGAGACACCAATTAGCATGTTGCACAAATGATGTAAGTGATTAGTTATGTCTCCTACACCTTTAGAAAGGCTCAAGTAAATTATTCTACCACAGAAAAAGAAGCCTTGACCATTGTTATGGCGCTCAAGTATTTCAAGGGCTATCTTGAAGGAAGAAACTTTAAACTGTACACAGATAACCAAGCCTTGACCTGTATACTGCAATTGACACAGCCAAAAGGCCGGCTCACCAGATGGGTCAGTGGGATTCAGCAGTGTACATTTGAAGTGGCCCATTGCCCTGGACAAAAGCACCAGGATGCCTAAGCTCTGTCTAGACTCCATGTACCCAGGGGTAATAATTCTGAAGAAGCGAACCTAATCAAGTTGTGGGAAGGCTCTGAAGATCTCAAGGTACAAGACGGCAAGGTACTGGTACCCGAAACTGCAGTACCTATAATACTTCGACTATACCATGACAGCCTCAGCTGGAGGTCACGATGGTTTCAAAAGAACGTACAGAAAATTAACCCAAAGATTTACTTGGAAGGGCATGAATGAAGACGTGGCTAAATACATAAAGACATGCCACAACTGTCAACTTTGCAAAGCAAAGTTTAAAGGGACCCTGAAACGGTTTTGACGATTTTGTACAAACACATTGGGCCAGTAGACCAAGTCCTAAGGCTCATTTACAGACTAATTTAAGCTCTCTGCTTACACTGTGTAATTTATTACAACGCTTTAAAGCTGCGAATCGCTGCAGATCACTGCGGCTCAGCCCAACGCCTTTTCAACCGCCCCTTGCCAGTACGACATGCAGTGTGGGCACGACGTCATTGGGGCTGCTGGCGACGTCACTGGGGCTGCGGTGTGCGCGCACAAAAATTGGCTGGCAGGGTGGCGGCACCTGTCGGAGAAGATATCAACTGTGTCTGTTGCCAGACGGCGTGCGTGCTGCCGGGCGCACTGGGCTATGGTCTCCGAGATGCACGCAACCTGTCGGCGTGCAATCTCGGAGGTGATCACTGGGCGAAGCTCAAATCGTCGAGTGTGCTCACGTGAGCTCTGCGATCGCCAGCGATGCCAGCGTGTCTCATGAGTTGAGGAGGCAAGGCAGGGGTGAGAAGGAGGGTACGATATAATTGTCCGTAGCCGCCTTGGTACACGGCGTGCCGCTAAATTTGTGGTTCCAATGGTTCAATGATGCTCTAGTCTAAACGCTGACAAAGCTTCAAATAACCGTTTCAGGGTCCCTTTAAGCCAAGTCGGAACAAAATGGTAATTCCACGGTATTCTGACACACCATTCGAAATACTGCACCTTAATTTTGCACCGAACCGAACCCGCCAGCCAGGGCTGGGCAGTATCGAAGATACATGTATCTTAGATACTATCTTAGATACTCGTTGGGTATCTTGTATCTGTATCGCGATACGTCTCGCAAAACGAGTATCTGTAACTGTATTTCCGATACATTCAATAATGTATCGTGTATCTTAAGATACAAGATACTGCTTCAGAAACGCCACCCTGTGAAACAACAAACATTGGCAGAACTATGCTTCTCACGCTGACACTTCTGCCACTAAGCCACCTCAATAAAGGTGACGACAGTGACATTCCTTTGTCTTTCCACCAGAGTGCTCCAGTGAGCATAGGAAATAAGGTGTATATGCGTCTCTATTGGTGGAACAGAGTCACGTGACGGCGCTTGAGCCATCTCGACAGAAACAGGTGGGCGAACGTCTACGTGCAGCCCACTTTTGTTTCTCTATGTTTTCTTTCTTTTTAGCTGTGTCGGCGCCATGAACCTTGTTTGTAGCCACGGTACTGTTCTCCTAGTCCCATGCGTGTGACGTCTTTCGCTCAAGTTCAGATGTGGCTATAGTGTTGTTATCGAAGTTTGTCTTGCGTGGTGCTTCATTGCAGAGTCTCAAGAATGCAAAAATGGGGTTGCTTTGCATCTCGCTGCTTTCACACAGAGATTTGACAAATCTCGTGGATGTAAGCTTGATTTGCACACTATCAGATTGACTTATATGCAAATTAGATTCTAACAACCGTCGCACTACCGGTGTCGATGCTATATACAATAGAACAAATATTAACGTAACAGATGATATTTGGCGTTCTGTATCTTTGTTCTTCGTGCTCAATTATGCAAGAAGTTTTTTTTAAAGATAGCTTGATTGCAGCACAAGTGCTCTCTTTGCTGTCCCTCATTTACATCCCGCACATTATCTAGGTCTTTGTGTAGTTTTTTTTCCCGTTTGTTAACTGTAATATGTATTTTGTAACATCCTCCTCTGTTCCTTTTTTCTAGTCCTTCTCTTATTTATTCTTATTTTTCATTGTCGGTGTCAATGCTACTATTTACATATCTACATTCCATGTGAGTTTACTGTTCAGGTGATGTTGAGGGCAAAGGTATAAAATAATCTGAGCGTACCTAGTGCTTACAGGAACACAAATTATGCTTACTATTTAAGAAAGCAGCGAAATAGAGCTTGCACTATAATAATGGTAATTATAATATCAAATCTTAAAGACTTTAGGAAGGAGATTTGAGAAACGTAATACCAAGTACTCCGGTTTTCTCATGAGCGTCCCCAGGAGCCCTTTAGTGGTATTTTCCGTGGGCACTGAGTTTTCTATTGTCTGACATTAACACCTAAGTTGACGATACATCATGCTCTATATTCGTAGCTTCTAGGGGGTATCGCCTGTATCGTGTTTATAAAGGGTTTCATGTAACTGGAACCAAATATTTGCAAAGAAGTGCCTAACCTCAACTTCAATAAAAGCAATGATGGGGTTTACCACCATGTTGCTCTCATTAAAGGGACCCTGAAACAGTTTTGACGATTTTGTACAAACACATTGAACCAGTAGACCAAGTCCTAAGGCTCATTTACAGACTAATTTAAGCTCTCTGCGTACACTGTGTAATTGATTACAACGCTATAAAGCTGCGTATCGCTGCAGATCACTGCGGCTCAGCCCAACGCGTTTTCAACCGCCCCTCCCCAGTATGACACGCAGTCTGCGCACGATCTGATTGGCTGCGGTGTGCGCGCACGAAAAATTGGCTGGTAGGGTAGGCGGCACCTGTCGGAGCAAATATCAACCCCTCCGCGATGTCTCTGTTGCCAGACGGCGCGTGCTGCCGGGCGCACTGGGGCTATGGTCTCCGAGATGCACGCAACCTGTCGGCGCAGTCTCAGAGGTCATCACTGGGCAAAGCAAATCATCGAGTGCTCACATGAGCTGCGATCGCCAGCGATGCCAGCGTGTATCATGAGTTGAGGAGGCAAGGCAGGGGTAAGAAGGAGGGTATGATATAATTGGCCGTAGCCGCCTTGGTACACGGTGATGCAGCGAAATTTGTGGTGCCAATGGTTCGATGATGCTCTAGCCTAAACGATGACAAAGTTTCAAATAACCGTTTCAGGGTCCCTTTAAGCTATTTTTATATTGCACTCAATTTCTTAGCTAATATGAACGATTTAACAATTCTGCTATTCACTTTAGGGCCATGTGCGTTTCGTTACGTTTTAGAGGGCATTCTAAAACGAGAGATCTGATTTTTTTTTTTTGTGTGTGTGTGTGGAAAGGGTACATGCTACGTAAGAATTTTTCCGGCTTTTAAAGAAAGCTGGAGAAACATGACCACATTGCTGCTCTCCTATTTTATTGTGCTGCAGTGCTCTCAGACGGGCTTCGAGCGAAACAACCGGCAAGTGGACCACGACGAAATGAGCGGCCGCGGCTTAGGCATCGGCTCCACAGAGCTTCAACATTTCTGACCGCCACATACGGCAAAGAAACACCATCGTCCCTGAGAAGCGACAGGCTGACGGTCCGCGCGCCGGTTGTTTCGCTTGAAGCACGTTTAAGAGCACTGCAGTATGATAGCACATGAGCGCAGTCACATGGTTTTATTTGATATTTCACGTGCTTGCTTTAAAAGCCAGAAAATATTCACCACGCACCATGTACGCCGCCAAAAAATAATTGTTTTGGTCGTTTTTAAATGCGTTCTACGATGTGACGGAGTGCACTCTGCTCAAAAGTTAATATTAAAAATGTTGCATAATTGACCACAGTTAATCAACCAACAAAGTGCAATGTAAAAATACCATACCGAGCGCCACATGACGGTAAACCATATGCCATTGGTTTCATTCAGTCACGGTTAAACGCTTCATTTTTTTAATAATTGGTTGTAGTTACGTGGAACACCCTGTATACCTATCCACTGCCATTTTTTATTGCGGAACTGCCTTGCTATTTGACTTAGGTATATTCGCTTTCCTTTTTTTCGGTCCCTGTAAAGTCTTTTCTTTTTTTGTGCGTGTGTTACAAAATACTAGAAGGTAAGCAAGCTAGAAATTGCAATAGTGTGAATAGGAGTGATATCCTGCGACGCTTTTTCCCCGCGTACAGTACATCTGGGAAACTTCTGGGCGGCTCAAGTTCTCTCAGAGACGAAATGGTAAAAGACTACACGTTAGTGAATATGTTGCTAACGAAAACTTTGTACGCAAGTTGATAGGTAGGATATGAAAAATCACTGCAGTTTTATGTCCTCAGTGAACTGTGATCGCTGACTCGGTAGTTATCGTATTCATATGCTGATTCACAAAGAATGTCGCTACCAGCGTTATTGCTGCTGTACGGCTGTCGGGTGATGCAGTACTACAAAAGCGGTAATACGCTTACGGACAAGGTAAGACTCTGCACCAGTATTTGTGCCGTCTTGCGGAGGCTTCTTATTGAAGTTCATGCAATTAGACGGCAACCCGCTGACTGGTCGCCAAGTAGAGCAGCGACAGCCATAAATTACAAAAGTGTCAAGTAAAAGCTACTGATACCGCAGCTTATGAAGAGCTGTCAAGTAAACAAATGCCAATAACTTGTTTCGGAATGAAACTAATATGTATTAAGCAATAAAGACTTAACTTTAGGGATTCAAACAGATATTTCATTAAAATAAACAAAGTTGGTCGCAGTTAATACATTCTCAAGCAAACACTTCTGTACATAGGCATTTGCAGCGTCATTATATACATCTATAATAGCAAACTTACAAATGTATCGAAGTATCTCAAGATACAATTGGGAAGTATGGTATCGGATACATTCATTCCGGCAGTATCTTGTATCTGTATCTCCAATACTTCTTGCCCGAGTATCTTGTATCGTATCGCGATACAATTTCAAAGTATCTTTGCCCAGCCCTGCCGCCAGCACATTACCAGTGTAAGAAGAAAGTGGATGAAATTTACAGGAACTCGTGAAGTCTGAACTTGCATATGAATGTGTCCCAGATGTTTGAGAACCATGCAGGGAAGGCGTACCGACCTTCACAGGTGCGTTAGACGGGCAGCTGCATTAAACCTAATTTGATGGCTTACGTAATCAGAATTTATGCACAGCCTCCGAAATGTACGCCCAAAAGCGGATGTCTGGGCGCTGGGTTCATTGCGTTGAAGCGCATTCCGTCACTCTCATTAGTGTCGAGAGTTGTGAAAGCTTCGTGACATCAAAATGACGTTGGGGAAGAAGATCCGGAAACAGGGAGCGCACTGGTCACCGAACTCCAGCCAATCAGCTGTGGCTGGAATGGACAGTCCACTAGGGGGACACATAAAAAATGAAACAGAAGCATGCTGGAAACTCTGATAAGAGCTTGGAACACGAGGGGGAAGTAGCGTCCGAGGAGGTTGGTTTGTGGACGCGAGGTGCGCGCGCTCATATACTTTTCTTTTATTTTCACATAAGCTCACCAAGAAAAAAGAAAACAAACAAGTGCATGATGGGAATCGCGACACGAGCCCGAAGTGGTAGTGGCTTCAGAGGAGGTTGACTTATAGATGCTAGGCGTGCTCTCGACTGTTTTTTTTTCCCTCTATGGTTGAGGCGCATTCCGTTCCTCTACTTTGAGTCAAGAGTTGTGAAAACTTCGTGACGTCATAATGACATTGAAGAGGAAGGATCGGAAAGAGGGCGCTGGCCGTTGCTGGCCGAGCTCGCTCCAATCAGCGGCGGCTGAAATGGAGAGTCCATTACACCGACACATCGAGAAAAGCTCCCCAGTGAAGTGATGTATTTTATGCCCCGATTCCCCGTTCTGGTTAAAATGAAAGACTACCGGCGGCGCGCCACAATTATTGCGCGGCGGCGGCGTGGTCACTCTGGAAACTTCGACGGCGGCGCGATCGGCGTGAGCAAAAACAGGCAGCGGCGGCGGCGCACAGCTTTAGTCCCAACATCACTGGACAATGACACTGCTGGAATGCAAACCACCACACAGCCACTAAATCGTCTTGCATAGCATATCACTAAAGGTGAAGAGCATACTTCTTACTACTAAATAAGATAACAAACCAGCAAGCACGCATCTTTCTTGCCCAGGCCACATTCTAGTGCAGTGAATCTGACCCAAGCAGATTGCGCACACAAACATCTTGAGCATCCTGAACACAGAGGGTTGAAACTAGAGTTGGACAGGGATCAGCTTTGAAGGAGCAAAACATTGACAGTAATCTCACCTCTGCCCCCCAGCTCCTCTTCCGCCACCACGATTCTGCTGGTTGCCAGGTAGATATCGCGCTAGCGGAGTCAGCTTGCGGGGGTCTATGTAGAACTGAAGAGTTTGGTGTGACAACAAAACCAGAGCAAAATTATCCGAGTTATAATCACAAAGAATGTGATTACACATGCACAAAGCCTGGTTGCATCATGAACAAAGGTTCCATAATTTAGGCTGTAGCCTCATTAATTGAACATATTCTACATTCTTTTACTACATTTTTTATGAAAGTGGCTTGGACGAAAACATGATTATGACTGCTAAAAAAAAAGGTTAAAATTACATTTTCAAGCCCTCCAGGTCCTATAATAATAGTTCATCTTGCATGTTTGTTTGTTTGCTCTCACTCATAAGAAGTAAATACTACATACGTGTATTTAAAACTAAAACTGGTAATACAGTGAGTACTGTCATATTGTTATCTCCAAATTTAGTTGTCTGCTAATGCTACTGTTCGCAACTGATGTAGCGCTGTAGATGCAGGTGCAAGAACTTGGTTTCATCTGCTCCATAATGTGTATATGCTATGCATAATAATATAGCAAAACATGCTGAGTTCACATAGACTACATCACTGTAAAATAAGGAACACTGGTGCCTTTAGGGCATCCTTCCAAACTGAGAAATATGCGCGATCTAAAAGCTCCTCCTATTCCAGGCACTCCTACATAAAGTAACATCGTTCCACATGCTCTTTTATTACATAAATTATCTTTTTTAGATCTGCCTGCATCTGTTCTTGGTTGGTTGAGGGATTATTTAACTTCTAGAAAACAGTCCGTCCGAGTAAATGGTACGTCTTCTTCATACATCAGCGTACCTTCGGGGTGCCACAGGGTTCGGTGTTGGGTCCTTTACTCTTTCTGGTCTATATTAATGATTTGTCAGAGACGCTAACATCGAACGCGAGGCTGTACGCAGATGATTGTGTTATTTATAAATCAATACACAGTATGGACAATATTTGTGCTTTACAACGTGATCTTGACACTGTGGTAAGGTGGTGTGAGAAATGGAAGATGTGTTTGAATGTAAAAAAGTGTTGTTTCCTTAGTTTTACCAGAAAACGCAAACCTTTTCACTCATCCTACAGCTTGTCAGGAGCGCAACTTGACCGTGTTGAACATTTTAAATACCTTGGTGTATACTTGTCTGCCGATTTATCTTGGAATAAGCATATAGGTTACGTAACTGGCAAAGCCAACGGTGTGTTAAACTTTATTGAACGCAATTTCAAGTCTGCCCCAAAAAGTCTGAAAGAAGCTTTGTAACAAATGTCCGACCTATCCTTGAATATGCCTGTACAGTGTGGGATCCTCATGGTCAAACTCCAATCTATAAACTTGAACGCATATAAAACCGTGCTGCACGCTTTGTCAGTGACAATTATAATTTTAACTCCAGTGTTACCTGCATTAAAAATAACTTAGGATGGAAACCTCTTGAGCAGCTCAGAAAATTCTTGCGATTAAAGTTTTTCCATTCGATCTTTTGTGATGAAATTCGCATTAACAAGAGTTTGTACATGATGAGTCCACACTATGTGTCACATAGAAATGATCACTCAAAAAAAATCCGCGAGGTCAGCTGTCATACCGGTGTATTTGCTAATTCTTTCTTTCCTTTTACTATTCGTGAATGGAATAAGTTGGATGCGTGTGTTGTTGATCTTCCAGCCGATGCTTTTTGTTCGTCACTACAAGATGTGTGCTTTTTGTGAATGCGCAGGCGCTGCTGCGCAGATGTGTGCCATTTTCGACTGTAAATCTGTTTTTTTTTTCCTCACCCCCCCCTACAATAATGCCCACTTGGGCGATGTAGGTTGCACCAATAAATAAATAAATAAAAAATAAATAAATATCAGAGTGCTTTTTCCTCCAAGCCATTATAGTACAAGAAACCCACCACACTCACTGCCAGTTTTAACAGATAGAATAAGAACTGGACCCTTCAGTTCACTAAATTTTCACCTTTCTCTACATAATACGTTTCGAACATGCTGGGCACTATGGCAAGTGCCAAGAGGCCTTTTCTGCTGGACAGCGAAGGCTTTGGGATACATAAAATACATCAGCAAAAGCACTCGAGACAATGTGGTGAAAAATACCTACAGTCAAATCCCGCTACAACGAAATTGACGGGACGCGCGAAAAAAATTCGTTGTCGCGGAATTTTGTTGTAGCGAAATTTCATCTATAGACCACAAAATTCAGTAAGATCTGATGAATATGACTCGTCCTTTGGTACCAGCAAGCGCATGCATTGAACTCTCGCTAACTCAGACGTACCTGGCCGCACACCGAGTGAACGTATTTTCTCATGTATAACACGATCAAAATATACAGAAGAAAAAAATTGGCGCTAAACTCGAGGTGCGGGTTATACGAGAATTTTGGTGCGCAAGTTGGCTTCACGGCACGCCTCCACGGTAATGCAAGGAAGGCAGCCTTGCGTCAATACGCGAGTACTTTTTCTTTTCTCCCGCGGTTGGCAGTCGGGGGTGCCGGTTATATGCAGGGGCGAGTTATACACAAGAAAATAGGATATTCAGACGACCCTTGGAACGTGCTGAGTGCGCAGCGCCGCGAACGAGCGTGCCAAAGCTTCGCTAGAGGCCAACTGAAAACTGCAACTGAAAGTGCCGAAGCTCCGCACTACCATAGCCATAAGCGAACGACAGGAAAGCCGTCACGCTTCGTGCCGTTTTACGGCTTTATTGCCTTTAATCTACGGCTGTGTTAGCTGCGCACCTTCGGAGTGTATTCGCTATCGATGAACGCGACGATTGCGACCGCGGTTTCGTGCGCAGCGGTTGCGGCAAACGATACAGTCTACGCTCGTTATAACGGACCCGGGTACAACAGACTTTCGGTTACAACGGACCATTATTCAGCCTAAGTTTGGTCTGTGTATTAGACTAATGGAGCGAAGTTCGCTTTTAACGGACCGCGATACAACGGACTATCGGCTACAGTGGACGAAATCAGCTGTATTTTTTGTCGAAATTGGGCTCATAAAGCGGACTTTTGCCGCATTGACGCGGGCTGGCAACCGACTTGACCACGCCACTCTCTACGCATTAAAGCCGCGGTAATTTTAAAGGAGTCCTGACACAAAAATTTTCGCCCCGCGTTTTTTTGCTGCAATGTGTTGCTGGGGGCCTGTTAGTCATAACACGGCACATCGTTTGCTGCAGCGCGCGACAGATAATTAATTACAAGCTCCTCATTACCGACACAGCCTCAGTTTCCCGGTTTGACAGAGCTCCAAAAACGACAAGCCGCCGGGTGCAACGATCGCCACCTAGCGAGTGAAACGCTCGGTCACGGAGCACACAGAACAGTGACGCACTTCCGCGCGGTCTGCATCGTCTGCTTGCATTCGCTTGTCACCCATGCTGCGTGATGTCGTCGCCGTTATCGTCCTCGCTGTCGTCGTCGGGCTCATCGTCGTCTGATGGCGACAATTTTCTTGCGACGGGGATGGAAGGAATTTACGACGGGGGCGAATCACTTCAGGTTTGACCCGCTGGCGAGGAGTGCTTCGTCGGGAAGCGGCAACGATACCAGCGACGACGACCACGATGAACCTCGCGTCGGCAATGTACTATGGTAAGACCCGACACATTCGTGCACAAATGTTCTGCAGGGCAATTTATTTAGCCAAAGTACGTTCTCTTTTTCTACGTTCAATATTCGATTGAATCACTTGATAACATTGTGATGCCCTTCAAGTTGTTGGTGCCGAAGAAAGCTAGGTAACACCAGAGCACCAGACGTGAGCGATGCACAGGGTGGAGTCGGAAGACCCATGTACGCCAAGTCCGGCGCCTGTGTGGTAAAGCAATGCGCCTCGAAATGGAGCCCGCAAACGCGACTGTTCTGCACGGGGGGTCCTGGATACCCTGACGTCCACAAGCGCACACGGTCGATCCACTTCTGCCGCCGAGGTTCGCCGCGGGGAAACGACAGCGATACGCCTGATCCCGACTTCGACGTGCAGAAGGAAACGGCGCAGAAGGATTTCGGCATTGTGGCCTGTCACTGCAGCCCAGGCAGCACAGGGAAACCAAGAAGTCCTTGGGAGCAGGAAACGGGAAAGCTGTACTGTCGCCAAACACAAAACATTCAACGCGTGCGCTGCGGCAGCGCCTCCTCTTGGCCGCGGCCACACACTCGCGAGCAGCCGCCGAGCAGTCACCAACAGCGCAGTGGCGAGCTCGCCAAAACAGAAATGGCGGCTACGACGTCATCATAACCTGTTGTACCGGGAAGTAGGGGGGTCACCGCTGGTCACCTCCGAGGGTGTCAATGCCGCCAGGTGCGGCCTAGAATGCTGGATCGCGCACGCAACTTCAAAATTCATATAAAATACCTTCCAAGCTTTATTCGCTGTCGATGTTTTGCAGATGGTACACGCATGTACACGGGAATCGATCCAGCAAGCTATCTCGGCCGCGAAATTTTGTGTCAGTACTTTAAGTTGCGGCTGGCGACATTGGTGGCTTCCGGCCAAGCCAAGCCTGCAGCCAAGCCAGTCTGAGAGCGCGTTGGTCACGCGAATGGTTGAAGTGTTGCAGCTGACTGAAATGCAGTGCCGCGGTGCGAAGTGATTGTATCATCGCTAAAGGGTGCCCGCCAATCTCATATCGCAAATTTCTTTTCGATCTAAGTGTAAATAAAACGCTTTTGTTTGTGGTTTGCGTTAGACGTTCGTCACTCACTGCAGTAACGTTGTTAGGCATCGCGACCAAAGTTTTGAAAGAAAGACGTTCTCATGCACCAAGCAGGTGAGTTCCACTGTTAAATTAGTATAGTAATGTTAGAGGTGCCTTGGTGCAGTTCAGTTCAGAACTCTCAGAACAAGTTTGGATTGTCCAGCGAGCCGTGGAGGCTGCGCTGGAGCAGCAGCTGCCAGCGGTCTCTAGGCGGCCCCATTTAAATATGCTTTCCGTCCGTACAAATAAGAAAGAATTTATTCCAAGCCGATCAACAGAAGTGGCTTCAAAAGCCTGCTGGAAACGCGTTTAATATCGGGCTACGCTTTGCTGCTGTGCTGGGGCCACATAGCGTCCCTGCACCTACCGTAACAGCAATTGCTCATTAATTACAACTGGCGCGGCAATTTTGTTAATAACCTCTGCTTGTGATTGAAGTCTTTCGTAACCATGTTGTCGAATACGTTCAGCATGTATCAGCAGAACTAGCGTGCCCCATACTACTGACGATCGTTACACCCCCCCTTGCGGAGTTTGGATATTACGGACTTCGGATAAAACGGACTCATTTTGCCGGATTATCATGGTCCGTTGTAACGAGAGTAGACTGTAGTTCCGTTTTCAATCTGTGCGCGCTGCGCTGGCCGTGCGCGTGCTTTCAGAGCTGCATCGTTGCTATCTTTGTTCGCATCGACGCTTTTTGTCCACAGCGTTGCGGCAAGCAGTATTGGGTTGAGTCGGTGCGCGTTGGATGTGTGCGTACTTTCGTGGTCGTCCGTGATCGCGTCCCACACGACCGCATTTGTGTTCGCAGCGGTTGCGGCAAAATGTAGTTAACGCCTGCACTAGGCGCGCGCTGGCCGCGTGCACCTTCATAACACCGTGGATGTCATTCACGATCGCAGGGCTAGTGACGACGTGCGGTAGTTTTGTTCTGAGTGCGACGTCAAAAAACATGGCGGGAGTTCTTGAAGAATGATTCTGTCGCGGCCCACTAGTGCATCAAACTCACCGGCAGCATCATGGTGGATGGGCGATGTGTCGCCGAGCATCTCAGTGGGGAAAAATTTACCAGAATACGCGTGTGGTGGGAGAAAGCGTGTCTCCGATGAAGACAAGGGTGTAGCGATGCGGCCGCGCGCTCTGGAAGAACGAGCCAACGAGAAATGGCCGAGTTGGTAGTGGAATTTCGCGGCAATCTTGGGAAGTTCCTTCCTTATGCGGTATATACCGCATTTACTCGCATAATAGGCGCACTCGCATAATAGGCGAAGCACTCAGTTTGGTCGCGAGAAATCAGTTTTTTTTATTTCCGCGCATAATAGGGCGCACCCCGAACTTGGCCGTGATCAGCAGTTCGTACCGCATTTGCACGTGGTTGCAATTCGACGCCCTCTCATGTTAACTGGAGCGAGGGAAAAAAGAAAATAAGAAAGACCGCGGCAGCGCTGGCGCCTCCAGCTGCGCGTCCGCCGAGTGAGGAAAAGGGGGCGGTGGTTGCCTGCGTCGGAGTAACCTTTGCGCCGGCGCGGCGCCGGGCCGCTTGTCCGGCCGAGCGGCCTCCCGCGTGGAACGTGCGATCGCGTCCTTATCAAGTGCGTCGAGTTTCCTGTTGGGAAAAGTGCTGCCGCGCTTTGCTACCTCGTCCGCAAATTTAAAAGCTTTTTCGGCCTTCCTACGCGTTTCGCCTTTGCTGCCAATACGCGGACTTGCACAAGCTCGGCGGACTTTTGTCGCCGCTGATTTCCCGGCCGCAACCTTAACATCGTATCACGCGCGCTGCTCTTGAATCAGTGCTTGAGCGATCTTTTCTACGCCCAACTTCATGTTCTCTTGGTACGAACTTCCGCGACAACATGCCGAACCGTACGCCAGGCCTAATCAGCGTTGGTTGCTTTTCGGTGGCGGACATCACGGGCGATCAAAGTTGCGGTTTGTGTGGAATAAACGTAACTCTTTGCGGTGGCTCTACTTGAAGGAAAGGGGGCATGGGTGACGACTGCAACAC
The DNA here is from genome assembly GCA_030522465.1 of Rhipicephalus appendiculatus. NCBI lineage: Eukaryota > Metazoa > Arthropoda > Arachnida > Ixodida > Ixodidae > Rhipicephalus > Rhipicephalus appendiculatus. Next base: position 195,092 of record JALIZH010032972.1, read on the forward strand.
TCGAATGGTGGTTCGCGATTCGATGTCTTCGATGGGGTGCGAGCCCGTGAAATCGAACGACGTGGTACCGTTCAGAGCACAAAATTACGGCGTGATGAAACGAATCGTGAATTTCCGCGATGGCGCTTTCTTTTCGTACTGTTTTTTTTTTTTTTTTTTTCCCGCATTCATTTTGTAGGCAACGCGGGGTCTTTCGATGTTAATTTTTGGAAATTTGAATGCTTGTGAGCACACGGCATCGCATGCCTCGATTCCTCGGAGACAAGACTGCATGCTCAACACGTTTTGCGCTAGTGTAGCCTATGAAGAAGGTTGTTTCGGCTGTAGTGCGGATATTCGTGACTTCGGTAATTTGCGTTATCAGCGGTCTAGGTGGTAGTCGGAAATAAAATTTGCGGAAATTTTACCCCTCCCGCGTAATAGGAAGACTCGAACTTGGAGCCGGATTTTCTGGAAAAAGTGCACCTATTATGCGAGTAAATACGGTAGTACTCGCGAAAACTTCGTTGAAGCGGAAGTATCCAGGAAAAGTATTCGTTGTGACAAGTCATTTTTCACATTGTTTACATTGTTTTCTATGGGCGGCTGACGGGGAATCGAAAATTATTCGTTGTGGCAGAAATTTCGTTGTAGCGGACTTCGTTATGGCGGGATTCGACTGTAGTGCATAACAGAGCTGACTGTACCATAAAAAAAATCTTTCAGTTATGTGTCTGAATACTATGTATATGAGTAACGAGAATTTACCACTGTGAAGAATCACAGGTACGAAATGGAGAAAGTAAATCCAAGGGTCAGCACTTTCAATACTAGAATGAGAACCAACCAAGTCGGCACAATGGCTGCCTCACCTTCTGCTTTTTGCTGAACGAGCTGGCCTTCACGTCCTCCTGAAGCTTGACGGAGACGTACTGTGATTTTCGCAGTCAAAGGTAACAAATTGCAGTTTCACCGAAAGGGCAAGGAATTGATTGCGATAGTAATGCCGTATGTATTAGAAAACTCTGCAAAGTAATTAAGTTTTATCAGCCTTATACCATATTTACATGCATACAATAGACTCTCAGTAAACGGAAATCTGTTAAACGGAACTGCTGCTTAAATGGAACAAATGCTTCTGACAAGATTGGTTTTCGTTCTTGCAATCTGCACTCCTGGTCATCTCTCAGTAAATGAAACTCCTGTTAAACAGAACATATTTTCCTGTTCCCTTCAGGTTCCGTTTAATGAGTCTACTGTAATTTGCACCCCCCCCCAAAATATCACCCTGGTATTTTACGTAAACAGTTATTTTGGCACGTTTTTAATGGGCAACAACCAGAATGTGCTACACTGCAGTTTGCAGAGTAAAATGAAATAAAATGAACCCCAAAATTTCAAATGGCCCATTCATGTCATTCCTTTGATCTTAGAACAGTGGTGCCAGTTTCATAGCTATGGCAGGAGTTTCATCAAGCACAAGAAGTGCAAACAGCATACTAATGCATCTAGAATGCACATGTTGTGGTGCATGCTATTAATGTGTGCATGTGACTCTTTCGTTCACTGTAAGCAGAGTTCAGCTAGGTATATGTATGTAGAATTTCTAACAGCACACAGGCAAAACATTATATGATGCACCATTTTGGACACATGCTCCCTGGACTAGAAAAGGATACATAGTCTTTGATAGGACCAAAAATCTCATCAACTTTGCCAATCAGCTGCTTGTTTTCCAAGTAAAGTGGAGCATTGAAGAAAGGCACCCGCTCTTCTGTCACTTTGGCCACCAAGTCGTCCTGGCATGGATGGCTCAAGTAAGCAAACTCTGCATGAAAAAAATGCACGCAAAGATTACTCTAAATCTGTGGCAATGAAGCCCACATGAACTTGCCGTGTACACCTGGAGACCAAATGTTCTAACTCGATTATCTGAATGTTAGCGAGTGCTTACAAGAATAACTGAAACACTAATGCTAATACAAACACAAAAAGTGCTATCTGGATGTAAAAACACAAGGTGCTGCTGCGGCAAATCCACATGACTACCTATTGTGATGATACCAGAATCAACCGGTCGTGCAAATCAAATGACAAAAAGACTAGAACAGAAAAAGAAGAAACGAATAGTGATTTATAACACGAGTCCTACAACACATCTTGTACTTTTTAGTTCCTCACTCAATCAATCTACTAAGTCATTGGTGAGAGACAAACAAGAAACAGATACTTGCCAACCACCTCGTCGGGAGGCGCCATGTCAAAGTCCCGTCGAAAACCTCCACCTCTGCCGCCACGGCCTCCTCCACGACCACCAAACCCGCCCCTATCGCCTCCTCGGCCTCCACGAAAGCCACCGCCGCTGCCGCCTCGAAAGCCGCCACCACCCCGAAAGCCACCTCCGCCGCCACCACTACCACCGCGGAAGCCTCCACGGCCTCCGCGGAAGTTTCCGCCACCACCAAAGCTCATGGCACTGCAAAGAAAGCACATCGTCACTCTTCGCATATGATGAAAAAAAAAAAGACTAAGCAATGAAGACAATGTAACTCAGTTTATCAGCCTTTCAGCGAAAATAATGAAGCTGTTGACACAAGGGCTGCTTCAAAAATTGTCATAGAATTTGCTCCTGGGCAATTAATTTGCTCTATACAGTAGTGTTGGCTACAAATTAGCAATCTAACACATTCAGCAGTTGCAACACTCGGTGATCACTGGCCATGCAAGTGGGCCATGGTATCCCACCCGTGTTAAGCAGTAAACAGGCGTTGAATTTACTAAGAATACTTCAGTTAAAGGGGAACAAAAAGAGAAAAGTGCGATACCCAAATTATCAATAATCAGATAGCACTACAAAATAGGTCAGAAAAACAACAAAAACTAGAAGGATCAGCAATAAACTGTCCTCCTGTTTTCTTTGCCATGATAAATCAGAGCAACTGCGCATAAGATGGGATGATGAGAAGGATAAGCTGCAGCACTGCGTTTTCTTCGACCTGCCCAGTTTCATGCACTGTTACTCTACTTAACTTGGACATGTTGTAAAAAACAACAAAAGTTAGATCACTGCCTGAAATGCATGTCTCCCAGACGGTGCACTTGAGAGTATGCCAGCATTCTATTCAATAGGCTAGAATAAACTTGAGATCACCAAAAATAGGTGAGAAAATATTTAACGAGTGTGTTTTTGGGCCACTTTGCACGTTTCGCTACCTTTCTTTGGTTGTTGTTGTTGTTGTTAAAGCCCAAAAATACAACGTCACCACAACATACGTACAATATACAGGTATTAGAATTTTCAAACTGCCTGCAACAGTACCACCACATGCGTGAGGAAAAATGACACCACGCTATTACTTCTACCATTATGTTGTTCTCACTCAGTTGTCAGATGACAAACCTCGCCCGAATCTATTTTTAAACTTGACTGGAAAAATACAACTGCGTTACTTCTGTGCGGTTGCAATTTCCCCACCTCATAACGAGCACGACTGGGCACTGTTTTCATACAAAACTTGCTTTCGCTACTAATAGACAGTAATATTCTTCCCAGAAAGCCACCAGGGAACATATGTATCGCACATTACTCCAAGAACTCGCTGTTCTCGTTCGAGCAGGATGTTGGTAGGCTGAAAGCAATCAATGTCCCCGGGCTTACGACAACCGAATACCGCAGCGAGCCACGATCTACATGCGTTGACATAAACGCTAACCAGTGCAAGTATGAAGACACAGGAAAGGTGGCCTGTCTTGTGTCTTCTTCAATATTTCACTCAAATAAATAACGATCTCTAGAGACGTTCAATGCACTGCAGGCAATAGCAATAACTGTTGATCTCAAAGCGCTGCCCTCCTCCTAGTTCAAGTTCATCTTGCTTTGAAGTGTCTGCCTACAGAATAACAAAAAGAACTACAGCGTAATTTAAGAAAATTACTGGCTGTACGGAAGTTGACAATGCCTCTTCGAGAAAAGCCGGTATTTTCTTACAACAGGTGTGCTAGACTCGGGCACAGCTTTTCGCGTTCTAGATGGTTATCAAAGTTGGAACATGTGAACCAGTTATACAAACAAACAGTCGGATCTCATCAAAAGCATTACCTTTATAAAATGTTAACGCAGAAAACGTGCCGGACGGCCACCACGTGCCAAAACCTGCGTCGGCCAAAACACATGGAGAAAGAAACGAAGCGCCACCCATGTTGCCAGACCCTCTACAACTCTCTCCGCTGTTTCGCTTTGCGGGATGGCGTTTCTTAGCAGAAAAAAAAAAAAACTCTATTGTGGTGTGCGCATGTACAAAAAATAACATAACTTAAATAATCATATGTACGTTAAAATAAAGAAACAGTGTACAGTAGCACATAAACAGCAAATTCCTGAACCTTCACAGGACCATCTCAACCAGCCCGTCCTACCGGTCCAACCTCCCAACTGCTCAACCACCGTGTGCTCAACCTTGAGGAACAGAATTACAAATATTTATTTGTGTGCATCACTTGTATAGTGGCTAGGATATCACTGGTTAACCCACTCGTAAACCCACTGACCTCCACTGGGTTTACCACGTGCTCACGCCGCTCAAGCGGCTCAAGCACGAGTCAGTGATGATGATAACCTATGCTGCATTTCCCCTTTGTGTTGACATATGCAGTGTAGACCGTGTAGATAGAACGAGAGAACACCTGGTAGAACGCGGCAGTGAGGTGCGGCGCGTCCCTTCCCAGTTGCGCTCGCAGGGTAAACCTGCCACATAGATCGTGCCCGACGTGCCTTCCTCCAAAATGTGTTTATGTACCAATATACAAACCATTAACGTCGCTATTCACCAGGATATCTGTAGTTGGTTTAAAAAAGGATTCACAGATTATGCAACTAGCGATAGAAAAATTGTTTTAAAATGTTGTCCATTAATAGACAGCACCTCTTTGTCTACTATAGTGGAGGCTTTGTTGATATTTGCAGAATACCTCTGCATGCTTTCAACTTGTGAAAAGATCCTGAGAAAAGGTGGTTGGCATGACGTGCTTTTACATGATGGAAATTTCAATATTTTCCTCTGTTGTGATGTCAATCATGACTTAGATGATGACAGTGACTTCCTAGGTAGCCACCGTCATCTAAAGATGAAGTCTGCCGAGATGGAATCTTCACATATGCCTGAATGTTTGAAGCTTTTTGATTCGATTATTCTAATTTCACTACATATTCACAAATAAAAAGATCTGCTCTATATAGTTTGTAAACAGAACCTATAAGTTTTATTTAATGTCTATCCATTCAATGGGTTCATAAGCAATTACTTGTTCATATTTCTTGAGCACTTATTACCATGGAGCATTACATAATGTGGCAGCGCAACTTATTGTAGCACCCATACAGGATAAAGACATAATTGTGCAGATGGTCCCTACAGTGCACAGAATATTTGGTAATCAATGGGTTAATGTTCTCATTTCCAGATTGGGCCATAAAACGATGCTATCTTCTTCAACAAATACTTCAACCAAGATCAAATGGCTCCTTCTATGGCTCTCAGATTTGAACTTAAACTTTTCCTGTTTATGTTTGGATCCACTATCAAACCAGCTCATATCATGTTTGCTTGCACATCAACTACCATTATTAAGTTTTCTACCCACCTTCAGCATGTACTACTGCACACCTGCACACTCCTATTGTATATAGACACCAAACAAATGGAATGACGTTCTTGTATGTCAATGTTAAGCATTTGCTCTAGCCTGCCTCTTTTCAAGTTAGCCATCGATCAAGAACAGCATATACAAAGTGTAATAACTCATTCTTCGTATACTACTACACCGTGGTCAGGGCACTTCAGGTACAATAAATGAATAAAGTTCAGCTGTTTACACGATGGACATTTATGTGTTTGTGGCTTATTCAAATTTCTCATGCGGCTGTTGCAAGGGGCTCCCCATTACCAGGGGTAACACTAGGCCAGCAACCTGGAGCTTGACCGGGTTGATTAGCAGAGTTCCTTAGCAGTGACAAGGCAGCATAGAACAAATGACATTTACATCATTTCATAACAGTGGTCTGCAGAAGGAACATAGCTGGAAATTTTTTGGGGGGGAGGTCAAACCCCCCCCCTTTATGCATGTTTGTGTTTGTGTGTGCATATACGTATGCAATGTAAAAACGTCGGGGTGTGGGTTAAACACTTCAAACCACCCTCTGACTACGCCACTGGTCTGCTGCAAAATCCTCCTGCTAAGAGCAAAAGAGGTAAAGGTAGCTCTTCCGGGTTTTATGTTCACCCCAGGAATGCTCTCATCCAGGAGAGCAAAGGCGTCCACTGAAGAATGCACACCTAGCATTTGGTGGTCATGTCTGTGCCCTAGAGCCCACTGCTGCCATACTGGTGTGCTCTCACATCAAGTGCTGTTGGCTTACTCGCACACAACGGCCCACATAAAGAAGGTTCCCCACTTATACTACCGTGCCCGCAGATGCTTGTGTGTACAGACATGCTTATTACTGTTTTGTGCTGGAAACATAATAATGCCTGGGGTTTTACGTCCTGAAACCACGGAATGATTATGAGAGACGCCGTAGTGGAGGGCTCCGGAAATTTTGACCATCTGGTGTTCTTTAACGTGCACTGACATCGCACAGCACACGGGCCTCTACTATTTTGCCTCCATCTAAATGCGACAGCCGCAGCCAAGATCGAACCCACGACCTTCAGGTGAGCACCGAGCACCGTAGCCACTGTTCCACTGAGGCGATCTGCTGGAAACATTAAGCTTTTGGAATTCTGGTGCATCCGAAATTTCCTAAGTACTCGAAGAACAGATCATTGGCGGAGAGTTTTCATTTTCCTGGAGGGGGCGGGGGGCCCGACTTTTTCTTGCACATTTCTCTCCCTCTCTCTCTCGATATATAAATATATATATATATATAGAGAGAGAATCTCTTAGGTGCCGGCAGAGTGACATCATTATGACGACCTCTGGTGCGAGACTCCTGTTTTAATTTTCAATTTCCATAAGTACGTTGATCCGCCTCGTAACGCTTTGGCTCAAAGCGAAAAATGCCGCATGAAAGCCATTCCCACAATTCGTGGAATCTGCCGAATTCCTTTTTTATAGTCATGCTTTACTTGTTTTCTTAAAACATGCACCAGACAGGAGCTAGTAGGCTAATGCTCGCACAAGAAATTTTAATTATGCTAGTGAAGTAAATTTAAGATGGCTAAAAATTAATCTTACATAGCAGCAAATGCCATTTGCTACAACTATACACCTCGTATGAAGCTGGGGTACGAATTTTTCAGCCCAAAGAATGTTTAATGGACGAGTATATTGAGTTGCGCTACAGTGACCGAACTGGCAGTAAAACCCTTTGCTGATAAATAAAACATGCTTACCATCTTTTCTCGGCACATTTATAGGCAGGCATGTCAATGGGTACCCATTTGTAGACAACCATGAAACTACGCTTTTTTTTTTAATTGGCGAGCGACTATGTGTAGAAGCATTCACTGACCGACTGTGTCGGGGATGCTTTATGTTCTCAGAAGCATTTTTGCTTTACGAAAACCAGTCGCTACGGTGTTCACGAGTTCATTTAAATTGTCATAGCTTAAGCGGTCACTTCAGTTTTTCATCAACCCAACATATTCTGCACACAAAAATCCGTCTGAGGGGCGTTTTCCACGGAATGTTTGATTTATCTGTCACTGGCCCATTATCAAAGTTTTAAAAGCCTTAAAGGAAAAAGAAAAAGAAGAGGGCATAAACAGCCCCCTGTGAAATAGCTGCTAGACAGGACAGCCAGCAGTCCATTGTAAATGGACGGGGACTGAAGCCACGCTCTTAATATCACGGGCCGGCGCCGGGGGGGGACTCTACCCCTATGAAGCCGTCCGGAGGTGGCCCGAGCCCCCCCAGCCCCCCCCCGTAGTCTCCGCCTATGGAACAGATAGAAGTAGGGTGGTATTTTTCACTCTGTGACCTGAATGTTTGTCAGCAGCTGAGCTGTAATATGTCCCATTGCCTTCGAGTCGATAATTCGTGTTCCCCTGGGATCACTTTTGCTGCAAACTATACTATGTAGCATGTACAGAACTCACAGATTGAAACGTGAAATTTAGGGCTACTTAATGCACTTCTAACTTTCGTTTCCAATGTCTTCAGCTTGTGCACGTAGCTTGTGCCAGGTGTGACTTCGACTCACACACTCATCAACGCCAACATTAAGGTTAGCGGCCAGATTCATAGCGAAATGATGCAGATTACCTTGAGGAACTCTGCATGTCAGTCATACTAAAAGTTCAAATGTTGCATTTCAATTTGTGAGAACTGTATATAGGAACCTGCTTTGGAGTAACAGTGACATTTGGCACAAATGTGTGTACGAGAATTTTTTACTGCTACTGTTGATTCTTCAGAAGAAACATTTAAGCAGCTGTAAGAAGCTCTGCAGATACAAGCTGTAACTACAGATGCCACTTCAAGCTTTCTATACTCGAGTGTAGCTGTGGCACTTTTTCTTGCAACAGGGGTGCTATTCTGGACACTGGCAAACACCCCCATGTAGTCAAATTCACCATCTTGTTAACCCTGATTGGCCCAGACAACTGCCATGGCCTGTCTGATTGCCTAAGAAAATCCCATTTCAGAATTTGACAATATGGTGAAATTTGACAGTGTCCAGAAGAGGTTCCCTTGTATCAATGTTTATAGAACCAGGTTGACTGGCAGCTACCTCACGCAGCTAGTGTGCCTTCCCCAGTCACTTGCAGATGGTGCCCTGCAACTGGCCAATGCGTAGCGCAGGCTGTGTGGCCGTTTTTTTTTTAATTGCGATGCCGACTTGCCATGAAGGCGCAGAACGCTTGGTGTGTATGTGTGCATCGTATGTGTGCTGTATGCAGTATGGACACGTAGCACCCAGTGGTAAATGTGACCAGTTCCACGTTGAGATGACCGCCGGTGTAAGTGCCCCCCTTGGCCCGAAGCCTTCTAAGCACAACTTTCTTTGCCCTATTAAAGTGAAGGGGGGGGGGGGATAAGAGTGGATGCGTCCTGCTGGAGAATGACTTAGAAGTGAATCGATGCGAGCTCATTGGTACATCTGTAAAAACAGCGCTAATTCAAACATGGACAAAGAAACATCACATGAGGACGGGCGCTGACTGCCAACAAAGCTTTTATTGTGCGTGCACAAATACTGCTATATATAGCTTATGAAAAGTGAGGGGGGGTGGTTAGAAAGGAAGATAGTGCCATTGCACGTGGTACTGATGATAAAAGCAAAATGGCGCATTGTTACGATTGCTGTAGGACGCTGTATTCCTTGATTCCTTGTCTGAAAGGATGAGTGCTGAGGTGCTGAATTTTCTGCTGGAGAAAATTTTTATGGGTGTGGAGTGGGTTGAGGGGCTGAGGTGGGAGGGGAATGGACAGAAGATCTGAATTAGGAGGGCAGTGTGTGTGCTAGTCAGCAGCAATGTTGTGAGGGTTCGCAGCATGGCCTTGAATCCATTGTACATTGACGAAAGTAGCTGCTTTGCAATTCATTGTGTATAGTCTTGCAGTCTTGCAATACTTGCTTCCTGGAAAGCCCGCTCTGTGCAACAGTATAATTTAGCAGATTAATTATCATGAGCTTCAAATCACAAATGCCACTGATGTCGATAGAAGCAACAATGTGGGCCTGTTGGTTGGTCTTATTAATAGCACGAAGTGCAGTGCAGCACCAACAACGACACAAGAAGAAACTAACGCACACAAGTGCTATGGCTGGAAACTGTTGCAGAATTAAAGTTGACACTATCAATGCAAGGCTCTTGATTTCTTGGAGACAATATAATGTTAAGCTTACTCAATAGCATAGCACTTTGTAACCATTGCCACACAAGGCAATTACAGTACCTTGTTTATGTTTTCAACACCGCGAAAGACAAAGACACACAGAAGAGGAATGAACAACACGGGTGCTGACTAACAACTGAATGCTTTATTCAAACAGAAAAGAAAAGAAAAAAGAATAAGGTAAGGCTTACATGGGGCAAATGGGGTGCTGCCTCAATATTAACCTGCATGAGCACCATAGCTCTTTAAAGGGCATGCCTTAATTGCTCATATTAGTCTGCTCACTGCTCCACTTGTGGTTGCACCCCGGAGTTCTGCCGCATGACCACCATTATTGAGAACAATGATTCCCGCATAAGGGAGATAGCCGAAGCATTTGCTATCTGCAAAAATGGTGACATGTGTGTTAGCACCCCTTCCATTGCATTGCTTGCTTGTGAGCTGAATTTCTGGGAGAATACTTAATGATGCTGCAGGCTTGTGATTTTTGTCTTTTTTTTTTGTCATAGTGTGTAGGTTGAGCAGGCATGTCCTGCTCTTTTTTTTTCTTTTTCTGTTTGAATAAAGAATTCAATTGTTAGTCAGTGCTTGTGCTCTTCAGTCCTCTTCTGTATGCCTTTGCCTTTTGCGCTGTTTAAAACATGAACCCAAACCAAGTGGTCCAACTCTCCCTTTTGCTAAAGTGGTCAGGGGTTGTCGAAATTCCTCTTCTCAGTTTTCGCCAGACTGGACAGATTTCCTAAACTTATGCACCTGTTTGTCCTCAGATATTACATTAGTTCTTCTTAGCAAAGAGTACAAGCAGTTTGAGAGGGCATGTATATCTCCTTCAGCAGTGGTGTGTCCCATTGTACACATTAAATGTAGAGTCTTGTAATGCACCGCGTGTTACTTCAACTGACTTGAAACACATTGTGCACGTTTGTGCACACATCCTGAGTGAACAACTAGTGCTAATTTAACTTAGCTGTGTTGCATATTGCTGTAGTGTAGAGGATCACTATGCCTAAGACACTACCATGTCGGACAAGCTATTCAACGTGCCCCGTTCCGGAGGCATGGCAAAAATGACAATTTTTGTTTGCTCGAAATGGATAGTACGAAAAGCAAATTGTGTGTGCATTATGAGCTTAAGATTTCATTCTTTTTATGCAAAAATGGAACATGACTGATGACAGGATAAAAATATATTTAATTACATTAAACTACAATTAATCTAGAAATATAATATAAAGTGCCTTGGAATAATGGTGTGTAAATTTGACACATTTGCAGACAGTATATCATGATTTGCCCCTGAAGGAGGTATATGTTCCATGCCAGCTTCAGTGTCACTATTGTCAAGGTTCATAAAGCAAGCCATGAACGTGAAGTCTACAAAGGTGTTGAACACAATATAACTTATGCTTTCTCAATAACAACATACTTTTGTTTCAATCACGTTAATCTGTGGTTAATTCACTGGGAAAGTTCTCTACAAGTTCCTGCCAGTGCTACCTTTAGTGTTGTTTGGACACTGCCATTCCGCCACAGGTGCAGAATGTGGTAAATTGAATGTATGCAAATAACCAAATATTAGATCATATTTATTCTTCTATTTATTCTGATGTGACTAAAAAGCAAGAGATTGAAGGAGCAGCAGAGTTATCAACAGACACCAAGTATTTAAAAAGTGACATCTCGACAACATCAATATATTTCCATAAAATAATAATTTACAAACAACATAGCAACACAGCATAGCCCGAGCTGCTTTTGCAGCATTAAACATCAACTAACCAACATAGCAATCGATCAGTTTCTAGACCATCAAGCTGGCTACTGGCATAGCCAGGGATGGGGGGTGGGGGATTTAACCTCCCTCCCTCCCTCCGAAATTTTTCTATTTTGCATGTGTCTATATATACTTGCACACATACAAATGCACACACGAACACGTATGGAGGGTAATTGACCCCCCCCCCCCCCCCCCCCAGAAAAAATTTTGACTACGCCACCGAGGTTCGCATTTTAATCAAATTTGCATATATTTTAACAGGTGCACCAACAATACCAAAATATTCAGTCATATGAATTTAGCAGCACAAGCACCCTCTAATGTAGATAAACATGAGAAATCACAGTCCTTCCTTGCCTAGCTTTTTGTTCTTTTTTTGTAAAACATGTCTACAGGCTGGCATTGGTCTAAGTACAAAAAGAAAATGCATGCATATTTAGAAGATCTAACACTTCAACTAAACCTTATAAAAAGGACTTTTTTCATAAGGCCACTTGGATTATAATGTGCCAGTGTTCCTTGTACTGGTCAGCACAGCAATGAATATTGTTCTAGTGGAGAATTTTTCAATGGCACTGATTTATTGATCTGTCTGATATGGCTTCCTTGCCCATGTTCTTTATGACTGAGTTCATATGGTTTCTTATGGGTGTTGTGTGATAATGTCAGCTGAGAGTACCCCTTCGTCCTGTCTCCTCCTTGTGTAGACACGGATGTGCAATGTTTATTATAAATACTCAACAACTAGTACGTAAATGCATGCTGCTGGGCCAACACACTTATTTGATACCTTACACAATCCTTGCTTATTAGGGAAATTGAAGTTTCTGAATTACCCTGGATCACGGAGCAAGAAACATTTAGGAGGTGCAACTCTGCTGCTTGAGGCGACCAGATAATGTCACACTGCCGGAGAGCCACTTCATGCTGGCGGCGTCTGGCGGCAGAAGTTGGAATTGCCGCCGTTTCGGTTTCCGAGGGAACCGGTCGCACACATTGCTCCTGCTCTGCCGCAGTCACGGAGTGTGGACACGGGGCGCGTTTGGCTCCGTTCGTTTGCGTGCTCACCCAGACGCGGCCGGCTGGTAGCGCTTTCTTTTCTTTATTTTTTTTGCGGATGCGGCTTTGCGCCGCAAGGCGCCACCAGTTGAAGTGCCTCCGTCGGTGCATGTTATTTTTGTACTTTAGTGACGTTATCTGGATGCCGCCAGTGCCCGTTCTAACAAGAGTTTCACCTCCCGTTAGAACTACTACTACCATAGTAGTATTGAACAAGCAACAGGTCTTGCTGTTTAAACACATGACGTGTCGCAGAAAAAGTTTTGAAAATGAGAAGAAAACATGGTGTGCGTGAGACAATTATCCGCACTGTAAGTACTGCATGATGGTACTTTGCTTTGGAACAATAAAAAATGCCTTGCTATATGATTCTGCATGCATGTGATCATTCTCCATTTTCGTTCACATGAGCCACCCAGACTTTCCACAATCCTGCTAAAAAAAAAGAAGGTAATGCTGAATTTGAGCAAGCTGTGACTTTGAGTACTCCTCACCCCCACACTCCTTGCTCAAGAGCTAACAATAAAAAGAGGATGGTGCTTAAGATCACGTTAACATGGCAATTTGCCTTCAAGTATCGCCTAACATCACTACAACAGCAACAAAACTAGAGCATGCCTAGGGGGATCAGGAGCCTGTTCTGAAGGCAGCATCCAGTCGTTGTCGCAGACGATTGGCAACATCCTTGAAAGGCGTCTGGCTCTCAGATGCAGTGACTGGAATCGAGCAGGCGCGGCGAAAGCGTGGAGCTGCCATGAGCATGTTCTGGCCCAGGGCAAAGCTACTTGAACACAGCCAGTAGAGGGACACATTCTGAACATTGTAAAGAAAAGAAAAGCCACCACAGGCACTGTCACTGCCGGCTAATTCCAGTCATGGACACGTTACCAGCAAAAAGTGACAGTGTTACAGTTAAGAGTTACAGGTAGCAGGAAAGTAACCCTGTTACATAGGTCTATGTAACCCTTTCACAGTTACTGAAACAAGCAACATTGTAATTTTCCCATTACTGTAAGAACAGTTTATAATTGAAATGTCACAAACAATATAATTTATATGACATAAAATTAAGACAGGCAAAACACCCAACTTCAATGTGCAGGGAACCCAAGGAACATAAAACAAAGCACAGCAAAAAAAAAAAGGATCTACTAAATGCAAGCTCAACCCTTTCCCCATTTCAGATGAGCACAGCTCATCCTTGCCGAACTGTCCCCAAATCATTTTGGACGAGTGTAGCTCGTCCACTCGACAGAAAAGCTTTTCGTCATTGTCAAAACGATTAGAATAGTCAGAATAATGGAACTATTCTCAGAATGCTGAAAATTTCTACCAGCACGCTTGTTCTTGTTTTGTTATTTACCGTTAATTATTGGCGGGAAGCTGGCCTTTTCTCTAGGAGCAATTAATAATAAACTTCTTTAAGCTAGTCCGACTTCGTATGTGCTTCAATTTCTTTTTTTAAATCACAAAAACTTGCTTTTTGTAGAGAAATATTCCATATCAACTTAAAAAAAATAACCATTTTAAGGAGAAAACTTTCCAAAATATCAAAACGGTTAAGGAGTTAAACACATGCGTTCACTTTATTTCCTCATCTGCGTCAGGTTATTAGTATTTACTACTTTGGTGTACCTTGATCATTCGCTTCGCAACGTTTTTATCACAGAGATACCTTCTCTTGATGGCGAAGATGCTGCTTTATTTGCTGAAAAGACATATGGCTGGTGCGTTGGATGGAATGCTTGTATCGCTCTATATAAAGAGTGGGAAATTGAACAGGGAATGTCGCTGCAGCCTGTTAAACAAATTCTCATAGTTCAAGCCTTCATCTTCCTCTGAACATCTATCTTGTTTGAATTGTATAAAGAAGTTCTTTATGCTGAGGTACCCTGGCAGCACGCTCAAGTAACCTCTAGAGTAACAAGTGACATGAGTGGCTTGGTGGCTTCAACAGTAACTAAGTGATCATTCCTTATTCCTTAGTGAACTAGTGCAGTTAATGGCGATGGCTGGGGCAACTGCAAAAAAAATAAATCGTCTTCGTTGTCCTCTCCACTTGTTTTGTTTATGCTGTAAATGTGACAGAGTAACATTTCCTTTAGTGCTATGCAATGAGTAACAGTGTTAAAGTTACAAGTTATCAGAACAAAAAAATAATAATAATAAGTTACAGTCAGAAGTTACCAATAAAACTAAAAAAAGGTACCTAAAAAGGTAACTGACCAGCAGTAATGTAGCAAATTGGGCTAGTTGGAACATAGACATGACGGCCAGCGCAAACACAAGAAAGTACACGACCCAGGCAGCAGTAATGCATTACTATTTACACGAATGTAAGTCGACCCCCCCTCAAAAATCGCTCAACCAAAAAAAAAAAAAAAAAAAAAAAAAAAAAAAAAAAAAAAAAAAAAAAAAACAGCTCTAGTTTTGGTTTCGATTCTAAGTCGACCCCCCCAACATTGGATTGTCAAATTTGAAAAAATGGGTCGACCTATATTCGTGTAAATACGGCAGTAATTATTTACGATCTAATATTGGACCCCCCCCTATCCTTTTCGTTTTTCCTTGGTCTGTGTCACAAAGCATGGACGCAGTTTCAAAGCCATGGATCATTGGAGGTGCAGAGAGCTAAGGGGAAGCTTGAGCTGGTGGCACCAAGTAGTCGTGCCATGCATCTGGGCTCTGTGGCACCTACTTGCATTGCCGGCACTGCGATAACTAGTCCCTTCAGTTTTGGTGGATGTTACATAAAGGGCCGTGTGTAAGAATGGCATAGGCGTGTGTGTGGCCGCGCATGGTTCCACTTCGAATCTCCTTAATTTCTTTGTACATTCGTTGGAAGCATGATGCACACTCCTAGTATTAACTCTCCATGTAACCGGCATACAGTTTGCATAGAAGGTTGAATACAGCAATGTTTTGATAATGAAGTTAAATAGCCGATTTTTCTGACTTAGTTATATCGAGGTTTAACTGTACTATCACACTGACCCCAAACTGTGAGAGATGTGTCCTGGTCAGTCAAGAAGAGTTGAGAGAAAAAGTATTTGAGAACTGAACTGTTTTGCACAAGGTTAAGGAAACTACAGCTTCAGCAAACATTTTGCATGAATAATGAAACTGTTGATTAGAAAAGAAGGCGTGCCAATGCTTAGAACATTTGTTGTTTTTGTTTATGCATTCAGTAAGACATTGCTGAAGCCCTGTGAGTGAAATATACAATGCTTTTCCTGTGGAACACTTCTACAGCGCACTTGCAATATATATATGTTTTTCATGACAGCTAGCCCATCATATAAATATTTCTTTTCTGCAACAAAAATTGGAATACATAATTTGATCATCAAAACAGTTGTCTAGACCTTTACTGCAGACACTCAACACACTGCTTGCACGTAATTGGGCACCATCATACTACATGGATGCTGCACTGATGCTGAGTGTAATGAAAGGATAGACAAAGTATGTCACTGAGGATAATGCTACCTGCCTCTTAGCAGTAAAGCCCTGCTTACTAGCACAGTAATAAATGCCATGCCACATGAAAATGTAGATTCAGTCAAAATAATAGACTGACAATGCGTGCAACAAACTAGGCAAACAACACCAAGGGATCAGGTTGTGCTGGACATTTGTGCAAAGTTAAGAGGAAGAGAAAGAGAAGACTCACAGCAGGCATGATCCACGCAATGGGCACGCTGACAATCGCCACACCTCTGGCGAAGTTTGTGATCCATCTTCGCAGGCTGGCCATGTGCTTCTGCCTTTGCAGCACGTGAAACTGCACAAACAAGGACGTGCACCTTGTATAGTACTCACGGATTCAAATGCGATGTCAAATTTTTTAGGATAACTAGTATGCTTGATTGCTCGAAATAACCACATCACGTAGTGATGAATTTGGTCTCTAAAGACAATGTTGACTCTGACCATGCGCTGGAGTTGGAATTACACCGACATGACCTGAATTGAAGACGGTGGAAACGAAAGTATGCGGGTTACGTTACTTAGCCCTAAATTGTCCCTGTTTCAATCGGCGAATACTGTACATATAAGTGTGAGAAATAAAGCTCTCTTTCTTGATTTCATTGACAGCATATATATTCCGGCTAACTTTTCGGAGTTAGGCACCATAAAATTAAGCAAGACCTTCAATTTTTCAGGAATATGTACAATAAAGGAGTGTATGGCAAGCACTTCATTTCTGTGACTCGAAAAAAATGGTGCAAAAGCAGAATTAAGTATTCTTACTCATTATTTCTCAGCTTCAGTAAGGCTTAGTTTGTCTAACCAGTGTGCAGCAATACGAGGAGGGCATCCTGTGTTTTGCTATGATTCATTTGTTGACCCACACTTTAAGTAAAAAAAATAAATAAGTTCACTACAGGGAATGACCGATTTTTCACACAAGAGACCATTTCATCACAGCACTGCCAATGTATTCCAAGAAACAAAATTTACTGGCCAACTATAATTTCAGACACACTGCGATGTTCTATGCACATTTTCGTGGCAAACACTCATTCAGACACTATGCATTGGGCGATTATATTTAATCACCCATTGTTCAGTGATCATATTTAGTTATTCATCATCAGTTATTCATCACCTAATAGCGACGATGAAATTTCAGCAGATGCTCATGCAGTGTAGAAATCCCCTGCAATACTTAATAATGATGTGAGCGTGCCCATAAACAACTCTTGAACCACCAGCTCATCTCAAACATAAATAAAAAGCTATGTAGGAAACAAACAGCTTCCATGTACAAGTGGAATAAACCCTCGATCATTGCAATTTATCCCCACACGTGTGGGGATCAATTATACCTATAAGTATGTTGTACAACATACTTATAATATACGACACTCATTTAGTTGGGTACTACTACCTAGATGTATTATTAGGGATGTGCGAACATTCGAAATTTCGAATATTTTTCGAATAGTGTTTGCTATTTGATTCGATTCGCACTGGAATTTTACTATTCGAACTTCCCAAAGACAAATATAGTCAACGTCCGAGTGAAAGTGACCCCTTCAGATTTTCAATATGCTTCACCTCATCACACTCTCGTATTGCGGCAAAGCTGCCTTTCAGGCTCCACTATGGTCGCAAATGTATTGACTCAAGAAAACGGTGGTTCCAACATGGAGATGATAGATGTGGCAGAGGTGGGGGGCTAAATTATTGTTTTTTCGGACCCGAAATTTTGGCAGGAAGTCCGAAAAATCGGACGGCGAAGATTTTTAGCATCCAAAATTTCAGATGTTCTTATATATTGACGTCTAAGAGGCCGATTTGAAACTCCGGACTTGACGGGAGCACACCCTTGTCCACCACATCAGTTAGGCTTCCACAGAAGTTGAAAGAGAACGAGAGGCTGAGGAAATAGCACCTTTGCCTTTCAAGCGTAAAGTGTTGTCGGCAACACTTTGGTTGCACCAAATCATGTGCATAAAATACAATTTGGCCTCTGCATTGCCTCATTCTTGATAAGACAACTATGAAACACCATCCCGCCAGTGCTTCATCAACCTAGCGAAAAGAAACACTTTCATGTCGCTATCTCATAACAATATGCTTAGGAATCCTCTCCAACTTTTTCTTCAGCAATTTCACTTCGAAGTATGCGAAAAATATGTTAGAAATATTCGAGTAATATTAAAAAAATATTCAATTCGATTCACACTTGAATATTCAAATTCCCTTCGCACCCAAAATTTTGCTATTCACACCGCTCTATGTATTATCCCTGCGACAAAGTCCATTTTCATTATACGCTACAATAAATAACAGACAAAGCTTTACTCAAATTCTGTCTAGGTGATGAATATATAATGACATTAGTGCAGCAACATATGTGGACGTAATAATTGACTGTGCACAACTTTTCCCAGTCCCTTTCGGAAGTGCACTTTTTCTGAATGAATGAATGAGCAACACTGAGACAGAAGAAGTCCTGTTAGCCAACACAAACTTTTCAGGATGCACGGAAGTGGCTCCTCTCCACCCACAACCATAAACTTGGTACTAAGCCAGTAGGTACTATTGTGATGAAAAGAAACACGAACAGAAGAAAACATGGCTTTGGGCTCAGTCAGTGCAGCCTAATGTCGGTTCACTAATCTGAGGGTACGTGTCCAACTCCGATAGGACAAATTAACTGCAAAGGCAGTTGGAAATGAGAGATGCTTTGACTGCAAATCAAGCATTTTAGGTGAGCGCACTGCTCCTGCAACAACTTTTTGGATAGCAGATAAGGCCCAGATGACCGCAGCATGGCAACTGATCGCCTTTGTGACTAAAGAAATAGCCCCGCTCATACACTCGGCAATCTTCTCCAAAGGCAGGGTCACCGGCTGTACGGCTCATGACGTCACTCTGTAGTGTGTGCCCACTGGTGCAAGCTGGTGTGCATGTGCCTTTGAGGGGGAACTTCTAAAGCTGTATCCGACTACAGTCAACAAATTTTTACTAACAGCTCGTTGTGGGCCTGCAACGTATACTCCATAAATCCACAAATCTATGTGGGTGTTCGTAATAAAACGAACACAAATCTGTTGAACCAATGCATAACAGTGACAGATATATCTGATGTCATTCCAAAAGCTGCTAAAGTTTTGTAGAAATAATGCAGTGCAATACTGCAAAACAGAAAATGCAGCAGATCACAATAATGTTGCTATAATAATTCAAGCTGACAACTAGCTCTTATGTGGTTTTATAGGGGGCCCTGCAACACTCCTCCAAGAACAGTTGAACCCCTTTATAAGACGCTGATGTAAGAGACAAATGGCTGTAACAGACACCTCTGTGCCCTAAATCAAAATAGGGGTTGATCAGAAAATGAGAATACTGTGCCCTGCTTATAAGCACAGCACTGTATTCTCATTTTTAGAATACGTCAAGTATGAGCGAAGTTAGAGGAACTTGCCGCACACTTTAAGGGGAGATGCGAGTCGAAAAACGCGTTTTTTTCAAAAATGACATATTTTCGTTTTTATTTGCTTTCACACATTTAGTTTCTCTACTTTCACGACAAAAAAAACTGAACATTGTAATTAAATTCAAAGTAGGTCAAAATCGCTTTTAAAGAGCACAAGGTGGCCACTAAAAATCTAAGAAGTCCTGATTGTCTAGAGTCCCCTGGAAATTGTCACCTGGCTGCTTGCCATTGCATTTCGCATGAGGTGTTCACTAAAGTCACATGCTCAAAATAACCATGATTGCCATGCTCTCATGACGGAATAAATCATCTTAAATGGCAAATCTTTTCCAGCATAGATGAGCTTTCACTTATGCCTTTAAAATGCGTTTTTCTCAAGACACAGTTCTGGGCAACTTCATGAGTTTTTACATCATGTTTTTGGTACTTCTGATAGCCAGATCGGGATGAAATTTTGCCCACATATTTCTTAACATGTCCAGAGTGCAAGTATCTACTGCAAAACTTGATATCACCTAATATAATTATTACAAACCTAAAATAAGCAATTAGTATGCTCTGAGCATTCCAAGGCTTTTCACATTACAATTTTTATTGTCCATTAAAATGTCTTATACGCGCTTTATTGATAGTTATTTGCATTCTACAGGTAATGTGGAGCAATATGAGCCAATAATGGCTCAGAACGATAAACATTTACTGGCAAAAGAAGAGTCTACAAAAAGAACTATATTTTACACATTGTCGTGGCACAAAACGAAAACTGTACAACTTACTATAAAACTAATTACATATTTGAAATCAGCATAAAATCCTATATATACAGCAAAAATTTCACTGCCTTAGGCTACAGATTAACGCAACTTTTTTTTTCCGAATCGCATCTCCCCTTAAGCGCCTCTTTCCTTCTGTACCAGCGAGCGTGCTGAAAGCTACGCAGAGGGGGGGGATGAAAACGGGGCAGGAAGCTACATCCGTTCGTCACCGTGCATCATGACCTTGAGCACATTCTTTTCTTTCTTTTTTCCTTGAACGTGTGGCTTATTTTCAGCGTGATCGCAGGCACGTGGTGGCATCCCAAGGTGGTCGCGGTAACAGGAGTGTAGGCAGAATTTTTTTTTTTTGGAAGGGGGGGGGGGGGGCTTGATTTGAAGTGAGGGCCGGGCAGGCAAACTGTCATTTTGCGCTCTGTATACCATGGCGTAAAAAATTTCGGGGGGGGGGGGGGGGGGCACGGGCCTGTTGTGCTACCCCCTGGCTACGGCACTGCGTGGTAACTACACAGCTCACAATGCTCAAATAAGCTAATGGCCGTGGACTATGGGTTTATGGCTCCGTCATTTGGGTTTATGGCATCATTTTTGAGAGAAGAGGGAGTATTTTTCTAGCTGACTTTGAAAATTAATTGTAGATCTCAGGCCGCATGCTGCACTATAATGTTTGTCTCGCATATTCTCAGGAGCCTCGACTACCGATCAGCAGTGCTTTCTGACCATGCTCAAAAAGTGTTGCAGGGTCCCTTAATGTTTTCAGCAATGCCCGGTGATTTTTGGTGCAGCATTCATCACTATGTGGAGGGCAGTGGTTCAACTATGGCATTCAGTGTTGTACCGATCTGGGCAACACCCAAGGTTGCGTTGCAAAGCTGCAGTGGCAGTGCAATTGTAAAAGCTTCACTGAAAATGATCACCACAGTGCAGTGAACCGACATTTTTCCTTCTTTCAACTTTTTTATCATCTGCATGGATGCTTAGAAGAGGACTTCGTCGGCATGGCATAAAAGGATAAAGTTTTGTAAAGTAAAAAAAAGAAAAAAAAGGATGTGTTTTTTAATTGAAATTCATTTTTCCACACTGCCCTCTTCACACATTTTTAAGCCTCCTACCCGAAAACACGTTTGCTCACTGTGATTGGCACAAAATGTCAAATATCGTTACATATAATGAAATTTCAATACATAACGAAGTAAAGCCACAATTTTACCAACTTAGATGAGAGTCTGATCGAATACCTTCTGGTCAGGTAAAGGCATTGTTATTAAACAGGTCACCGATCCATGTCTAAATAAAATAAAAGGAAGTTTCGGGATCCATACGGATACCAAAACATCATTTTATTTTATTTCGACGTTGGTAAGTCACCAGTTAATTCACAAACTTTCTAACTTCATTGAACTATCAAGGTTTAACTGTACACCACTACTTGCCTTCAAGTTGGCCAAATTTCGGAGGCAGCTTTTGTTCTTGCATGCTATAATAATTATATACATACTAAGCATATGTCACAGATAATGCATGACGAAACAATACTGCATCTTTGCTGTCCCTAATGAGTAAGTCGCAGTAGCAGAGAGAAAGCAGCAACGAAAAAAAAGTTACCGTAATAGGCACGTTTGTAAGGCATGAAAAATGGGACAGAAAGCAGTGCAATTAATGAATGAAAATTCAAACCTAATATACACGGCCAACAAAGCTCTGAATTGTGTTCCCTGGAGGATACGCAACAGCATCAGAATTAGCAGGGCCAGTTGGTTGAATTTCATATTTGAAAAAAAGGGTGAAAAACTATAACACACAGGCGCGAAGGAGGAAGCGCGTCATCCTGTCTCTTTCGTGCCTACGTGTTGTGGTTTTTTCGCGCTTTTTTTCAAACATGAGCATCAGAATTTTTTGTAATGGCTTACGTAGCATCACGTATGTATACAATATCACTAAAAAAGAGGTGGATTTATAGATCGCCCCAAAATGGATGTTGTGGCAGACGTAACCTCGATTGTTACCAGTTGTTCAATTTTTTTAATTGTAACAGTACATCAGAACATGGATTTTTGCAGTTCACCCACCCTTAGTGATGGTGTTACATGGCCAGGAGACAAAATTCAGACTTTCATCTCAGAAATTGAATGTCCTGGCCACCAAGCATGTTTAAAGGAAACAGAAAATAAAAAAATGTATCACAAGACCCACCTCTACATTCATAAGGTTCGTAATACCCACAAGGAGGGGAATTATGTGCAGCGGATCTGGTTGTGTCAGGTTGGTAAACCATAGCAGGCCCCCGACGCTCAGCTCCAGGTATGTGACTTGTGCACCTAGAAAAGAAACGTTGCAAAAAGACCACAATATGGCAACAACAACATACTGCTTCCAGTACATATATTGCATGATATCTCTCCGACATTCCATACAGCCTTTCTCGCAAGTAGCAGCCACCTTGAATGCTTGAGGTCCTTGGAGTGTTGTTGAAAGTAATGTACCATAAACTTTCACTATAAACAAGTTGCCGGTGCAGCAAAAGACTTTGTCATATGCATTATTCGATAAAAGAGGGAGATATCACTTTAAAAAATAAGGGAAAAAAATGTACTTTGACACCACATAAGCAGCTTAAAGACAAACAATTAAGCAAATAAATGGCAGCGCAATTTCTGTGTATGACAAAGAGAAAAAAAAAGGGAGGCGTGCATGTTTATTACAGGTGTTTTCACTGAGCATTACAAACATATTGCTTCTAGTACTATTACAAACTTCTCGAAGTATAAGATGAATCGTATCATTTGGCATGTGGTCTGACATTTGAGTGGTCTTTCGCCACTCTGGTTGCTGGCAGTACTGCTAAAGTTAATTTCAGCTGGATTTTTGTCATTTAATAATTCTATCTGTTAAAGTAACGTCAGGATTGTGTCTTTTGTGGAACAACGTGGCCAAACTGAAATCAGCGGCAGAATTCAAACCTGCAATATGAGGGCATTTCACACCACCAGCATACAAGTTCAGTTGTTTCAATGTGATAAGAATGCTGGTGTGAGGTGACTTGTGTGTTCGCTTGTTTTCAGAGAAAGTGTTGTAAGAAAAAAAAGTACACTTTTCTTTAGCAGGAAATAACGGTGTACACATTAAAACGTTAAGAAAAAATGAGTTATTTCAAACTGGCAGCTGCACAGTTGCCCGTCCAATGAGTTAAGATCAGAGCCAACTAGAAGGAGTGGTGAACTCTTATGGATAGCTTGCTCGGTTAGTGGGAACAATTTTATTGATAATGCTTGTGAATGATAATGTTACACAGGTGTTCTGGCAACATACTTGGTTTGCCATTGTCAGCAAGAAATAAAAGTCTGTCCAGAGCAATCAGAGAGTGGCAACATGCTGTCGCAAAGGTGAAGCCTGCGTGCAGAGATGTTAAATCTTAATCGAGCCTCCAACAGAATGAGGGGACACTAGTTTGCATAATCTTTGCTGAGCTTTTGTATACACATAATCGAAGCAGCAAGAGTAAGGATGTGCTACACATATCTGAAGAAGCTAGGGAGATTCCCTTGGCCAACCCCTCAGCAGTAAGCATGGTCCACAACCACCGAACTTCAAATAATTCTGCCCAACCAACACACAACACTGCGGTGTTACTGCTACTGGTAAAGGTATGCTGTGAAAATGAATAGGAAAGACTGGGATCGGATGCGGCTGAGTGAAGGCAGGCTGGCTCACAGGCCTTGGCTTGCTTAGGGCATATGATTACAACACGCCATAATTGTAATGGAAACATGCTACGCTGTCTTACCCATGTCCTGGTACGGCAACATGAAGGCCATGTTCCTGAGAGCGACTGAGAGACTAATCCACATAGGCAGCTGGAATAGCACCACTATGGCCGATTTCATCGGGTGACAGTTGTCTCGAACCACGAGCCTCTGGAGGTGCCGCTTCAGCTGCACAGGAGAGCATATTCTTTCAAGTACATTTTAGAAACATAACAGGGTCACTTAGAAAGCAACCAAAGGAATCAAGAAATGTTATGCTTTTTTGTTAAAGGAGCCCAGACACTTTTTGAACATGGTCAGAAAACGCTGCCAATCGGTAGTCGAGGCTCTTGCGAACATGCGAGCCAAACATAGCTCAACACGTGGCACGGAATTTACAACTAAACTTCAAAGTCAGCTAAATAATTCGGCAGACCCCATGTACCATGGGAATCGATGTTATGCGAAGCATGCGGAGAGAAGGTGACTGTGGTGTAATTTTTTTGTTGAGTGAAATGTTACGAAATTACGTTAAACATACGTACAAATATTACACGCACAGACATGCATGTTGAACAGTAGCATATGTTTTATATAACCAGTTGTTTACAGTTGCGTAATGATGCCAAGAGAAACATGGGTATTACCAACACCAGAAGCGGTAAGCTGAAATGTAGTGCTTGTGCTTGCGAGGATGGTAGCCCTGGAGAGTGCGATGTAGACAAACTTAAGTGTATGGCGCTTAAAGGGGCCCTGCAACACTTTTTGAGCATGCTCAGAAAACGCTGCCGATCGGTAGTCCAGGCTCTCGAGAACACGCGAGCCAAATATTATAGCGCAGCACGCGGCGTGGAATTCACAATAAATTCTCAAAATCAGCCAGAAATTGCTTTCTCTTCTCTCGACAAATGACGTTGCGTACCCAAAAATCACTCGTCACCGACGAGAGATTTTTTTGTATCAGCCATTGGCTGATTTGAGCATGGCGCGCTCGGTAGTTACAGAGGCCGCCGCGGGAGGCCGCGACTTGTCCACGCGTGCGCACGCGATCGCAAAGAAAATTCGCGTATTCGAACAAAAAAAAGAAAGAGAAAAAGCGCTCAAGATCACGAGGCGCGCGTGACGTATTTTCTTTCCCCGTGCCATCCCTCCCTGCTTAGCTTCCAGCGCTTTCGACGGGACGAGAGAAGAGAGAATGCAATTGCAGCGTGCGAGAAATCTTTGTAACTCCACTCGTACTGGACGGATTCCAAAAATTTTTGCGGCAATGAATTCGTGAGGCAATAAGCTCCTTTAGTGAATCCATTCCATGGCTACTGGGAAAAGTGTTGCAGGGCCCCTTTAAAGAGGCCCTGCGATGCTTTTTCGTCTACATTTTGAAGCGCTGGAATTCGTGTAGTTCCAAAGACTGAGATGAATGCAAAAAGAATTATCGAAATCGGTACACGGTAACGGAAGTTATAAGCCGTCAAACTTCAAAACCCCAGCAGATGACGAGAAAAAAATGTTTTCTTTCGCATTTCACTCTACCACTGACGTCAAAGGCCGCTTTCAATCACTGCGCGCCTCTTACAGAGACGTACCGGATGACTAGCCTCGTGGTGGCCGTTGTGCAGCGCTCCTAGCATTGTTTTGCAATTGTTTTAACATATTCATATTTAAAAACAGAAATCCTTGTGTATCTGAGGAAATATACATAGAGCTTTTATCATTTTTAGCGCACAATAGTGTGGTCTATCTGGGACCGTATGAATATTACGTGCGACTTGTCGCATTGAACCAATCAAAACGCACGGCCTATGTCGTCACTCCTACGTGGTGAAGCGTCCCTTCCGATCACAAAAATAGCCGCTATATGTCACTCCAGTCCGAAAACAGTATGGTTTCTCCATAGAAATAAAATTATAACAACATTGTTTTTGGCGTTGTCACTTGCACAATTATATCGGTGCATTCCACAGTTCGAGAAGAAGTGATGAAAACAACACGCTAACCCGACGTGGCGCCTGTATCACTGGAGTACATATGTAATATTTGTAAAATTAGATGGGCAGCACTGCAACCACAATTGATGTTTCACCAATGTTACACCAGCACAAGGTCTTTCCAAAGGAGTTCCGAGACCTGGCGTGGCTCTGTGGTAGAATACTGGATTGCCACGAAGAATGGTAGGGTTCGATTCCTGCTGGGACAATAACATATATTCTTTGTATTCGTCGGGTCAACGCTGCTGATGTCGGTTTTTCTTAATGCCCTCGCGTTTAAATTACCAATGTCTGTTCTCGCTGTTCCTCGGTAGATATAAACTGTCAAACACCTGTGGTGCATACCCGCATACTGCGGCCCGCATTATACGGGTATGTGCCACACGTGTCTGGAGGAAAGGGTTTGACGTCGTACATGGCGAAATTTTCACATTATTCATCTCATGACCAGACAGTCATAATCGTCAAACCCTCTTACCCTCCCATACTAATTTTGGTCTACCCCAAGTTAACCCATTAAGGCTTACAGAAGAACTACTGAGACGATTTTATTGACATTTTGCATATTTAATTAACCACAATAGACAACCACACTGGCAAATTTTCATACAGTTACGTATATTTCTTCAGGAGTTATGATACTGTACTACAAAAAGTACGCTGGGCCTTCGAGATAGCAATCAGCGAGGTGACTTGATGCAAGAATGGCGAATACGCTGGGCCCTTGCCAAACGAATAACAGTTATCTTGGCCCATGCAACTTAGTCAAGGACCAGTGCTTCATGAAAAGCATAATGTTCAAGCTTTTGGCGACACCATTTTGGTGTATTGCGGCAGAATTGAACTGTTCTGCCAGCTTCTTGTGAAAATGTCCGTAGGGATAGAGGGTAATAGCAAGCACAGTGGACGCTGGAGATCTTTGATACTTCTGTTGGGTACAACAAGGCACAGTCAGTGTTTTGCTATTATGCGACTAAAGCACAATAGTCAATGCGTAGAGGGTCTGCTAAAACCTCCAGTGTGGTAGCAGACCCTTTATGCGTTGTCTGCGGCTATTTTGATCATCTCGGTAGACATGGGCTGCTACCACTTTTTCTCAGGGATCAAAATTCTGTAGTTATTCGCAGCTTGATCGTAGAGCTCAACTGCTCTCATGCCATTGTTACTGAGGATGAAGAGGGTGGACAGTGGCACTACGTTTATTGTTTCTTTTCAGTGGATGGCCATGATACAGGATAGAGAGCATAGTGAATAAACTGTGTAGTCTTTCGTCGGCATAGCAACTATGCTGTTGTCTTTGCCATTTGCGAAACAAAGCTGCTTTCCCAAGTCAAAACAGAAGTTATCTTACCGACGTTCCTTTCGTTCCATGTTTTTTTATCGTTAGCAGAGAGCATCCATTCGTACCGTTGTCATTCCCCTACTCCTCCTAAGTTCTCGTGTTAGGGTCAGAATCGACAATTAAAGCGTGAAGATGCTCTCGTATATTCACAGCGACATCTTTCGCAGCTTCGTGAGTCTGAGGTAACCGAAAAAACGGCATTCATAACAAAAAAAGCCTGTTCAGTCTATGATGCACAACATGTATGTAACGCACAACAAGAGTTACATGTATGCGCCCACGAAGTCCCACTGAACTAAATAAAGTACAGCAACATTTGATTACTCCTCACATCAAAACTATGCACTCTATAGGCTTCTCGCGCTTTGCAGGGATTGAATTGCTCTTGCTGAAGCAGAAGCAGTCCGTTTTTTTCAACATATAAAATATAAAACTTGAAATTAATTTAGAAAAAGTAGTACTGACCACGTGCATTGAACAGGCTCTCATTTTCCTAAAGTTTGACGACTCGTAAAGCAGAAAAAATATAATCGAGTCAATATTCCAAACTAGGATTATCTTGCTGCAACCTTTGACATCAAAAATTCCAATGATCAAGATCAGAATATTCTGTTTTGTATTTCCTATTCCCGAAAAAGGAAGTGTACTTTTTAAAGTACAGTGGGCCCTATTGGGTTAAAAAGGTGATCACGAGAGCACCCAGACGTAGGCGGCTAGATAGATAGATAGATACGTAGATAGAAACGCTCAAAGTGTCTACAGTACGCATAGAAATGCTTCACATTTAAAATTGCTCTCTTCTCTCAATAAATAATGCCATAAGCTCAGTTTTTACTGCTTCATAAGCACATAGATACAGCAATCGGCTGATTTGAGCATTGCCAGCAGCATAATTATTGCGGCCATCACGGGGTGCCTGACCCCAGAGATGTCATCTCTGCGCTCCATGGAGCTAGAATTACATCAGTGCATTCATGATCACACTGAAAGTGATCCGCGCAATCAAAGAAAATAAGACAAGAAAGTACTGAAGGTCATGACGTGCTCTGATGTACGGACATAGCTTCTTGCCCCCTTGACATCCCCCCTGAGTGTCTTTCAGCATGCTCACTGGGTCAAAAGGAGAGAAAAAATGCTTAGAGCATGAGACAAATTCCAGTAACTCTGTTCGTACTTAACGAATTGTAAAAATTTTTGTGGCAGTCAATTCGTGAGGCAATAAACTCTGCCAGTGAGGTCATTTGAAGATTACTTGAAAAAGTGTTCCAGAGCGCCTTTAAGAGCTTTGACTGCTAAAACAATTATTTGAAGACATTTTCTTTTTCCTATTCAAAACACGATCTTGAGTGCTGTGTACACTCCGTAATATAACAAGGTATGTTAGTAACAGATGCTGGAACAGACACAAACGCACATTTATTCCAGAATTTTGCTTTAATGTACCCTAATGAGAATACATGAAAGGCAAGAACTCAGTTTTAAGTTATGGTGTATTTCTGCTTACACTGTTACGTGAATTACCCCACGATTCTTTCTCACACGACAAAGAAAAAATCAGAAGCAGCACGTAAAGCCATAGTCCAAAGGAGTCGCTGATGTAGGCCATACTGGAAGACAACATATGCTGGTAGGAGTGCTGCACAAGCAAAACTGATGAAGGCTACCATGCAGAAGCAGCCACTAGTCTTTAAGTGCCTTTGCTTGTATGAATAGAACATTTCATTTTACATTGGTGTGCTTGCCAAAACACACACCTGATACATATAAGCTTCATAAAAAATGATTCGTGTAACTTGACATATTCATTATTAAGCATTTAAGCCCCAATACTGGCAATATTGAAACCAAGTGCGCAGAAAAGACAGCTCTTTTACATTAGACCCCAACTTTCCATAACAAAATTTGAATTACAGCAGGTCTTAGCACAATCTTGTCAGGAAAATGGCAAGTCATTTGAAATACACAAGTGGACTACTTATTCTTTGTGTGTGATGAGTGGCGCTTATCAGTTTCTTTCCTAAACTATAAATAGGCGCCAAGCAATCTTTCATATCTGTCGCACTCTCTGCAAGATGACACACCACAATGGCTGCCCCGAGTTTTACACCAAGAAAAAGGCGGAAATTGTGATTTTCTTCTGTGCAGCACCAAACATGACACGCAAAGCTAATGCTAACCACTGGTGCAACAGAGATGGCTCGTTGCTTTCTACAACAAGATACTGCCATGACACACCTTCATTAAAAGTTTGTCACTCAACATTAAGGGAAGTTCCGGTTTGACGAAAAAAAGCAGCCACCTTTCCTGCAACCCTGGCACTTTCGGTTTTGATATTTCCTTGTTTGGGGCTTTTAAGTTCCGTGATGAATATCTCATACTGCATGTGCTTCTTATTGGATTTCAAAAGAATGCCTTGTGATGCCCTACAATTTTTTCACCCAAACAACTGCCCTAAAGTTGGCAATTAAAAGGTAAATTAGCAAGTTTTTGTTGAGTAGCTGTTTCAATGTAACTTTGGCCGTTGCAAAGTTTTTCTGCACTAATGCAGAGTTTGTCTGTGAAGACGAAAGGTCCCCGACTGTCACAGCATTTTGGTAAAAAAAAAAAATCTATATTGTCTTAAATGAAAAACAAAACCACCTTACACATTTGCTCCCCCAGGAGTGGAAAATCATTCAGTTGGCACTAGCAAACACACAAGCAAGAAGCTCCTGTGCAACATTCTCACAAAGATGAATAAATTTTGTCCCTTGCTCTATACTTTTGTTCCTTCCCCATAAGGACAGCCATGTAATGTGAGCAGCACTACGCGAGTAGCATGCTATTTGGACAGCGACAGTGGAAAGCCCAGTACGAAATCTTCATAACTATGCGTCCCGAAATGGCTCCATCATAGCCTGTCTCCCGCCCCGAACATTTTCTGATAAACCACCAGGGCACTCGAGAGAGAACAAGGGAGTTTGCAGCATAGACATACCTATAGAGCTACGTCATTCTAAAGCATGGCCTCAATGGTGACCACATATAAATTGACAAAGATATTTTGGACTCTAGCTACTGCCATTCCTTCCATTCCGAGTCAGGCGAAATCGAAAACAAGATGTGCAGCCCACTAACGCCGCATTCCATGTAGCGCACGCTATCGCGTCAAACTGCCCGGGCAACGTACATTTCTTTTGTAGAGGAGCCGAGCTTGCTTCTCAGTAAGATTGAACATGCGCGTAGCTTGCATCGTTTCGCGCTTCAGCTCTTGAGCAATGCCGGCCATTTCACGATCCAGGTTGGCAAATCTGGCAAGCACGTGGTGTTGATAGACGGCAAGTGGTAGCGTGACAGCTACTCGAAGAGCTAGAGATGTGAGAACGATGGTTGAGCCCCACGAGAGTCCGCTTGTTGAATGCGCTGCCTCCAGCAAGTCTTGCGCGTACACTACGGGTGTTGACTGCGACAGTGTTTGTGTCCATGATTGCAACGAAAAATCCCGAACACTGTATACACTGTAGCAAGGTGCCGGTGTGCTTTTCTTCAAGCACTTCAAGCGATCTACGGCTAAGCAAGAAAAATGCCTCGTAGATGCAGTACACACAATGCACGCATCGAAGCGTAACCGCGCTACCACAAAACGAAACATTTTAAGTTTTCGTTCCTTCTAGATGTGGCTTGACTCGGCTTTTTATTCGACTTTGCCTACCACATAAAGTCGACACTTAATAACAATAATTTATTTAGGATAGGACAAAAAGTTGTCTGACGGTGTGAACTGTGGCAAGTTTAAGCACAAAGAAATGTTGCGAAAGACAGACATAAAAAACAAAAGAAAACAAAGGCACATGGACCCTTTCCTTCTCCGCCTTTCAGACCTTTCTCATTTCTCTCCCCAACTACCCCAACAGCCAACAGCATTGCGCGGATCTGCGAGGATAGATGGCGCAGTTGATACGGACCACGTGATACGGATATTATACCATTCTACGGATTGAGGCATAGCCAGGGCCTAGCGGCCCAGCATAGCAGTGGTGGCATAGCCGCATAGGGCAGCTAGCGCCTAGCGTGCCTGTGGAATCTAGTGTCTGCTGCAGGTCTTCCGTGGCTAAGGCGCATAATTCTGGACGGCATCACTGTTGGAAGAAAGCCTACTGCTGCAGAGTCGGCCTGAGGGCAAATTAAAATGGTAAGGCTGCACCTCTCTTTTCTAGCGGTCGTACGGAAGGTACCGTCGTGTTGACGGCGGTACCTATCGTGCTTGTAGCGTTGGCCACGGCTCCCGTGTTTAGGCGTCACTTTATTTTGTGCACTTTTGATAATGTTACGTGCTTGCGTTAACTTAATAACAGTGACATATTCACATCTTTTTTAAACCTCCTTATTGTGTCGCTTAAGATCTCCGTAATGTGTCCGCTGACGCGGTTCGCGTAGTCGTGTAGCGTTCGTGTAGCGCGCACAAATGCTTGACAGGTGTACTGAATAAGTGTTTTCACCTGTAGACGCGTCAGAAAAAGGGGTTATAGGAAACAGCTTCGTCTTCGTTTACTAGTGCATCTATAGTGCCCGATGATAACGGCATTGGTGAAGTTGCTCACCGTTCGCAATTCGCACGCACGTGTCAATTTCATACTGCCCGCGTTGTTGACATTTGACAGGCAAAGAATGAGTTAGGCTTAGCACTGGTATTGTGCTTCTGTGTGCGCCTTTTTTAGTTTTTGAAGCAGTTCAGTCCTTTTTTAAGGGCACTTAGCCGTGCCCGTGTAGTACCAGATTCCAGTGCGCTAATCTTGCAATATGCAAAAGTGTTGTATTAGTCGCTAGTTTGAGCGGCGTTGTGCACTCAGCACGTAAAGCGCGCTTGTACTGTGCAGGTGATTCTTCCAAAATTAAATTCACCCGTAGCTTGACAGCGTCAATTAAGATGTGTACGGGAAAGCCGATGAACAGCCAACTACGTGAGACTGCGAGACGCAGTCATTTCGACGGCATTCAATCAGCGTTCCTGCGCCGCAAAGTCGCACAGATGTGAATGCGAAATACGAATGTTTGTTTCTATGGAATTACTTAGACGACATGCTTTGGTGTATACTGCGTTTGATATTTCGGATGGACGGATGGATATCACCGTTAGCAGGGCGCCAATGGGCACAAAATTAACTTTGTTTAAACGGTGTCTGTACTTTTTTGTGAACTCCCGTCAAACGAAACGTTAACTACTGCCTACTTCATCGGCGTATGCAGCAGAACAGTCCGATCACCATGTAAAATTATGGTGCTATATGAGGAAAGTTATTAGGCAGTTCGAAGGTTAATGCAACGTAATCGTGTTACAGCCGCAGTAAGGTTCTAACCATGAGAACAGTGCTAGGCAAGTTACGATTCCCAAGGAGGAAGGGCTTTGTGACCCTCCTGTAGTGGGTATGAGCCACCATGCGTGTGGGGTAACAACCGTAGACTGGTGGCCATCACTTTGTTCTCAGAGCCAGGATCAAGAAGGGAAATAATGGTATTGTTACATATGAAAATATCTGGCAATTCTCACTGCTCTTCAGGAACAGACTGCAATAGCATACAGCTGAAAGACCAAAGTGCTACATTCAATGCGAGGATTCTGCATTGTTAAGAATCCTGTAATGAAAACAAAACAACAACAACAAAAAAAAACCCCTCTAAATGGCTACAATATTGAAGCACAACCTGAAGGCCGGGGCCTTCACTGATCCACAATGACTTTTTTTTTCCTCTTTCTGTCCGGAGTTCTGCGAAAGTGAATCTTAAAACTCTGGGACAGCTAAAGAAAATATTGCTAACAAGTTCTTTTTACGCCCCCTGGGACTAAGCAAAGCTCAGTTAAATAAATGGATAGTTGCACTTTTAATAATTTTTTGCATATCTCAAATGATGCATCATGCTATACTTTAGAAGCGTGAAAAGCTGGGCCGGTTGGTTCATGTTTAGGTGCGGGGAAAAAAAAAAGGCCAGCAGAAGAAGGTGGCTTTCTCCTTCCGGTCATCTTAGGGAAATGCATAAGGAACCATGCGAGTTTTTAAATCCAATGTATCAAAACAATGACTGAAGTATCTGGAGCCCATATTTAGACGCTGAGCACGGGGTCGACGATCAAGAGGTCGCACGGGAACGTTGTGACATGGTAACGCACGAGGTAAAAGACGGTGCCTTTTCCATCCTGCGGGAGATAAGCACCATTAGCCGGCCAGAAGCGTGCTCGAACGATTGTCTCTGTGCGCGCTTTCTGCTACTCAACATCACAGCCTCGACGCGATAGCGAAAGTTGTCGTCGCGGAAGTGCTTGTTGCACATGCGACTCGTAGCTGATGGCTGCTTGCCGGTTCTTAGCTCCGCAACCCACGCTTCACGCAGCTACTTGTCCCACGGGCACCGTTGCAGGCTTACACCAGATTCCGCTGCGTATATCCGGCACTGTGGCACCGAGCAGTAAGAGCAGCATGTTCATCGCTTTCTGAGGTAGCCACTACTATTACAATGGGTTCAGTTATGTTCAAAATGCGAGAAAACCTCCGCATTCGAACAGACCACCACGCAGGCGGAGCTGTCGACGCGGCCGCTGAGACCGCGTGATCCTTCCAAGCACGTCACGCCGACAGTGGCGTCGGCGTTTCCAGTGGTGGCCCTCGAGGCACATTCAAGGAGCATGGCAGTGAATACAGAGTTGGGATGTAGATGGTTGTTGGTTGTTTTATTAAGTCAAAGTTGATGTCAAGGTTGCAAGATGCTCTGTTTTGTGCACTGTTGTGTGACATATGCTTAAAGGGCCATGACACGGTCACCCAACAATTTGTGATTTTCAGCGAAAGCTAGAAGTACAGGGTCTATTATGCCTATACGTATATGAAAAGTGGGCTGTTATAAAATATTTCAGTGCAAAACAGTCTCTAGAAGTTGCCGGCTGTAAATCCCGCCCACCACCGGTGACCACCATTTTGCCATGCGCCTGTGACGTCATGTGCAGCAAGGAGCAGTGCCGTCGTCGTCTACCACAGTTTCAGCCACTGCATATTGTTCAATTTCGGTGTCAAGCAGAAGAAAGCTCAAATATCTCGATTTCATGTGTAGCTGATGACTGAACAATATCGTTCGCCAGAATGCAGACACTTGCACAGCCAGCTGCTAGTTACTCCACGGCTGCTCGTGAGTGCGCCAGTGTTGCCAGACTCTCAGGCCATTCGCGTGTTTGTAAAAATATTCAATAATAAATCAAGTGCTTGACCAAATGCGCTACAATTTCACCAGCTTATTTGTGAATGCTCAAGGATTAACCCGCATAGCACAGATTATGATTGAAAGGGTGTCATGGGCCCTTTAAAATTGATTTTAAATATATTTAAGCTATATGTGTTGTTGATATTTGTTATAAGGAGCAGTGCAGTATTGTCAATAAGGCACAATACTGTGTTGTAAGGGTGCTTATAGGCCCTTGAAATTGAAAAGCACATTTTAGAGTCCTGGAATTTTAAGTTTTTTCCCTTGAAAAACATTGACTTTCTTTGCAAATGCTGTTCTAATATTGACTCTGTGACCTGCTGTTTATGGTGGATAAGTCATTCATCTTGCAAAATCTCCATTTTAGAAGCTATGGGCCAGTGGGTGTGCACAATCTCCTGCTTCGTAAGACTTGCACAGTACACGAAACCGCACTGTTGACCAAGCCAGATGCATATTGGCACTCGGGGATGGCTCTCCTATAGTGTTTACCCTGCCTTCATGCATTGTCCTATCATTACTTTCTTTTCCTGTTGTTTGCCTTCCCTCAATTTTTCTCTCAACTTGCGTCCTGGTGACTAGACACCACCTCCAGCATTTATGCTACTTTTTCTGCTCCATCTCGTACTGGCAGCTAGTTGGAAAATAAAAAAATATGTTTGAGAGTCAGACACCAAAAAAGTTATAAAGCTGCTTATGTTTAGTGGTTAGCTCCACTGAGTGGTAGCATCCATGCATAGCGTTTTTTTTTTCTTGTGTATGAAGATGGTGATTGTATATAGACAGTGAACTGAGAAGCTGGCCGTGCTGACATAAGTCCATTTCTTGTAAGATTTAATCCATATCAATACTGTTATGACCGGTGCCTGGCCAGACAGAGGAGTGGCGTTCCCTGTTCTACGAACAGGTCTCCGAGGGGCTGCTGGCCCGCTGACAGACGTTCAAAGACGTGTATTGTCCTTCCCAGCCGGGAAGTGAGGCGCCATGCAGTCCGACGCGCAAGGTGTTCGGCGAGACGATCGCAATGGTTTTCGGTCGCGACACCTTTCTTGAGGGGACAACGAGAGCGTCGCCGCGGATGACAACCCGTTCCGCTAATTGCGTGTCGAGCGGCGGACCTTTGATGCGCCACGAAGTGCGGAGCGTAGAGCCCCTCATCCTGCGGCCTTCTCACGCCACCACCTTGGTGCCACTAGTGCAATGCTGTGGCAACACCCCTGTCAGGCACGTGGACCTGGGCGGGTGTGGGCGGCACTGTCGGAAGTGGCATGTGTCGTGTGATTGGACAGCGCAATTTGGAGCTGTTCCCCCATCTAGGGATCTGGGGAAAAGAGACTCTTTATAATCAGCCCCTGCGGGCTCCCTGAGAGATTATGAGGATTCGAGAAGATTCGGAGAGCTTCGACACAGGCCTTCGACGAGATCGTCACGATGTAGCGAAATCTTCGTCTTGTATCACGAGATGTTCGCCCTGTAAATAACGTAATTAAACCGCAGTTCAGTTTCCCTTCAGCCTCTTCATGCTGCCTCGGCATCTTCCTCCCGGGTCTCCGGTGCCTGCAAAGGCTGGTCGCAACAACTGGGGCCAGCGGCGGGATACCACGACCTGTGTCTCGAGCTGTGACACACCCCGGGTCGCAACAATACTCAAACTCGGAAGATGCTTGATGCCTGTCAGTCAAAAAAAGTATTCAAGTATCAAATTGTCATCATGAGAGGATAAAAAAAAATTGAAGCAGTCAATTGCTGTTTGACTCCTTTAGCAGATCGCTACATAAAAAATGGGCAGGAGTCATATGGTATAATCTTCATAGTGAAGCTGAGCAGCTTGCCAGAACTAAATAAAAATAAAAGAACTGAACAACATTACCTGGCTAAAACAAGGGATGTTCCAGCAGCTTCGTTAAGGGAGCCCTGCAGCACTTTTCCAATTAATAAAATAACCTCATTACTGAAGCTTATTGCTTCACAAATCGATTGCCACAATTTTTTTTTTAATCTTTCAATTACGAGTGGAGTTAAAAGGATTTGTTTCACTGTTTAAGTGTTTTTTTTATCTTCTTTCGTGTCGATGAGTGTGCTGGAAGTTACTGAGTGTGGGGGGATGACAAAAGGGCAAGAAGCTGTCAGCGCTTATCATGAACTTGAGCATTCTTCTTTTTTCTTGAAATGTGTTCACTCATGTCCGGTGCGATTCTTGTGCACGCTACTCTTACTGCTGGGTAGTTTAGTGGGCCACGAAGTGCAGCACTGAATCGTGATGTCGGTGATAACTAAGAAGCACAAGAATTCTTGATTATGCGTAATCGGCCAAGCTCTGCGAGTACCTGGTGTGCGCTGGTGTTGTCCTGCATCAGCTTGACCAAGGGATAGAGCCAAATCGAGGTGACGTATTGTCAGGTGAATTCAGTTAGCTAAACACCAAGTCGGGCCTGTAGCCAGGCATTTTTTTTTCGAGGGGCGCCCACTTGCTGAAGGCCTTGACTAGTTTAGGAAAATACCTATTTCCATTATTTATTTTTGGTAAAACATCCCCCCCTCCATCATAATTTGGGGGGGTAGGGGGGGGCTTAGGGCCCTGGCTACGGGCCTGCACCAAGCGATGTTTGGTAAGGTGTATTGCTCATGAGGTGTGTAGAAGAGACAAAGCATGCAATGGCAAGCGCACTGGTGTTTTTTGGAAACTATGACACGCCGTAGTGTGTACTTCGGTAGTGGGCTCAGT
Organism: Rhipicephalus appendiculatus; assembly: GCA_030522465.1. Taxonomy (NCBI): domain Eukaryota; kingdom Metazoa; phylum Arthropoda; class Arachnida; order Ixodida; family Ixodidae; genus Rhipicephalus; species Rhipicephalus appendiculatus. The sequence goes on from JALIZH010032972.1 coordinate 232,494, forward strand.
ACAAGACAAGTGACCAGCGGAAGCACAGAGTGTTTGAAATGGCATAGGTGTTGTCTGCAAGGGATCTGTGGTGTTTGAACTTGGCTCTACACACAAGCTTTGTAATGTTTGAGGCCACTTATGACATTCAAAACTAACTGAAACAAACGAGGCACAAAGGCTATGATGCCGAAAAGGCAGCGGGAGATTTTTGCTCATGCGTGCACCTTACTTGCTGCATTCAGCAGATGACCGTTGTCATCTGATAGCAGTGTTTGCTCTATGGAGAATGTGCTTTGTCACCAAGCATGAGGGGCAGTTTAGGACCCCTTTAGTGTTGTGATGTTTTGCACATGTTAGGAACTTGAAATGTGAGGTCATTCGAAGATTACTTGAAAAAGTGTTGCAGGGCCCCTTTAATGCAGCTGCTGGGGCATCCCTTGTATTAGCTAGGTAATGTTCCTAAGTTTACTTCAAAAAAGTCTTTGGCAAACTGTTCGGCTGCACTATGAAGGTGATGTTGTGTGACTCTTCCACGTGGCACCTTCATGCTCTGCTTGTAAACTCTATTTGCTGCGTACAACAAAGTAATTTGACTGAGCTGTTGATTGCAGTGTTTGCTGTTCGTCGAATTTTTTTTTTTCACTATTAAGCATGAGGGGTAAAGACCCCTGGACCGCTTTAATGTTGTGAAGTTCCGTGCATGTCACAAACTTGTCATACTGGACATTTCTAATGTGATAACACTATTCCTAGTGTTTTGAAACATTGTTACTGCAAAATATTTCTACTTGGCATGCTGCTCTGCATCCTTGGAAAGCCTTTTACAGGGACTTGAATGCTTATGAATTTTGGCTTTTGAAAACTCAAGGAAGCCTGTTTTTTGCATTTGCTTTCATTGTTTTTATTGCTTTTTTTGCTCAATTTTCAACATTTACACTGATTTGCTTGTGGTTTTCCTTTAAAAGCATATCTTAAGCACCCTGCAGATAGCACATTGTGTGGACCTCTTGTGATAATAATTTATACCCCTGATTTTTTTTTTTCTTAACACAGGCCTCCAATGAGGATGAGTCATTTGTGGGTTGTGGTCGTGGTGGCCGTGGAGCACTTCTCATGGCTGCCTTGCAGAAGCAAGCCAGGCGCCCTGGCTCCGATAGCGCTGAACAAGCACCTCCCACGGTACACTGTTTCTGACCTGTTCACGTGTTCTTGCAACTTTATTAGGGTATCGAAAAATCTAGTGAGATTTTAATGCTATATTTTTTTTTTTCAGCATGCCATTGTTTTTAAAAATTGGGCATACTGTGAGGTGAAAATCTACATATGGTCCGTGAGAACAAGTAAACCCTCCTAGCATATGTGAAAGCACAGCACATTTGAGTGCATAAGATGATTCATGCGTGACAGTGTTTAATCTGTGTTCACTGAGTTCATAATTGCAGCTAAGAAAATTGTTGAATTATCAGTTTTGTTAAGCTGGGATTTTCTCCAGGTAAAAGTTACCTTGCAGGTTTCTAAAACAGACCTGCTGGATAGCATGCTGTTCAGCAAGTATTTAGGAATGCAGTCATGTGAAGAACTTTTCCAATGAAACTATGGGATAATGAATGTGTTTGTGTATGTGTGTGTGCTGGAGGTCGCATCACGAGCTACGTTTTTTAGGAGCCTTCTTATATCTGTGAGGACTGAGCTGACGATTGTGTAACGTTACGTGTGAGTGGTGGAAGGCACCAGAACACTTCCTGCTCATATTCAGCTTGAGACCCAGCTCGCGTGGCAATGCTGGCAGAGTGAGTCTTTCTGTTACTGTTAATCCTTACTGTTGTGTGGATAGTGCGACTCCATGAATGTTCGTAATCTTGGCTTAAACTTTGTTCGCTGACGATTGTGGCCCTGCATGGCCGTGCCAGCCCACTTACTACTAGCCAAAAGCATTTCATCTCTAGAGTTTTTGCCCTGCAAGTGATAATGTGCCCTGTCTTGTTCTTGCTTTCATGCGTCTTCTATGAAACAGATGCTTTGCCAGTTCTGTCTGTATGCCCATTCCTGTATGAGCCTTTGGCTTGCAGTATAAATATATATATCAATAAATAAATGTTGTAGAACCTTGCCGATACGTTTTTCAGGGGACCATATAAAACGTAGGATACAGGAAATGCAATAGTCGAAAGAGAAACAACTATTGTGCAGTGTTGGCTGGTGCCTTTTTTATGACCAATCAGCAAGAGCCAAGCACCTGCTGTGTTGTGCTAGTTGGGCTAGTTCGTACGAATTACTGACTTGAGACTGACGTTTTCTGCGCTAATTATACAACTGCAGTGCTGTGTGGCGCTAGCCCTTATCACTTAAGCGTGCATTTATTCTAGACAAATTTGCAGTGAAAGCATGGGTTCCGAGATATGTATTTGCAACTTGTGTACGATACATATGATGCCAGCAGTTAACTATAGTTGGGTGCAACTTTAGAAGGCAGCGGCATTTTCCCCTCAAAGGTGGATGCACACGAGCCTCCACCAATAGGCGCGCACTTCAGGTGACGTCATGAGCCGGACGGCTGGTGACCCCGCCGACGGAGAACATGCTGCCATCGTTGCTCTCAGCTCTGCACGCAAACAACTGATCATAGGCAGGACGTTGCTTTTTTTTTTCTTTTTTTTTCTTTTTCTTTTTTTTTTGCGCTTTTGAGCGGGACTATTTCTTTAGTCGCGGAGACAATTGGCTGCTGCACTTTGGTCGTCTGGGCGGGGCCTCTCCTGTCTTCTAAAGTTGTACCTGACTATAAATTAAGGCTTTCGGGATCTGTGTTTCTTGTTTAGAGCTTGCACTTTGGCATGGACTCATCATCGGAGCTGCTTCCCGTGGTCTGATGCTGATTGCATTTCTCGCAAGTGTGCTGCTTTATGTGGCAATAGTTTGATCTGTTGGCTAAATCTTCACTGAGTGTGCTGGTGTGTGCAGTTAAAAGGAGGTGAAGCAAGGGCCACATTTTCGGATAATGATTTTCAGAAATACTTTTGTGAGGCGTTCGGCTGTATACGACTATGGCGGTCTCGCAGTGTGCCAGTCATGCCAGAAGCGTTATTGCTTAATTACGCTGGTGCATCCGGCTATAATCTTGCAAAAATATAGCCAAAAGTGATCACTTGCCAGGCGTAGGAGCCAACGCTCTCATTGGTTGTAGCAGCACTAAATTAACACGTACTGCGGGTACTTAAAAACCGCTTTGAACTGATCAGGTATGACTAAAATGCACCAGGTAATGCTGCACGGCTTTTTCTCAACTTTCTGTGTGATTAGAAATCGACGAACCCAGCCTTGAATGACATGTAAACAAGAAGAGAAGTTTTGACGACCACACACGCTGGGACTAGCAACAGTGTAATGAAATAACAGCTACTCAAAAGAAAACCATGACGCACATGTGCCATACATGATAACGTAGAAGTGAGAATGGTGGGCATGTGACAAACGAAGCAGAACCAAATTGTCCATGTGCCTTAAAAAACTGTGCAGATAAAAACGCAGCGCATGGCTCTTTCGAATTACGTTTCCCTAAAAATGTGAACTCGTGGGACTGTGATATGCCCCCTGCGATGACAATAGTGGCCCAGACAACTGATTTGTTTTTTTTATTTTGTTTTTGCTGAAAATTTAGCCTGCTTAATGATCGCACCTGTAAATGTGGATCAATTTTTTTTTTTGAAAAAAAAAAGTGCGGCCATAATGCGATTGATATTTTTTAAAATTTAGCTTCAGAGAGGCCTACCTTACCTAGTCCAGAATGCCTTGAGCTTGGACTACGTCCTGTGGCCTCGGAGAACACAAGGGCGCTGTTGCTGCTTCCATGCGCTAGCTGAAGCAAAGGGGCAGTGTGTGTTTACCTTGGCAGTGAAGCTTGCCTCTTGGGGGGCATGGTAGCAGGACTGTTCAATTTATTTTAACATGTTCTATGATGAGCCTATTTGAAAAATACTTTTGATTAAAGAAACCCCAGATGGCACCAGCTTCCAGTGCTTTACTGACATTTGGGAATTGTTCCCTTAACATGATTTCTATCGACAAAATGAGTTCAATTCTTCTTCCTGCACCGCATCCATTTATGACAGGCTGATAGCCCTGATTCAGGCCGTGGAAGCAGTGCATCGTCATCAAGCCCCGATTCAGGGAGATCAAGCGGTGCGTCGCTGTCGCCCACAACGGAGTCGCCTGGTGTTTCTCCGGTGCCGACGATGGGCCGTGGAGCCATTCTTGGGAGCATGATGGCACGTCAGATGACCCCAAGCCCTTTAGGATTGCCAGCAGAGCAGGCAGCAGCCAGAACAGGTGGAGTACTCCATTGCGGTTTTTGTGCAGTTGGTGTTTTTTTAATGTGCCCTGATAGCGACTGTTAAAAGGGTACTGACACAAAATTTCGCAGCTGAGATAGCCTGCAGGATCGATTCCCGTGAACATGCGTATATAATCTGCAAAGTATCGACAGCGAATATAGCTTGGAAGGTATTTTACAGCAATTTTGAAGTTTGAATTTTCGAGGTATTGACACCATCAAAAGGGACCCCCATGGGGATGGACCCCCCTTACTTCCCTCACGTCACCATGCTGAAGTCAATAAAACAAGTTATGATGACAATCATAGCCGCCATTTTTCTTTTGCCGCGTTTGTTCCAGCAGTCGATACTTTTCGGCGGCTGCTCGCAAGTCCGCGGCGCACGCGTTAAAAGTTTTCTGTTTGGAGACACTGCTGTCCTGTTTCCTGTTCGAAATGACTTGTTGATGCGGACCGTGCGGAAGTGCGTCACAGTTCTGTGTGCTGACGTGGTTCTCAGCACACAGAACTGCATACGCTAGGTGGTGATAGTTGTGCCCGGTGGCTTGTCGTTTTTGGAGCTCTATCAAATGATGGCTTCATCGGTCATTTCTTCGTGCACGATTACGTCTTCATCTGCGCAAATGAAGTTGTCGACGCTGAGGCCATCTGGAATTTCGTTTGCCATGGCAAAAAGTTTGCCCCATGCACTGGTCAGTGATAGAGACTGCTACGGCTCCACACACACGACCATGTGTGGCAGCAATGGGTATGCAAAGCCAACAAAGCCAACGAACTAAGCTCCATGTGGATGTGGATTTGGCTGGCGACAGTGATCATTATCATAGTCGCTAGGCTTTTTTTTTTTGTAAACAATGATGGCGGCGGCTGTTCAAGTGCGCTGATGTGATAGCATAGACCCTTTTCATAAACCGCAAGTGCGCTTCCCTGTGCTGCATCTTCGCCCTACTTATGGCGGCACCTGTCGTCCTTCAAGTGGAGAGCAGGTCCTAGTGGAACATGCCATCGCTTTTCTATCATGTGTGTTTATATCAAGAGAGCCCAGTGAACGTTTTCCGCACCATAGGGCATGCAAACTGCGCTTGAACACGCTGGTTGCAGTAAGTGACCAGCTGCCGTTAGTAAGGCAAACTGCATTGCAGGAAAGCTAGCTTTACAATTACAAAAAGGGTCTATAGCACAATTTAAGTGTACCACGAATGCACTTGAGCAATTTTTGAATGCAGTTAATGTTAAGAGAGTAGATTTGCGCACTCTCGTTTAAAGAATTTCGTTAATGAGGTACTGCGGTAAAAATATGTTTCGTAGTCGTGAGTTACGAAATGCAACTCATGAGTTACGAAATGACTCCTATGGGCATTCTCCTGTGCTCCGAAAATATTTCGTTGCGGTGAGAATTTCGTTCCCTCAGGATTTCATTATCGCGGGTTTCGACTGTACTATCGCGCTCAGTATGAGCTACATCGTGGGAGCGCGTGGCCAAGAGCACTGTAAGGTTGTACAGTGGCGCCGATCGTGACATAACTTATCATAGTTATTAGGGAAGCGTTTAGCTGTTTCTTTGAGTGTGCATTGCCTCGCCTTGCTTTCACACTCTCCCTCATTTTGCCCTGTCATGATGTCAGCTTCGAAAATGATAACTGCTGCTATGGCTTTGACACACAGACTTCGAATTTTTCTTCAGTAAAGCTAAATAAATGGCAAAACGTTCCTTCAAATAAAGGAGGGCGAGGGTGAAAGCAAGCAATAGGGAGTGATGTGCACTCGCAGGAAGAGGCAAACTCTCTTCCAATAGCTCGAAAATATGGCACGATTGGCACCACTTTACAGCCTTGCAGAGCGCTGGGCCACGCGGTTGCGTGACATAGCTCATACTGAGCGTGATAGTACTCTCATTCTAGTATGAAAGTATGCAGCTTCTATAGACTATTTTCCGCAAGACATCTGGGCGCCGCCATCTTGGGCTGTTAAGCCGATGTTTTCTTGTTTTTGTACATTGCGACGTGAATTAATAAGGCCATGAAACATCGGAAGCACCAAACCAACGATTTTCATGCGTATCCGTCTACCGTAACACAGTTTGTTTGGTTGTTAAAGATGCAGAACACAAAGGTTAACAGCCAAATATGGCGGCACTCAGACCCATCCGTAAAATAGTCTATAGTGGCTGGATACCAGTGTATTGACAATGCCACAAGTATTGGCGTTGTTGGCATGTTGAAATGAAAACTGTTCGCTTTGATCTCTTATTAATTGTAATTGTAAACTGCTATACACGATTGTCGTTACTTTTATAATTTAATGCTCAGATTAATCTGTTTTATATCATTTCTGCTGCAATTACCCGGTATTTTAAATATACGTCGACTCCCACTATGACGAAGTCCACTACAACTAAATTTTCGCCACAAGTAATTTTCGATTCCCCATCAGCCACGCATAATTAACAACGTGAAAAATGTCTCGTCACAACGAATACTTTTCCTGGATACATTCGCTTCAACGAAGTTTTCACAAATAGTACAATCGATCCCGCATATATCAAACTCGGATACAGTAAAAGCTCGTTAATTCGGATATCTAGGGACCGAAAAAAAAATGTCCGAATTAACCGAATGTCCGAATTATCGAATGGTCGAAATGAACACAATAAATGCAAGAGTTTTTTCAACATACCTTTACTTTACAGAGTAATCGCGGATGCTTGTCTGTTTTCGAGCAGAAAATCGCGCGGACACAATTTTTCTGAGCCCTTCAAAGTGCTCAGCAGCTCGCATGCTTTCTGCAGTGCCAAAACAAAATTCTTCAAGCACGACGAGGGCATGCAAAATTTCTACTTTGGTGGTGAAGTCCTTGGCCTCGTACTTGGGCTGCTTCGCCGGCGTTACCATCGGCGGACAGTGTGGTCACACGAGAACTCGGCACAAAAGCACCAGCAACGATCAAGCTAAAGGAGCCGTACTGAATCGTTCCTCGATAAAACGGCGTTCAACGATGCAGCACGCCAACTCCCGGGGAACAAAGGAACAAAACGGCACTGCCAAACCCACACGCGAAGAAAAGGCTTTCAACCAGTCTCAAGTCAAGCCAAGTCTTTAATTGATGTCCATGGCGATGCTGCGTTTGAGCTTCACTTTTGTTCCGAATTGTTCTTTTTTCGTTTTCGAGCCTCGCCAGTGGCCCGAAAGTCGCCGAATTATCCGATTTGCGGTCAAATCTGTCTGAAATAACGAGCGCCCAGTCTCGTAGAGTGATGCGTATATTTACAGGGACCAGATTACGTGTCCGAATTGACCGATTTTCCGAATTAACGAGAGTCGAATTGACGAGCTTTTACTGTATATCGAATTATTGCCTATGTCGCACAGTTGAGAAATCCCCTTGAATTTCCCATGCAATAGTATGGGGCTGGTGCACATGTATATCGAACTCCCGCACAGCGAGACATCCACTATACTGTACGCTGCGCTGTGCTGAAGCCCAGAAAGTACATTTGTCCCAAGAAATATTTATCATTTTTAGGCCACTTTCTAACAAGTTCCAATCCCTCTTCACGAGCAGGTGACGAAAAGGCGGTGTTACATTGCGTTGATCTGGTTCCTTGAGCAGCGCATGTGAGCGCGGCGATTTGTTTGATGCGCGATCTGCAGGTTTTGACGTGCGGGCATAGTGTTTTTCAAAAAGACCGATTGCCAAGGGCACCAAAATGAGAATGAAGTGACTCAGCGACCTCGTTGCCATGTTCGCATTCCCTTCATTGTGTGTTCGCGCACGATGGTATGCGGACCCAAAAAGCATGGCCTTCGAGATGCACAACCTCGTGATGCTTTTGGGTGTTTTCGGTTTTAAAACTCGCATCTCAGAGGCTATGCTTTTCTTGCTTTTTACGCCAAAGCAGTGGCTATCTGCTCCTTTGTTGTTTGTGAACAACATATGGGCAGCGTTGTCTCTTGTGACTTGGGCACTGTATTTACACGAATGTAAGTCGACTCCAATGTAGGTCGACCCCCCCCCCCCCCCCCCCCAAAAAAATCGCTCGGCAAAAAAAAAAAAAAACAAATCGTTTTGGTTTTGATTCTAAATCGACCCCCCCCAACATTGGATTGTCAAATTTTAAAAAATGGGTCGACCTATATTCGTGTAAATACGGCACTTCTCGATTCGTTTGATAAATTCTTATTCTGAAGCCGCACTAAACATGGACCCGCCTGAAGCGATAAAAACGATGACTGGTAGCAACTTCAAGTACAGTCGACGTCCGATTTCCCAGACCCCCCAAGGGACCGCGAAAATGTCCGGGAAAATCTGGCTGTCCTGAAAAACGAATGCACGCGAAAATGCACCTTTTCTTTATAGGTATTTTTCACTGACAAAGAGGGTCACGGCCGGAGTACTAGATTCCCATTGCAATTCAGCGAATGCGTCGTTTAGGTGGCTCTGAAAAGGGCAGTTTATAAAAAAAAAAAAGAAAAAGAAAAAAATCCGACGCAGCTGGCGCTACCTCATTGGTAAACACTGGCACAAAAAAAAAAAAAGGTCACTTATTTTCTTTTGCACGGCGTTCCACTTGCCCGCGATGATGTCTGCCTCAATTTCAGCTAACGTCATGCTGTCTCTGTGCACCGATGACAGTGTCATCAGCGCTCGCGTCAACTCCGAGCTCGTCGGCTTGTAGGCGCTGCCTCTTTGTTCTTGGTGTCGGAGTTGTCGGTATCCTCAGTAACTTGGCGAGTGATTTCGTCATCGGTCAATTCCGCACAAGGCTCGAGGTATTTGTCATTGCGGTGGAAGCAGTTGGCGCCATCGCTGTCAATGGCGAATTCGTTTGATGAAAGGCGCAGCACCAAACAGCAGCGAATGCTGAAGATCGGGAAACGTGAACGCTGAAGATAGCGTGCAGCAGCACACGAGCGCACGATCTACAGCAGAGCTGACCAAACAATAAGTGAATGAACACGTTTGGCGGGTTGGCTAAGCTACGGCTGGCAACGGATTGGCGTGCGCTAGATTGCGGCAGTTGCGGTACCGGTGGTACGGTAGCCGCGGCGCGGTGCTGCTGGCTACACCTGTTCCGGCGGTGCGAGTACGGTGAGTTCGAGGATATGAGAAAAACCAAAATGGCAGCATTGATGGTGACTTCGGGTCTGCGATTAGTGGTAAAAAGTCCGGAAAATCGGATGGCGAAGGCTATGAACGTCCGAAAGTTCTGGCTTTTTTTTACATTGACTCTATGGGGGAACTTGACGGTGCCGCAGATGAGTCCCGGAAATCAGGGCATGTCCAAAATTTCGGGCATCCGAGAAATCGGACGTCGACTGTAAAGCACCGCCGTGAACTGTTACCTAATTGGCTTTGGTGCCAGGTGACTTCGGGTGCGTCATGACCGCTGACAACGTCGTATGGTGAATTTTGCGACACCATCTCGGACGTGAGTATAACAAGCGACTTCATCAGTGCAGATGACGACGTAGCTGTTTCTGACTGCATCGATGCCGAGATAATGGCCGACGTTGGCGGTGCCATGGAAGCGGACCCGTGCGGTTTTGAAGATGTCAACGCCACCGCTAAATAACCTCTTACCGCGCTACAGAGCTTGCGTGAGCATTTATTGTCAATCACCGCTGTTGTTGCCGACGGTGCTGAATTTGCTTATTTGGAAAGCTTCAATGATATTGAGGATGACTTGATGAGCTTGACGGCGCGAGAAGCAAGACACGTTTGCGGACTATTTTCATGCAAAATAAAGTGTGGTAACTTGCAAAAGAAGAGGTTTTCACCTTGTTCTTCAGCACACTGTGATCGAATCGTCGTGTTAGCACGTGTTACGATTTCCAAAAACTGTTCTGAGGCTTGCAATGCTTTAATTTAAGCCTTAAATACGCATATTTTGTGTTTCGAATTATCGATATATCGAACTACAGTTGATCCCGGATATATCGAACTCGGATATATCGAATTATTGGCTATATCGAACAGTTGAGAAATCCCCTTGAACTTCCCATGCAAAAGTATAGGGCTGGTGCACGCGTATATCGAACTCCCGCACGGCGAGACATCCGCTATATCGAACGCTGCGCTGCACCGAAGCCCAGAAAGTGCAGTTTTCCTAACCAATATTGATCATTTTTAGGCCGCGTTCCGATCCCTTTACGCTCGATGGTGACGAAAAAGCGGTGTTATTCCATAGCGTTGATCTGGCTTGTTGTGCCGCGCATGTGAATGCAGCGGTATGTTTGATGCGCGATTTGCAGGTTTTAACGCACGGACATGGTGTTTTCAGAGGCCGATTGCCGAGGGCGTCAGAATGAGAATGCGAAGCTACTCGGCGGCCTCGTCGCAATGTTCGCATTCCCTTCCGTTCGCGCACGACGGCATGCGGACACGAAAAGCATGGCCTTCGAGATCCGCAATCTCGTGACGTATTTTTGTCGTTTTTGGTTTTAAAACGCACATCTCGGAGGCTACGCTTTTCTTGCTTTCTGCGCCAAGTTACAAAGCCACAAGTGCCATCGCTATCACCAACATGTCGACTGTTGGGGCGTGGGTCGTTTGTTGTTCGTGGGCAGCGGTGTGCGGTGTCTCTTCCGGCTTGTGTACTTCTTGCTTCGTTCCTGTACTGATAAATTCTTATTCGGGAGCCGAACTAAGCATTGACCCGCTTGTGGCGATAAAAATAATGACTGGTGCTTGGAACGACGTCTAAAGCACTGTCGGGGAACTATTTCCTAATCGAATTTGGTGCCAGGTGACGACTTCGGTTGCCGCTGACAACGGCTTTCGGTGCCTCAGTGAATTTTGCGACTTATTAGCATTTCCCTGGCGCTATCTCGGACGGGAGCGCAGCTATCGACTTCATCAGTGCGGATGACGACGCAGCTGTTTCTGAGAGCATCGATGCCGAGATAACGGCTGACGTTGCCGGTGCCCGCGGAAGTGGACCCGTGCGGTTATGAAGATGTCAACGCTGCCGCTGCCTCCAATAACCATTTACCGCGCTACAGTGCAATCACCGCTGTTGTGGCCGACGGTGCTGAACTTGCTTATTTGCAATGATACTGAGGATGACTCGATGAACTTGACGGCGTGCGAGAAGCAAGACACGTTTACGGACTATGTTCATGCGAAATAAAGTGCGGTAACTTGCAAAAGAAGTTGTCACCTTGTTTTTTAGCATAATGTTAGTGAACTGTAATGTTAGCGCATGTTACGATTTCCGAAAACTGTTTCGAGGCCTGCAATGCTTTAATTTAAGCCTTAAATATGCATATTTTGTATTTCGAATTATCGATATATCGAACTATTTCGCGATCCCCTTCGAGTTCGATATATCCGGGATCGATTGTACTACCACATAACGAAAAGGAACTTGCCTAGGATTGCCGCGAAATTTCGCTACCAACTTGGCCATTTCTTATTGGCTCGTGACTTCCATAGTGGTGCGGCCGCATCACAACACCTGTCTGCATCGGAGACACGCTTTCTGCCACCACATAGACAACCCGGTAAATTTTTTGCCATTGAGATGCTCGGCGACAGATTGCTTATCCACCATGATGCTGCCGGTGGGTTTGATGCTCGTGCGGGCCGCAGTAGAATCGTTCAAGAACTCCCGCCATGTTTCTGACATCGCGCTTAAAACAAAACTACCGCTCGTCGTCACTAGCCCTGCGATCATGGATGACAACCACGGTGTTATGAAGGCACATGCGCGGCCAGCGCGCACTTAGTCCAAGCTTAACTATACCCGGTGACAACTTTTCTTGACATCACTGTGGAAGCTACACAACCAAAGCACATGCCTGCTACCACGCCAAAAAAAATTGTACTTATGTTTACCGATAAGTTTCTCATTTGCCTTGCTCAAATAAAAAAACTTCCCCATCTCCCGCTAAAGGGAACCATGTGTGGATGCGAAGCAGCGGGGAGATAATTAGCTTGAGCGGGAGGAACGTCGCCGCTCTCGTTCCACGGCAGCGGTCCGGGCGCTCATCGCGGCGCTGCACAGGAGAGAGAATGAGGCGTGTGCGCTCCGTCATTTTCATACCGCGGAACTACCGTGGCGCCCCCAGCGGAGTATGCAGCTGTCGCACCGCCTGTCGTGTGCGCCGCTCCGTAGAGGATTCCTAGAGGAGAGGACAAGGGGGGGGGGGGGGGGGGACCATAGGAGAGGAGAGAGAGGGGGGAAAGGACGCGCATGCGCTGTTGGGAAGTGGGACGCTGGAGCCGCTCCGTAGAGTAGAGGATTCCTAGAGGAGAGAGGGGGAGAGGACGCGCATGCGCTGTGGTGGTGTGGGACGCGAGAAGGAGGGATGGACTAAGCTCCCTCCAAACACATGCAAGCAAGATCAAGGAATGGGGTCAACCTGGGCGACAGACACCACCTGCCTAACCATTGCTAAGCAGCCTCTCTGTGCTCTCGGCCATGACTCTGATGACTGTGGTAGCGGTTGACGGCCTTCATATTACTACAGTGTTCTGGTTCGCATATTGGGTGCTTCCCTACTTCATGAAAGTGGCCGGATGCGGGACGCGGGACGGACATAGCTCCAAGGAAGCATCTAATATGCTTTATTTATAACAGTTGTGGGAAATTGTTGGTAAAATACAGTTATTGTTCACCTTGCAAGAATGCTTTCTTTTTCTCTCCATTTCTTAGACAGCACCACCTTTTGAGCCCACCCGTTTTCCAAGGCAACATGGCGTCTGTGACGTCAGTGTGCGGCCGCAAACCCGCTGTTTAGGTCTGCAAGAAAAATGTACTCGTAATAGGACACTGAACAATCCAAAAATTTCTCCTGTTCATAATTTTCATGTATACGCGTTAACGATGTGAGCGAGCAAAACCGAAACCAGCCGCAAGCTGCCGTACTGCGTGCGGAGCAACACGAATGTGTGGAAGCCCCGCCTCCGTAGCCTTCGCTCCAATGTCAAGATAAGTTGTCGATGAGTATAATTCTGCTGCAACCGCTGCGAACACAAACGCGGTCGTGTCGATGCGATCACGGGCAACCACAAAAGCACGCGTGCATACAACGCACACCAACTCAAATCAGGGCTGCTTGCCGCAACGCTGCAGACAAAACCGCGTCGATGCAATCACAGATAGCAATGACTCAGTTCTGAAGGTACGTGCACGGCCAGCGTGCACAGATTGAAAACGGAACTACCATTTGTCGCAACCGCGGTCGCTATCGTCGCGGTCATTGATAACGAATACGCTCCGAAAGTACGCAGCTAACGCAGCCGGAGATTGAAGGCAATAAAGCCGTAAAATGGCACGAAGCGTTACGCCTTTCCTGTCATTCGCTTATGGCTATGGTAGTGTGTAGCTTCGGTGCTTAAGCTTTCAATTTGCGTCTAGTGAAGCTTTGGCACGCTCGTTCGCGGTGCTGCACGCTTGGCACGCTCCAATAGTCGTCTGTATATTGTATTTTCTCATGTACAACCCGCTCCAGCATATAGCCGGCACACCTGACTGCAAACTCGTATTGTTGCAAGGCCGCCTTTCTTGCATTACCGTTAAGGCACACCGTGAAGCCAACTTGCGCACCGAAATTCTCGTATAACCCGCACCCCCCAAGTTCACATCCAAATTTTCTGTGTATTTTTGTGCGTGCTTTTTGCGAGAAAATACGTTCACTTAATGTGCGGCCAGGTACGTCTGAGTTGACGAGAGTTAAGCGAAACAGCGACTTGGTTTAGATTGACAAACTGCACTCTGAGAACTCTAATGCCATATGTTTCACTATCATAAGTTCATTATTAGCGAAGAAAATCAAGGTTGAAATTTTATTTTTAAATTTGGCGCCGATATCTGCGAGCGTGACGTCTAAAATTCTAAATTTATTTTTCGTTTTTTCGCGACATTGGCTCGATGAAATTTTCTGAAACTTCGTATGCTAGGTCTATGGCACCCACAGATGACAATGCACCTCATTTTTATCGATTAGAAGCTACGTAGGACTCTGTAGACGCCTTCAGAATCTATGACGTCACGGTGTTTGGTGCGGGAATCTCAAGGTGGCGTCTCCACCCGCATTTTCTTTTCGCGTGTTTTCTCGCTTAGCAAGCGTCGTGTCGCGGTAAGAGTGGTGTTTACGGGATTGTGAAATTGTACTTATCTAACACGCGAAAAATCGTTTTGCCCTTTAGTGTCCCTTTAATGCATGTGCTTGCTGGGACGGGACCAAAGGAGGGCCGTGAGGCTAGACCTGCCGGTCCCCACAGGGGAGTAGTTGGGTGGCGTGGGGCAGCCTCAGCGTCTGCACTGGATTATAATAAAGTTGTATTCACTCTATCACTCACTCATCAGATCTTTCTGAATTTTGTGGTCTATAGATGAAATTTCGCTACTACGAAATTCCGCGACAATGAACTTTTTCAAGTGCGTCCCGTCAATTTCGTTGTAGCGAGATTTGACTGTATAGCTCATTGTACTTAGTGTTCAATTACCATTTATCTGCTCAATTGTTTGTTGCAACCGGACTGAATATTGTACGTGTAATATGTTTAACAATAAATATTAATATTTATGAGATGCTTAAATGATGTTTTCAACTCCAGCAGTTCGGAATACAGTCGAACCCACTTATAACGATCCCAGATATAACGATCTATCGGTTATAGTGACCACATTTCGGTGCACTTAAGATTTTCCAATGCTACCCATTGAAACTGCGTCCACATATAGCGAACATTTTTGAAGGCCTCCTACTTTTACAACGGACACTTCCGACATGGTCGCGGTAAAAATATGGCGCATACGAAGTGAAAAAAGGTTGGAACAGGCATTCTAAAGCACAAGAGAGGCGTGCGCTCGCGTGCTCCGCTGTAGTTCACTCGCACGACAATGTCATAGACTGCGGCGAGCACTGCACGCAGGTTTCGGACACTGCGAGCAAGGTCCAGGCGTTTCTTCACTGGCAGAATGGCAGTGAGGAAAAGAAAAAACGAACAAAAACTTCCCCATCTCCCGCTAAAGGGAACCATGTGTGGATGTGAAGCAGCCTGGCTTGAGCGGGAGAAACGTCGCCACTCCCGTTTCGTGGCAGCGGCCCGGGCGCTCATCGCGGCACTGCGCAGGAGAGAGAATGAGGCGCGCACGCTCTGTCATTTTCATACCGCAGAACTACCGTGGCGCCCCTAGCGGAGTATGCAGCTGTCGCACCACCTGTCGTGCGTCCTGCTCCGTAGAGTAGAGGATTCCTAGAGGAGAGAATGGGGGGGGGGGGACCGTAGGAGAGAGGGGGGAGGGGACGGGCATTCGCTGCGGGGGAGTGGGACGTGGGAAGGAGGTACGGACAAAGCCGCCGCAAGCACATGCAAGCAAGATCAGAAAAACAGTTGTTCTTCGATTTGTAACGGTTGCTCTTCAACATCACCGTATGTGCAAAATTATATATTGTATGTGCTGTGGACTTGTTACGCTTGGAGACTTGTACCCTACGTGCTCTACATTAGACACCTCTAAGGGACAAGGAGTAGCCGGCGCCCTGTTTGTGCGTCAACATCTCCTTACACCACGGAATGGAGTCATTAGAACGCGGGCGCCGCTCCGTAGAGTAGAGGATTGCTAGAGGAGAGAAAGGGGGGGAGCGTAGGAGAGCAGAGAGAGGGGGGTGTGGGACGCGGGAAGGAGGGACGAACAAAAAGCCCCCGCAAGCACTTGCAAGCAAGATTAAGGAATGGAGTCAATGGGACGCGGGTGCCGCTAGGTAGAGTAGAGGATTCCTAGAGGAGAGAAAGGGGGGAGCGTAGCAGAGGAGAGAGGGGGGGGAGGGGACGCGCATGCGTTGTGGGGATGTGGGACGTGGGTGCCGCTCCATAGAGTAGAGGATTCCTAGAGGAGAGAAAGGGGGGGAGCTTAGGAGAGGAGAGAGAGGGGGGTGTGGAACGCGGGAAGGAGGGACAGACAAAGCCCCCCGCAAGCACATGCAAGCAAGATCAAGGAATGAAGTCGACGTGGGCGACAGACACCACCGGTAGTGCGTGTTATTCTTTGCTTGCACCCATCACCTGCCTAGCCATTGCTAAGAGGCCACTCTGTGCTCTCGGCCATGACTCTGGTGACTGTGGTGGTGGTTGACGGCCTTATTGTGCTACAGTTTTCTGGTTCGCATAGTGGTTGCTTCCCTACTTCATGAAAGTGACCGGACGCGGGACGCGGGAGGAATGGACACAGCCTCGAGCATAAGATGCTTCGCATCTAAAAAAGAGACAGCATGAAGCCTTGCGGTCAGCTGTCGCATGGCAACCTTTTCTGACGCCGTTCTCTGCATCCATGACCACCAACGATGAACCAAACAACGCCTTGGAGCGCAAGAAGCCTTAAATGCGACAAGCGATAACTTTTCGTGGCATAAAAGTTAGCTCCGACTGCCAGCTCGCCGACGCCACAACGTGCCACAAAAGGTGTTCTGTCTTTTCGGTAACAGCAGAGGCCGGTGCGGCCTATCAGTGATTACGACTTCCGCGCGATTGCGACGATGCCTTCACGGATAAAAGAGCAAAGGCGAGGTGGTGGCTGTCGAGGAACGTGCCATCATGACCAATCGCCGACAACTTTATCATAGTCATCTGCAGCCATTTGCTCGGCTGCGCATATGGTGTGCACCGTGCGGAGTAACGGCAGTGCAAGCATGGGATGCTGCTGTTCGCAAGTCCGCCACATCGTGCGTTGCTCGCAGTATTCTCGTTTTCGTCGTGCTGATCGAACAGGCTACTCGCCGCACCCGTGCACGGTCCGGAGTGAAGTGTGCACGAAGAACGCACAAACGTGGGCATACAGAAGACAGCAAACGGCCTGGCGATAACTGCATGAGCAGAGTAGGCGACTCGCTGCACGCAACTAGCCAGGGATGATCGGCTCCACATGCATGGCGGTACCGCGGTTTAGTAAAACGGCATCAGTTCACTGCATACCGTATTTACACGAATGTAAGTCGACTCCAATGTAGGTCGACCCCCCCCAAAAATTGCCCGAAAAAAAAAAATGCTCTAGTTTTGGTTTCGATTCTAAGTTGACCCCCCCAACATTGGATTGTCAAATTTGAAAAAATGGGTCGACCTATATTTGTGTAAATACGGTAGGTGGTTTAATTCACTCGTGAACACGCAGCGGGCGCTGCTTAACAAGGGAAAAGGCCTAACTTGTCACTGGAGGGATTGCTAGCACTTTTTGTTGAAAGTATGCAGAAAAAGAAAACCGTTTGGTCGCAAAGTGCACGTTTTGAAGGGCGAGTCCATATACAACGAACTACTGATATAACGACCACTTTTCGCGGCACTTTCGAGTTCGTTATAAACGGGTTTGACTGTATTTTGCCATTTGCTCTGGGAACATCAATAGCTGCTCCAAACTAGCATTTTTTTTTTTCTGCTCCAGAATGTGCTCCAAAAAGCAAAGTGTTGCTTCCACCACTGGGAAGCTGATAGTGGACTGGCGCTCATACTAGCCCATCAGTCTCTTCTGCTAATTTACAATTCCTGTTTTAGGTAACCTTTGCTTTAACACGTTTCTGTCTGTGGGAAAACTAGCATGTTTTGGGTCGTTCTATAAATATGTTTTTGCCATTAGCAGAACATCCGTTGTACTGAAGTACACAATACCACTTTAGAGAGGAATAAGTTCTCCTTATCCCAGTTTAGTTCCAATAAACACATTTATTAAATATAAGAAAATTAGTCACAGGAAATGTTTGTACAAAACTGTGGGGTGCACAAAAAATGTCAAGGTTACTTCACAAATACGCTGCATGAAAATGATTCGTTCAGGATGTACATTTTATACATCGAAAAACCATGCACTGCGTCAGCAAATCGTAACCTTTTATGCTGAAGGGCATGAAATCAATGGCTCACATGAAGTGCTCACATGGCACTGCAATCAGTGGTGTGGTGCCTAGGCTGACACCTGGCCATTTTCAATTATCTGTCAGTTCTCTTTTCTGAGAGGTCAACTGGGGCGCAGAATTTAAGTATGAAACCAATCATAGTAGAGGCAGTAGATCCATTTAAGGATCAATTCTATTTTAAAGATATCCATTTACTGAGAGTTACTGTAGTCGATAAGGCTATCACCGAGGATAGGTGCGGGCAGGAAAATGTGAAAAAGATGTTCCTGGGCATTTGCTTATGAATGTGTTGCCAATGGTGCTTCTGTTTGCAGGTGCCCCACAGATAACTGGGAGAGGTGCAGCACTCGGGCGCAGTGTGATGCAAGCACCAGTTGGGAGGGGCATGGCAGCAGCTCGGTTACCGGCAGGCGGGCAAATGCCATCTACTTCAGCACAGCCACCACGAGCTGCCCCGCAAGCACGAGCGCCTCCACCGCAAGCTGTTGTGCCATCCACCTCTGCGGCTGCTGAAGCAAGGTGATGTATCTCACTTCTCTTACCTCAGCAGCGTGGGAGATGGTTTGGTACTGTCTTGCTTTCCTTGATAGTGTTGTAATTACTTCTTGCTTCACTCGCATCCAGCAGGACATGAGTCCAGCAAGTTTACTTAAAATTTGAAGGGGTGACAATGGGTAAAGTTTGCATTAAACCCAAACTTGTTCTGGGGGGGTGGATGCGTCGCCGTGTGATGTTTGTTTTGATTTCGCTCAGTTGTATGGGGCAGGCTAGTTCTGCTGATACATGCTGAATGTATTCGACAGCATGGTTACGAAAGACTTCAATCTTCAGCTGTGGTTATTAAAGGGGTACTGACACAAACTTTCGCGGCCGAGACAGCCTGCGCGTTAGATTCCCGTGAACGTGTGTATATCATCTGCAAAATACCAACAGCGAATATAGCTTGGAAGGTATTTTGAATTAATTTTCAAGTTTGCGTGAGCGATCGACTCCCTCGCGCTACTGACACCATCAGAAGTGACCCTTGGTGACCCCCCCTACTTCCCTCACGTGACCACGCTGCAACAAGTTATGAGGACGTCATAGCCGCCATTTTTCTTTTGCCGCGTTTGTTCCAGCAGTCTATACTTCTCGGCGGCTGGTCGCGAGTCCGGCTGGTCGCGAGTCCAGCGCACACGTTGAAAGTTTTGTGTTTGGCAACACTGCTGTCCCGTTTCCTATTCGAAAGGACTTCTCGATGCGGACCGTGTGGAAGTGTGTCACAGTTCTGTGTGCTGACGTGATCGAAAGCTGCGCATGCTAGGTGGCGATAGTTGCACTCAGTGGCTTGTTGTTTTTCGAGCTCTCTCGAACCGAAACTGAAACTGGTCGGTAATGAGGAGCCCGTAATTAAATATCTGTCGCACGCTGCAGCAAACGAGGTGCCGTGTTATGACTAACAGGCCTCCAGCAACACATTGCAGAAAAAAAAATGCGAGGCCAATGTTTTTGTGTCAGTACCCCTTTAGCAAAACTGCAGTGGAAATTCTAATCATGGCCTCTGGGAGATGGCGGGCGCGCGGCGGGTTTTTCTCCGGCCGTCCCAATCGCACGAAGAGAGCGTATTTTCCGAGGTGGGCGTGGCCCGCTCTTTTCTCCGCACCGCGGCGCACTTACTTGGGATCGGAAAAGCTGCCGCGCTGTTGGCGCAGCTTGCATGTGGCGAGGAAAAAAGTGGTTTTGCGCTTTTATTAACCTGGCGCTATTTGGAAATGTCTGGTCAAGGTGTACGAGAGGCCGAGTCAATGCCGGGCCTATCGATTCTGAAATGTTTTTTTTTTTTTTTTTTTTTTTTTTTTTTTTTTGCTGTAGATTTGCGCCGCCTTTATTAGAGCATTTAGAAAAGCGAGGCCTCCGCAAGAGATCCGCATGTGCTAGAAACTTACTATACTTCGAAATTTGCGGGCTATATAGTATGGGGGGCGCTAGCGAAGGAGAAGCAAAAAAAAAGAACGATGATGAGGCTGGGCGTGATGACGCCCGGGGCTCGCGCTCACCCTGCCGCTTAACACCGATCAGTCGTTACCGAGCCTTCGTAAATTAAACGTGTTTTTCTTGTCGCCTACGTGTTTCTGAGGGATTCGGCCGACCACTGGCCCTGAGCCCACAATAGATATGTTGATAATGTTGTAAGCTAGATTTAAAGGGACCGACAACTGCCCAGAATATGAACTGAGATGACTCCACCGATGGAAAGATTGTGCGTCGCACTAACTCAAACCAACCATTTTTTTGTCGTGAGAGGTGGATTTATATTTTTATTTCTTCATCGAAAGACGCGAAAAATGACCTTCGGCGCCTCTGGTGGCAAATACATGAACGAATCGATGTACCTTGTCACGTGACCGTTGTTTGCTGTAGACGGTTGAGGATCTTTTTGTTGGTACTGAAATATTGTTCGTTTCTTTATATTAAAAGATATTACCCCATAAAAACGTACACATAGGCCTGCGTTAGTGGCATGCATTAACCCTTTCAGTCCCAGTGATTCCAATTGGAATCATAAATTATGTAGGTCAGTCAGCAAGCATCTGGTAAAGATAAAGCGTTGTTCTTCCTCAAGAGCCCGTATTTAGCATCTGCCCTACATGTGGTGTCAACATGGTACACACAATACAGCGAGGTCACGTCTGAACGAAGAAATTACAGCAGCGGTCGTGCTGTTCGCGCATTTCGCTGAGGCAGCGTCTTCTTTCACCGTGCAGAGCTAGGGCATTTATTTTAGTTCTGCGCCAGAAATTTGAATTTCGGCTATTGGACATTATGCTATCCTATCTAGATAACATTTTAAGTAATAAATGAACTAAAAATTATGGAATTATTATTAAATAATAATTATTTATTAAATTAATTGGCACATTAATTACTCTTCACTGAAAAGTGTGAACAAAGAGTTTTTCAGTTTTTTTGGACTACCACGATCATGTGCATCTCCAAATGTGAAAACTAGTTGCTTACATTGAAAATAGTTAATTCAGGACTGAAAGGGTTAAAGCGGCGCTGCCTTCGCATGACGTAATGATACCATGCTCATCAGCGCGTCTTGAGCAACTTTTCAGCGTGCTCATGCAACCGTGCACGCAGTTTGCAGGTCGCTAAGATTTTTGAGCGACACAATTTTTCTACCTACACTTCGTCTCAGAAATGACGTGCACTGCTACTCGGCGCGGCCGTACATATGCGTAGTGACGTTTTCAGCGACTTGGCTTGGCTCGTACATCGAGAGAGTAACGACGCCGGGACAAACTAACCATGACACAGGCGCAGGCAACCTTGGGCGCAGGCGCATACAACGAGGTATAAATACAGGGAATGTGTATAATGCCACATCATCTCATTGTAGCAGCTTGTTATTTTCTAAAATAGTTGAAGAGCTCAAAATAAAGGTGGTTAAGCATTGTTACAGGAACTTCTGTGAAAGCAGAACGACGACAGCATTCACACATCGCAAGAAGGGCTGGCGGCATCGCTATCAATTCTCAGCGTTGCTGGAGGAAAGGTACATGTGTGTTTAGAGCCTTTCAGATCGAAAAATACTGCTTGTAAGATAACTACGCGCTTTTCGGATTAACTACTGCAGCTACAAACACTACGAAGGGTGAGCTTTCTGTCGCGCCGTAAAAAAATGGGTCGAGAAAAATCGGTTGTCGGTCCCTTTAAGGCCTGCGACGGAAGCAGTCCGTTTGGAAGCAGTATCGCAAAAAGCAGGTATCGGTGCTTGCTTCCTTTGTGCATATTTTCCTTCGGTGTAACAACATATAGCGAAATGAAAACATACGTACAGCAGCACTTAAATTTTCCATTAGGAACACTTTGTTTACATTTCCTTTATTAACAACTTGCAGGCACTTCCTTCTATACGGAATGCTTTACAGGCATTGTATAACAGGTGAATGCCGTCACAGCAGCGTAAAGAAGTAAAAAATTGACATCGGCATAAAGGAAGCATTATCCGCACAGAGTGAAGTGGCAGATTGTGGCCTTCATGCAGTCAATATACAGTCGCCGACCGTTTATTCGGACTCGGCGGGAACCGCCAAAAAGTCCGAATAATCGAAAGTCCGAATAAAAGGATGCACCAGAAATAAAGCACCTTTATTGGCCCAGTGGCCGGAAAAGCTTGTCAATGCACGTCTGCACACAAGCACAATCACAAAAGACCGAGTCGGGCTGTATTTCAGCCAGTGTTTGGCCATAACCGCAGGTAGTAGCGCTGCCGCGGCCTGCGCTTCATCGGAGTCGCTGTTCACCTACGCTGATTCGGGGACCCGACAGACGATCTCATCATCGCCCAACTCGGCGAAAGCTCCCAAATAACATCGTATTGAGGTCGGCCGCCTTCGAATTGGCGAATAATTGTGGCCTCTTTCGCCAGGGAACGACATCAGGACAGTTCGTGCTGCAGAGCTCGTGATTCCGTCCTTCCTTGGTCCATTCCGTACGCGCGGCCATTTTGAACGTCGCACCAAGCAGACTCCGAGCGTAGCTTGGCTTGGCTTGGTGTTTGGCTGTGAATGGATCGGCTGTCTGAATTCGAAAACGCCCTTACGAGTCGCCAAAACACATAGCCTTTAAGATCGGCATTTCTAATTTCTGCGCTTTTACACTGGCATGATGTCCAGCCATACACAGTGCAATCTTTCAGTGCTGGCAACCTAGCGAAGATATTGTAAACACGTGTGTAAACATCGCGGACAGCTGGTCACGGAGTACGACGCCGCTCTCGATCAGCCAGCCGGAGTCCGAAATATCGAACGGTGCGCCGTGGGGCGTCCGAATTTTCGGTCGTGAATTTGCATTACTTCAATGGGACGAGTGACGGTGCCGCGAGAGTGTCCGAATAAACGGGCATATCCGAATTATCGGCGTCCGAATAAACGGTCGGCGACAGTACATCGTGAAACTGAAGCGAAAACTAAGATCATGAAAAAATCACGCACGCAAAGCTGCTGGTAAGCATTGCGCAACAATCATTGCACTGCAATGCATGCGAGGAAATTAAATAAAACGAAAAAATGCAAAGACGTAAGAAAAGCATTATTTGCGTAAGACAGTTCAGTGCTGCATGAATACAATACCATAAGTACAACTAAAATGTAAACTAAAAATAGGAACTATGGACAGAACGAAGCACAACGAATCTACGCAGTAAATACTGCATGAAGATTACGGCACCACAAAGAAAAAAAAAAACAAAACATGCGCACGCTGTAATCCCGCGCTCTGGTTTCTGCCACGGTCTCCGCTGCCGCCAGAATCCCAAGTGAGTGTGCCATCTCGCGGTAGCCGGGCGCGCGACGCGATGTACGTTTTTTTGCTGGGGAGCGCAGCGATTGGGACGGCCGGAGAAAAACCCGCCGCGCGCCTGCCATCTCGGAGGCCATGTTCTAATTAATGGCCGGTGCCGTTACACAGTAGGTGCAAGGATGCTGTGTGGCCCCTGCACAGCAGGAAAGCTTAGCCCAATAAAAGCGTTTCTGCAGGCTTTTTCAGCACTTCTGTTGATTGACTTGGAATAAATACTTTATTTGTGCGGACGAGATGGCATATACAGTCTACGCCCGTTACAACGGACCCTCATAATCGGGGAAAAAACGTCTGCTGTATGCGGAGTATGCATTATCCAACCAGGGGGGGTATACGATCGTGTGGCCAATATCGCATCGAAATGTTACCGAAACGTAATTTTTTTTAAATGATCGCATTTTTGCCGGTAGAACAGCTGATACAAAATTAATCTGACAAATTGCAGCTGAGATCAAAGAAACCAGTTTGACGCTGCACGGAAGCGGCACTTAGTACGCAAGGGTTCGGTACCATCACCCCGCTTGAGGCAGTTCCTACCTTTTTTCATCGTACGAGAAAGGTGTATGCGAGGAAATAAATTTCACTGAACATGAGTTGCAACACATTGCAGCAAAAAAACGCGAGGCCAAAGTTTTTGTGTCAGTACATCTTTAAGCATTTGACCAATATTTTTTGGATCGGCAGCTTGCAGTTATCAGCCGCGCCGCTGCTTATCTGGATGTTTTGCAACGAAGATGAATTGCAAGACTTCTGCTGAGCCAATGCATAGCGGTGACCGGACTTCTCGAAGCCGGTGTGGGTCGCATTTGCTCGATTCGGCGCGTGATGTAGCAAAACAGAAACGTGGCCACCAAACGGATGGGCCATGATTGTGGCTGTCATAGTGCTTTCATGCCATCTTAGACCGCAGCTATTTTGCTTTATTTTAGGGGCGAAGCTCCTAAGGGTATGGGTCTGTCCCTCCTCTGTAGTTGTAGTAGTAGTAGTAGTAGGTAGGTAGGTAGGTAGGTAGATAGATAGCCACGTATAGTGGAATGTACCCACTCCACGTGACAAAGATGACGATGACGCAGCATAGTGGAATGTACCCACTACACGTGATAACGATGAAGTATAAGCGCGTTCCAGTATAGTGGAATGTACCCACTACACGTGATAAAGATGACGACGCAGTATAGTGGAATGTACCCACTACACGTGATAAAGATGACGATGACGCAGTATAGTGGAATGTACCCACTACACGTGATAACGATGACGATGACGCTGATGACCAGGAAGTATAAGCGCGTTCCAGACCACACATTCTCTTTCTGCCATGGATGAAAACGATCGAGCTTCGCCCACTCATCATCATTCACTTCGTGGATATGGCGTGATTTTTTTATTGCGATAGCAATTACATTAACACCGCAGGCGAACTTTATCGTCGCTATCATCTTCCTTATGAAGCCTAAATCGCGATTACATCGCCCCGCGCATCGTATGTTCTTTGTTCGAGTGAGAGCGCACGAGCGCTGCCGACCAACGAAACTCAAGCAGAGGCGAAACGAGCCGGCCGTCTCCTTCGCGCGAAAGCCGCATGGAGTTGACTTGGGAAGGGGGAGGGGGGTCACCTACGGTTGCGTATGCCTCAAAATCTCTAGAGGGGACGAGCAGACGGCTCATACCTTTGTACGTGTTGTACTCTGTTTGCAAAGTTTCCGTTGAATATATAGACAGATCAGTTCGCTTGCTGCAGCGGCCGTGCTTTTTGAAGTACAGTAAAACCTCGTTTATCCGGATCTCGTTAACTCGGAAATTCGGTTAACTCGGACTCGCGGTGCGGTCCCGGCAAAACTGTGTATACAGTCGAGCCCGCTTATAACGAACCTGAGCGTGACGCGGCATCCGTTCGTTGTATCCCGAAGTTCGTAGTAAATGAAACACAGCTTTAAAAATTTGCAAGTGAAAACACAAATATTTTTTTCGCAAAATCTCCGTTAGACACGTGTTTCGACAGTGCAGATTCTATAAGGGCGGTCTCCATTTTATTTAAAGCGGCAGCGTGCTTTCGCCGAGGCCCTTGGCATAGACAGGCACGCTTTTAAGCGCTGGCTCCACAAAGTTTCGTCGTCATCGTCATGCTATTCCTCCAAATCGCTCTTGCCGCGCACTTCATTCACAATGCCATCATCCGTGCACGGTTCCGCAGTGTTGGCATCATCGCCGGCCGTAATGAAATCATCCCAGCAGATGTCCCGCCCTCCCATATAGGAGTCGACGACGCGCTAATAAATCGCCGCCGGAGTGGTCCTCGTCGGAAACTTCAGGCTCGGCATCGGGTCCGACGAAGCCGGCCTCGCGGAAACAGTTTTGTACGCATGTAGCAGTCACTTCTGCCCACGAAGCCTTCACCATCTTCATAGCTGAATTCAGGGACACCCGAAGCCGCTTTGCAGTTTTTGGCGCCTTGAGACAGCTCGGTTACAATGGCTCGCATGGTAGCAATGTCCAGCGGTGCGGTGGTAACAGGCGAAGGAGTTGCGATAAAGAGGGAAGAGAGGGGAGCAGACTTGCGAGAACGGCGGGAAGGCGACCTTGAAGGCCGAAACACGCGGGGAGAAGGTAGCTCGGGGGCTCGGGTAGCTTGCTATGAAACCGACGAAACGCGCATCTGACGCGTAAGAAAACATGGGAGAGTGGCCTGCGCACGCAGAGGTCAGAGAATCGCGTTGTGGTGCCGGCTGTTTGCGTGTCAGAAAATTTAGGGCCCGTGCCCGCTCTCTGTCCCCACATACGCGTGCAGAAGGGTGAAAACGGCTGTCACACGGGACAAATCGCGAAATATCGAACTGGGTGGGGCCTGCGCGGCCCCACCGATTTCGATAATTCGCGATTCGTTCCGTGTAACAGCCGTTACAATGCGGGGTGCTCGGAGCAGCAGGGTGAAAAAGGACGGAGGGGTGCACAAAAAGAAAAAAAAAAGAAAAAAAAAAGGGGTCGGGGAGAGCGACAACTAGACGGCTGCAAAGACAGGGTCGGCGTTTAACAATAAGAATCTTGGGAACCTCGCCGATGGCTTATCGGTGGTCGAAAGTGGTGTCTCGGGCAGTCGCCGGAGCGCCGACCCCGTTCGCTGTAACCGATCGGCAGGGCTCAGAGACGTTCGTTGTAAGTGCGATTTTGTGCCATTGAAACAATGTATATTTTCACGGTCACGCGGGAATCGTTCGTTTTAAAGCAGTTTGTCTTAAAGGCCAACTCCGGCGATTTTTCGAGGTCAATGGATGTCAATGAAATTCGCTGGGTTCGTTCCTTTGCACATTTCCGTCATTTATGCCAAATTTCAAGCCTGAGAGATGCGCTGATTGTTTGAAAATGAATTTTAAAGATTGTCTGCAAACGCCCACCCGGCTTCCCACAATTATTGGCAACATTCCGTTTGTGACGTGTTGGTTTACCGGTCAGCGGAAGTGACGCAGCCTGATGGGTTCGCTAACTTTGGCCGCTACAGCGTATATTGTGCTGGCCACAAGGCGACGGTGTTTGATCGGCGCTTCGCTGGTTTGGCGCGCGATTTACTGTTGCGTTGTGGAGGCAAGTGATATTCCGCGCCGGCGGGACCAGCATGCCTTGTACGACTTCCGGTTAGTAGCAAACTACTACGTCATGCGTAGACAGTACACTCGGTTGGGTTTCGGTTTCGGTATTGCGCGTTTTTGCTTATTAAAAATTATTTTCGAATTTGCTGAGCATTTCAGCTATCGGACGTGACAAGAGTGTTTCAGGAATATAAAAGCACCATTACCCTGACATGGTAAAAAAATCGCCGGTTGGCCTTTAACCCATTAAGGCCCACAGAAGAACTACTGGTCCGATTTTATTCACATTTTGCATATTTAATTAACCGCAATAGACAACCATACGTGCAAATTTTCACAGAGTTACGTGTATTTCTTGAGGAGTTATGATACTGTACTATAAAAAGTACGCTGGGCCTTCGAGATAGCAAGCGGCAAGCTGACTTGATGCAAGAATGGCGAGTACGCTGAGCCCTTGCCAAACGAATAACAAAGTTATCTTGGCCCCTGCAATTTAGACAAGGACCAGTGCTTCATGAAAAGCGTAACGTCACGCTTTTGGCGAAAACAATTTGGTGTATTGTGGCAGAATTCAACTGTTTTGCCAGCGTCTGGTGAAAATGTCCGTATGGATAGAGGGTAATAGCAAGCACAGTGGACGCTGGAGATCTTTGATACTTCTGTTGGTTACAACAAGGCGCGGTCAGTGTTTTGCTGTTATGCGACTAAAGGACAATGGTCAACGCGTAGAGGGTCTGCTAAAACCTACAATGTGGTAGCAGACCCTTTATGCATTGTCTGCAGCTATTTCGATCATTTGGGTATATAGGGGCTGGTACCACTTTTTCTCAGGAATGAAAATTCTCTAGTCATTCGCAGCTTGATTGTAGAGCTCACACCCCCTCATGGCATTGTTACTGCGGGTGAAGAAGGAGGACAGTGGCACTACGTTTTTTTTTTCTTTTCAGTGAATGGCCACCACGATAGAGACCATAGTGACTCAACTGTGTAGTCTTTCGTCAGCATAGCAACTATGCTGTTGTCTTTGCCATTTTTGAAACAAAGCTGCTTTCCTCGGACAAAACAAAAGTTATCTTACCCACGTACCTTTCGTTCCATGTTTTTTATCGTTAGCAGAGAGCATCCATTCGTACCGTCGTCATTCCCCTCCTCCTCCTAAGTTCCCACGTTAGGGTCAGAATCGACAATTAAAACATGAAGATGCTCTCGTATATTCACAGCGACATCTTTCGCAGCCTCATGAGTCTGAGGTAACCGAAAAAATAGCATTCATAACAAAAAAGGCCTGTGCAATACATGATGCAACGCACAACAAGGGTTACATGTATGCTCCCACGAAGTCCCATTGTACTAAATAAAGTACAGCAACATTTGATTACTCCTCACAGCAAAACTATGCACTCTACATGCTTCTCGCGCTTTGCTGGGATTGAATTGCTCTTGCTGAAGCAGAAGCAGTCCATTTTTTTCAACATATAAAATATAAAACTTCAAATTAATTCAAAAAAAAGTAGTACAGACCACGTGCGTTTAACAGGCTCTCATTTTCCTAAAGTTTGACGACTCGTAAAACAGAAAAAATATCACCGAGTCAATATTCCGAATTAGGATTATCTTGCTGTAACCTTCGGCATCAAAAATTGTAATGAGCAAGATGAGAATATTCTGTTTTGTATTTTCTATTCCCGAAAAAGGAAGTGTCCTTTTTAAAGTACAGTGGGCCCTAATGAGTTAAGTGTGGCCGTTATTTGTGGGCTCGACTGTATTTCAATGGTGTCAGATGCTCATTAATTCGGAGGGATTTAGCCGCGCACCGGTCAACTCGAACAACTCCGGAGAGCGCAATCGGTACTTCATGCTTAAAATCGCACGATCTCGGCGGCTTGGAGGCGCAAGCCCTGCTTGCCGTAACCGACGGCGGTACCGGAGCTTTGGAGAAACCGAAACCGAACGATAGCTCCGGTACGATGATACGATAGCTCTGGTACGATAGCTCCGAGAACGATGATAGTGAATGAGGGGGAAGTGGCTAGGTGGCGCTAGTCGCCACCCGGCGGAAGCACTTGGGCCGCCGGTGCATCCAGCGTCTATTGAAAGTGCAATGGCGGCATGCACGGACGACGGGGCCAGACGGGACTATGGTGGAACGGGAAGAACGGGACGATTTCACCGCCACCTCAGTGACCACAGCTGCTCGCTACGCCTACGTTGCTGGTTTCTTTGTGTTGTGACTTCGCGCGTAGCGTGCGAGCTCGTGCACGTTGCGTTCTACGGCTGCGCTTGTGCGCGTTGCCACCGCCGTCGTGCTTCACAATGATGGCGACCGTCACCGGAGTGAAGCGGCCACAGCAGCCGACGACAGCGAGCGTGCGCACCACCACCTGATGGGGTTGAAGAAAATCGTTCTAGCACAAATTCCGTCGACGAGGTGGACAAAAATAACGCAGTTTTTCACGAAATAAAAGTTTGTCTGTGCCGAGTACATTTTCCTTTTGTTTTCATGGGCCATTCGATAATCCGGAATTCGGTTAACTCGGACATTTTCTCCGGTCCCGTGAGATCCGGGTTAACGAGGTTTTACTGTAGTAGTGAGCTACCACCACCAGCATAGCCTTGCGGGGGTGGTAAGTAGGTAGGTTTGGGAGGTTCAAACCCCACCTAAATTTCTTTATTTTGCTGGTGTATAAATACATTAACAGATACAAACGCACCCACGAACACACATAAAGCATGATTAAACCCCCCCTCCCTCCTCCCCCCCTTCTGAAAAAAAATTTCAGGTGTAGCTCCTGGCTGGTGTAGCCCATATTAGTTCAAAATTCCAATTTGTTGTTATGACATTAATTGCTCCGTCCTTGTGGCGAAAACCAACTTTTTTTTCTAGTGTGCAACGTACGGTTTTCGATGTGGGTTTGTCTGACTGAGTGGAGGGCAAGGGGTTTGGCTGGGTAACGTGACAGCATCGGCGTTGCACTACTGTAGGCGACACCCAACATTTTGATAACAAGCAGCGACAGCAGAATAGGCGCCATTGCACAGTGCGTCAAACCTGCAATTATTTCGTCCTTACGCGTGCCGCACCGGTGCGGCATGAAATCGTTGTCGCTGGATCCGAGCCTTTACAAAATTGATTTCTTTTCACATAAAAAACCTTTTCAGACCGCCGCATGAGTCGAGCATTCTTGCAGCATTTTCAGTGTAAAAATGAATCATTCGGCAACTATATGTTGCATGGGAAAAAAAAAACAATTTCAATTAACGAAGTTTTGATGTAACGACGTAAATTGCCCATTTTACTGACTTAGCTATATTGAGTTTTAACTGTACTCTGTGTTATTCAAATGGGATTAAGTCAGTTTTATTTTTTAACGTGCATACTAGAGAGTGACATCATCTTGCCGCATGGTGTCAGCCCATTTTGACGAAAAAGAATTTTCACTCGGGGAATTTTAGCAATATCACACGGGGAAAAACCTCAGTGATGTGATAGCTGCGCCAATTGCGCCAAACTGCGCCAAGAGGTGAAACCTGCTACATCCTGCAACATCTTGGCAAATTTTTCATTATTTGCGCCAAGCATGCGCCAAGACATCGTTACTGCGTTCTTACGGTGAGAAGCATGACAGCAGGCACTCGAAATCCATAGGTTACCTCTGCGATTTCGAGGGGTCATCGCAGTATACAAGAATGTGCCATGTAGTTGAAGTTGCTCGCCCGTATTGCGAAACTTTCTTTGTTAGATTTGAACTCACCCATACTGCGAAGCTTACTGCGTTAGTTTTCTATTACTACCAGGCCATACTGCGAGGTAACATTATTTAGTTCAATAAAATATTTTCTAACTGTTGGGAATACAATACAGCCAGAGAAATGTAATAATGACCAGTTGTTCTTGCGCGGCAGTCTTACTTGACTGACTTTATTGATAACAGTAATTCAGTACGTGTATGTAAAACCGGCCATTTATTTAGTTTTTTTTATTTTTAGTGCTATTTGTTCTAGTTTACTTCTGAAATATTTCACGCAGGGTACCTAAGTTTTAAGACCATACACTGGGCAGATTTTACTAACAATACCATGGGCTATGCAGTGACTGTTACTTCGCCAAGAAGGTATGGTGTCCCGGTATTTCGGTGTATCTCGGCTGGGCTTGTCGACCTCTGCAACTCATCATGTCAACCAGCTTGTCAAATGTAAATAGGTACTCCCCCATCAACGTAAATTTTGTCGAGCACACATTCAATAACTGGAAGAAACTACCAGTTACTAAACCCTGTTCCTTATTTAACTGCTCATTAGCCAGGACCCTAATGATTCTGTACCAGGACCCTAATGATTCTGTACATATAGCATGACAGCAGACACTTCTCCACACAATACAGGACTAGGTTGTACAGTAAAAGCTCGTTAATTCGACTCGTTAATTTGGAAAATCGGTTAATTCGGACACGTAATCTGGTCCCTGTAAATATACGCATCACTCTATGAGACTGGGCGCTCGTTATTTCGGACAGATTTGACCGCAAATCGGATAATTCGGCGACATTCGGGCCGCTGGCGAGACTCAAAAACGAAAAAAGAACTATTCGGAACAAAAGCGAAGCTCAAACGCAGCATCGCCATGGACATCAATTATCGACTTGGCTTGACTTGAGACTGGTTGAACGCCTTTTCTTCGCGTGTGGGTTTGGCTAGTTTGGCGGTGCCATTTTGTTGCCTTGTGCCCGTTGGTATGCTGCATCGTTGAACGCCGTTTTATCGAGGAATGATTCAGTACGGCTCCTTTAGCTTGATCGTTGCTGGTGCTTTTGTGCCGAGTTCTTGTGGGACCGCACTCTCCGCCGATGGCAACGCCGGCGAAGCGGTCCAAGTACGAGGCCCAGGACTTCACCACCAAAGTAGAAATTTTGCGTGCCCTGAAAAATGGGTGCTGCCGACGAGAA
The DNA here is from genome assembly GCA_030522465.1 of Rhipicephalus appendiculatus. Lineage (NCBI taxonomy): Eukaryota > Metazoa > Arthropoda > Arachnida > Ixodida > Ixodidae > Rhipicephalus > Rhipicephalus appendiculatus. Next base: position 264,529 of record JALIZH010032972.1, read on the forward strand.
GTGATGAAGAGGTTCAGTGGTAAAAGAAGTACTCTTGGTACATATGCTGTAGCCAGACAGGCCCCCCTCGTACTGTGAAGAAAGCCGCGGAGGCCCTCGTCGTCCTTGAAGAATTTTGTTTTGGCACTGCAGACAGCATGCAAGCTACTGAGCACCTTGAATGGCTCAGAAAAATTGTGTCCGCGCGAATTTCTGCTCGAAAACAAACAAGCATCTGCGATTACTTTGTGAAGTAAAGGTATTTATTTATTTATTTATTACAATACTGCCGGTCTGATCTTCAGACCTTAGGCAGGAGTGGGTACAAGTGAATACAAAAAAATGGTTACAGTAAACACTTATGAGGCATTGCGGCAATAACAACAAAACCTCGGTTATCGAATACATGAAAAGAAATGCCACAAACGAACATCAATAAAAAACATTGAATTAAAAAAAAATAGGAAAGGAAAAAAAGAATACAACGCATTCGTACAAGCAAAGCAGCAAGATATTTAAATAACTAGTGAAAACATGAATGCATAAACATATGGAAGAAAGAGCGTCAGGGTTCATGTAAAACTGCGTCAGAGCTATGTCTTATGGATTGAAGGGCCTGTAGATAGGATGATAGCGACGGGCATTCCACCACAGCTGAGGGGAGGGAATTCCAATTAGTTGCAGTTCTCGGGAAAAAAGAGTACTGGAACATGTTGGTGTGACTAGAGAACTCGGCTACTTTTTTAGTATGATGGGACCGAGTAGGCCGCCGGTGAGAGTCTTTTAGATATGTATCCTTTTTGATGCCTAACTGTCCATGATAAAGAAGATAAAATAGTTTCATTCGTTCGCGGTATCGCCGATTTGCTAATATTTCGAGCTCAGCCGTTTCTAGAAGAGATGTGACTGATGCCTCCCAGCTGTATTTATTAAAGATGAACCTAACTGATTTCCTCTGTATTTTTTCCAATATTGAAATGTTTCTTCTGTGTATGGATCCGAAACAGTATGTTGAAGAAACTTGCATTTATTGTGTTTATTTCGACCATTCGATAATTTCGGACATTCGGTTAATTCTGACATTTTTCCCGGTCCCTAGAAATCCGAATTAACGAGCTTTTACTGTACTGAAAGCACAAATGTATCAGACATTTTTGGGAAAGTAAATAGAATGCATGAAAAATTATGACAGATTGTGCTTCCAGTTTTGTAACTAAAGCATCAGGGAAAGCCAGCGTCATTTAAAAACACCTTTGACATGTGGTGCAACAGCTCCGGCTTTGAGACAAATGTTTGCGTCCGAAAATGTGTGGCAAGTAACCGCTGCAAACGCTGGTTATGCTGCTCCAAAGCGAGATTTTAGCTGCTCCAGAAGCTGCGCCAAAATGGCTTTGGTCAATCACATCACTCGCATCACTGAAACCTGGAAAACTCGGGGAATTTTGAAATGACAACTTGGTAGACACCCTGATATGTTCAAGATTTGGCTCAAGTAAGTCTTAAACTGGTGTACATAATTTTATTGTGTACAGTAATTAGATTGCCCTTGATGAGTGTCTCAGTGCCCAGGAAAGAACACTAGATGGTCCAAATTTCCACAGCCCTCCACTACAGCATCTCTCATAATCATATCGTGGTTTTGGGACATAAAACCCCAGATATTATTATTATTATTATTATTATTATTATTATTATTATTATTATTATTATTATTGATAAGTGTCGGGTGATGGTGAGCTTAAAGGCCAACTCTGGCGATTTTTTGACCGTGTCAGGGTAATGGTGCTTTTGTGTTCCTGAGACACTCTTGTCACGCGCCCGATAGCTGAAATGCTCAGCAAATTCGAAAATAGTTTTTAATAAGCAAAAAGGCGCAATACCGAAACCGAAACCCAACCGAGCATGCTGTCTACGTATGACGTAGTAGTTTGTTACGAACCGGAAGTTGTGCAAGGCATGCTGGTCCCACCGGCGCGGAATATTGCACGCTCCCTCCACAGAGAACAGAAAATCGCGCGCCACACCAGCGAAGCGCCGGCCAAACACAGTCGCCTTGTGGCCAGCACAATATATGCTGTCGCAGCCAAAGTTAGCGAACCCATCGGTGCGTCACTTCCGTCGACCGGCAAACCAACATGTCACACACGCAATGTTGCCAATTGCGGGGAAGCCGGGTGGGCGTTTGCAGACAATTCATTTGCAAACAATCGGCGCATCTCTCAAGCTTGAAATTTGGCATAAATGACGGAAATGTGCAAAGGAACGTGCCCAGCGAATTTCATTAGAGATCCATTAACCTCGAAAAATCGCCGGAGTTGGCCTTTAAGGGCGGACACTGCACAAAAATCAACTGGCTTATTACCTGGCCTAAGTTTATGAAACTTAGCACACTTCTTCAGTTTTTTTTTTAGCAGAATCTGAAAATGCAATTAGCTTTCCTCTAGCCTAATTAGCTCCCAAGATAATTAGGAATTAATTGTCATTGTGTAGTATTACAATTAAAAAATAACCACTTATTAAAAATTGCTGGTTAGCATGTATTTAGACTTTCTAAAGCATGAGGAACACAGCATTGCAAGCAGATTTTGAATTGCAGAACTAGGTCCAAAATTAAAGCCTATTGAACATAAGCACACCATGTAAGGCAATGACCCTGTCAAAAATTGTTCCTATATAAAACATTAGTGAAAAGGAAATTAAAAAAACTTCCCCCTCTCCCGCTAAAGGGAATCATGTGTGGATGCGAAGCAGCGGGGAGATGGTTAGCTTGAGCGGGAGAAACGTCGCTGCTGTCGTTTCGCGGCAGCGGCCCGAGCGCTCATCGCGACGCTGCACAGGAGAGAATGAGGCGTGCGCGCTTTGCATTTTCATACCGCGGAAGTACCGTGGCGCCCCCAGCGGAGTATGCAGCTGTCGCACCACCTGTCGTGCGCGCCGCTCCGTAGATGATTCCTAGATTAGAGAAAGGGGGTGAGCGTAGGAGAGGAGATAGGGGGGAGGGGACGCGCATGCGCTGTGGGGGGGGTGTGGGACACGCGGGGGCTCTCCGTAGAGTAGAGAATTCCTAGAGGAGAGAACGAGGGTGAGTGGAGGAGAGAGAAAGGGAGGGGACACGCATGCGCTGTGGTGGTGTGGGACGCGGGAAGGAGGGACGGGCTTTTCGCAGTGAATATAGACCATTGTATTTTTAACGTATGACAATGAAGCTTACCCCGACGTTATACCATCTTCCACAGCGGTATCGCGGACTTCGGAAATGCATTTCGCGTTAAGTGTGGTGTCGTTGTAGTCTATCGTCTGCTCCACATCGTAAATGTGAGGCGCTGCAATGCAGCGCTGCACCACGTGCACAGAAGTGAGCAGCAGCGCGCCAAAAGAGAGGGGAAACGCGCAACATATATTCCCAGTTTCTATTTTTCTGCCAGAGATGGCGCTTGCCTGTCAAGAGTCGCAGCGCCACTACGCGATGCTTGGGGAGCCTATAGCGTAGAATTGTGGCCATCGGGATGTAGGACTAACGCTAGGGCTACCTAATTCAGAGGCCTGATGGTGATGATGATAGCGCCTTGCAATGCCGAAGCCGAGACTTAATTCTGGGCTGAAAATTCTTGTGATCCACATATAGTACGGGGCCGAAATTTTGCATAATAAAAACTCGGGGGAAAAAACCTCGGACTATAAGCGCGTTTTTATGGCACTTTGATTGGCCGCACGTGCCATATCTCAAAGGACCCCTGACAGCAAAACTTTTGTTTGTGACTTTTTCACAGTAATTTGTAGCTCTGCGTCTGGTAATGCCGAAATTGAATCGTAAGTGCTCTAACGCATCGTGTAATTAATGCTAGCGTCGTTAATTCAGAACGACCTTGCTTCAGTTCGAAACGCCCACCTAAATACAGTCGAACCCACTTATAACGATCCCAGATATAGCGATCTATCGGTTATAACGACCATATTTCGGTGCACTTATGATTTTCCTATGCTACCCATTGAAACTGCGTCCACATATAGCGAACATTTATCAAGGCCTCCTACTTTTACAACGAACACTTCGGACACGGTCGCGGTAAATATATGGCGCATACGAAGCGAAAGAAAGTTAAAACAGGCATTCTAAAGCACGAGAGAAGCGCACGCGCGCTCTTGGCCTCGTTGCTGTTCCACTCGCAACGACGATGTCATAGACCGCGGCGAGCACCGCACGCACATTTCGGACGCTGCGAGCGAGGTCGCTCACTTTCCAGGCGTTTCTTCACTGGCATAATGGCAGTGAGGGGGAAAAATTAAAAATTAAGAGGCAGCATGAAGCCTTGCGGTCGGCTGTCACACGGCAACGTTTTCTGACGCCGTTCTCTGCATCTACGACCGCCGACGATGAACCCAACAATGCCTTGGAGCGCAAGAAGCCATAAATGCAACAAGCGATAACTTTTCGTCGCTGAAAAGTTCGCAACGACTGCCAGCTCGCCGAAACCGCGACGTGCCTCAAAAAGCGTTCCGTCTTTTCGGCAACGGCAGAGACCGGCCTATCAATGATTACGACTTCCGCGCGATTGCGACGATGACTTCAACGATAAAAGAGCAAAGGTGAGGTGGCGGCTGGCGATGAATATGCCATTATGACTACAGTGAAACCCTGGTTTTACGACGTTCTCGGGACCGCGAAAAATCGTCGTAAAATGCGGACGTCGTAAAATCCAAACACGAAAATTTATGCCCACAAAAACACGTTTAGCACGACGGATTAGCAAGAGACTTCAATGCAAACTACCAACAAGCTCTACAGGGCTCTAAAACCCACAAAAGGCATGTTCACCGATGAGAGAAAAAAAAAGGCGGGGGGGAGGGGGGGGCATCTTCGCTAAGTTTGGCCATTGCGGCTGCCGTGGCTGCGGCCAACACACCTGCAAAGCGATATAGCAGCTGCGCCAAACACCTGCCGCGGAAAAGGTCCCGTCTCCTCCAAGTAGCTAAAGGGGCACTTGCCCCCCTCAAGGGATACTAGCCCATTCCCCTACCCAAGCTATGGGGCTTTCGCCGTCTATGGGGCTTTCGCCGGAACGGGACAAATCCGTCGTAAAATGCGGGTCGTCGTAAAACCAAGGGACGTAAAACCGGGGTTCCACTGTAATCGCCGACAACACATGCAGGAGTCTCAAAGAAGACAATCATCTCGAGTTTCCAAATTTGGTGTCAGGGGTCCTTTAACAAGGATCAGTGGATGACTCTCACTGCTGTCCTCTCACTGCTGCTTACATTGAAGCAATAAAAAGCATGATGGTCGCATTGCTTGCTGCAGTGGCCACATTCTCTAATGCCAGTGTTTTGTTGGGATACACCAGACTGGATGACGGAATTAGCTGTTGTTACTTTCCATAACATTGCATTTTGTTGCGGTTGCATTTATTGTTTTGCCGTTATGGCAGAACTGCAGTTTATGATTTTTATCAACAATGTACGAGTGAGGTTCTTCTGTATTGTGCTGCTGAGCACATGATGGCTGTGGAGCCACTTGTTGAAGGTGACTGAATGCAAAAACACTGATGTTCCTGCTTTGAATAGTCCACACTCATTGTTGTTCTTATGTCGGTTGCAGGGTTGAGCCTCTTGTTGCTGAAATGTCAGAACTGCGTGTCAAGCAATTCAAGGGAACTGCTGGCAAGCCGTAAGTGCATCATTGTTTTTTTTTTCTCTTGTTGGTAATTAAATAAAGGGAAGTGCTACTCGAAAAAGATTTTTTAAAATATATAACCTGGAGGAATAAAATGCCGGTTTGCATAGATTTTTGTGCTGATTTCAAATATCTAATCAGTTTTGTTACAAGTTGCATAGTTTTTATTCTGTATTACAGTTAAACCCTGCCTATAACGAACCTTCATATAACGAATTCCTTGATATTACTAAGTTTTTCTATTTCCCGCCGTTACACCATAGAAGCACATGTATTTGCGACCTCTATGTAACAAAGTGGCAGCGGGAAACGCTCTTGATATAACGAATTTTCGCCACCGACATCCTAAACATTTTGCCCCGATTTTGTCATTTGGCACGAGCATGCATCTTCCGCAGTTGCCTCACCGCCAGTGAAGCGGCAGCGTTGCGCAAGGCGCGCTCCGGCAGGCGGGCCGGTGCCCCTCGAGCCGGCGTTGCCGCCGCGGGCGAATGCGCGCATGTGCCCCCCCCCCCCCCTTATAGCTTTAGCGTTGGCGGCGCCATTCTGCGATTGCTACAGAAGTCTCTGAACTGCACTTCGTTAAGGGGGGACATGGTTCAGTTTCTTGAGCTTTATTTAACTATCCAGTTATATTTTACACAGGTCAGTTATTTCCAGAGATAATTAGTAATCGCATTCTATTGTTTGCTGAAACAATAAAAAATTATCTATGCAAGATAACATCGTTATAAACCCATATATGGATACTAGAAAGGCTAAGGAGAGCAACGCTGCAAGCAGATTGGAAATTGAACAACTACAGTGAAACCTCGGTGATACGAATCTCACGGGACCATCAAAAATATTCGTATCATCCGAAATTCGTATCACCAGAAAGTATGGAAAATTAGCATGCGACAAAAGAAAGCTGGCGTACATTTTCATTTACTGTTTTTCAGGACTGCAGCAACGTCGGAAGAACTCTGAATAATTGTCAGTTAAGTTTTTAGATGTCGGCAATCATACCAGCACTCGTAAATATACGGCTAGGTGCGTTGTGACCCGCGACAGCAGTAGCCCCTTTCAACATTTAGTGTGCTTTTCCGCATAACAAAAGAGTTCTGCGGTGAAAGTAACGGAAGAAGCACTTTGACGCGATAGAACAAGGCCTCAATATTTCGGAACCACGGTCCTATGTTATGATTTTGTTATCGCGCAGGTGTTGGGGATGTTTTTTTGGGAGATTTACAGCCGTGCCCGCACAAGTGCGACCTCAACAATCACGCATGTTGACACCGCGATTGTGACGATTTGGCGGCGCGGCGCTCATGCACGCGTTGCCACGCTCGCATGTACATACATGGCGCGCCTTCCGCGACAGCGTGGACAGCACCTCTTCGTACTTGGGTGGTAGCGTACGTTCGTATCAAACGTCGCGGGGTGAAAATCGGTTCGTAAGAACCGTTCTCTAATACACTGCAGGCGAATGGGCCTTTGCCGGGACCAAAGAAAAATTCGTATCACCCCGAAATTCGTATGAGCTGTGATCGTATCACCGAGGTTTCACTGTACTTCTCAATTTACAGCACTAATGAGTTCATGGTCTACACTTAGCCAAAAACAAGAAAATTCTAAATTAGAATTAAAAAACATTTGACCTTCACATTAAAAATCTACTTGCAGCGTTGCTTTCTATGCACATCTAGCTACGTTTTGCAAAAAGAATTGTAGCTCTAGCTGTCCTAGGTTGACTTTTAGAGTAGAAGCAAACAAGGGAAGTGGCCAAAATCCACCTTTTGAGAAAATGAGCAAAAAAGGTTAAAACTTTATTTAGCATTACAGAATGAAAAATATCAAAGGCACACATACTTTTAGTGAGTTAATATGCACCAGGCATATAATCAGACTGACTGTTAGCATGAGCATGCCTTTTTTTCAAGTTCCGCTGAAAGTTGTCAGCCGACGAACGCCTGCTTGCTGAAGCCACGGCACGACGGCAATCTTTTCAGCCATGCGCTTGGAACTGTGGATGCCAGGGTTTAGGCCAAGCTCTTTCAGTATGCCTGCAGAGCTTCTCTCATTACCAGCGTTAAACTTCATGACTGCTTCGGCTACAGCAGCTTCAACAGCAAACAATGAAGCATGTCGGCCCTTCGGCGCAAGTGCCCATATCATGGAGTGTAAGCACTCATTGCTGTTTTGAGTCTTGCCCTGTTGGCATCGTTGCAGTAGCTTCTTGTCAGAAAGCCTCTGATAAATGGGCAATAACTAGGCTTGTGCGAATATTCGAACGAATATTAATCTATTCAAATTTGCTTCAATTCGAATTTAAATTACTGAAAATTTTGAAGTATTCGAAATAAACGAATAGATGTATATTAGTCCGCATGTAACCCCTTGTAAAGGTGGCTTCACTGCAGTGGAAGGGTGCTAAGCCGTGAAAGCACCTATCCTGATGTATACTAGTCCACCTGTAATCTCCTGTAAAGGTGGTTTCACTGCAGTGGAGCGGTGTCAAGCCGTGAAAGCACCTATCCGCACTGCCGCGACGCTCCACTTCAAGGTTAAATGAACATACAGTCGACGTCCGATTTCTCGGACGCCCGAAATTCCGGACATGCCCGATTTCCCCGGACTCATCTGCGGCACCGTCAAGTTCCCCATAGAGTCAATGTATTAAAAAGTCCGAAATTACGGACGCTTACAGCCTTCGCCGTCCGATTTTCCGGACTTTTTACCGACCGCTAACCGCCAATACCGCCGACTCGGAAGTCGCCATCAATGCCGCCATTTTCTTTTTCTCGTATTCTCGAACCCCCGAACTCGCACGATGGCCTCCGAAATAGCGCGCCGGCGCGCTATCTCGGAGGCTATGCTCGCACCGATGGAACAGGTGTGGCCAGCTGCACCGCGCCGCGGCTACCGTACCCTCGCCACAATCTAGCACACGCCAATCCGTTGCCAGCCGTAGCTTAGCCAAACCACTGTGTTCATTCACGTATTGTTTCGTAAGCTCTGCGGTAGACCGTGTGCTGCTGCACGCTATTGGCGCTATCTTCAGCGTTCGCGTTCCCCGATTTTCAGCATTCGCCGTTGACAGCGATGGCACCGACTGCTCCTTCGTCTTCGTCCGCTCCTTCGAAGCGCACAAATCCCCCCTCGTAACGCAAGAGACTCTCCGGAACTGTTTTCGCGGACGTTGCCTTCGACGATCTGCGCGCTGCCGGCGTTTCGATTCCAGCCGGGATAACCTTTGAGGGCTTCGCCGACGCTGACGAAGACCACGAGCTCTGTGCGGAATTTACCGATGACGAAACCGTTCAAGTTACGGAGGATTTCGAAGACTCGGACACCGAGAACGACGAGGCAGCGCCTACACAGCCGACGAGCTCGGAGTTGACGCGTGCACTGATGACACTGTCGTCGATGAGACAACGTGACGTTAGCTGAAATTGAGGCAGACATCATCGCGGGCTAGCGGAACGCCATGCAAAAAAAAATAAGCGACTTCATTGAGCCAAAGTGTTGACCAATGAGGTAGTGCCGGCTACGTCGGATTTTTTTTTATAAACGGCTCTTTTTAGAGCCACCTAAACGATGCATTCGCTGAATTGCAATGGGAATCCAGTACTCCGGCCGTGACCTTCTCCGTCAGAGAAAAATACCTATAAAAAAAGTGTGTTTTCGCGTGCATTCGTTTTTCCAGACTGCCCGATTTTCCGGACGTTTTCGCGGTCCCTTGAGGGTCCGGGAAATCGGACGTCGACTGTATTACCCTCCCATCGATTCATCATTTTTTAAGTTTAGAATCTTGTTATACCGGCTTATATGCTCTAAGTATAGTAAATTTTAAAACGTAACATATTTGACAGGTTATCATTTGCATTCTACTGAAAGTCAAATCCTGCTAATATTCAAACTTGTTTCCACTTCCTTTGAACTAAAAAGAATGGCATTTGCACAGGCCTTGTTTCAAATTTTTGAAAATATTCTGCAGGTTTGTTGGGTCATGACAAATATGCCCATTTTTCTTTTATGTCATATATACTATTCGAATTCAATTCGAAATTATTCGACCAAAATCACTATTCGCTTCGAGTTCGCTTCGAACCTAAAATTCACTATTCGCACAAGCCTAGCAATAATGCTTCACAGACGTGAGGAGGCAAGTTGCACGGATGCTTGGGTGCAGGCTCGCCCTTAGCGTCTGCAGCATTTTGCCGACACCATGGGTCGGTCCCTGTTGGGCAAAATGTGTGGTTGGCCACTTCATCATTTGATGTAACATGGTAATAAGTGGCCATCACTGCCCTTTGCATGGCATCCACATTATCATGAGATTTCAGGGCCCATCCATAATATGAACTCAACTTGTTGATGAGATCCCCAGTCAGCCTTCCTTTTCCAGAAAGGCTCTCTAGGCCAGTGCTTTTCTTGTGCTTGTCCACCAAATTGCACAAGGCCGTACCCATCCGCTTCTTCACGTGATTCACGCAGTCTTCCTTGGCGGTGGGAATGTGTACACATTCTCTTCTTGCAGCGCCAGGTACGTCCGGCTGTTGCCATCTGAAAGCACGGTTGTGTACCTGACATTATGCCGCGCTAGAGATCTCCTGAATAAAATGAGGCCAGCCTGTACCTCCATTTCCCCAGCTTTCTTTGTTGTGTTTTGCTGGCACATGTGGCTCTCTTTCCACTCTTCGTAAGCGGGGTCCCCCCTCCTTCGGGCCCGACTCACACCCGGCACAAAAGTTGCTGAGGACAATGTAGTCCAGAACGAGGCCGCTTATCAGTTCAATGACGGTACCGACGCCAATATGCGACGAATGTCCGCGCGTCATTCACGATCCGTCGTATGACACGGCGATGTTTCCCCGATTGTCCTTATCAAGGTCCGCGTAGATGTCGCACACCGAACTCGCGCACTCGCTCATCAGTTTCGAGGCAGCAAGAGTAGCGGCAGGTGTTAGCTTCTTCTTCACGTACGCCGGCCACGTTTTTGTGTGGAGGCGACGACGCGATATGTTCATCATTGCAAATACGTCGTTAAAAGCAGTCTGCCTGTTGCCAGTAGCCTGCATTGCGCGGGTGGCGAGCACGTTCACTGTGAATGGATTTATTTTCGGCTGTCTGTCGACGCGCGGCGAACTCCACTTTGACGACCCGTCACCGCAGTTCATACACACTAGCTCAAGCTTGACGGCAAGGCCGTATTCCCGCTCGCCTCTCCTGATCTCGGCGTCTCCGTTGCAAATCTTGCACTTTAAATGCAATATTACATACCTGCCAACTCTTCCGAATTTTCCGTAAAATGTACAAATTTCGACCTCGCTTACGATTTTACGAATCTTCCCTGAAATTTTACGGAAAATGTTTTATTTTGAAAAAAAAAAAAAAATTTGAAATCGGTAAAACAGCATGGCCTTCCGCGATTGGTTACGGCGTTGTGCTAGCTTCCGCCGCTAGGAGAGGACAATATTTACTCGTGTTATCATCGTCAGTAGCTTCCAACACTTAGCGACTTATGTCGTCTTCTCGGGGGGTGGCTACGAATCCATACCGCCTCGGCGCAAACGTGGTGATGGGCTTTGTTCACGTGGCGACGGTATGATCTAGCCACCATAGTGACGGCGAGGACTGTGTCGCTCTTCGTATCATCGGCTGCCGCGTCCGACGCCCTAAGACTGCTGTGTTCGTTGCTGCTTCGCAGCGCGATGGCAAGCTCGAAGCCGCGACAGTACTTTCAGGTGTTTTTGAAATCACACACGACGGAATTTTGTGTTTTGTGCCGTCGAAAAAAAGGCGAAAAGTTTGGTTTTTGTACCACGTGTGCCTGTGACGTAAATATTTCTGATGGAGGAAAATCCGACATTAAAGTGCACATTGCCTCGAAGAAGCATCAAGGGTACGTACGAGGCAGCGACAACCAGCTAAGCTTGGCGAGTTTTGTGCGCTCAGACGGTGATTTCGGTGTTATTCGCGCACAGTGTCTCTTCACGGCGTTTTTAGTGGAACATAACATTCCGCTGAGTGTTAGGGATCACGCTGGGCCACTATTCCGGAAAATGTTTCCGAAGTGTGAAGAGGCGAAACGCTACGCCTGTGGGCGAACAAAGACGACGGCAATATTTGGGGAAATGGCTGCCAACGCGGAGACGCCTTTGATGGATGCCCTCAAACGGCAAGTGTTTTCTATCGCTGTGGATGGCTCTAACTATTAATAGAGATGTGCAGCTTTATCCCATTGTGGCGACCTATTTTGTGAAAGAGACTAGTAGAGTGGAAAGCCGCCTTCTTTGCCTCGGGACTATTCCAGGTGAGGCGACTGGTCAAAAGATTGGGCATCTAATTTTGGACGCAATGAAGTCCCGGAATTTGCCTGTTGAGAACTTGTTGGCCTTGTCTTCGGACAACGCGCCTGTCATGGTCGGCAAGAAAAACAGAGTGTCAACGGTTTTGAGAGAGGTTCAACCAGCTTTGATTGGGGTCGGTTGCCCGTGCCATCTGATAAACTTGGCCGCGCAAAAGGAGCGTTGTCTTCCTGTAAAGGTAGATGAAGCTTTGATTGACATTTTTTTTTACCTTGAAAAAAGTGCGAAACGGAAGGATCGACTCAAAGAGTTGCAGCAAATGCATGACGTCGAGGTGAGGAAGATGCTGAAGCATTCGCCGACACGTTGGCTTTCGTTGGGAAAGTGTTTAAATAGACTTCTAGACCAGTGGAAGCCACTTCTCAGCTTTTTTTGTGTGAGGTGAAGAAGTGCAATAAGCAGAGCCTGTTTTTGGAGTCGTACCAGATTCCAAAGACTTCTTAACAAACCTCCAAGAACTCTGCACCTACCCCAAAGTCTACTGTAGGCCTCGGGAAAAGCACCAACGCCGACGCCGATGTAGTTCCACTAAAGAGAAAAAGTGTTCATCTTGCACCTCAAGCCAAAAAGATGAAGCTTCAGACCACAGAATCCGGACAAACGAACCTTGTGACTCGTGAAGAGCGCCTGTTTTTTTTCTTGTCATCGGAGCTAAGTAGGGCGTTCTGTCTGTTCTTGCAAAATGTAGTGCCGATTTTTGAGAAAACAAACTGCCGCCTTCAAGAACAGGCTCCCCATATTCATGTATTGAAGGGCCTCTTGAACCGCCTACTCGAGGATCTTCTCGCAAGATTTGTGCGGCCTAGTGTTCTCAAAGAATGCAATTCATTGCTTGACGTTTCCTATGGATCTGCGCAGAACCAGAAAGGAGATGAAGACCTTGTCATTGGCAGCATGACCCACACTGTTGTTCAGACACTGAGCTCAAGTGAGAGAGAACAGTTCTTCTCAGCTGTACGCCTATACTTTACAGCATCATGCTATTATATTCGTCATAAGTTTCTATTGGAAGACATGAACCTCAAGATGGCAGAGGTTGCCCAAATGCACTCACTGGAGACTGCTTCATTCAGGAGTCTACGACACTTCATCACTGCATTCCCAGCTCTTTTGCCGCAGCAAAGTGGGGAAAAGAGAGAAGGCAATTGACGAACTTGAGGTGGAGTTTGCGAGCTTGCAAGCGTATAAAGTTCCAGCAGACATTTTGAATGAGCCCAGGTGTGATGTGCAGTGGGCACGTTTGGGAGCTCTTCGAAGTGTGGATGGATCACTCAGGTTCAACAGAATTTCACTGGTTATGCTGGGCATCCTCTCCATTCCCCACAGTAATGCTGAATGCGAGAGAATATTCAGCAGTGTCAACAAAACTCGAACTGAGTTTTGCTCATCTGTCAGTGAGAAAACCCTCGAGAGCCTTTTGATGGTGAAAGGCCACCAGAGTGGATACTGCTTTGAGCAAAGTTACCCGGAGAACTTTCTCAAGCGGGCAAAGTCCGCAACAGCAAAGTCGCTGCAAAAATAAATTGTTTGATTACTCTGACTGATTTGACTTACTTGTCGCTATAGGGAGACTCCCCCCCCCGCGCATTAAGAGTTTTACTAATTTCTATGTCGCCAGGTTGGCAGGTATGAATATTATCAAAGCATTTACCGCCTCCAAGTCCAGGATGGTGGAGGTCGTAGCATCAGATGGGGGAGCCGCGGCATCAGCGCGTTTAGCGATAAGGCTGCGCTTCTGTTCCGTCGCCGCAACAGATGAAATCTCCTGCAGCTTCTCTTCTGCCTTCTTTTTCTTGTCCTCTATCTGTTGGGGCTGCAAAATTTGCGTGTCGTGGCGCACACGGCCGCTTTCCGCAACGTTGTCTTCAACTGACGGGCTCGTAGGTCTAGCGTCCGTTAGGCCTGCCGCGCTGGCGTCGATGACCGCTCCGCTGGCCGCTGCGAGTTTGTCACCCTCGTTGTCCTGGGTCGTTGCGGGGTGCTTCCTGAAGTTCTCGGCTAGCGATCGCTTCACCCGCTTTCCAAATTTGTGTTTGGTGCGAAACTTCTTGATGGAACGACACATAGCTGTAGGCAGTCGACAACACCAAGACCAAATGGTGCACGCTTACGTGCGTCTCGGCGGTGAAGCAGACGCCGGAAACACCGCTTGGCCAATCGGATGCCTAGATTTTGTCACGTGCCCCAAGCAGCCAATAGAATCGCGCGCTGGTACTTCTCGGTGGCGCGTTATTACTAGAAAACCAATGAGCAAGGTGAGCCAGTGGTGGCGGGAAATTGAAGATGAAGAACGGCTCTTCCAAACGAGACCAAGATGTCCACGATAGCCCATGTGTACTGGCAATGGTTCAGCGCGGAAAAAGCGCGATTTTAGCGTCAATTTGCGCTCGGACACACCTCATATTGGTGTTACGAATTGATTTTACGGCGAAAATAATGAAAATATAAGCTAGAAACTTAGCAGATTTGTGCAAAAATAGATATAGATGCCGAAAATGTCAGCTTCAAAAAGTCTATTTTTTTTCGTGATTTTCGGCCTTCTAAGACCCGTGTCCCCCCCTTAACCCTTTGAGACGCTATGTACACAATTGTGTACATGATTTGTTTTTGCTCCTTGTATCAACTAGGGGCTAAGAGAGAGCGAGATATAGTGAGCTTCGGATAGATTGAACCTGCTGCATAATAATTTGTCTTCATTTAACTTCATTTGGCAGCGTACTGTTGCGTATTTTCACATTTTCTGAAGGCACTACCCCGTTCGATGAGTCGTTCGATGAGCCGCGTTCTGCGAGCCATGTTAAAAGTAGACTTTTTCTATGCTCTAAATGGACATTACGAAAAATGAATTTGTACTATATTTTCTAGCCCGAGATTTCATTCTTTTTATGCCAAAATGGAGCATGGATGACTTCAGCAGCGATGTGATTGCTGCGCCAATTGCGCCAAACTGCGCCAAACTGCGCCAAGAGGTGGAACCTGCTACATCCTGCTACATTTCGGCAGAAATTGCATAATTTGCGCCAAGCGTGCGCCAAGACATTACTTTAGCAGTCCTTCGGAGCAAAGAAAATTATGGCAGGCGCTCGAATTACATAAGTTACAATCGTAATTTTAGTGGCCATTGAAGCAGACAGGTGAGAGCTGTGTAGTTATAAGAAATCTCCCAGGGCCACCAGCTGCGTACTCCACACAGAATGTTATTCGTTGGGCTAATGGTGATGAGCTGTAACTTGCACTTGCCGCCAGTTGCGACCATTTTGCCCAGCTGCAAAGCCATGCACACAGTGTCTCGTAAATCGTGACTTCTGCACCGGAGCACGTGCCCTGCCGTAAACTTTAGCTTAGTGCTAACAGATGGAGGCTCGCGAAATATTGTAAGCTGGCAGCTTGTATGAGAGCTGGATGTACTGACACAAACAGCGATGCCAAGGAGGGGGAAGTGGAAGCTAAAGTTGCCACGTATAGAGTATAAATATTTGTCTTAATTAAGAATGCAGGTTCACATACGCAAGATTTATTTCAGCGCCCCATTACATGTCTAGATTCTATTCAATCATAAAATCTATATATTCAGTTCACCGGCCAGGAAGGGGGGAGGGGGTAGTTGGCACCAAGGAGTGCCAACTACTCATACTATGAAATTACATCGTCAGATCGGGTAAAAAGTCAATGTTATAGAACCAGAAAAAAAATCGAATAATCTGTACAACCACAAGTTTTTGTGAGATGGCAGTCTATTATATGATTGCATAAATTACAGTAAGCATTACATTTTGTAATAGGAATTTCTAGCTAGGTTACTTTATAAAAAAGATGGAGCGCTACTTGTGCTGACCTCCGAAAGATTCCATACAGGGCACTCAAGTTTTAACACCACATAACGGCCAGCATTAATCAGCGATTTCAGCCGCTACAGTGGCATGTTGGGAAACCACGTTGTGGTGCGCTATCTCGTTGTATCGGCGCTGCTTCTCGACTCCGCAAAAATTCAATTTAGAGCAAGCCTTCATCATCAGAAAATTTCATTGAGCGCACCGTTGTAATTGTAGCACAATTTGTCAATCATTTATTATACCCTCCATGTTATAAACCACCAATGAACCAAAATTCTTACGATTCTGTCTATAAAGTGCGACAGCATGTACTTCGCCACACTGCTCAAGCGTCTAGGTTGTGTCGACAAACACAGACGTCAACACAATATAGTTCTTTTTTTTTAATAACAAAAAGAATATGCATGGAAAGGTTTTGCTGTCTGTAGCGTATTGGGAGGAAATATTGGGCGGCCTGATATGTCACGGATATATAGAAGTTTAGGGTTGTCCGCAGGAAACCAAAGAGTAGTGAGTTAATTCCACCTTTGGGAAACTATGCATACACCAATATGCGTACATATGTTTATTTGTTAAATGTAGTAAAACTGCTCCCGCTTAGCTACTTTTGTGCTCCAAAATGTGTGGGAGGCAACTGCTCCAAAAGACTGATCTGGTGCTCCAGAACGAGGTTTCAGCTGCTCCAAAAGCTGCGCCGAATCGGCTTCGGCCGATCACATCACTGCTTCAGGATAAACAGATATTTAATTACAACCTAATTAGAATAAGTTACTATAACACACATAAATGAACATATTATAACATTATTTTTGTTGGAATAGTATACTGAGTGCCTTGAAATAACGTTGTATTATTTTGACCAATTTACAGACAGTTCTTCATGGGTGGCGTTTGAAAGGGTTAAAGTAACAAATAAAAAAAAATAAATTTTTGCTCCAAGTCGGTTCGCTTCAAGTTCGCGTCGCATATGTGGGGCCGTGCTGCATATGGAGAGCGCTTTTCCGAATTGTATTCCGTGGTATACGTGTCGTTCGCTCTTCGTTTTCGATGCCAAGCGCGCGCATGGAGTGGCCCCCGACGACGTTCAGCTTCAAATTTTTTTTTTTTAAACGGACAACAGTGTTGTCACTACTGAGATGTCAGATTGGGTGCTGGTGGAAACTGTCCGGAAACCACGGTGACAACAGATCTTCGGAGGCTGGCTCGTTACACGCTTTTGCAGTCTTGCGCCGCGCCGCGGGTTCGCTAGACCATAGCCTTCGCGATTAGCCGATTAGCTCCCGCAACACAATGGCGCGTTGAATGCAATGCAATGAATGCGAAAGCAACAAATTGTAATGTTATATGAAGTAAGGCTAGCAACCTACTCTTTTGGATCCGATATCGCGTAACCCTACAAAACACTGGTGTAAGAAAATACGGCCGCTCCAGGCAGAAGTGCTCTTTTCACACAGTCTGTTCGCGCGCGTTGAGAGTGCAGCGGAAAAGTATACGAGCCGTGCGCTGATGCTTGCCGAGATAGCGCGCTCGCCTCTCGGCAAGCCCTTAAAATCAAAGTTCACTGTTGCTGCGCTCGAGTGACCCCCCCCTAACCCTCCGCGTCTTTTCATGCTCGTTCAAGGCAGGCGGGGTGTTTCCTCTTTGCTTGAGCACTCGACGGCAGGTCTAATACGGGGGGGGGGGATGTTATCGCATGCGGCCTCCGGGCGATAGAGATGGGCCGGCTCGTTTGATCGCTGCTTCAGCAGCACTTGTCGCCCCCACTCGCGCGCTTTTACCCGCGGTTAAAAGTTACAATGCGTGGGGGGCATATTGTCACGTAGTCGTGACGTCGATGAAGGCAACAGTCGGCGTGTCAAAGAAGAAACTCTTTATTAAGCCGAACTTGTGGCCGGAAAACTGAAGGTCAGACTACAGCACTACACACTGGCAGTGATAGCGGCGAACAGAGTGTCGGTCGTCGATAATCTGATCTTCGCTGGAACGCACCGGCTTTTATATATCACACGTCGAACATTCTAGCCTTATCACTGGTCGTCGCGCAATCTCTGGAACAAGCTAGAGTGTTCGCGTCTTGCGCGTAATCTTAACACAACGATCTACAATAATCGCGAAGCTTCTAGAACAATCAGCCACGGTTTGTGCTGAGCATGCGGACAGTCTTTGTAGGCGAAAACCGAGTACGACAGAAATGAAAATAAGAAACGCGCGTGGCAGTGCCCCCCCTCTGAAAAAGCATCGTCCCGATGCTTAAAAAGAACACGGGGGAAAAATACATGCAACAAGAAATCACAACAATAAACAAAGAAAGTACAATAATAAAGCAATAAGTCCAGTCGTCAGGTTCGCTAACGCGCGTAATACGGCTTGAGGCGCGTGACATGGACGACTTCAGGTCGCGCACGGCGATGTTGAGAGTTCGTAATGCTGTCCGGGACGACGTCGTAGACCAGAGCACCGAGACGTCGAAGCACCGTCGAAGCACCTTGTAGTAACGCCGAAGAACTTTTTCACTGAGTCCACGTCGGCGTATCGGCGTCCACACCCAGATGTGGTCGCCGGGCTGGTATTCCACGAAGCGTCGTCGAAGATTGTAGAGGCGGCTGTCAGTCGTCTGCTGATTCTTGATGCGCAGCCGGGCGAGCTGTCGGGCTTCTTCAGCGCGCTGAAGGTAGCCGGTGACGTCGAGGTTTTCTTCGTCAGCGATGTTGGGCAGCATGGCGTCGAGCGTCGTTGCCGGGTTCCTTCCGTAGACCAACTTGTATGGCGCCATCTGTGTCGTCTCCTGCACGGCCGTGTTGTAGGCGAAGGTCACGTACGGGAGGATTGCATCCCACGTCTTGTGCTCGACGTCGACGTACATGGCCAGCATGTCCGCGATGGTCTTGTTTAGACGCTTGGTGAGACCATTGGTCTGTGGGTGGTAGGCGGTGGTCCGGCGGTGGCTTGTGTGGCTGTACCTCAAGATCACCTGAGTTAACTCTGCTGTAAATGCCGTGCCTCTGTCGGTAATGAGGACCTCTGGGGCGCCATGACGCAGGACGATGCTCTCCACGAAGAACTTTGCTACCTCGGCGGCGCTGCCTTCGGGCAGGGCCCTTGTTTCGGCGTAGCGGGTGAGGTAGTTGGTTGCCACGACTATCCACTTGTTTCCGTCAGTCGACGTCGGTAACGGCCCCAGTACATCCATGCCGATTTGCTGGAACGGCCGGCGAGGTGGCTCGATGGGCTGCAGAAGTCCCGCTGGCCTTGTCGGCGGTGTCTTACGTCGCTGGCAGTCCCGGCATGTCCTCGCGTAACGAGCGTCGTCGGCGGTAAGGCGCGGCCAGTAGTACTTTTCTTGTGTTCTTGCAAGCGTGCGCGAAAAGCCGAGGTGACCAGCCGTTGGGTCGTCGTGCAGGGCCTGCAGAATTTCTGGTCGCAGATCCGAAGGTACAACGATGAGATAGCTGGCTCGGGCTGGGGAGAAGTTCTTCTTTACGAGGACGTTGTTTTTCAAACAACGTCCTCGTAAAGCTTCCGTCGGCAGGGCTCTGTCTGCTTCGCGTCGTGTTCAGCAGGTTTCGTCGCGTCATCGTCGTCGGTGGAGGGTCTTCGTTAGTTCGTCGTACAGCAACCGCACCTCCAACGGTTGCTGCTCCTAGTTTTCTGGGATACGGGCTAGGCGACCGGCCCCGGGTTGGGCCAGCGTTCTGCCGGCGGTGCGGCGACATGTAGCGGCCGGGCGATGGTGAACGGGATGGTCGCCATTGTTGCCACTGTGTTCCGGTAATGTAGTCGGCGATGTTGCGAGGTCGTTCACCCCGCTGCGGACACGGCTCGTTGACGGCGAAACCACGCAGCCCCATCAGTCGGTACTGGCAGCGGCGGTAAGTGTGGCCGGCCTCCCCGCAATGGTAGCAGAGCGGGCGGTTGTCAGGAGCGCGCCAGACGTCGGTTTTCCTTGGCGCGTAGCGCTGGCAGACAGGAGGACGGTAGGGCGTCGGTGGTGGTGGTGGTGGCGGCGGCGTCTGGCGACGGAACTGCGGCGATGCGGTGGCTTGATGTTGTCGCGGAGCGGGAGCAGGACGGCGGACTGCAGCAGCGTAGGTCATGGCCTCCGGATGTGGCTGCGGTGGTTCGGGAACTCCCAACGCTTGCTGGACTTCATCACGAACGATGTCGGTGATCGAGTCCACTTGAGGTTGTGGCGAGGGTAACAGCTTGCGCAGTTCCTCCCTCACGATCGCTCGGATCGTTTCGTGCAGGTCGGCGGGGCAGAGCCCTTGGATGTCGGCGAAATGTGGAGTCTAACGGCGATTGTACTGCCAGTTGCGCATGTCCAGGGTCTTCTCGATAGTCGTCGCTTCCGAGACAAATTCTTGGACGCTGTTTGGTGGGTTCCGCATCAGTCCCGCAAAAAGCTCCTGTTTAACTCCTCGCATGAGGAGGCGAACTTTCTTTTCTTCAGGCATTTCGGGGTCTGCGTGGCGGAAGAGTCTAGTCATTTCTTCCGTGAAGAGCATGATGCTTTCGTTGGGGAGCTGGACGCGGGTTTCAAGCAGAGTTTCGGCCCTCTCTTTGCGGACGACGCTTGTGAAGGTCTCCAGAAATGCGGCACGAAAAAGGTCCCAGGTCCGGAGTGTGGCTTCGCGGTTCTCGAACCATGTCCGAGCGGAATCTTGCAGGGCAAAATAAACGTGCCGCAACTTGTCATCGTTGGTCCAGTTGTTGAAGATGGCGACGTGGTCGAGAACCGTTCAAGCCAGCTCTCCGGGTCTTTGAGTGGTGAACCGCGGAAAGTTGGTGGCTCCTTGGGTTGCCGGAGCAGGATCGGTGCAGGCGGCGCAGGGGTGGTCATCGTCTCTGCAGTAGTGGTCGTGGCCTTGGTCTTCCGAGTCTGGTCAGGTAGAGGCCCGTACTCTGGAGGTAGCCCTCGTTGCCTGCGGCTAGCTCGCTGATCGAGGCTGGCCGTCGATGTCTTCTTCATGATGTGGGCTTGGCTCGCGGCTGGAGGGGGGGCGTTCGGTACATGGACCAGGAAGCACCTCCACCAGAAGTCACGTGGTCGTGACGTCGACGAAGGCAACAGTCGGCGTGTCAAAGAAGAAACTCTTTATTAGGCCGAACTTGTGGCCGGAAAACTGAAGGTCAGACTACAGCACTACACACTGGCAGTGATAGCGGCGAACAGAGCGTCGGTCGTCAATAATCTGATCTTCGCTGGAACGCACCGGCTTTTATATAGTTGCCGACCGTTTATTCGGACGCCGATAATTCGGACATGCCCGTTTATTCGGACACCCTCGCGGCATCGCCACTCGTCCCATTGAAATAATGTAAACTAACGACCGAAAATTCGGACGCCTCACGGCGCGCCGTTCGATATTTCGGACTCCGGCTGGCTGTCGAGAGCGGCGTCGAACTCCACGACCAGCTGTCCGCGATGTTTACACACGTGTTTACAATATCTTCGCTAGGTTGCCAGCACTGAAAGGTTGCACGGTGTATGGCTGGACATCATGCCAGTGTAAAAGTGCAGAAATTACGAATGCCGATCTCGAAGGCTATGTGTTTTGGCGACTCGTCATAGGCGTTCTCGACTTCAGACAGCCGATGCATTGAATAGCTACCACAGCCAAACAGCAAGCCAAGCCACGCTCGGAGTCTGCTTTGTGTGACGTTCAAAATGGCCGCGCGTACGAAAC
Source organism: Rhipicephalus appendiculatus (assembly GCA_030522465.1). Lineage (NCBI taxonomy): Eukaryota > Metazoa > Arthropoda > Arachnida > Ixodida > Ixodidae > Rhipicephalus > Rhipicephalus appendiculatus. Next base: position 286,052 of record JALIZH010032972.1, read on the forward strand.
GGACCAAGGAAGGACGGAATCACGAGCTCTGCAGCACGAACTGGCCTGATGTCGTTCCCTTTGGGCATTTGAAAGTTTGCTTGTCAGTTGTTTTGTGGCTAGGCCCAATCTACTGAAATGGCTACGACGCCATCCATTCCATCCGCGCGGTCGGACTAACGAGGAAACGCGGCAACCACAAGACATTGGGGATGGCGAAAAAGGCCACTATTATTTGCCAATTCGAAGGCGGCCGACCTCAATACGATATAATTTGGGAGCTTTCGCCGAGTTGGGCGATGATGAGATCGTCTGTCGGGTCCCCGAATCAGCGTAGGTGAACAGCGACTCCGATGAAGCACAGGCCATGGCAGCGCTACAACCTGCGGTTATGGCCAAACACTGGCTGAAATACAGCCAGACTTGGTCGTCTGTGACTGTGCTTGTGTGCAGACGTGCATTGACAAGCTTTTCCGGCCACTGGGCCAATAAAGGTGCTTTTTTTCTGATGCATCCTTTTATTCGGACTCTCGATTATTCGGACTTTTCGGCGGTTCCCGCCGAGTCCGAATAAACGGTCGGCGACTGTATCACATGTCGAACATTCTAGCCTTATCACTGGTCGTCGCGCAAGCTCTGGAATAAGCTAGAGTGTTCGCGTCTTGCGCGTAATCTTAACACAACGATCTACAATAATCGCGAAGCTTCTAGAACAATCAGCCACGGTTTGTGCTGAGCATGCGGACAGTGTTTGTAGGCGAAAACCGAGTACGACAGAAATGAAAATTAGAAACGCGCGTGGCAATATCAATTTGGACTTTATACGGAACATTGCGGCGACGGCAAAAACCTGTCGAGAGTGTCTATATGATCGCTATCGCAATAACGCAGTTTTTTACTGCTAAATAAGTGTTTTGGGTGAGCTCTGCCTTCAGTTCCCCTTTTGTTTAATTTGTGCATTTCCTTTTCGAATTTTCGTGCTGAAACTCCATATAACGAAAACTTGTTTGTAACGAATTTTTTCGGGAATTTGTCAATTTCGTTATATCCAGGTTTAACTGTACTATGTGTCATGTTGTCTTGCAGACCTGTACACCCGTGAGCATAAGTATAAGGACCACTGCCGTCCGTATAGTTTTGCCGTCTGCTGTTAAGTGAATTTCAGACGAATTCCGTCAGAGCTATGACATTGACAACAATTTTGTCGAAGCTATGCTCTCGACAGTAGACGACTCACCACTAGTCGGCGCAGATGGCGATATGGGCACGTGCTAGCGTGGTCCGTATACTTCTGCTCATGGGTGTACATACCTCTCAACTCTCCCGATTTGCCTGGGAGACTCCCAGTTTTTTACCCGTCTTCCCAATTGTTCGATTGCGGCCATAAATCTTCCGATAAACTGCTTTAACCCAATTTTAGAAAAAAGAAAAACTACTGTAAAACAAAAACCAGTGGTGAAAATAACACGAACTTATTTATATGACGCACCCAACAAAAGGCAACACCCACACAACTCAAAAGGTTTGCTGCCCACTGCTGTTTCCTGTTCTCTGCCGGGCTCTCCTCCTTTCACTAGAAACACACAAACATGCACACACCTTTATCACTGACAGTAGTGGGCACGTCCACTGTAGGCCTCGAACCTGCTTCCACTGGCTAGACAAGCTCAGCTGAAATGACAGCCAACAAAAAAGTTTCTCTTGTGATGTGTAGCGTAAAATGAAAACTGTAATCTCGCATCCGATGGTGAACCACCTGCGTTGCATATAGTAAGCAAAACAAACTGTGTCAAGCGTGCTATACAGTAATACCTCGTTTATCCGGATCTTGTTAACTCGAAAATTCGGTTAACTTGGACTTGTCCATGCAAAACTGTGTACACTTCAATGGTGTCAAATGCTCGTTAACCCTTTACTGCCGAGTGTCGCGAATTCGCGACATACCGAAAAACTCCGACCCAACAAGTCATGAAACGCGTGCCGCCTTTAATGCCGGCTGTCAAGTACTCTCGGGGAATGTAGCTTTCAGAATGAAAAAATCTTGCGCCGTCTTGAGTAAGGTATTTTATGCTAGAACCACTTGTTTTGTAGCTGATGGTGGAGAGCGCGAAGTACGTGCGACGGCTCTCACCTCTTCGTTCTTTCTCGCCTGATTTACGTAAGTTCAATGTTCAATAATTTTAACACAATAGCATTAAAAAGCTCGTTTCTCAGAAATTCCGGCATCGGCGTCGTTGGTTGTGAGCGAAAAATCATCTTGTCCGTGACCGAAAAATCGAGAAAGATGCAAATAAAATAAATAATAAAAATTTCCGGGTCCGAATGAGGATCGACTCCAGGTCATCTGCGTGGCAAGCAGGTGTTCTACCGCTGAGCCACGCTTCTGCTTGGGATTACATATAAAATAACGTCCTCTGCTTGGAGATGCAGTAAAAATAACTTTCATGCTTTACGAACACACGCGCCCTGTATACAGGCATCACAATACATGTAATATCTCAGTAATAATGCGTGGTACAAGCGTACATTGCCATCGGGCGTCAGGAAGATGTGAATATCATAACGACATTGTGGTTCAAAGCCGTCCACCCATTACAGAAGGTGCACACGTTACTGTGCGTATTCCCTTAAAACCACATAGTGGGTGCATAGCAAGTTGGAAAACATTTCCCGCGCGTAATTGCTCGGGGTTTAATGCATGCTATCCATTACATGGTATGTACTAAGTGATTGAAGTATGCACTAGGGACAGGATATCGCTATCGCGTTATACTCTTATAGGCGAAGCTTAAGGGTCCCCCCAATTTTTTGTTTATATGGTGTGTACACACCAAAGAGGTGGCACACAAGATGTTACATAGTTTTGAAGTGCATTTTTTGTTGCGAGATCCTTGTTTCTGTGGCATCGCGAATTCGCAACATACCTAAAAGTAGGCATTAAAGTTGCATTCTTGGTAATTTAACTGCAGAATCAATTAAAGGTTGCTATTTATAGCTGGAAAATGAAAACAGTTTTTATTTTGTTCGGTGGTTTCAAAATTCATGCATTAAAGGGTTAATTCATAGGGATTTAGCCGCTCACCGGTTAACTTGGACAACTCCGGAGAGGGCTATCGGGACTCCATGCTTTGAGTCACGCGATCTCGGCGGCTTGGTGGCCTGAGCACTGTTTGCCATAACCGACGGCGGAACCGGAGTTTTGGAGAAACCGAAACTGAAAGAACAACTGCAGCAGAATATGATCGTGACGATAGTGAATGAGGGGGAAGTGGCTAGGTGGCACTAGTCACCACCACCTAATGGGGTTGAAGATCGTTCTAGCACAAATTCCGATGACGAGGCAGACAAAAATAACTCAGTTTTTCATGAAATAAAGGTTTGTCTGTGCCAAGTACATTTTCCTTTTCTTTTCATGGTCCATTCGATAATCCGGAATTCGGTTAACTCCGATATTTTCGCCGGTTTCGTGAGATCCGGGTTAACGAAGTTTTAGTATCACAGGACCGGCCTCTGCACACTATCTTGAGTACACAAGTTTGCTAGCAACATGCTTTATGCAGTGATCATGCAATCTTTTTTCTCTATCGTACAACAATAGTGTCCCTTTGGAGGTGAACTATGTGCGCCTGGCCACCAAGCAAGGCATGGGTGTGTTTGAATACCACGTTGACTATGTGCCTGTCATTGACTCCAAGCGCACTCGGTGTCAGCTGCTTAGCAGTGACCCAGTGCTGGCAGTTATTGGCCGGACACGTGTCTTCGATGGAATGAAGCTCTACCTTCCACACCAGCTGCAACAGCAGGTCAGTGTTACTTCTTTCTTGTTATGTCAGTGCTTTGTGTTATGTCAGTGCTTTGTCCGTGTGATCTGACATTATACCGTTCGTGCCTGTACAGTACAATGAAATATCTATGCAAAAAGCACCACAATAATGGACTTTTCATATTAACAAACTTTTAGGAAATCCTACCGTGACTACTAATACTGTTGACTCTCGTTAAAGGACCCCTGACACCGAATTTGGAAACTCTAGATGCTTGTGTTGTTTGAGACTCCTGCATGCGGGCGCATTTCTGACCGATTATTAGGGACGAGCGTTGCCTATAAGATATTTTAATTTGGTTTTAAAGGGGTACTGACACAAAATTTCGCGCCCGAGACAGCCTGCTGGATCGATTCCCGTGTAGTACATGCATGTACCATCTGCAAAATATCGACAGCGAATAAAGCTTGGAAGGTATTTTCTATGAATTTTGAAGTTCGTGTGCGCGATCCAGCATTATAGGCCGCACCTGGCGGCATTGACACCCTCGGAGGTGACCCGAGGTGACCCCCCTACTTTCCCTATGTAACCGCTGCAGCCGGCACAACAAGTTATGATGACGTCGTAGCCGCCATTTCTGTTTTGACGCGCTCGCCGCTGCGCTGTTAGTGACTGCTCGGCGGCTGCTCGCGAGTGTGTGGCCGCGGCGCACGCGTTAAAAATTTTGTGTTTGGCGACACTACAGCTTTCCCGTTTCCTGCTCCCAAGGACTTCTTGATTTCCCTGTGCTGCGGTGACAGGCCACAATGCCGAAATACTTCTGCGCGATTTCCTTCTGCACGTCGAAGTCGGGATCGGGTGTATCGCTGCATACGTTTCCCCGCGACGAACCTTGGCGGAAGAAGTGGATCGAGTTCGTGCGCGCTTGTGGACGTCAGGAGTATCAGGACTGGTCCCCCGTGCAGAACAGTCGCGGGCTCCATTTCGAGGCGCATTGCCTTACCACAAAGGCGCCGGACTTGGCGTACATGGGTCTTCCGACTCGACCCCGTGCATCGCTCACGTCTGGTGCTGTGGTGTTACCTAGCTTTTTTCGGCACCAACAACTTCAAGGGCATCACAATGTTATCTAGTGATTCAATCGGATATTGAACGTAGAAAAAGCGAACATACTCTGGCTAAATGAATTGCCCTGCAGAACATTTGTGCACGAATGTGTCGGGTCTTACCATTGTACATTGCCGACGCGAGGTTCATCGTGGTCGTCGTCGCTGGTATCCCTGCCGTTTCCAGACGAAGCACTCCTCGCCAGCGGGTCAAACCTGAAGTGATCCGCCACGTCGGAAATTCCTTCCATCCCCGCCGCAAGAAAATCGTTGCCATCAGACGACGACGAGCCCGACGACGATAGCGAGGACGATAACGGCGACATCACGCAGCATGTGTGACAAGCGAATGCAAGCAGACGATGCAGACCGCGTGGAAGTGCGTCACATGTGCTCACGTTCTGTGTGCTCACGTGACCGAGCGTTTCACTCGCTAGGTGGTGATAGTTGCACCCGGAGGCTTGTCGTTTTTGGAGCTCTGTCAAACCGAAACTGAGGCTGTGTTGGTAATGAGGAGCTTGTAATTATCTGTCGTGCGCTGCAGCAAACGATGTGCCGTGTTATGACTAACAGGCCCCCCAGCAACACATTGCAGCAAAAAACGCGAGGCGAAAATTTTTGTGTTGGGACTCCTCTGAAGTAAAGGTGAGTGCTCATCCGAGCATTCAGGTCCAATCGACATTTTCTGTGGTTTGACGTATACAGAGGCTCCCCTCGTGACACTGTAGAAAGGTCAAGCAAGTACAGTAAAACCTGGTTAATTCGACCCCCGTTAATTCAGAATTTCGGTTAATTCGGCCGTGGCATCTGGTCCCGTCCAAAATGTGCATTGTTCTATGATTGAAAACTCTCATTAATTCGGACAGATTCGACCGCGCTTCGATTAATTCGAACTCCCGACCGAGGTCGGGTGGGTCGGGTCACGACGGGGAAGCAGCCGCAGATTCCGCCGCGGCCGCGCTTCGGGTCCGAAATCGACGGCGCACCTAAACTTCCGAGATCGGATCGTGGCCTCCGAGATTTAAAACGAAGTAGGAATGAGCTCTGCATCTCGGAGGCACAAAAAAAAAAAAAGCATGGCGCTGGTTTTCAACCAAATGAAAGGCGCATCGCTACTGTCATCAGCAACTGGCAAAGATGGAGGCAGTTCGAAAACTGACGTGTTTCACGTCGTGCGTCGTAGGTGTTCTCTGTCGCTGCTTCGTCTGCTCCGCGCGACGACAGCTGCGCGTTCAGTTTCGCAGCTCCGCTCGCGAGCCGGCACACGCGGCCGACGCGTGAACTTGCGGCGCTGCTGTTCCATTTTGCTTTGCCATGGCCACCGGGATCGGCTACGAACCTACGGCAACACAGCATTGCTCCCATTGGCGCGTTGCCGATGCTCATCGCAGAGGCGACGCACCTGCCGCCACGAGCTCGGACGCACGCGGAGTAGGCGCTTGCGACGCGTTGCGCGTTTCTCGCGACGCGTGAGGCATGAAGCAAGATGGCACAGCAGCGCCGCTAGTTCTTGCGTCGGCCGTCGCGTCCACTTAGGAGTTGGCCGTCTTAGAGGACATTTGCATGGTTTCCTCAAACAGTGTTCGCGGACTAAGTCACCTGCAGGAACTCCGCAAAATTTTGACTTCCTCGCACATTGTCTCCGCGAAGCAAACCGCGATCACTGACTTTTTTTAAGAAATAAAAGTCTGATGGTGTAGGATACATTTTTCAAGTGTTTTGAACGTACTCGCGATAATTCGTACCCTCGGTTAATTCGGACATTTTCTCCGGTCCCGTGAAGTCCGAATTAACGGGGTTTTACTGTAGTGTCGACGTCCGAGAACATTTTCGGGGCGCGCACAATACCCCGACTGGCACCCGGCGAGAACTATTGTTCGTCACCCCTCTCGCTCTGTTGTCAGGGCTGCTCTCAAGATGGTTTTGGCTGCTTGCGCCAGGAATGCTTTTCTTTTTCCTGAGGGGGGACACACTCGAAGTGCCCACGTCGTTTCATGCTTCGCTGCCCGTGGGTCCCCCCTATTTGAAAACTGCGCGTTCAGCGTCACTGAAACTGAGTGCACGTAGTCTCGGGCACTGCCCCGCTGTGGGGCGCTTGTTATAGTATTTAGGCGGGTGTTTCGAACTGAAGCAAAATCGTTCTGAATTAACAGTGCTAGCATTAATTATATGATGCGTTAGAGCATTTATGATTCAATTTCGGCATTTCCAGACGCAAAGCTACAAATTACTGTAAAAAAGTCGCAAACAAAAATTTCGCTGTCAGGGGTCCTTTAAGACTTGCTCGATTAAATGTGCCAGTAGCATGTACCGTGCGTTACGTGTGAGTTGTCATGCGCCGGCAACAAGTTGAGATGCGACGATGTCGCTGTGGCAGCATGCCACAGCAATTGAACTCGGACTACACCTTGTTAAACTCTCAACAAACATACATTTCACGCAAGGTTGCATTCTTTAAATATAAATGTTTCTTTGCATCACTCCCTCTTCTGAAAAACTTACTGGTGTGCTATGGCCGCAGCATGAGGCTGTGTTCGGAGTCAACTTTTTTTTTTTTTTTTTGCCTAGAAGGGGTTGCAAGTTGGGGGGGTCGACTTGTAATCGGAGTCGACTTATAGTCGGCAATATACGGTAACTTCGCAACACCGATCGAGCACACCAGCCTGCGGCACCACGGCTACCACACAAAGGGGAAACAACCGAAGCGCGCGAACGAGAAGTCGCCCGCAAAGGCAGAGCTTGACACAAAGGCAGAGCTCTTTTCACAGGTATACGGGCCGAGCGCTGATGCTTGCCGAGGTAGCGTGCGTGCCTGTGATTGTTAAAATCAAAGTTCACTGTTGCTGCTCGAGTGATCCCCCCGACCCCTCCACGTCTTTTCATGCTCGTTCAAGACGGGCGGGGTGTTTCCTCTTTGCTTAAAGGGACCCTGAAACGGTTTTGACGATTTTGTACAAACACATTGGGCCAGTAGACCAAGTCCTAAGGCTCATTTACAGACTAATTTAAGCTCTCTGCTTACACTGTGTAATTTATTACAACGCTATAAAGCTGCGAATCGCTGCAGATCACTGCGGCTCAGCCCAACGCGTTTTCAACCGCCCCTTGCGAGTACGACATGCAGTGTGGGCACGACGTCATTGGGGCTGCTGGCGACGTCACTGGGGCTGTGGTGTGCGCGCACGAAAAATTGGCTGGTAGGGTGGCGGCACCTGTCGGAGCAGATAGCAACCACTCCGCGATGTCTCTGTTGCCAGACGGCGTGCGTGCTGCCGGGCGCACTGGGCTATGGTCTCCGAGATGCACGCAACCTGTCGGCGTGCAATCTCGGAGGTGATCACTGGGCGAAGCTCAAATTGTCGAGTGTGCTCACGTGAGCTCTGCGATCGCCAGCGATGCCAGCGTGTCTCATGAGTTGAGGAGGCAAGGCAGGGGTGAGAAGGAGGGTATGATATAATTGTCCGTAGCCGCCTTGGTACACGGCGTGCCGCTAAATTTGTGGTGCCAATGGTTCGATGATGCTCTAGTCTAAACGCTGACAAAGCTTCAAATAACCGTTTCAGGGTCCCTTTAAGCATTCGACGGCAGGTCTAATACGCCGGGGGATCTTATCGCATGCGGCCTCGGCGCGGTAGAGATATGGGCCGGCTCGTTTGATCTCTGCTTCAGCAGCACTCGTCGCCCCCACTCACGCGCTTTTACCCATGCGTAAAATTTACGATGCGCGGGGGCTTGCTATCAATTTGGACTTTATACTGAACATGGCGGCGACGACAAAAACCCGTCGAGAGTGTCTATATAATTGCTATCGCAATAACAACGCAGTTTTTTACTGCTAAATAAGTGTTTTGGGTGAGCTCTGCCTTCAGTTCCCCTTTTGTTTAATTTGTGCGTTTCCTTTTCGAATTTTTGGGCTGAAACTGGATATAACGAAAACTTGTTTGTAACGAACTTTTTCGGGAATTTGTCAATTTCGTTATATCCAGGTTTAACTGTATAATAATTGTGGTAGGTTGAGCTACCTAACTTTTTTTTTTTTTTGCAATACCGCATTTTTGCTCATCTTGAAGAAGTTTTCGTAAAATTTACCCCGCATAATCAACACACCCCCCAACTTTGCTTCGATTTTTTCGGGAAAAAAAGTGCATTCATTACGCGAGTATATACGGTATATGTCGCCAAGGCAACCCTGCTGCCTTTCGCGACCGTTTCGGCATACGTCCCCCTGCCTCAAACGTATTCTGTTAAAGGCCAACTCCGGCGATTTTTCGAGGTCAATGGATCTCAATGAAATTCGCTGAGTATGTTCCCTTGCACATTTCCGTCATTTATGCCAAATTTCAAGCTTGAGAGATGCGCTGATTGTTTGCAAATGAATTTTAAAGATTGTCTGCAAACGCCCACCTGGCTTCCCACAATTATTGGCAACATTGCGTGTGTGACGTGTTGGTTTGCCGGTCGACGGAAGTGACGCAGCTGATGGGTTCGCTAACTTTGGCCGCTACAGCGTATATTGTGCTGGCCACAAGGCGACGGTGTTTGGCCGACGCTTCGCTGGTTTGGAGCGCGATTTTTGTGCTCTGGGGAGAAGCGTGTGATATTCCGCGCCGGCGGGACCAGCATGCCTTGCACGACTTCCGGTTCGTAACAAACTACTACGTCATACGTAGACAGTACACTCGTTTGGGTTTCGGTTTCGGTATTGCGCCTTTTTGCTTATTAAAAAGTATTTTCGAATTTGTTGAGCATTTCAGCTATCGGGCACGTGACAAGAGTGTCTCAGGGAACATAAAAGCACCATTACCCTGACACGGTCAAAAAATCGCCGGAGTTGGCCTTTAAGACAAACTTTCCCCATAAGCAGCAAAGGCCAGGAGGGTGGCTAATGGTTTTAGCATACTTGCCAACTCTCCTGGGCTTTTTGTAAAGTTTACTGAACTTGGATTCTTCTACAATTTTATCTTACATAATGTGTGAGGTTTACGAAAATCAGATTCTGTGTGCAAACGTGTGTTGTCTCGCAAAGGGAAGACTGTATGGAGGACGAGTAGCCTGTGTGATGTATACTACATGTAATTGTCATGACCTTGAACCTCTCCCTGTTACAGGTAACAAGCATACCAACAACACTGGCTACAGATGGCACTCCTGTTTCAGTGAATATCAAGTTTGTAAAAAAGACACCGCCATCTCAATGCCTGCACCTGTACAATGTGCTTTTTAAGAAGGTGATGCACTGCCTGCAGCTAACTCAGATTGGTCGCAACTACTTTGACCGCAAGGGTGCAGTTATGGTACCTCAGCATAAGTAAGTACCTGAGCCTTGCAAAACGTGAGTAATACACTGGGCATTCTGCTATGTATAATACCATTTGGTGAATGTGACTAATTATTGCTGTTTAATGTATAGACAGGGGTGGAAGTGCTGCTCCAATTGCGCCATTGTGCACCAATCTGACCTGCTGCGCGTAAACGGCAATTTGCGCGTACAAAGCCAAATTTAGTCGAGTCTTATCATCGACCGAGCAACACGCGTTGGATACACAAACGACGCAGCCGCAATCTGTTATTCATATCACGTGTAGTTCGGTGATGTTGTATTTCGGTTCATGCATGGTGCTTGCACCTTGCATGAGCTTAACATAGGTGGCGTTTGTGTGCAGACCTCACTATGTGAGTTTTTCTTTTAACAGCGAAGCTGTTAGTGAAACTATAAAGACGGCAGTTGTGTTGCAAAAAAGTCGCGCCGTTGCCGAGCAACGGCCGATCACAGCGGCACAGCATGCGCTCTGCGATGGAGACCGTGAAACCATAAAAACTGGAAAAAAAAAAAGTTTCGCCGCAAAGGGAAACAATGAATGCCATAACAACAAATTGCAATGTTGTAATGCCGCACGAGCTCCTTTCTTTCCATTTTTATGTTACCGCCCCATTACACGTGTAACTGCTGCCTTGCGCAAACCGCGCCTGAATGACTGGGAACCATCTAGATAATATTGGAACCTTCCGATGGGATTATGTGCACAACGTGTACATTAGAGTTTGTTCTGGAACTTACGTGGCCGCTAGCGATAACGCTGGAATCTTCGATGGCACATGTATGAATGCCGAAGTGCTTCACCGCTTGGCAGGTTATCGACGGCTGACACTCTGTTCGCTGCTATCAGTCTACAGCGTGTATTGCTAGTAGAGTCAAGTTTCGTTTTCCGGGCACAGGTTCGCCCAAATAAAATGTTCAGTCATGAAAACGCCGACTGCTGCCTTCGTCAATGTCACGACCTTTGTGACGTTGGAGTTGTGAAGACTGGGCACGCCACGTCAGAGCTAACTCTTGTGGATCCGATGTCGCGTAACTCTAAAAAAAAGCTGGGGTACGAGAATACGGCCGCTGCAGGAAGAACTGCGCTTTTCGCACAGTCTCTTCGCGTTGAGAGCGCAGCACGTAGAAGAGTATACGAGCCGTGCGCTGATGCTTGCTGAGAAGTTCTCAGCTGCTGTTCGAACGACCCCCCCTCTCCCCCTCCCCCGCATCTTTTCGTGCTCGTTTAAGGGGTCTCCAGGGAAGCCTCCCCCCTTAAGATGGGCGGTGCGTTTCCTCTCTGCTTGAGCATTCGACGGGAGGTTGTGATCGCACGGCAGGCTATCACATTTGACGATGCGCTCGTCGCCCCCGCTCGAGCGCTTTTACCCGCGGGTAGAACATGCGATGAGCGGGAGATGTTATCAGCTTGGAGTTTACAGGGAACATGGCAGCGACGGCAAAAGCCCGTCGAGAGTGTCCATATACCGTATTTACTCGAATCTAGGCCGCCCTCGATTGCAGGCCGACCCCCGAAATTCGCAAGGCCAGGAAAAAAAAAAAAAGTTTACCTCGAATGCAGGCCGAATGAAAGAAACGCCGTTTAATCAGCAGAAAACCCAGCATTTTTATTGCATAAGCGCACATTCTTTTCGTGCATGCCGTACTCGTACTGCGATTGCAGGTTTGAAGTTTTCTCTGCGTGCAAAACGACGCTGTAGCGGCACCGCTTGATTGGAGCCATCGCTTCAAAAGCACATGTGGCGCAAGCGTTTCGCGAGCACATGGTTAAGACGCGACGATTCCAGAACTCTACCATTGCGACTGCACAAAACAATCGCTTTCAGAAAACTGCAAACTCAACGCTCTATGCACTGCACCACCGCGCCAGTGCGCGTCTGTCGCGTCTGCGCGCACGCTACAGGCGGAGAGGAGGGCGGAGAGGGGGGTGCCGAAGCGGTCAAAGTGCATGGTGATTGCCGGCGCCGCAATCACAGGACACGATATCTTGCCGGCTGGACAACCCTTGCTGCATGAACGTAGGACTGCGAGATTTCAGAACAATGGACAGTACGAAGCAGACAACGTGGTTCGCCTGTGTAGCCAAGGGGACCACCACTCCGCCGCTGAGAGAGCACGTCACCGTGCAACGCTACCACAGGATGTCGCGAAAGTTTTCGAATAGCGTACTTGCTAAATTAGCGGGCGTTGCGGCCGTAGCGTTAGCGTAAGGGCGCCATATGAGTTTTAGAATAGCGTTTGTCCCCCCACAAACGCTGACGCCGCAAAGGGACTTTGCGGGCTGCACGCTATTTCGGATTTCCTGTGGGCAGACCGCAAACGCTAACGGCGGTTAGCGTTACGACGCATGCGCAGTGGGTGCGACCGCAACAGATAGCTTACGCAAAGCTTTGCGAAAACTCCCTAATGAGCCTCGGACGCGCATGCAGAACCGCCTGCACACGGCAGCCTGAGATCGGCACATGGCGAGCCGTCATGCCGTTAGTGTGGCCGGGCCTTTACGTATGCGGCGGCTGCGGTCAAACCATGGTACTTGAATCTAAGCCGACCCCCCCCCCCCCCCATACTTTCGCACATCGTTTTTTTGAAAAAAAAACATCGTCCTAGATTCGAGTAAATACAGTAATAGCTATCGCAATAAAAAAACTTTCCGTGCCATCGCCTAGCAACAGCGCAGCGAGCACATTTCTTATCTTTATTTTCCTCGCGTCGGCGACGGTGCTTTCGTGACCGGAACACAAGTTTTTATAATTCATTTTCATAGGCTTATTGGGTTTAAAATGAAGATAACTTTTATTTGCTCATCTCTAGTCTTCAGTTGCTGTTCATGTGTGATGCGGTGTTCTATCCACATTTTTTAACATTTAAACATTTGAACATTAACATTTTTCGTTCGTCTGAAGTCTGGTAGCTATCCAAAGCATCGCTTACGTATTGTTTTCTTTAAGTTATTGCGCTTTCAGCTTTGATGTTTTATCACTTTGTGGTAAGACTGGTTGCTTCATCAGTATAGAATGTTTAGTACAAACCACTGGAATTTTTGGTTTATCAGAAACAAAAATTTTAATTAACAGTGATGTGTGACCCTAGAAAGCTGCTCCAAAACTAACTTTCATTTCTCCAAAACACACCTTTTGGTGCTCCAAAGCTGCTCCAAAACTCTCCTTTTACTGCTCCAAAGCTGCATTATTTCTGCTCCCTGAGCTGCTCCAAAAGAGTGAAGCCCGCTTCCACCCCGGTGTATAAAGCGTATAAATGCAGCTCCTATATCGGGTCTCAAACATGCGGCCCGCGAGGCTCTCGGTTGCGGCCCGCGGCCCGCACATGACTGCCCTCGCCCCACATTTTTTTTTACTGATTAGGCATGGTCGCGGGCTACACAGGCCTGACTCACTTACGGCATTGTCTCCGCGAAGCATCCCATGTTTTGACCTTGTTCTAAAAACAACCGGGAAACAAAAATTTAATTTCACACTTGACGTCCAGATTTCAGTCACTTTGGAGATCGATATGGACATGTTGGAACCTGGCGCCAAATTTCCTTCAGAAATGACCTGTATATGAGATATGGGAAAGTTGTCTTTTAAGTGGCAGCGTTTGCTAGCAAAATTGTAAAACTACCCCCCCCCCCCCCCTCCCGCCGCCGTTCCTACCTTCTTCACTGTCCCAGCTCTTGCGGGACTAAATTGGCTGTGGGCCCGCTGGCTGAGGGGAGTTTGAGACCCCTGTCCTATATGATTTATGGATACTTATTGCCATTTTAGTTGATCGTAGCAAGAGTTTTGCCGATGATCTCAATTGAATAATTGCTTAATTGATCATTTTGTAAATACTCTTTAACTGTCGCAGTTTCTGATAGCAATTACAGAAGACACGATAATTCAAACTCTGATAATTCAAAGTTATCAATACTTAAATTTCCAATTTCAGTAGTTCTTTCTTTCTGCTAGCTAAGCTTCCAAAAAGTGTAAGTTTTTAATACAATGTTTCTGCTCCGTGAAGCATAAATGTAATTCACATTTTTACGTTAAAATTTTCAACTTCTGTAGCATTGGATAAAACAAAGGTACTATACACGTGAATGACTCTTTTTGCACTGGTTGAATTTTCATTCATACATCAATCTGAGGGTAGCATGCCCGTGTAACTACGGTATAAGTCAAGACCTCTCATCTTAATCTACTTTAAAGCCTGTCATCTGAGAATGTTGTTAGGAGTTTCAAACATGAAAAAAGTTCATGCTGCTGATTTCTGTCATGTAATAAATTCCTATGTTCAGCACGTACACGAGTGTGACTTCGGAAACAAACTCAGCTGGGCAAAAGTGCTCTGCAAGTCCTTTGGCAGACTCCAACCAGCAACATGCCGTTTATGCCTCATTGCTGTGGAAGCACAAAGACAGGGGTGGAACAGCTGCGCCATTTGCGCCATTGTGCGCCAAACTTGCTTGCCTGCGCCATCCTGCGCCGAACCACTTCTGTTGCGCCAAACTCGTTTATCAGCGCCGTACTGCGCCGTAGCACTCGAATTTAGCCGAAAGGTGCGACAGCCATCAAGCCCTGTGCCCGAAAGCATGGCTGAAACATTGTGTTTTCGGTTTCGTCGAAACGTTTATAGTTTCGGTTTCGTCAAGTCTGTGATAGCTCGAGCAGCAGCTGTGAACTTCGATTCTAAGCGCGTGGTCGTCATCGCTGGCGCGCACGCTATCTTAGCAGGCATCAGCACGAATCACTCGTAAACCGTTCTATGTCCGGAAGGGCGAAGCAATTAATGTGATAGCAACGAATTGTAATGTTATACGAAGTCAAGCTGGCAGCTAACGCATTTGGATTCGATCTCCGTAACTCTACAAAACGCTGGTGTAAGATACGGCCACGCCAGGGAGAGCAGCACTTTTCAAACAGTCTCTTCGCGATAAGGGCGCAGCACGTACACGAGTGTGCGAGCCGCCCGCTGATGGTTGCCGAGCCAGCGCGCGCGCCAGCGATCGCGATCACGCCCTTAGAAGCAAAGTTCACAGTTGCTGCTCGAGCGACCCCCCCCCCCCTCGCTTCATTTAGGGCTCGTTCAAGACGGGCGGGGTGATGTTATCGCATTGCGCCCTTCGAGCGACGGAGATGGGCCGGCTCGTTTGATTTCTGCTTCAGCCGCGCTCGCCGCCGCCGCTCGCGCGCTTTTTATCGCGGGTAGAACATACGATGCGCGAAGGTGAATTTGGACTTTATACGGGACATGGCGGCAACGGCGACGGCAAAAACCCGTCGAGTGTGTACAGTTGCTATCGCAATAGTAAGGCTTTTGAACAATTTAGCTTAGTGTTTGAAAATGCAGCATTGGACAAATGCTGCTTCACTAGTGCTGTGAAACGGGGCTACATAGGCTCTGAACGTTCTCTCTGACTGCTCCAAACTTGCTCGAAAACGCCTTTCTGGCTGCTCCAAGCCTACTCCAAAATGTCTTTCTCGATGCTCCAAGTCTGCTACAAAAGGCATTTTTACCTGCTCCCAGGACTGCTCCCAAACCCATGGACCCTGTTCCACCCCTGCAAAGAGCTACAATCTCATTGAAACTCTCTGAGCTCACATGCTTGCTTTGAGTATGCCACATTGATTTCACCTGCTCAAAAGCACCCTATCTTTTTATCAGAGTTCATACTTGACCTAGAGCAGCCTAAATGAGAGTGTAGGCAGCAGACTACTACAGTCGATCCCGGATATATCGAACTCGAAGGGGATCGCGAAATAGTTCGATATATCGATAATTCGAAATACAAAATATGCATATTTAAGGCTTAAATTAAAGCATTGCAGGCCTCGAAACAGTTTTCGGAAATCGTAACATGCGCTAACATTACAGTTCGCTAACATTATGCTAAAAAACAAGGTGACAACTTCTTTTGCAAGTTACCGCACTTTATTTCGCATGAACATAGTCCGTAAACGTGTCTTGCTTCTCGCACGCCGTCAAGTTCATCGAGTCATCCTCAGTATCATTGCAAATAAGCAAGTTCAGCACCGTCGGCCACAACAGCGGTGATTGCACTGTAGCGCGGTAAATGGTTATTGGAGGCAGCGGCAGCGTTGACATCTTCATAACCGCACGGGTCCACTTCCGCGGGCACCGGCAACGTCAGCCGTTTATCTCGGCATCGATGCTCTCAGAAACAGCTGCGTCGTCATCCGCACTGATGAAGTCGATAGCTGCGCTCCCGTCCGAGATAGCGCCGGGAAATGCTAATAAGTCGCAAAATTCACTGAGGCACCTGAAAGCCGTTGTCAGCGGCAACCGAAGTCGTCACCTGGCACCAAATTCGATTAGGAAATAGTTCCCGACAGTGCTTTAGACGTCGTTCCAAGCACCAGTCATTATTTTTATCGCCACAAGCGGGTCAATGCTTAGTTCGGCTCCCGAATAAGAATTTATCAGTACAGGTATAGTACAGGAACGAAGCAAGAAGTACACCAGTCCACAAGCCGCAAGAGACACCGCACACCGCTGCCCACGAACAACAAACGATCCAAGCCCTCACCGTCGACATGTTGGTGATAGCGATGGCACTTGTGCTTGTGGCTTTGTAACTTGGCGCAAAAAGCAAGAAAAGCGTAGCCTCCGAGGTGTGCGTTTTAAAACCAAGAACGACAAAAATACGTCACGAGATTGCGGATCTCGAAGGCCATGCTTTTCGTGTCCGCATGCCGTCGTGCGCGAACGGAAGGGAATGCGAACATTGCGATGAGGCCGCCGAGTCGCTTCGCATTCTCATTTTGACGCCCTCGGCAATCGGCCTCTGAAAACACCATATCCGTGCGTTAAAACCTGCAGATTGCGCATCAAACATACCGCTGCATTCACATGCGCGGCGCAACAAGCCAGATCAATGCTATGGAATAACACCGCTTTTTCGTCACCAGCGCGCGAAAAGGGATCGGAACGCGGCCTAAAATGATCAATATTGGTTAGGAAAACTGCACTTTCTGGGCTTCGGTGCGGCGCAGCGTTCGATATAGCGGATGTCTCGCCGTGCGGGAGTTCGATATACGCGTGCACCAGCCCTATACTTTTGCATGGGAAGTTCAAGGGGATTTCTCAACTGTTCGATATAGCCAATAATTCGATATATCCGAGTTCGATATATCCGGGATCGACTGTACTGAATTGCTGGTGCTGCTGCATGAGGCCACAATGAAGTGGCTGCCGACAGTGCAGCGAGTGGGGAAGCTTTTGCAGCATGAACATATAGATCTGACGTCTCCAAGATTCTGATGTGCTGCTCGTTTAGCAGCAGTAGCACACAAAGCACTTCTACTAGTTGCGTCGCTCATTGTTTGGAAAAAGCTGGCTGAAGCTGTTTTGCAGTACAATTAAGAGAGTACTATGAGTAATGTGGCTGGTATGGGCGATGTGTTATGTGGCACATTGCATGAGTGTGTTTCACAGCAGTTCCAATCATGCACAGCTTTGTTTCCAGTTATGGTATCAGTGGACACATTAACTGCACACCTTATCAGTAGGCTTGTGCAAATAGTGATTTTTAGGTTTGAAGCGAATTCGAAGCGAATACACTCAAACCTCGATATAACGAACTCAGATATAACGAAATATCGGTTATAACGAAGTAAATGAAGAATACAGTCGAACCCCTTTACAAGAGGCACTGATATAAGAGACAAATGGGTATAAGAGACACCAGTGTGCCTACAGTAAAATACGGGTTGATAAGAAAATGCATACGTGGTACCCTGCTTATAACAGACACCTCATATAAAAGGCAATAACTTGCTGCCCGGAGCATGCCTCTTATAAAGGGGTTCAACTGTACTCTTGCAACAGTTATAGTGATAAAAGTATACCTTTATAACGAATTTTCGGATATAACGAACTTATTTTCTTGTAAGATGCAACTTTGTTCATAAAGAGGTTTGAGTGTAATGATTTGGGCGAATAACTTCGAATTGAATTTGAATTGTATACAGGGTGTTTCAAGAAATGTGTCCACTATTTTTAAAAAATCACCTAAATGCGGTATTTCGTCGCTGTCTTCACAATTGCTTTTTCTGTAGCGGCAGGCATCTTAAGATGGTTGAAGACATGATTTGGGGCAGTAATTAAGAAATTTAAATTAATTAACTTTTTAATTAGCGGAGTTAGGTGGTTAAGTCCAATGGGAGAATTGAAGTCCTTCATGCGAAGAACCCATTTCAGCTTTGAGATTTTGAAAAAGCGGCCTCTATTATTGTGGCGTAATGAAATTCAGGCAAATTCATTGGCGAAACCGAAACACAAGCACCGATGAGCGCAACAAGCAGACGACCAGAATGACGTCACTGCTCAATACAACGGTTACAGAGGTGCAGTTCGTTAACGTATGTGCGTCATGCGTGCTACTACTGCAAGCGCAGCCAAACACTCGCACCAAGAAGTCGGTTGATGGTTGATATAATGACGTTCACTAATTGTGGACGTCTCAGACAAATATGGCAGTTGCGCTCTTCCGCGTTTCGGTTTCGTTTGGCCGCTGAATTTGGGATCATTTTATTACTTCGCAATTATTCCTAGAGGCCGCTTTTTCGAAATCTCAAAGCTGAAATGGGTTCTTCGCATGAAGGACTGCAATTCTCCCATTGGACTTAACCACCTAACTCCGCTAATTAAAAAGTTAATCAATTTAATTTTCATAATTACTGTCCCAAATCATGTCTTCAACCATCTTAAGATGCCTGCCGCTACAGAAAAAGCAATTGTGAAGACAGCGAGCAAATACCGCATTTTGCTTTTTTTTTTTAAAAATAGTGGACACATTTCTTGAAACACCCTGTATATAGCATATTATAAAGAAAAATGGGCATATTTGTCGTGACCCAACTAACCTGCACTATATTTTTTAAAAAAATTGAAACAAGGCCTGTGCAAATGCCATTTTTTTTTGCTTCAAAGGAAGTAGAAACAACTTTGAATAGTAGCAGGATTTGACCTTCAGTAGAATGCAAGTGATAACCTGTATAATATGTGCGTTTTAAAATTTACTATACTTAGAGCACGTAAGCCAGTATAACAAGCTTCTAAACTTTAAAAAAACGAATCGATGTGAGGGTAATATCTTCATTTAACCTTGAAGTGGGGCTTCACAGTAGTGTGGTTTTCCCCTGGATATGCGTTTTCACGGCTTTGCACCACTTCACTGCAGTGAAACCACCATTACAAGGGGTTACATGTGGACACCTATTCGTTCATTTCGAATACTTCGAAATTTTCAATAATTTAAATTCTAATCGAAGCGAATTTGAAAACAAATATTCGTTCGAATATTCGAAGCATTCGAATATTCGCACAAGCTTACTTGTCAGTGAACATGTTGGCAAACAGTGCACTGCTCTGGCATCACCTCTTAGCTGTCACAGACCTCTGCTTTCCTCCTTCGCTTTCTCACTATCACTGTCATTCATTGTCGATATTTGCTCTTTCATCCTCCCCTGTGCCAATCGCTCACTCACACTGACAATGCAAAACTTTATACTGGCTTAAGAACTGTGCTACAAAAAGCATGCATTTTAATGGGCTAAATATGAAATGGTGCATTGTAAAACTCCATTTTTTTTTTCTGAAACTTTGCTGAAGGCAGGCTGTAAGCACCCTGGCACGGCAAAGGCATACACTGCAGCTGTTGGAGGCACCATTGAGGTCGGGATGCTGACCATTAAAGTTAGAATTAGTGTAGGTACAATTTAGTGATCACAAAAGATGAGCCCAAATTTATGGGAGTGTACTTATTTGGAATAGTACTGTTAAAGCCTGTGCGTAATCGCAGCTTTTGTAAAAACCTCTAGATTGTCTGGCGTGGGCCAGAACAGGAATGCAGCTGGCAATTTGTACAGTTTGAAGAGCCTCCGAGTGTCAGTTATACTAATCTTGCCTTGTTTCTCTGTTGCAGGCTAGAGGTGTGGCCTGGCTATGTGCAGTCGGTGGCTGAATATGATGGAGGGCTTCTGCTCAACTGTGATGTGTCCTTCCGTGTCCTGCGCACCATCACTGCTCGCGAAGTGCTGTAAGTGGGGCATTACTTTTCACTTGGTCCCTAGTGATGTGGAAAATCCAGGAACGTTCAGGCAATTGTAAAAACAAGCAGTAGGGGAGGAATATTCATAATGCTTCGTGCTCTATCACTGGATGTGTTTTCCATTTTGTGTTATGCATTAGTTGTGGAATCGTCTGCTAGTGCCTCCATTAGGAGAGGTCATGTAGAGGCCACGGTGTTAGAATAGGTTAGGTGTACCGACGCTTCGCCTCCGTGCCACACAGCTTCCCTGCCGAACACTGGGACGTGCTTCGCATTTTTTCCGACAAGCTGCGCTGGGTGTATTGAGGCTTCAGGTCAGCCGCTTTAACGGGAGCCGCGTCTTCTTTAGTCTGTGTGATAACGTGGATATACGGTATGACTGCTACTTTTCTCGTATCAGCTGGGAGCTGGCTGGCTGAAGTCTTTTTTGACGAGTTAAACATGAGAACGCCCTCCGCTATGCTGGCAAGCACATGTGTAGGGTAACCAGAGGATTGAAGACTGCCAATTTGTTCGTTGAAACTTTCGCTCATGTGCTCAGGATATGACTTGGGTAGGGTGCTGAGCAAGCAAGTTTTTGCTATTCCCCTCTTCGCCAACTTCGAGTGTGCTGACTGATATGGAAGCAGTGGCCTGTAGGTGCGAGGGTCGTACTTGCAGTGGATGTGTTCGTCATGGAATAAAAGCCTGACGTCCAGAAAGCAAATACTACCGTCATCCGGCAACTTATGTGTTACAACTAGAGGGGATAAGCCCTCGCGTACGAAGGAAAGAGCGTTAGTGGCTACAGATATAAAACAGTCAAAAAGTGTTTTCACTTTTTACAGTCGAGTCCACTTATAACGATACCGTTTATTACAATATGTCGGATATAACGATGAGCAGTGATGGCACCATTCACATTTTTATGCTTTATGTCGTAAAATAAACTGCTTATTACAATGCTACAGTGTCGCGATATCAGATGTAGTGATTGAATCCGGCTACAGCGCGTGTGCTGCAAATGGGTCTCCGCACCGACCGCGTCGTGCTGCGGATAGTGGTGATAGCGACGACTCAGACGACTCGGTTGGGCAGCCTATCCAGGCACTGTCATTGCAGGAGGCCCAGCGGAGGCCTTCCGGGACCTTATTTTCGCGAAGGAGCTCCCGCTCACCTTCGTAGAGCACCTCTATGCTCTCGAGAAAGATTTGCGCCAGCTTCGCGTGAACCAGTAAAAGCTGACAGACTATGCTTTTTCTGTAAACAAGTAGTCCATAGTTGGAGTACCTTATTTGCATGCAAATGAAATGTTTTCATCTCTCTTTTGTCTTTTTTTTTTTTGGCAACCCGCTTATAACAATTATCAGGTTATAATGATGGGATTTCCTTGGCACTTGGACATCGTTATAAGTGGACTGCACCGTGCTACCAGTGCAGTCCACTTATAGTACCATTCCACTGTAGCACCATTCTACATTCTTTCGTATCATTTAGCCACAGCATACAATACTCGAGCTGAAGCAGCTTTTTCAGGCAAAAATATGTAAAATTCGTAGATCACGGCAATACTCTGATAAAATTCTTGGCGCACCATACCGTTTGTATCTTGCAGTCTATTTTGAAAAGCTTGCTGATATCAAAGAGCGGCTGCGTAGCCATCGGTCGCAAGTTGTTGCCCACTTTATGGCATTTTCTTTCAATCCTGTATTTGCCGACGTGGGAGCGGCGCGTCGTGTGCTTGTGCACGCCCGAAAGACCTAAAGTTATTCTATTCCATTACATTAAAGCATTCGTCTTCTCGCAAATGGTTTACGGAATTTGCAAATAAGCGGTTCTATTAAAGATTCTGTAGGGTCACTTGCCCTCGTATGCGAAATTCCCCTTACGCATGATGCCTGCTCTTTACATGATGCTGACCGCAAATACATCGGAAGGGTGAATTCAACACGCGTCACGCAACTGTAGCTTTACTTTTTTAGGCAAAATGCGGGCACGATCGCCTAGGCCACGGTGTTGTCGAGGCCAAAGGTGAGCTACGTGGCGCTGCATGCCAAACCGTCATGCATAAAACACGTGTTTATATTTAACTTACCTGTATGATATTGCAAAACCACACAATCCTCACAGGGCCTTGCGATATCCGCAAAACACGCTAAAACACCGAATCTTAGAAGCGTCAGGTCTGCGCTGGGCATAGGCAGGCGGCCACCGTCACGCGCACGCCTCTTTTCAGCAAGAAAGGGAAAGAGGTCCCCAATTTCTCCTCATTACAGCGTGCCATCGCTCCACCTAACTATTCTAACACCGTGGTAGAGGCTGAGCGGCAGCCGTGGCTGGAACTTCTGTGCCAAGAAAATGCAGCAGTTTCCTTCAGCATCCAGCCTGACCCTGCACGTAAAGCCCCCGATTTGAAAAGTGTTCTCTCAGCATCACTGAAATTCATGTATGCAGGATCCTATGGTGCTTTACCGTAGTGGGGTGCAATTTCATTATAATTTTGCTGGATGCTTTGAAGTGACACCAAAAATTACCAACACTATACTTGGCAACAACTTTTCTCTTGACAGCACTGTGGAAGCTACAGAACCAAAGTGCATGCTGCTACCACTTAAAAAAAATAGTACTGAAGTTTACTGATCATTTTCGCATTTGCCTTGCTGAAATAAACACTGCTTTATTTATTATGAGACTGAAACAGTTGTGGGAAGTTGTAGGTAAAATACTGTATTTACTCTCATCAGTGGTGATCCAATTGCGCCATTTCGCTACAATTCCGTATCCCTGCGCCTTGCTGCGCATATTCTGGTACAACTGCGCCAAAGTTCACTATTCCACCTGTTTGCACGGCATCGAACCGTTTATGGCCCAAAACTATTCTCAGTCACAACAAACACTGCTAGAGTTTTTCCTTAATACCACCGATGCGCTCTACTCTCTCCAGTGATGCGCTCTTTGTCGTTATAATCAGCCTAACCAATGTCTCGGAGTCACTGCGTGTGTCTCTGTTGTTGAAAGTATAGCACCCCATTGATAGTCTCTTATTAAAGACGATAGTCTTTCTTGGGATACTTCATCGCAGAAATTTCGGTCGGGTCGGGTCGGGTCGGGTCGGGTCGGGTCGGGTCGGGTCGGGTCGGGTCGGGTCGGGTCGGGTCGGTCCCTCCCTCCCTCCCTCCTCGATTCAGCCACGCGAGCAATGTTTAACCATTTCCTGAACGCCCATTCATCTTGCACAAGCGGCTGCGTCCATACTTGTGAACATTGTCGATCAAAAAGCAAATGTTACGCATTACTGAGGCGCAACATCAATACGTTAGTATTAGATGGTGTGTTTCTTTATTAGAAAATACATAGATATGTAATTTTAAAGACCCTAGTGTTTTTTAGGCTGTGCTGAAAATGCGACGCTATGCACGAAAGAGCCTGGCAGGGGCCCTGGGTTCTGCTCAAGCTCGTGTTTCCCGATGCTACTGCCAGATGGCGTCGATATCTCACGCAGCGCCTCCTCTATATTATCAATGCCAGCCAGATGCGGCCGATTCAACGTAGAGGAGGCGCTGTCTGAGGCAAGGCAAAACATAATAGTACGGCCGGCAGAAGATTATCGTCTTTCGACGACATTTGCAGTGAAGTACGCAGATACGCTGCCAATTTTTTGTTAGCAAATTGGCGACAACGCTATGGAAAGTGATTTTTTTCGTTCACGACTCGCTCCGTGTGCCGCAAGGTAGCCACCGCGGCCAAGCGGCAACAGCTATCGGCACTGCGCGCTGTATACGGCGTGTTCAAAAGTTTGATGTTTCTCAAGAAAAGTAGATGCCTCTTAATCGCGCTACGCAACAATCTTCGGTATGTCTATCATAAAGCTAAGCCTAAATGCCCACGTAGAGCGCATCTGGCAGGATGTGGTGCTACTGCTGGTCGCGCACGACCAACTTCTCGACGCGCGTCTCGATTGGGAAACTGACGTAACGTGGTGGCACGCCAGCGCACGTAGAAATTGAGCGGTGCAGTCAGACGCAAATAAAGAACATCTCTAACACCCTGGACGTCGTTAACACGATCGCCGTGGTCAATCGACAAAAAAGTTCACAGCTTCAGCCCAATGGTGAAGCAATGAATGCGATAACAAGAAATTGTAATGTTATACGAAGTGAGGCATGCAGCCAACTCTTTTGGATCCGATCTCACACAACCCTACAAAACGCTGGTTTGAGAGAATACGACAGCTCCAGTATAGGCACCGGGCGGCCGTCGTACGGCGCCAGCGGCGCCCTTCCCGAAAAGCGCCCCTAGCGGCGGCAGCGAAAGCACTGGCATGTGAAGCAGACGACGCGGAGAAGGCTCTGCTACTTTCGGCAACGTATTCAAGTAGTAGCGGCGGCATTTCTTTTTAGACAATCGCAAGCTGTAAGCTGTTTTGTTTGTCGCCCAAGGCAAAGAGAAGCGGCAGCAACAGTGTTTCTTGAAAAAGCACGAAGCGTTCGACTGTCGGACATGTGTTCAGATAACGGGGCCACTCGTCGGGCTCCAGGGAGACTCCCCCGCAGTCGTTTGCGGTCGTGGCAGCATTCAATGGTCGCCAAGTCATCAAGAAAGGATGACACATGTTCTTTTCATGTCTTCACACCCAGGAGCACCGTCGGAACGTCAATCGACTAGGCTTCTTTGCGTGGTGCTGTGCTTTTATGCGTTTGCTTTCGTTTGGAGGCGGACCAGAGGCACGATGCCTCCTCCCTTTCGGGACTGCAAATGAGACCGGCCTGATTGGCGAAAGTGTTGTAAAATAAACATCTTTGTATTTTAACTGCCAAACTCGCTGCTACTCACTGTTGGGCTCCTGGCGGGAAGGCGAGTACTGACAGCGCACGTGCACTAATGGCTTGACCAGCCGGCATACGCGTTTTCATCCGTTTGCTCTAGAGAAGGGTCACCGCTTGCACGAAGCTGGCCACGTGCTTGACATCAAGGATTATATTCCTTGATGCGACAACGACTGCAAATTGCTTTGCAAGTTCACCTCGCAGACGAAGTTCAATGCGATAAGCTACGATGTGGAGCTATATCTAGGTATCCCCATTCCTATTTCTATTTTAAACGCAAAGCATTTCTTATCTCTATCTATAAATGCCTCTATTTCTCTATCTAGCCGCCTACGTCTAGGCGCTCTCGTGGTCGCCTCCTTAAGTTGACATTAACCAAAATTGGCATAGGTGGGTACAAAAATAAGACTAACATGGCTGTCTGGTTGTGATATGGTGGTATGAGTAGCGCGAAAATCTTTCCAGTCACGTGCGGCACATACCGGGCGTATACCACGGGCCGCGGGATGCTGGTATGAGGCACAGGTGATTCACAGTGGATCGACCCAGGAAAGGCAAGAACAGACATTGATAATTTAAGCGGGTGCATGTCCAAAAAATCCGGCATCAGCCACGTGAACCCAACGTATGCAAAGAATAGAAATCCGGACCCCAGCAGGAGTCGAAACCAGGTACTCTGAGCGGATATCAAATATTCTACCACAGAGCCAAGCCATGACTTGAAATTACTTTTGAAAAGATCCTATGTGAAAGAAAAATGTCGGTGCAACCAACGTCAATTGTGGTTGCAGTGCTGGCTATCTAATGTCATGACAAGGTAATAAACATTACTCATGTACTCATATGAAAGAGACGTTACGTCGGCTTAACGCCAATCTTGGTTTTATTAAGACTTCTTGTTGGGCGAGTTGGTTAACATCAAAGGGGTACATAGTAGCGCAAAATTAGAAAATAGACACGAGAAAAGAAGTAGGAGGGAGCAGAAAGGTCGGACGCTCCCTCGTACTTGTTTTCTCGTGTCTTTATTTTCTAAGTTTGTGCTACTATGTACCCCTTTGATTTCAATGTTGGCTCCGCTTTTATAACCGTCAGATAAACATTACATATGTGCTCCTATGAATCTGCAAGCTATATTCAAGCGTTGCTCGACCCGGAGCAATACTCTGATCAACGCTACGCGTATGATATTCACAGCATCGGCACGAAATGTGAATCGCAACGTAGCGTGCGCTTCGTTTCAATAACACTGACGTCTGTTCTCTAACATGAGCGCTAACATTACGTCAGACCACAAGTTAGCCTTTAAACGTCAGTGTAGTCGGCATGCTTATTAAGCACACTATGTGCACACAACTCCATCTACAAAAACACGTCGATCCACCTCGTTACGCGTGTCTTAAAGCTAAAAACAAAATGCAGCATAGACTCGCTGATTCGCATAAAATCGGTTCCCACAATACGTGGGATCTGCCGAATTTTTCCTAATACTTTGTTATTTTGTCTATACGTTAACATTGTCCCCTAACATTAAAAAAATAGAGCGTACATCTCCCATTCCCTTCTCGTCTTTACTGGATGCTTCGCCGATTGCACTTGTTCCTCAGTTGTAGTTTTGCACGCCCCCGTTCCTGTTATGTTTTCCATTTATTTTCGATCATTCGCCGACCCTTAAGATATTGTAATCTTCAGTCTTCGCGCACACGTAGATTTCGGCAGCGCACGACACAAGCGACGAGAGCACAATGAAGAGAAACGAACGTCCAGCCCCGCGCCCCCGCAGCAAGCGCCTGCGCCCTTTTCTGCACTCCCATTCCATTAGTTCCCCGCCGCCACCGAAAGAGGCGCCACCAGTCCCCGCGCCCGGTGCCTATACGAGCCGCCCGCTGACGGCTGCCGAGAGAGCACGCTCGTAAAATCAAAGGTCGCAGTTGCTTGGCGAGGGACCCCCCCCTCGCATCTTCTCACGCTCGTTAAAGACGAGCGGGGCGTTTCCTCTCCGCTTGAGCATTCGACGGCTGGTCTAACAGGCGAAGGGATCTTGTCGCATGCGCCTCGGAGCGACGGAGATGGGCTGGCTCGTATGATCTCCGCTTCAGCCGCGTTCGTTGCCCCAACTCGCGCGCTATTACCCGCCGGTAGAACGTACGATGCGCTGGATGATTTTATCAATTTGGATTTTGTACGCGACATGATGCCGACGGCACCGGCAAAAACCCGTCAAGACTGTCCATATAATCGCTATCGCCATAAAACGTCAAAGAAGTCACCTCGGCTTGCAAATCTTCCTATCTGATTCCCTCCCACTTGTTGAGAACTACGCTTGCGAGCGTGCCCAGCCCGGCCACCGCTTTTTCGCAAATCGCACCAGACTTCCCCCCCCCCCACCCAAAATAAAATGCCTGGTAGCGCTCCTCCCACCTAACTAGTCGGTTGTGCTGTGTCATCTGGCCAGTTCGGGGACGCTACAATTATCCCCTACTCTTTTAATAGCGCGGGGACTCATACCCACGAATTGCACCTTAACAACATATTACAGTGACAAATTCGTGAACACGTGCTGTCGCTAAAGCGAACGTTTCGACAAGCGGACTCGTTTTCTTCTAGGCTGCCTTGAGGAAATGCATCCCCCCCCCCACCCTTTATGCTTGGATTGATCATTGACCCCACCCCTTCGTTCGAGTTTACATTGTACCAGAGTTATTTCTTAGCAGGCTTTTTCTGACTAATTGAAAAACTGGAAGGATGGGCCCAAGTTCTTTAAATTGAAAGGAGAATGTCACTCGGTGCTCACGTCTCTAACGGTTATTGAGTACGATGTAGCATCACCACAGTGAGTTGTGGCGATTCTTGAATACGCTTTCTACGCAGGCAATTTTAAACGGCATGCTCTCATTTGCAACAAGTTTTATTTTTGGAATGGGCTCATGGCACCTGTTATTCGCAGAAACCATATGTACCACACTTGGCTTGTCACTAACAATTCACTTGTGCACATCACTCGCATCTTGTGCAGTGCAGTAAAGCCATGACGTGACACTCTTCCGTGCTAAGGACCTGGTTAATGGCTGTTCTCTATTTGTTGGCCTTGTCTACCGGTTTACAGTGCAGCAGTGTTTACGTTATGCACACTAATAACAATATTCCCAGACATATTTGACTCCGAATTACCCTTAATTTCGTTTTATCTGCTCCAAACCTGCTCCAAAATACAATTCCTACTGCACAAAACAGACTTTTTCCTGCTCCAAAAATTGCTCCAAATCGTTAACTGGCTGCATCACCACTGCTCTCATAATAGGCGCACTTTTTTTCCAGAAAATCAGGCTCTAAGTTTGGGGCGTGCATATTATGCGGGGTAAAATTTCCGAAAATTTTATTTCCGACTACAGCATAGACCGCTGATAGCGTAAGTCGCCGAAGTCACGAATGTCCGCACTACAGCCGAAACAACCTTCTTCATAATCTACACTAGCGCAAAACGAGTTGAGCATGCAGTCTTGCGGGTCCGAGAATCGAGGCATGCGATGTGGTGTGCTTACAAGCATCGAAATTTCCAAAAATTAACATCGAAAGACCCGAGAAATTTCCAAAAATTAACATCGAAAGACCCGCGCTGCGGATCTTTCGATGTTAATTTTTGGAAATTTCGATGCTTGTAAGTGATTCGATGTTAATTTCGATGTTAAAAAAAAAAAAAAGAAAGAAAAAAAAAACACGCGAAGAAAGCGCTATCGCGGAAATTCACTGACTATGTTTCAGGCCACCTAGATTATGCGCATTATCACGACCGAAATTTTGTGCGATGAACGGTACCGATCGTTCGATTTCACGGGCTCGCACCCCATATTCAAGACATTGCAATCGAATCGCGAACCACCATTTTATTGTTACAAGCGCCACCCATGCCCCCCTTTCCTTCAAGTAGAGCCACCGCAAAGAGTTATGGTGATTTCGTACAAAACCGCAACTTTGATGGCGGCGACCGCCGCCGAAAAGCAACCAACGCTGATTAGGCCTAGCCTATGGTTTGGCATGTTGTCGTGGGAAGTTTGTACAAGACAACATGAAGATTGGGCGTCGAAAAGATCGCACTCAAGCACTGATCCAAGAGCAGAGCACGTGATACAATGTTTAGGTTCGTGGCCGGGAAATCAACGGCGACAAAAGTCCGCCCAGCTTGTGCAGTCCGCATAGTGGCAGCAAAGGCGAAAGCTCGCGTCGGAAAGCCTGAAAAGCTTTTAAATTTGCGAACGAGGTAGCAAACGCGATAACGATGACGCTTTTTCCGACAGGAATCTCGGAGCGCACTTGATGAGGACGCGATCGCACGTTTCATGTGGAGCGCGCGCGGCCGGCAAGCGGCCGGAGCTACGCCGGTGCAAATGTTACTCCAACACCCAGGCAACGGCCCTTCTACCTCACTCAGTGAGCCCGCACAGCTGGCGCAGCGCGGACACGGTCTTTTTTCTTTTTTTTTTCTTCGCTCCTGTTAACGTAAGAAGGCGTCGAATTGCAACTGTGCAAATACGGTACAGAACTACTGGTCACGGCCAAGTTCGGGGTGTGCCTATTATGCGCGGCAATAAAAAAATCTTATTTCTCGCAACCAATCTGGGGGTGCGCCTATTTATGCAAGTGCGCCTATTATACGAGTGTGCCGATTATGCGAGTACATACAGTACAGTTATTGTTCACCTTGCAAGAATGCTTTCCTTTTCTTTCCATTTCTTGGACAGCACCATCTTTTCAGCCCAGCCGTTTTCTAAGGAAACATGGCGTTTGTGACGTCAGTGTGCGGCCGTGAATGCGCTGTTTAGTTCCCCAATAAAAGTATACTTGTAATAGGACACTAAAATGTACACTGAACAATTGAAATGTTTCTCCCATCCATAATTTTTATCTACAGTCTCCGACCGTTTATTTGGACTCGGCGGGAACCGCTGAAAAGTCCAAATAATTTCGAGTCCGAAATAAAGGATTCACCAGAAAAAAAAGCACCTTTATTGGCCCAGTGGCCGGAAAAGCTTGTCAATGCACGTCTGCACACAAGCACAATCACAGACGACCAAGTTGGCCTGTATTTCAGCCAGTGTTTAGCCATAGCTGTAGGCTGTAGCGCTATCACGGCCTGCGCTTCATCGGAGTCACTGTTCACCTACGCCGATGCGGGGACCTGACAGACGATCTCATCATCGCCCAACTCGGCGAAAGCTCCCAAACAACATCGTATTGAGGTCGGGCCGCCTTCGAATTGGCGAATTATTGTGGCCTTTTTCGCCATCCCCAGTGTCTTTTGGTTGCCGCGTTTCTTCGTTAGTAGCGACGGCGCGGATGGAATGGGTGGCGTTAGAACCATTCAGTAGATCAGGCCTAGCCACTGAAACAACTGACAAGCAAACTTTCAAATGCCAAAAGGGAACGACGTTAGGCTAGTTCGTGCTGCAGCGCTCGTGATTCCGTCCTTCCTTGGTCCGTTTTGTACGCACGGCCATTTCGAACGTCACAGCAAGCAGACTCCGAGCATGGCTTGGCTTGGCTTGCGGTTTGGCTGCGGTAGCTATTCAATGGATACTTGGCTGGCTGAAGCCGAAAAACGACCATTAAGTCGCCAAAACACATAGCCTTCGAGATTGGCAATTGCAATTTCTGCACTTTTACACTGGCACGATGTCCAGCCACACACAGTGCAACCTTTCAGGGCTGGCAACCTAGTGAAAATATTGTAAACATCGCGGACAGCTGGTCATGGAGTTCGACGCTGCTCTCGATCAGCCAGCCGGAGTCCGAAATATCGAACGGCGCGCCGTGGGGCGTCCGAAGTTTTGGTCGCGAGTCTACAATACTTCAATGGGACGAGTGGCGGTGCCGCGAAGGTGTCCGAATAAATAGGCATGTCCGAATTATCAGCGTCCGAAGAAACGTTCGGCAACGGTAATAGCAATTTCTGACGCTGAATGGACATACCGTGTCGATGTTGTGCCTTCTTTCTTGTACTTCATTGTACTGCCGCCTTTGAAAAGCTTGTGTGCAACAGGTCTGCCCTCTCACCACAAGGGAATGAAAGCGCATTAAAAGGGTGGTGTTTTGACGACTCATCTGACAGCAGTTCTGTACGAAAATGGGAAGTGATGTCTTCTCATCTGAAAAGTCCTGATGACATTTGGGCCATGCAGGGAAGCCTTCAAGCTATTTTTTTTTGCAATTTGCTAAATAAAGAAACCCAGTTGAGTTATTTCAATTCAGTGGGGTTTCTTTATTTAGCAAATTTCATTCAGAAAAAAATGGCTCTACAAACTAAGGCGAAAAAGAAAATTTAGCTATAATGAGTACAACTTTCTTCATTTTTCGCAGCTGTGAAAGAATTTTAGGCTGAATCTATATGCAGTAGGCTCATGTTAGGGGTATGGTAGGGTAAACCCCCCCCCCAAAAAATTGAATTTGCAGTTTTGACAGCGAAAAATGCACTGCACCCTCGGGAACAAACCTGTGGAAGCCCGACGTCGAGCGGCCGCTCCAAGCGGTTTGATTGCCACGCCAAAGTGCGCCGTACGCCCTGGCGTAAGCAGTATGCGCACACAAAACTTCTTTTTTCTCAAGTCACGGTTTTTATAAATTTCTCAACTTCAATGTACCTTTTCTCAAAGAGTATTGAATCGATTCTGATGCAACTTTGCATGCATGTGCTACAACAAGTTGGAAAGAACCTGAACTTAAAGAATTTCCGATTTTCTAAAAAGTGAAGCTGTAGAAAAATTTCACAGCAATGCGCGCGCACCCTCTGTGGCTTTGTGCGTGCAGTAGTTTTTTTTTTTTTTTAACGAAAACTTCATAAAGGATGTCTTATTTTTTCAGTTCAGACAGATATAACTAGGCTTGTGCGAATACAGTCGCCGACCGTTTATTCGGACTCGGCGGGAACCGCCGAAAAGTCCGAATAATCGAGAGTCCGAATGAAAGGATGCACCAGAAAAAAAGCACCTTTATTGGCCCAGCGGCCGGAAAAGCTTGTCAATGCACGTCTGCACACAAGCACAATCACAGAAGACCGAGTCGGGCTGTATTTCAGCCAGTGTTTGGCCATAACCGCAGGTTGTAGCGCTGCCACGGCCTGCTCATCATCGGAGTCGCTGTTCACCTACGCTGATTCGGGGACCCGACACACGATCTCATCATCGCCCAGCTCGGCGAAAGCTCCCAAATAACATTGTATTGAGGTCGGCCGCCTTCGAATTGGCGAATATTTGTGGCCTTTTTCGCCATCCCCAATGTCTTGTGGTTGCCGCGTTTCTTCGTTAGTACCGACCGCGCGGATGGAATGGGTGGCGTCGTAGCTGTCGTAGCCATTTCAGTAGATTAGCCCTAGCCACAAAACAACTTGACAAGCAAGCTTTCAAATGCCAAAAGGGAACGACATCAGGCTAGTTCGTAATTCCGTCCTTCCTTGGTCCGTTTCGTACGCGCGGCCATTTTGAACGTCCAAGCAGACTCCGAGCGTGGCTTGGCTTGGCTTGCTGTTTGGCTGGGGTAGCTATTCAATGGATACTCGGCTGGCTGAAGTCGAAAACGCCCATTACGAGTCGCCAAAACACATAGCCTTTGAGATCGGCATTTGTAATTTCTGCACTTTTACACTGGCATGATGTCCAGCCGTACACAGTGCAACCTTTCAGTCTGGCAACCTAGCGAAGATATTGTAAACATTGTAAACACGTGTTCACGTGTGTAAACATCGCGGACAGCTGGTCATGGAGTCCGACGCTGCTCTCAGTCAGCCAGCCGGAGTCCGAAATATCGAACAGCGCGCCGTGGGGCGTCCGAATTTTCGGTCGTGAGTTTACATTACTTCAATGGGACGAGTGGCGGTGCTGCGAGGGTGTCCGAATAAACGGGCATGTCCGAATTATCGGCGTCCGAAGAAACGGTCGGCGATTGTATACGGTCCCATATGTTACTGTGAAGAACTTCCGATTTTGCGCCTTTACGATAAGAGCATGAACAGTAGACCATGCAGTGATTACTACGCCTTCGGTGCGAATGCGATGATGCCTGCACGGAAATACACGGGAGCGTGATGACGGCTACCGACGAACGTGACTGCCGGCATGTCATCGCGACAAACCTACCAACGATAAATATCTTAAAGAATCTAAGTCATGAACTGCCTGCTCGGCAGTACGTGTGGCTTTGCAGTTTAGCGCTGGTACCACTCGTGTAGGCTTATACAGATAGATGTTCTCAGACACACCGTTCGCTGCCGCGCCCTTGTGCGCGGGACCGTCACAATAAAGTGCGTATCGCTCGTGGAAATGAAGGCAACTCGTCGCCGCCGCATTGGCCCGACAAAATACTCGCCGCACCTTTGCACTGTCCGGTTCTGAGCGAGCACGAAGGAAAAAAAAAAAAATGTCACTGCGCGGTAAATGCACGCGTACGTTGCAGCGAGCGGCACCTGCGGAGTGAGCTTAGTAGGCGACGCACTGCACGCAACTAGCTGGGGACGCTTAGCTTGACGTACGATGCAGCAAGTAACGCGTTTCATGTGTAGCTGCGCCAGTTTTCGCTAATGGATCGCCGTAAAAATTAACGTACGCGCACGCGTCGAAGAAAGCTTGACCAGTTGTCCGTCGGCTGTGCTGCTACTTCAGCATGTATTCCCATCACAGTTCCGAAATGATTTGATGGTAACGCACGGTCATGCGAATCAGCTGAAGTGTTTTTCCGCGCAATGGCAAACAAAGAAAAGGCCACACACTTTCGGTAACGTTACAATAGCGTCATCACATATATTTCTCTGTTGCTAACGGCGGCGCATGTAACGGACGGAAATTTGAAGGCAGTTAATGCGTAGCTCCGCTGCGTTCCTGACAGCGCCTTTGGGAATCTGTCGTACGCGCATCACACTCGCGCGGCATGCAGTGTTTCCTGCAATCAATCCTCCATTACACCATTGCTGCGATCTCGCTGTTTTGCCTACGTCACTTTACTGCCGTCGGCAGCCAGTGCGCCGAAGGCGGTCGCAATGCGGCAAAATGGTGCCCTCGCCGCAGGGAGTTGTGGCTGCGTTAGCAAAAAGGCGTATTTGAGGCGTCTTTCTGTCACGCATCAGTAGTCATCTATCTCGCGTGCTTTCCTCGCGTTATCACCGCGCACCCGGTACTCCTTGGTCACGATCGTGCGGCTATCAGCGTGGCAAAGCACTCTTGATAGGAAAATGGCGAGCGCGCAGTTCTCGAGAATGGGAACAAAGGCAAGCCAGATAACGAGTACTGCTGTGTAGTTGAAAGAAAACGATAAACTGTGGGGTCTTCCGAGCCAAGACTGATAGCACGGGAACCTGGATGAATTGTTACCACCCACGGGTATGCTTTAATAATCGCTGAATTTAACATTTCACCTCGTCAGAATACGGTTGCCATGGCAGGAATCAAACCAGCGTCATCTTACTCACTAGTCATCATTGCAGGTACAAAATTAAGCTTTTCTTTGTAATAAAGTGCTACCACATAAAAAAAAAAAAAAATAGAAAAAGTTTGTTCAACATGTGAATTGAACCCAAGACATCGCAGTCACAAGCTCAACTATTGCAGTCATGTGCTTCCTGGCAAGTACAGATGGTGACATTTTTTTGTGCAATAAAGAATAGCTAACAAGTGTACTGTTTTCAACATAAATACATGGTAAAGTAAAAGATTACTGGTGAAAAAAATCGCATCCCTTGATTATTCGATATTCGATTCGTATTCGAAGCTAAGTATTCGTATTCGATTCGTATTCGAAAATTTTGATATTCGCACACCCCTAAAAAATACTATAACTGATGCCACATGACTGTAAACCATATGTCATTGGTTTCATTCGGTCGCGGTTAAACGCCTTTTTTTTAAAATTTTGGTTCTATTTACGTGAAACACCATGTATACTTATTCACTGTCATTTTTTTAATACCGAACCGCCTTGCTATTTCCCGTAGGTATGTTCGTTTTCCTTTTTTAAGTCACCGTGAAGATTTTTTTTTTTAATGCTGCAAATAAGCAGGTAAGCAGGGCTAAAAGTGGCAATAGTATGAATAGCAGTGATATCCTGCGACGTTTTTTGCCAGGTACAATACATCTGGGAAGTTTCTGGGCGGCACAAATGCTATCGGAGAGGAAATGGCAAAAGATTGCACGTTAGAGAATATGTTGCTAACGAATGCTTTACGTAAGCAGATAACTAGAATATGAAAAAAATCGATGCAATTTTATGTCCTCAGTGAATTGTATGCGTTGACTCGATAGTTATCGTTTTCATGATGTTTCTCAATAAATATCGCTACCAGCATTGTTGCTGTGTTGCAGCTGTCGGGGGATGTGGTATTACGAAAGCTCTAACTACGCTTACGGACAAGTTAAGACTCTGCACCGGTATTTGTGTCATAGTGCAGAGGCTTCTTATTGAAGTAAGGTGCGTGACCGGGCTTCTTATTTCAGTTCTTGCAATTAGACGGCAACACGCAATCTCGTCGCCATGTAGAGCAGCGACACCCATCATTTCCAAAAAGTCTGAATAAAACCCACTGATAGCGCAGCTTATAAAGAACTGTCAAGCAAGCATGTTCCAATAACTTGTTTCGGAAGGAAACTAATGCACATTGAGCAAGAAAGACAGAACTTTCGAGATTCAAAGAGATATTTCTTTAAAAATAAACAGTTGGTCGCAATTAAGACATTTTCAGTAGACACTTCTGTACATAGGCATTTGTTCCTTCATTTTATAAACCTATAATAGCAAGTTTGCAAATGTATCGAAGTATCTTAAGATACAATTGGGAAATATTGTATCGGATACATTCATTCCGGAAGTATCTTGTATCTGTATCTCCAATACTTCTAGCCCGAGTATCTTGTATCATATCGCGATACAATTTCAAAGTATCTTTGCCCAGGCCTTGCTGACGCCCGATGGCAATGTACGCTTGTACCACGCAATATTACTGGGATGTTACATGTTATATTGCAACGCCTATATAAAAGAAGCTTGCGTTTGCGAAGCACGAAAGTTGTTTTCACGGTATTTCCAAGCAAAGGAAGTTATTTTCGCTGTATCTCCAAGCAGAGCCGTGGCTGTGTGGTAGAACACCTGCTTGCCACGCAGACGGCCCGGGTTCGATCCTCACTCGGACCCGGAAATTTTTATTATTTATTTTATTTGCATCTTTCTCGATTTTTCGGTCACGGACAAGATGATGATTTTTCGCACACAACCAACGATGCTGACGCTGGAATTTCTCCGAAACGAGCTCTTTAACGCTATTGCATTAAAATTGAACCACTTTAAAATTTGGGAGTGGGCCACAGGAAGGATAGGCAACTCCGGCATGAAAAAAGGGTGTCACGTGATACCTAGTGGCATTCTTGGTGAGCATGTGAACTTTTATGTGAATACTTGCAGCCATTTCTAAAATATTTCGTTAAAACTGACATATCCCCATTTACCCTACCATACCCCCTTAAACGGAACCTGAAGGGACTAGGAAAATGTTTCGTTTAATAGGAGTTCTGTTTACCGAGAGATAAACAGGTATGCAGAATAGACCCTTTAGAAAATTCAGTCTGGCAACATGGGTCGGGAGCTCTGTCGCCATATCTTGTTCACTTGTGTGAGGCGGCGGTGCTACAGGCGGGGCAGCGGCGGCAGCGAGAAGTAGCAACGCACGTCGACAATGTCTCGCGAGAACCTTGAGTGGCTTGCGGACTTGTCGGTTATTCCCGACAGCTTTTCTCAAAGGAGTGCTGATGTCTACTGCGCCAGGCAGAGCGTGTCTGGCCCCTCGAGCCGCACGTCGCAGCGCAGCTACAAGCTGCATTGCGAATCTTACACGGATCCGTGTTCGGTCCATGTAGCCCGGTTGCCAAAGCGCGGATAGTGACCTTGTATTATTGTTAAGGTCCCTAGCTTTCCGCGATTCCGCGGAAAATCACGAAATTTGTTTTTTTTTCGGAAATGTGAAAAACAGGTCGATTCCGCGAAAAATCACGGAATTTACGTTTTTTTTTTCCTTCGCGGGAATGCGAAAAGTCTTTAGTACCGTATTTACACGATTGTAAGTCGACTCGAATGTAGGTCGAATATCGCACGGCAAGATAAGAAAAAAGAGCTCGAGCACATTTCATAAAAAATTTATTTACGATGTCTCCGAAGGAAACAAGGTCGAATTCTGGTCTGCCAAGGTGGCTTCACGGCAGTGCTTAAAAGCTGTGCAGGAAAGCTAGCTTCGCGGCAATACGCGGGGATCATTTTCAGAAAGACTTTACAACCGAAACTAGTTTTTCGATTCTAGGTCGACACCCCAACTTCGGATTTCAAATTAAGACAAAATGGGTCGACCTACAATCGTGTAAATACAGTAGGTTTGCAACGCCGGCTAACAGGTTTTCGGGTGTGCAAAAAAGAATTGATTGTGTAAAGTAACTTGCTTTTGGTATGAGCTTTGATTATAGTAAGGGTGAGTCACCATTTGCACTTCACTGGGAACAGATATGACGCAGACTAGTCTAGCGCGAAACGGAGCTGTGTGACGAACTCACAACTACAGTGTACTCACAACCATGCTCGCAACGTGCTGTCGCGAAGGCGGTTCCGGTTTCGTACTCGATGGCAACGCGGAGGCAATCTCTTTGTAGTCTTCTTTCAAAAAAGAAAAAAAAAGTTTGCGTTAGATGTCAGCGATTCAATACGCTCGTATACTTTTTAGTTAATAGAAAAATGGTTCATGTTGCTTTATCGTCTTTTACTAACAAGAAAAATTGAAGCCGCCACCGATATCAAGGCTTAACGGTAGCCGTAGGCTGTAGCCACCTATCCATCCAACGTACTCGCGATTGCGACTGCATGTGTGCTTTGTGCTCGTTTGCTTTGGTTCAAGATCGATGCGCGAATAGAGATGGCACCTTCAGGGTCACATTTAAGTAAAAAGACTGCAAAGGAACGCGCTCGAGAATACAAGCACGCCGAGTTTTACGAAGATGGAGGTGTGTTTTTTTGCCGAGCTTGTGCAAGAGCAGTTGACCATCGCTGCAAGAGCACATCGAGAGCAACCGTCATCGCAAGAATGCTGGAACAAGGGACTCCTCTAAACGAAAAGGTGGCGAAGAACCATCGGAAGACGGAGCTGGGGCTTCAGGAATGCCGAGAAAGCAAAGTCGACAGCAAACGCTGGAATCCGCAATCACGGCTGGTGAAGCGAGGAACGACGTTGTGCTCAAGTTCTTGGATGCACTGATATCTGCAAATATTCTCCTTGAGAAGGTGGACAACCCGAAACTGAGAGCATTTCTACAGACACACGTTCGGAACCGCAAATTGGTGCCTGGATCTGATGCGCTCCAATGACGACTTCCAGAATTGTTCGAGAAGCACGGGGCAAATTTGAAAGCTATGTTTCAAGGCACTACAGTTTCTGTAATTACAGATGAAACCACCGATCAAAATCGGTTGTGAACGTGTTGTTTGTTCAGTCGGCCAGAAGTGCGATTGCTGCGCTACAACCTGTACTCGTGGAAGTGAAATTCATGGATGAAATTCATGGATGTGCCTTCTTGCATTTGTTCGATATTGCCGCAGAATTTTGCATGTTTAGGGTTGCCATAATATTTCTTAGATTTCTCTATCTGGAATTGCAGAATTCCAAATTTTCCACCGCATGAAGTTAGGGGTCTTAATTATTGTTTTTTTGCTTCTTTACTGGCGCGGTTGTAAATATGTTACCCTGTGCTGTGTGTAATGTGGCATCTCCTGTGCAGTACGGCGCTTTTTCGCATATATGTTTGGCTACTGTACGAGCAGCGCCACTCACTGCACGTAACTATACGCGTAGGGTCCAATTCGCAATAGTATGAACATTGTGGCGGCAAAATGCGACAATTTATCGGTTCTGTAACGGATTTAGTGTGTTTTTAAGGCCCTACGGTCACCACTTACGCAGGTTGTCAGCTATGCGCGTGGTAGCGGAAGCGCGCTGCGTGCACGCCCTTCATAGCTATTACCTGCACCGGCAATGCTGACCGGTAACAGTGATAGTTGTAGGGCGACAGTGGATTGAGGAAGCGTCGCATCGTAAGCAGTGGTTCGCTCGCAGGGCATTTAAAAAGTGGCAAGAGGCGCTGTGCATGCAGCACATCTGGCCAGTGTTTTAGAAAAGTGCACTTACTGTTCCGATGATGAAATGTTGATTGTTTACAAGCCCATCCGAACAGCGATTTGGTCAAAAAATAAAACGGTCACTTCTGTCCAGCCGTACGTACGTACAGGCCCAGCTATCGAAGAGGTGACGAATAACCGCGCAGCATATCAATCGGTACGAACGCAGTTATCAGCCATACCGCATACTCCATTACACTAGTTCCAATGTAAGCACGAGCAAGCACATGTTCGTGCGTCTGACGGTACGCTCTTGGCGCATTTTAAAAGTAAACACTCACTATTTCAATACGCGAATAGGCTAACGCGTGGACGCACGTACAGCCGCCCATTTTTTAACCTGAACATGCGAGCATCGACCGCCGAGTCTGTAAGCGCCTGTTCCGGGCGTCCTGGTGGCCAGTTCCCGGAACAGCCTAGCAGAAGCCAGCTGCATAGGACTGTTCATCGCAGGCATGCATGTATTCTCATTCATTTCGTCGTTGTGCTCCGTTAAACGCCGCTTATCGACTGGGCGGTCGACGCTCCGCGTGTTCAGGTTAAAAAAGGGGCGGCTGTACCTTGTTTCCGTGTTCATCTCTGACGCTCCGTTCGCTGCAGAAGGGAACACAGCAACACGACAGCATTGCCAAGGCTTGCCTACTGGTCAAATCCGTACACAGAAAACCACGCAAGAGGGATTGCAGCGAGTCAGAACTGCCTGCTGCGATTATCGCGTACTCGTATCAGCTGCGCGCATTGCCGTGGGTGAACAAAACATGGCGGAATAACATGTTTTCGGTTTCAATCGATAGGTGGCGCTGAATTTTCTAAAGGGTCTATCCTAGTATGAAACCAAACATACCAGGGGCAGTGGTTCCATTTAAGCAGCAGTTCCGTTTAAGAGATTTCCGTATACTGAGAGTCTACTGGACATATGCTGCTTCCAAGCACACCTGCTAGGTGGTGAATGCTTGGTCACAAACTCTCAAACCATCACTTGTATGGATGAGAAATACTGACAAGGTAATGCTTATCCATTTAATAAATCCAGGAATGAAGTTTATTTTTTGACCCTCATATTTTCGGGCTGTTTCGATTGCCTCATGGTCTGAAAGAAATCGAATGGCTACTGTTGCCACACACGCACCCCCCCCCCCTCCACACACACACACACACACACACACATATTCATTGCGACATTAGTAAAGCTTCTTCGCTAATTACTTCAGGATTACCTGTCTGTTTCTCACTGGCTTGACACTGGTGCCGAGTGGTTTTGTAGCAGTGTGGGGGGAGGAGGAAAAATACAGTCCTTAGTCACACGGGCACTTTCAAAAGGCCCTCGAGTCGACGGCCGTCGAAATTCCGCAGCTCCATCGACTCGATAGAGTTGTCACGCTGCTACACGGCAGTTTTCAACGGCCATTGAGTGGTTCAGGTGTTTCTCGCAAATATTGTGTGGCGCTGCGAATCTTTATTTTCGTTTTCATGTTATCGTAAGTGAAATAATATAAATAGACTTAAAGGAGCACTGACACAAAAATTTTGCACCTTGTCTTTTTTGTTGCAATAGGTAGCTTACGACCCACTTATCACGGCTGGAAACCTCGTTTGCGCGAGTGCGCGACAGTTAGTTATTTACAGACGTTTTTAGGGCGCCCAGTCGCAGTTTCGGTTTCAAAGAGCACCGAGCTAGTCAGGAGCAGTTCCGGTAGCAAGATAAACACAGCTGGCCACGTGACCACGCAGAACTGTGACGTAGGCGGCGCGCGCGAGAGCGGGCGCCGCCTACCTCAGGCACGGAGGAAGAAATCGCAGGTGGCGCAAGGGCACAACCAACAACCAGCCAACACAAAATCGTGACGTAGTTTGTTTACATTGCTACCGCGTTGATGTCGGCGTCGCGAGGGGCTCGCATCTCGCTCAGTCGTGCGGCATGCACTTTGAAATTGATTTTAAATATGTTCTAGGCTATATTTGCCCTTGATATTTCGTAGGCGTTGTCTATGTCTCCACATACATCTATTTCACTCATTATCTCGCCTTCGAAATTTTGTGTCAGTGCTCCTTTAAATAATAAATAAAAGCTTCGAAGCAAAATCAACACGCGCAGATGAATAAAAAAGAAGCGAAAAACAAATACCTACACAGGGGAGGAAAAAAAAAAAAGCTGGCGATAACGAGCACGGCGAGCTAGCACGGTGCTGTTGTCAAGAGTATGAGCAGTTCGTACATTCCAAATGGTAAAAATACTTTATTAGATAATTTATTATTCCCACGCATGCTACTTTTAAAACATAATGGTGAAATTTTTCCTTTTCTAATCGTGGGTTTGGGCACGCTGTGAACGAGAGTGCACGTTTGCGCTGTTTCCGCTTCCGTCGCTCAATAGCCATCGAAGTTTCAACGGACGGGTTGGGTGCTCCGTTGACTCGATAGACTATTGACTCGACGGCCTTCGAAATTGCTTGTGTGGCAGCTCGTGCTTGACAGTTGAGTCAATAGACCGTCGGTTCAAAGGCCTTTCAAACGCCCGTGTGACACCGGTATAACTGGCATATTGAAACTGCTGTGAATGGGCTGATTAAATACTGTACCAGTTAATGCAATACATACGATTGTGTTCATTTTAAGTCTTATGCTGTGTTTGTTTCTTCAAATGAAACTGAGCTTCTTTCTCTTCAGGTTTGATGTGTACAATTCGTACCCAAGTGACTACAAAGCCAGGGCTGTGCATGCCATTGTTGGTGCAATTGTGATGACCCGGTACAATTACCGTACATACCGAGTAGATGACATTGCTTGGGATCTCAAGCCTACCTCAACTTTCACATTCCACTCCGGAGAGGTCATCACTTACATAGACTACTACAAGTAAGTAGCTTATGGCAGTTATCAAAGTCAAGTAAAAGGAAATTTTTTTGAACTATGTGCAAAGACTTTGTTTCAAATTTCGTCTACCTTTTTTTTTTTTTTTTTTGAAGTATTCAATGTTGCAATAAAGATAATGTCAAAATATGACATTACAGGTAATGTGTGTGGAAATTTCAAGGTGCCATTGCTGCCTTTGTCAATTTTTCTGCCTTTTCTGTTTTACCAAGCCAAGTTTAATAGTGAAAGTGTTTTTATTTATCGTAGCAGCTCAATAAAATTGGTTTTTTTTTCTTCAGTGTTCTATTTATAAGGACTTCAGGAATGGTTATCCGGATGTCTTGAATCTTTATTTTGTAAGGCAAGATATTTATTGAAGATAAATTGGCATATTAATGTAGTACAGCAGACGTTCATTGATTCCAACTTTAAATTTTCTCACTTAGTCTAATCTGGTCAGGGAATCCTGGCTAGTTGTTTAATGGGCACATATGTTGCAAATGGTATCTGCAAGGATCTGTCGTTCTGTTACATGAATTAATAAAAGGTTGCCCACATTTTCAGTGTTGTAAGAGCTTAGAAATGTGATTTGAACAATAAAATTGTTCTTGTTTGAAAGGCACCTTCAAAACATGAACAGCGCACATTGAGTATCTAAATTGTGTTTACAATTGTGCAGGCGTATCTACAACATTGAGATTCAGGACTCTGACCAGCCACTACTTTTGCATAGGGACAAGCCCAGAAAAAATGCACCGGTAAGTGCCCCCCCCCCCCCCCCCCCCACCCCCCTGGACATCAGGAACAGTGCATTTTCTAAATCGTGTAGATCTTGTTTTTCAGGTATAGGTCCAGTACTTCTTACACAAAAGCTAATAGGGAGTCATTTTTGTGTAAGCGGCACTCGAGGGCAAACCAATAGACTGCACAGTCTGCTTCTTTATCTGTTTGTTTCTATATCTGTTTTTTCTTCTGTTTATTTAGAGATGAACATGTACAGTCGCCCGAATCTTTAACTATCGTGCGCAGTAGCGACTTTTCTGTCTGTCAGCACCATATGATGGAACGAAGTTGCAAAAAATTATTTTGTGGGCATGCACTTATGCTCATCATTTTTGGAACTTAATTCAGTCTTATGGCAAAGATACACAGAAAAAACTGCTGCTCGTGCACAATATTTAAAGACTTGGGTGACTGTACAACCATTGGCACGGTTAACTTGAGAACACTACGCCGCGTGGCCTTGACCGGCTTCGACTTGCCAGCGCTGTTACTCATTGGACACTGTATGTTTGCAGCAGCTTACGATAGATGGAGCACGGGTTAATTTCACTGGTAAATTTCTGTTCCTCTTCCGCCTGACCTGCAGGTCAAATAACCTCGCTTGGCAGGGCTGTTTTCACCAAGTTTCGCTTGTGGCTGTATTCTCACGTGCGCCCATGAAATTTGTTACCGTATGCTTATCTCTGCAATGTACCATTGCGTGCAACAACTCGTGCACCTTTTGAGTTTGAAATCTTAGCTGGCGCTAGAAAAAAATGAGATACAGTCGCCGACCGATCTTCCGCACCTGGCGGGGACCACGAAATAGTCCGAAAAAAATGGTTAAGACATGGAAAATAAAATTTATTTGGTACAGTAAAAGCTCGTTAATTCGGAAAATCGGTTGATTCGGACACGTCATCTAATCCCTGTAAATATACGCATCACTCTGAGACTGGGCGCTCGTTATTTCGGACAGATTTGACCGCAAATCGGATAATTCAGCGACTTTTCAGGCCGCTGGCGAGACTCGAAAACGAAAAAAGAACAATTCGGAACAAAAGCGAAGCTCAAACTCAGCATCGCCACGGACATAAATTATCGACTTGGCTTGACTTGAGACTGGTTGAACGCTTTTTTTCGCGTGCGGGTTTGGAGGTGCCGTTTAGTTGCTTTGTGATTTGTGCCCGTTGGTGTGCTGCATCGTTGAACGCCATTTTATCGAGGAATGATTCAGTGCGGCTCCTTTAGCTTGATCGTTGCGGGTGCTTTTGTGCCGAGTTCTCGTGTGACCGCGCTCTCCTCCGATGGCAACGCCGGCGAAGCGGTCCAAGTACAAGGCCCAGGACTTCACCACCAAAGTAGAAATTTTGCGTGCCCTGAAAAATGGGCTCTGCCGACGAGAAGTGATGAA
Organism: Rhipicephalus appendiculatus; assembly: GCA_030522465.1. Classification (NCBI taxonomy): domain Eukaryota; kingdom Metazoa; phylum Arthropoda; class Arachnida; order Ixodida; family Ixodidae; genus Rhipicephalus; species Rhipicephalus appendiculatus. The sequence continues at coordinate 330,287 of JALIZH010032972.1, forward strand.
GAGGTTCAGTGGTAAAAGAAGTACTCTTGGTACATATGCTGTAGCCAGACAGGCCCCCTCGTACTGTGAAGAAAGCCGCGGAGGCCCTCGTCGTCCTTGAAGAATTTTGTTTTGGCACTGCAGACAGCATGCAAGCTACTGAGCACCTTGAATGGCTCAGAAAAATTGTGTCCGCGCGAATTTCTGCTCGAAAACAAACAAGCATCTGCGATTACTTTGTAGAGTAAAGGTATGTTGAAAAAACTCTTGCATTTATTGTGTTTATTTTGACCATTCGATAATTCGGACATTCAGTTAATTCGGACATTTTTTCCGGTCCCTAGAAATCCGAATTAACGAGCTTTTACTGTATAGAGCAGCCTGAAAAAATCCCAAATAATGCCCTGCTTCATGCTGTGCTTGGGGACGAGCAGATTTGGTTGTATTTGTGCTACGTTAACATCACTGGTGCGTTGGCAATTGCTGCTGCCGACTGTTGCGGGCAGCACAGTTGGGGACTCCATGGCACCAAACAAACAAAACTCGCTGGGAGTGCCTGGGTAACAGTGCTCATCACTTTTGGCACACTTAACTTAAGGTAGCCGGCAATGGGAGCTAAAAGCATTTCATGTGTAACAGTTTTTTTTTTTTGTCCTTGATTGTTTTAACAGGAGTCCGAGGAGCCACGGTTGGTGTGCCTGGTCCCTGAACTTTGCACACTGACAGGCCTTACTGACGAGATGCGTGCAGATTTCCGGGTCATGAAGGTGTGTAAGGGTGTCACTTTTGATTATTTGCCCTAAACAAGTGGAGTGTCAGACTACTCAATCAACACAATGTTTTTATAGTTGTGTGTTACTTGAGTATGACCTGATTACTGATGGCGAATTCCACTGGGAGATCCGGAGCGGCCGCCGAAATCCTGGAGCGAACACTTGGATTGCACCAAGCCAAATCTGCCAGTGGAACACGTGAATGCTCCGCGTTAGGTCGCTCCGGAAGTTGCTTATGCATACGTCACGTAAACCGGTTCCTGAACTTTTTCGGCGTAGCTGATTATTTACGGGCGTGCACAAACCAGGTCAGGAAACATTTTTTTAAACATCATTTCGTAGAGCACGTACGGTTCGTTGACATCGCTGCTGCTAATACTGTCAAAACTTGTGCTCTCGCTATCGCTCAGGGCAAAAAGTAAACCGCGGAGCTCGTCCAGCAGAGTCAAAAGATACCACTTTACCAATGTAAACAAGTGCACAGGGTGACCAGACACTGCCCCAAAAAACACCGAAGACAACCGAGTTAGGGTTGCTAGAATTTGGAGGTGTGAAAACCGGCCGCTCCAAGCTGGCCCCCCATTCGCGATCCCGCAGCGGTGGCGCTGTAGTTGGAGGCGCTGCCAGCTTGCTCGGTGCGCCGGTAATGCTATAAAGTAATGCACTCGCGCATCGGCGTCGGCAGGACATTTTCTTCGGGATGAGGGGGTAAACTCGTACTGCATCGTGACTGGGGGAGGGCGAAGTAGTCATTCACACCCTGTTGGCTCGTGTGGTTTCGGGAGTGGGGGGCAAGTACCCCTTTTACACCTCCCTCTCTGCTGAAGTGCATTCTAGTTGCGCGCGCCTGGGCCGGAAATGACGGCAACGCGTTGCCGGAGTTCCGGCGAAATCCGCCTCTGCAAGACGGAGCAACACGGAGCGCTCCGTCGCAGAGTGGGTTGCACCGAATCTGTCAGTGGAAAACGCAAACTTGCTCCGAATCTACCAGTGGAATGCAGATTCGCGGCCGCGGCGCAAGAAAAATTGCTCCCGCTCTACCAGTGGAATTTCGCCATGAGACATTGCACAGACATACTGTGCAATGTTTCACACTATTTTTTTTTTCTAATGGTCAACCTGGGGGGGTGCAAGTTTTAAATGTGAAGCATTTCTTTGCATACTGTAAGCACTTTTGCGTTTCTATCTACCTATCTATCTATCTATCTATCTATCTATCTATCTATCTATCTATCTATCTATCTAGCCACCTACATCTGGGTGCTCTCGTGATGGCCTCCTTAACTTGGGGTATACCAAATTTTGTATGGGAGGGTAAGAGGTATTGACGAATATGTCTTGCTGGTCATGACATGAATAACGTGAAAATCCCGTCGTACAACGTCGTCAAACTCATTTGTCCAGACACGTGTGGCTCATACCCGTATACCACGGGCCGCGGAATGCGGGTATGCGCCACAGGACTTTGACAATTTATATCTACCCAGGAACGACGAGAACAAGCAATGGTAATTTAAATGCGAGAGCGTTAAGAGAAACTGACATCGGTGGCGTTGACACTGGTAATTTAAACACGGCAGTGTTAAGAAAAACGGACATAGGCGGCGTGGACGCAAGGAACACAAAGAATAGAAATCAGAGTCCCAGCAGGAATCGAACCCAAGCATTCTGCGTGGCAAGCAAGCATTCTTCCATAGAGCCACGTCGGGTCTCGAAACTGCCACGCTCAAGGTGGCGTAGCGCGGCCACTCGAGTCGGGAGGAAGCCCGCGTAGCCATCTTGGGCGCGGCCGCTCGCGCCGGGGGGAAGTCGCCGCCATCTTGAGTCGAATGCGGCGCCGTCGAAATAGCCGAGCCGCCATTTTGAACTTCCGCGACGCCATGTGCGACGTGCTGGATGCCACCGCCGACCGAGCCGAGTAGCTGTTCATTTTCCCCGCACGCCGCATTGACTTTGTTGAGCGCCTCCAACTCTCGTCCAACCTCCTCTGCTTTTTTCCATGTGAGTGCTTCCCCGTACGATAGTAGCTTGGCCCGTACCTGTGCGTTGGCGACCTGGTGGAATACCTGGTCCCGTACCTTGTCGTCGTAGGTAGCCAAACTTGCACGAGAGGGCTTTCTCCTTGAGGGTTGCACAAATTCGAGGAAGGTTGCGCCGGGTAGTTGTTGGCGGCTTGTGAATAGGTGCCGTTCAGCGAGCAGATTCGTTGTTTTGGCGGAAATGCCGTCGCGGAAGAGCAGCAACGTGTCTCCGTTGTCACGCCGTTAGTCGTCGATACCGCTCCTCAGCCTCGTTGTTCGTCTTCCCAGCCGCTTCCGTCGGCCGCCTGCAGGTGCACCCGGAAAGCTGGAGCGTCAGGCCGACGCAGTAGGGGCGCAGTAGGCTTACGTAGGAGGTGGTGCCGGAGGAGAACAAAGGAAAGTCAGGCGGACGCCATCGTAGCAAGGGGGGCCGCAGCACTGACGTGCAGTAGAAGTGCGGCTCTCAAGTAAATGCCACGTGCGTGGTGCTCGACCTGGCGTCGCCTGTCGTAGGGCAGTGGGTTCCAATCCTCGTGGCCCGTCGTAGCGCAGGGGTTCAATTCCTCGTGGCCCGTGGTAGCGCAGGGGTTCAATTTCTCGTGGCCCGTTTAGTGGAGGGGTTCAATTTCTTGTGGCCCGTTTAGTGGAGGGGTTCAAATCCTCGTGGCCCGCTGTTGCGGGGGGGGGGGGGGGTTCAATTGCTCGTGGCCCATGGTAGCGCAGGGGGTTCAATTGCTCGTGGCCCGTGGTAGCGCGTGAGTATCCCATCCTCGTCGCCATATGTTGAGTAGGGCTTTTCGCCCCTACATTGGTAGGGGCCGGCGTACACCTCGGGGCCGACGGAGGGAGGACGACATGGGAGACGGCTTGAGGTGAGACTGACGGGAGAGTGACTGACGGGAGAGCGACTGACGGGAGAGCGACTGACTGAGTCTGACCGACTCTGATGGTCTGCCTCTCCCGTGTTTATTACACGCGGTTATAAAGAGGAGGGAAAGGTAGACCATTGGCTGACAAGGCACGTGTCACATGACTGGCAAGTGAGCTCCAGGTTGGTTGGGTTGCGGCCGAAGCCCAGCGCCATCTAGTGACATTTTTGAATAGCTTTGCCCCGCTGGTGTGTTTACGCGACACCAGGGGTCGCACGACATAACAGTTATCTCTTTCCTCGCATGGTATCTGAGAGTCTTTGTACGATGCGGCGTTGGTGTAATGTATAATCAAGGTTTTTAATACATTTCTATGGGGGGTTTTGCTGGGACCAAACTGATTCATCGTAAAATGCAGGTCGTCGCCAAACCCGGGGTACATATAATCAAGGTTCCACGGTATTGGTGCAGTTCAGTGTTACCAGTATGCAACAACCTAGGGTCACTTCAATTCACCATGCGGCACTCTAAGCCAGGCTGCCACATTGTGACATAGTATTTTCTGATATGATTTAAGTTTCTAATGTTGCAAGCACGGTTGAGCCATATTATGATAAAATAGGATGCCACAAAATAAAATGTGTAATAGACTAAGTGTTCCTTTTGAAAAAATAGCAGGCATTTGCTTCTTAGCCATAATTAAAGGGAGGCTGTTTTCTTCATGATTTTCAACTTGTGATTAGAAGTTAGTTTTTCCTGTTTTTTTTCTTTTTCACTTGTTCATAGTGGATTTTTTGCCTTGATTGCGCTCTTGGTTGCGAGTTCACTGATAATTGTGCTTGTGATGAAATTACAATATTTTTGCTCAAATTAAAGGATAGGTTGAGCTAACTATTGTCAAATCGTGATAGGACCTGGGCCTTTAGAATCAAGAAATATCCTTCAGAAGATGCATGCTTGTAATTTTTTATTGAATAAAATTTAAAAACCAGTGCATACCTTACCAAACAACTGTTGAAGCTTATTCACCAGTGTCTGTTTCTTCTTTTTTGCACAGGACATAGCAGGTCACACAAGAGTGAATCCTAATCAAAGGCAGTTCTCGCTAAGCCAGTATGTGAAAAGAGTGCAGGATTGCCCAGATGCTATGAAGGTCCTTGGCGATTGGGGTGTCTCGCTGCAGTCCTGTGCCCTGAATGTAAGTAAAGGTGGCAGCTCATTTTAGGTATTATACCTGGACTTTCTTTGCTGCAGAGTTGGTGTATTGTCTTCTGTATTTGCTTGTTGACTAGGGAACAAAATGCAATATTAAATTGAAGCAGAAATAAAAGCTAGTATTAATATTTGGTTAGCTTGAAAAAAGAAAATACCGTATTTACTCGCGTAATCCTCGCACGCGCATAATTCTCGCACCCCCTGCATTGCCCAGCAAAAATACGATTTTTTTTTTTCGAGTAATTATCGCACCCCCGAAGATTGCAGCAGTAATGTCGTCTGCCGATTCAAACCACTGATGATGATAGCGCACGACAGCCTAGCGCCATCCCTTAAGGGGGGGACATGGCGTGTGGAGATATTTTCTGCATCTTTTGACCAAAATTGATGAAAATATACATGCTTATGTAGTTTTTCCTGCTGATTTCAAATATGCAAAAAAATTTTCTTGTTGTTCAATTAAGTCAGAAGATACACAAAGCGTCCAATTTATTGTTTTCGGAGACAATAGGAAAGAAAGTGCTTATCAAAAAGTGAATATTATTGTATAGCTAGATGGTGTTATTAGCAATAAGTGCAACGCTGCAAGCAGATTTCAAATCGAATCATAATTAGTGATTCAGCAGACGATGAAAGTTCAGTGTCCATGTCATGGATATCACACACAAAGAAATTTAATAACTTTTAAATTTTCATGTGCAGGAAATGGAAATTCTGCTCTCAGCACTTTGTAATACACAGATTGGACTTGATGTTAAAGAACAAATTATTGCTCTAGCTGTTCTAGATCGTGAGATATCACCCCGACGAACTTAGTAAAGTGACCAAAAAACATGTTTTGAGAAAACTGAGAAAAACAAATAAGACTCATTTTATTTACATAACTGCACTTGAAACAGCTCAGTATGCACCGGGCATATACAGTCGAACACGGATATATCGAACCCACATATATCGAATTTTCGGCTATATCGAACTCGTAAATTATCCCCTTGAAAATCCTTTGAAAAAGTATAGAAATTCGCACGTTTATATCGAACGGTATTTTCACCCGCCATCGGATATATCGAACGCCGCGCGAGCTGGAAGGCGCGCTTCGGCACTCGCTGTGCCCCGCGACCTTCGCGGCACCGCGCGACCGCGCCTCCGCCGACACCTGATGCGCTCGAAAAACGTGAGGGCGAGAGGGCTCGAACTGTACTCCTGTTGGGCGCGTTTTCCAACTTGCAGAACGGCTTTTTTTTTCTTCTTCTTCTTCTTCTTCTCTTTCTCTCTTGTCATGCTTTCTCCGGGTTAACATCGGCGCGGAGAGCAGGAACGAAGGAGCCGGCGGCCTCCTCCTTTCGCCTTTTCTTTTTTTTGTTGTTGCTGTTTTGTGAGTTTTGATCAGCCAACCACAGCTCGCGCCTTTCGTGTTTCCACTGGTTTCCTTACGTACGTCACCTATATGACGTCGCTGCTGCCCTCGCAGGTAGCCATCGCGACTGATCGCGAGCTCGCGACTGCTTTGTTTGCTTGGTTGGCGGAGAAGTGAGCAGTCGCATGCCGTGCTCCCGACCGGGCTGCAAAAATTAGGCGCCTTTTCCTTCTTCGAACCACAACTACCACCATTCCTCTTTTGCGTGCGTGCTGTGTGTGGTGTTCAAAGGCGCTGCAGACTGACTTCTCGTGTAGCAATGGCCAGCGTCAAGAGGCGCAAGAACCTTGATTTCGCGACGAAATTGAAGGCTATTCAGCGTGTTGAGGCCGGTGAAAAAAGTTCAACGGTGGTGGATCACATCGGTATACCACGGAGCACGCTGAGCACTTTGCTGAAAAACAAGGCAGATATCAAGGCGAAGGCGGCGGAGCAACGTACGTCGGGAGCCTGTCGTGTGCGCGCTCCTGCCCACGGGAGAGTAGAAAAGGCGCTCTACACCTGGTTCCTAGAAGTGCGCGCAAAGAACATTCCGGTGGATGGCCCAATGTTGATGGCTAAGGCCAAATGGTTTGCAGCTGCACTCGGTGAAGAGAACTTCGTCGACAACACCGGGTGGCTTCACCGATTCAAGCAGCGCTATAACATCGTCGGCAAAACAATTTCTGGCGAAAGTGAAGCCGTCAGCAGCCAGGACATCCAGCAGTGGATGACGAAGGAGTGGCCGGAAATCTCGAAATTTTCTCCCGCGGAAATTTTCAATGCCGATGAGACGGGCCTATTTTGGCAAATGCTGCCGAGCAAGACTCTCGACGTGCGGGGTAGCACTTGTCACGGCGGAAAACTGAGTAAAGTCCGCGTGAGCGTTCTGCTGACAGCAAACATGGATGGATCCCGGAAGCTCCAGCCCTTTGTGATCGGCAAAGCAAGGGCACCGCGCTGTTTTAAGAACTGCAAGCAGCTCCCCGTCTGCTACGCCTCGAACAAGAAGGCGTGGATGACGCGTCAGTTGTTCACAGAATGGCTGCAAGCGTGGGACGTCGAGCTGGGCAAGTCGGGGCGTCGCGCTTGCCTTCTTGTGGACAACTGCTCGGCCCACCACACCACCTGCGAGCTCAAAAACATCGAGCTGAAGTTTCTGCCGGCGAATACGACAGCGAAGCTCCAACCGCTCGATCAGGGCATCATCAAGTCCTTCAAGGTGGGCTATAGGAGGCGACTCCTCGATAGGCTGCTGGTCAACCTCCACATGGGCACCGAGCTGAAGGTTGACCTGCTCGGTGCCATTCAGATGATGACGGGGCGCCTGGCGAGACGTGAAGACGGACACGGTGGCTAACTGCTTCCGGAAGGCAGGCTTCGGTACGGCGGAACCTGCGGAAACCGGTGAAGAGGGCGACGACGAGCGCATAGACGACGCGCTTCGCGAGTTGTCGTCCCTCTTCCCGGCTGCCGTTCCACCCGAAGTGTCTGCGGGCGATTTCGTGGAAGCGGACTGCAATGTCCAGGCGGTTGCGAGCCTCGCTGACGAGGAAATCGTAGCTGCGGTCGCAGGGACCCAGGATGCCCAGCCCGACAGCTCAAGTGGAGACGAAGATCGTCCGGACGAGGCGGCGGCTACCCGCGCGTACTCCGCCGCTGAAGTGGCGGCAGCGTTCGCCTTGATTCGCCGTTGCTGCGGCGACATGGAGGGAACCGGGCTGTCGCATCTGGACAGCCTGGATAAGATCGAGGCCGGCGTCTTCAACTTCATTTCGAATACGAAGAAGCAGGCCAAGATAAGCGATTTTTTTTCACGCAAATAAAACATTCTGTTGCGTCGTGTGTGCGGAATTAGTTGTCATTCTTGAATGCGCCGATTGTAAGTGATCGTCCGTCACTGGTAAGGTCTCGGGGCCTGTATTTTTTTATATCGAATTTTTCATATATCGAACTAATTCGCGATCCCCTTCGAGTTCGATATATCCGTGTTCGACTGTAGTCCTTTTGACTATTAGCCCCTGTGTGGCGCTTTTTCAGCGACCGGTGCAAGTCGTCAGTTGTTTGTCGCTTCTTGGCTGATGCTGCCTTGCGCCGTCGATCTTTTTCAGCCATGCGAGGCTGCGGCTTTGCCAGCTGGGGTTTAGGCTCAGCTCTTTCATGATGTCTTCTGATGCCCTTTCATTGCCTGCGTTGAACTTGAGCACTGCTTCTGCCACAGCTGCCTCCACTGTGAATAGAGAAGCATGTCGCTCCTTTGGTGCCAGGGCCCACACCATAGAATGCAGGCATTCGTTGTTGTTTTGGGTTTTCCCACGCTGGCATCGTTGCAACAGCTTTTTGTCTGACAAGCGCTCATAAATGGGAAGTAAGGCTTGGCAGACATGCAGAGGCAGCTTTCGACGATGTTTAGGAATGGGCTCATCCTTGGCCTTTGCCGCATTTTGTTTGCACCAGGAGTTGGGGCCAGCTGGGCAAAGAGTGTGGTTTGCCACATCATCATTGGACGTGATGTGATAAGTGGCCAACACTGCTTTGTGCATGGCATCAACATCACCACTGTGGGTCTTCAGAGCCCACCCATAATAACCAGTGAGCTGGGAGATCAGGTCTCCTGTCAAGCGGCCCTTTCCCCCCCAAGACTTTCAAGGCGAGGGCCTTTGTGTTTGGCAATCAAGTTTCACAAAGCAGTGCCCATACGCTTTTGTACATGATTAACGCTGTCCTCTTTTTCCACTGGGATATACCATACACCTTATCCTCTTGTAGCGCAAAATAACTGTGGCTGTCCCCGTCGCAAAGCACCGTGGTGTAGCGCAGGTTGTGCCGCCCAAGTGACCTCCTGAAGAGGATGAGGGCAGCCTCAACCTCCATTTCCCCAGCCTTCTTCTCGGTGTTCTTTTGACACTGGTGATGTTCCTTCCACGCTGCATAAGAAGAGTCACCTTCCTTTTGGCCGGACTCACACCCAGCACAAAAGTTGCTCAAAACAACGAAGTCAAGCACCAGCCCGCTGAACTACTCTATGACTGTCCGATATGTGGTGAATGACCGTGGGGCATCCATGACCCATCAAACGACACCGTGATGCTCCCGGTGTTGCCTATATTGAGTTCGTTTTATAGTTTGCGAACCGACCGCACGCAGTCACTCGTCAAATTACGTGCAGCGCGATCGGCCGCGGGTGCCAACTTCGTCTTCACGTAGCGTTTCCACGTTTTTGTGTGTAGACCCCGACAGCTGATGTTCATCATCGAGATCACATCATTCAGCGCGGTTTGTCTGTTCCCCGTTGCCTGCATGGCGCGCGGCCAACACGCGCGGCCAACACAGCAAAAGGGTTCATGCGTTCGTCACTACGAACGCGCAGCGAGCTCCACAACGACGCAGTCACCTAACAGGTCGCACACACAAAACGCAACTTCACGGCGAGTCCGAATTCCCGGTCGTCTCGGACAATTTGCAGTTCTCCGTTGCATGCCTTGCACTTTGCGAATGCCAACAAAGCGCTGTTCACTGTGTCCAAATCTGTTCGCAATGCCCATAGACTGTCGCGCCCCTAGCGGAATTTAGGAGCGTCCTCTCATGGATGATCAGTAGACGACACGATGACAGCCCTACGCATTCGCGCACTTGTTCGGCTGTGTTAGCAGGAAAGAAACACCACGAGTTTGCATGTTTCCTGCGTCAGTGAACAAACCGGGGCCCTCCGTGACACGATAAATCTGATGCGTTCTTGCGAGACGCGAAGTTTTCGTGAAAATACGTGCCAACTCGCGCGTTCAACGATGACCCACATCGTACAAATATCAGCTTCGCGAGGTTTTGTGTAGCCACGTAGGTTAGTTAAACGCTGTCGTCTGACCTTCTCAGTTGAAACTCGCCCTGTTTTACTTGCATATAGCATCCGTCAGTGCTCTTGTAGTGCATGAATTTATAACATTGTAGGCGGGAAGTCGCACGAGCTAGCGATATATAACTGAGTAATCTCAAATTGGCCAGCGCTGCGCCGCTTGTTTTGCTGCACCGGTGTGAGAGCCAGAAGTTCTGCGCGCCCAGATAACGTTCTTCAGATTGCTTTCAGCAATGATGTTAAGAGGAACCACCTTGACGACGAGGATTTTTCACTGGACGGAGAAGGTTGTGAAAGTGCAGTGTGTGAGATGAACGATCAGCTGCTAACTCACGAGGAGCGAGTTGCACTTCACGTCCCCTCACGCGCTAATGTTTTTTCACGCTCGTAAGTCACTTCGATTGTATTTAATGTATACAGTCGATCCCGTATATATCGAACTCGGATATATCGAATTATTGGCTATATCGAACAGTTGAGAAATCCCCTTGAACTTCCCATGCAAAAGTATAGGGTTGGTGCACGCGTATATCGAACTCCCGCACGCCGAAACATCCGCTATATCGAACGCTGAGCCGTACCGAAGCCCAGAAAGTGCAGTTTTCCTAATCAATATTGATCTTTTTTTGAGGGCGCGTTCCGATCCCTTTTCGCGTGCTGGTGACGAAAAAGCGGTGTTATTCCGTAGCGTTGATCTTGCTCGTTGCGCCGCGCATGTGAATGCAGCGGTATGTTTGATGCGCGATCTGCAGGTTTTAGCGCACGGACATGGTGGTTTTCAGAGGCCGATTGCCGAGGGCGTCCAAATGAGAATGCGAAGCGACTCGGCGGCCTCATCGCAATGTTCGCATTCATTTCCGTTCGCGCACGACGGCATGCGGACGCGAAAAGCATGGCCTTCGAGATCCGCAATCTCGTGACGTATTTTTGTCGTTTTTGGTTTTAAAACACAGATCTCAGAGGCTAGGCTTTTCTTGCTTTTTGCGCCAAGTCACAAAGCCACAAGTGTCATCGCTATCACCAACATGTCGACGGTGGGGGTATAGTGCCTAGAATATACTATATTCTAGGCACTATAGTGGGGGGCTTGGATCGTTTGTTGTTCGTGGGCAGCGGGGCAGCGGTGTTTCGTGCGGCTTGTGGATTTGTGTACTTCTTGCTTCGTTCCTGTACTGATAAATTCTTATTCGGGAGCCGAACTAAGCATTGACCCGCTCGTGGCGATAAAAATGATGACTGGTGCTTGGAACGACGTCTAGTAAAGCACCGTCATGAACTGTTTCCTAATCGAATTTGGTGCCAGGTGACGACTTTGGTTGCCGCTGACAACGGCGTTCGTTGCATCGTATTTTGCGAATTATTAGCATTTCCGGGTGCTATCTCGGACGGGAGCGCAGCGAGCGACTTCATCAATGCAGATGACGACGTAGCTGTTTCTGAGAGAATCGATGCCGTGATAATGGGTGACGTTGCCGGTGCCCGCGGAAGTGGACCCGTGCGGTTATGAAGATGTCAACGCTGCCGCTGCCTCCAATAACCATTTACCACTCTACAGTGCTTGCAGTGGCTTTCAGCTTCATTCACTGCTGTTGTGGCCGACGGTGATGAACTTGCTTATTTGCAATGATACTGAGGATGACTCGATGAACTTGACGGCATGCGAGAAGCAAGACGCGTTTACGGACCATTTTCATGCGAAATAAAGTGCGGTAACTTGCAAAAGAAGTTGTCACCTTGTTCTTTAGCATACTGTTAGCGAACTGTAATGTTAGCGCTTGTTACGATTTCCGAAAACTGTTTCGAGGCCTGCAATGTTTTAATTTAAGCCTTAAATACGCATATTTTGTATTTCGAATTATCGATATATCGAACTATTTCGCGATCCCCTTCGAGTTCGATATATCCGGGATCGACTGTAGTATCCTTCAGCGAGATCAAAATAAAAACAGTTTTTCTTGTACATTGCACGTAGCGCAATTATTGTGGATATTATCGAGCGCCGCATTCCGCCAAAACCCTCGAGTTCGGAACAGGGAAGCGAAATGGTTAGAGCGATGAAACGTGCAGTCACGGCCACAATCCATGCCTATCGGCTCACTTCTCCTGTACTTCACCGGTACCTTCCGATCGGCATAGTTGTTCGATGCATTTTCGCAACGTCGAAGAATTCGCCGTTGCGAAAAGCGTACGTGCGTGTTCTTTTCGATATTCATGTTTCGATCGTGCTGATCAAACCTGCGGCATCCGAGTGCAGTGAATTGCGCACGGCTTGAGTCTGAGCATGGCTGTGATGCAAGCGCTATGAAATAGGATGTTAAATGCTAGTGTTCCGTTGAAGAAACAACTCCGCGTTCCTGACTGCGCAAGTAATGACGACGGCGTATGTTTGCAAACCATCGCCACGTTAAACATTCGGTCCCGTGCAGCAGCGATGACTCTACTCGCTAGCGGCCTACCACTGCGGCAAATCCTGTCAGGCAGGCTCGGTACACAGTATCTCGGAGAGCCGTGCAGGTCATACGTCAATTCTTGTTCATGAAGTTTTCTGCAGCACGCACAGGATTTCGCACAGCATCGCTTATGCATGGTAACGGAGCTGAAATATAACCTTTCACACCGCGGCAAATAATTAGGTGGCGAGCTTCCATGGTTTGAGAAAGCATTTCGGTCTCGTATCCATTTCAGTGCAGCTCATGACTTCATCCGGTGAAAGTGGCACGGGCCGTACGTACGCACGTCCTATCTGTTCCTATGCTAACAAACTGATTGACCCTCCATCGGGCGCCATCTTGAATTATACAGCGCGCCACCTATAGTTCGTGGGCATTGCGAATAATTGTGAACGTGGTTCCATCAGGTGGGCGAGCTGCGTCGTCGGCACCGTCGCCCACGAATACGCATTTCCGCTCCGTCGCTGCGGCGGACAACAACTCCGATAACTTTTCTTCGGCTTTCGCTTGCTCCTCTTCCAAGTCAGATCGTTGCCGATAGATGGTATCTTGACGCACGCGACCGCTGCTCGAAGGGTCGGCGACTGACGGACTTTGCACAGGCTCCACGACAGCTGATGCGGATGCTAAGCCTTTCGTGGTAGCATTGACGACTTCGCCATCGGCCGTGGAGAGTGTAGCATCTTGGGGGGTTTTGTGGTATCACGGAGCGTTTCGTGAAATTCGCGATTGGCGTCCGTCGCACCTTTTTCGCACCAAACTTGTGCCGCGTGCGGAATTTGCGCTCAGGATTTGACATCGTGATTAGCTTCGTCGCTGACACTGAGGCAAAATGGCGTGCGTCCATGCGCGCCTCAAAGCACGGAGCAGACGATAGCCAGGAGACTCCACCAATAGGGAGGCAAGCTCAAGTCACGTGCGCCAAGTAGCGAATAGGAGGGTGCCCTGATACCTCTTTTTTCCGCGCATTTTCTAAGCTGCCGATCACTAAATCGGGCCCGTTCTCACGGGAATTTGAAGGCGAAAGATGGCTCTTTCAAATGAGACCAAGATGGCCGCGCTGGCAAACATGGAAGGGCAGGGGCGCTTCGTGGAAAATGTGTGATTTCAACGTCGATTTCGGCTCAATTTCAACTAGTACGCGCTGTATAAAGGGTCCTTGCGGCTAAAATACTGATATTATCGGCTTGAAATTCACAGTATAAGTGCACTAGTAGCTGCAGATTTCAAAAACGCAATAAAAAAAAAAAGTTTTTTTCGCGATTTTTTGGTCTCCACAGGCAGTGTCCCCCTTAAGTATCATGCATACTATCAACGCACGGAGCCCTAATACAATCCAAGCCACAAGTCGCAAGTACGCATGGAGGCGCGTTGCGGCGTGTTAGTGCTTGTCCATGTAGCGTATGTTGTTGCGTCCATTCTGTGGTTACGCTATGGGTCGATACGGAAGCTACACGGCTGCTTTCAAGTTGAAAGTGATTGATCATGCACTAAAAAACGGCAGCGGGGCCGTCGGCAGGCACTTCGGAGTCGTCGAATTTTGTGTCCGCTACTGGCGACAGCAGCACGAGCAGCTGAAAGCCACCAACAAGACGCGTCGGGCCTTCCGTGGACTGGGAAATATCCGCAGGTTTAGGCAGCACTTCTTGATTATGTCAAGGGGCTCCGCGCGAGACCCTTGAGACAGTATTTGCTAGTGCCTTTAGTGCCTGCAAATAAATCTTGCCTTGTGTTGAACCTGTGGTTTTATTGTTAAGATAAGTCTTGATCAGTACTTCTCAAAGCTTTTAGTTAGCTGTACTTCTCAAAGCTATTAGTTGTAGCGTGAGAACCCCGATTTGCGGCAGCTTCGTTTTTGTTTTGTTTTTTTCTTAGTGCTCCGTACGTTTTCGCGGAAATTTTTCCCCACGTAATTCTCGCACCCTCAACTTTTCATCAGTTTTCTGCGAAAACAAGTGCGAGGATTATGCGAGTAAATACGGTACTTATTTTATTCTTTGGCCTAGTCTGTATTTCTACAGTAAAACCCAGGTATAACGAAGTCAAATTCTGCTACTACAGCGCAGACCATTTATAACGTAACCGCTTACAGTGCAGGACCGGCTATAATGCGGTTTTTTCTGACTCCCATTTACCCTCCCATAGGACTCCATGTATACGCATACCGCTTATTGTGCAGTCCCCCGAGATGAAAGACCGGTTAAATGCGGTTGCGGGCAACTCCTCAGAGAAGCGAGAGGACGAGGGGGGGGGTGCAGCTGCCCTACGCGGGTGCGGGGTGTGTAGTGGGGGGACTGGTTGCGTAGGCGACGGGGAAGCCTTTGCTGCTTTTGATTCGGCCGCCTGTCATGCGTGCCCCGCCACGAACGGGTGGGGCACGCATGACAGGCGTGCCACGAATGGGCAGCCGCGCGTCCACCGCTGTTTGTCTCTTCGGTTTTTTATCGGGAAAATAGTCGTCGTAGAGCGCAGATATCGCGCGTGCGAATTCGATTACCGCGCTAGTGACAATGCTTTGAGAAGCGACCGAGCTTTCGCCTTCGACGACCAACAGGCGGACTTACAAGCTAGGAAAACTTTTTTTCAGGATAGTTGCGGCGGATGTTTTCCCGACCGCGAACCGAAACTTCATTGATCAGGATGTCTTGAGGGGCTAGTTCATTCATTCTATGCAGGAAAATAATTGCGCACTCACGAGCTAAACCGAGGGCAGCATGCGTGAAACGATCTCTTCTACGCCCGATCTCCGCGTTTCTTGGGCAAGCGTCTCGCGACGGCATGCCACATTGCAACGCACGCGCTAGGCCTAACGAACGCTAGCTGCCTCGTCGGTTATGTCGTTCGTTATGTCGGCACTGCAGGTCCGCGGACGCTAACTGTTCAACATTTTCAAACTTAAGCGGATGCAAACTTACATCCTTGTCGCATGCCCCGATATTCGGAATCGCGCGGCTGTCTCTTGGTCACGTTTTGCACACGCGCAGCCTTTCAAAAATGTTTTGGTTATAGTGCGGTACCGCTTATAGTGTGGATATTCGCTACTCCGGCGACTTACGTTATAAGCGGTCTATGCTGTATTCAAAGTTGTTTCCACTTTCTTTGAAGCAAAAAAGTGGCATTTGCACGGGCCTTGTTTCAATTTTTGAAAAATATTGTGCAGGTTAGTTAGGTCATGACAGATATGCCCATTTTTCATTATACTATGTGATATATACTATTCGAATTCGATTCGAAATTATTCGACCAAAATCACTATTCGCTTCGAACCTAAAATGCACTATTCGCACAAGCCTAAAAAAGTTACATGCGAACTAATATACACCTGAATAGGTGCTTTCACGGCTTAGCACCTCTCCACTGCAGTGAAACCACCTTTACAGGAGGTTACATGTGGACTAATATGCATCTATTTGTCCGTTTCGAATAATTCGAAATTTTCAATAATTTAAATTCGAATCAAAGCGATTTCGTATACAGTATAACCTCGTTACAACGGATCTGCTTACAACGGACATTCGGATACTACATACCAATTTGCGGCGTTATGTTGATCTCCCTATCTGTTCCATTGATCGAGCTTCGTTTACAACGGATCCGGGTACAACGGACATTCGGATATAATTGACCAAAATAAGAGGCCAGAAAGGTAGTCAGCACTCCTTTACAGCGGACTTTTCATATCGCTTGGCATAGTTTCAGGATGGGAGCAGCGTGCCAGCAGTGTCAACACAGGTGGCGGCCATTTTGAGGCGGCCGTGCTTGGCTTGGATCAATCCGGTTAGCAGGGCTGACTACGACTAATGGCTAGTACATCGTATGAAAATCGATGTATGATTTTTAATGATTACAGTGTTATCAAAATAAAAAGCAGTCAGCTCATCGACTCAAAGAAAAAAAAAAAAAAAAAAAACATTAAAGCGATACTTAGCAATTGCATAAAACTTTTGCCAAAGTAAAAAAGTAAATAGAAAGCGCTCACTTGGTAGCGGCCCCTCTTCGGAATAGAAGTTATGTTTGGCATGGCGTTGAGAGCGGGTGCTTGTTCGGCTGGGGGTGTTACGACGTT
The DNA here is from genome assembly GCA_030522465.1 of Rhipicephalus appendiculatus. Classification (NCBI taxonomy): domain Eukaryota; kingdom Metazoa; phylum Arthropoda; class Arachnida; order Ixodida; family Ixodidae; genus Rhipicephalus; species Rhipicephalus appendiculatus. Next base: position 346,909 of record JALIZH010032972.1, read on the forward strand.
TGGTTAGTCCTGGTGTATCGTGTGCATCGGTTCGTTGTGGATGTGATCACGGTGTGATAGAGCCTATGGAGCTGAACGCATCAGCCAATGCCGCGCGTCGTAAGCCACTGCAAGCGACGAAGCGCAAGCAGATATCCCTGAAAGACAAGCTTGATATCATTGAGCAAGTTGAGAAGGGAAAAAAAGCAAGTGGACGTCGCCGTGGCCTACGGCTTGTCGAAGCAGACAGTCAACACCATCGTCAACGCCAAGGAGGCGATCTTGTCAAAGAAAGTATCAGGTGACTTACAACCCAAGAGGTTTCGGCTCCGCGAAGCTTTATATCCTGACGTCGAAGAGGCCCTGCTGATGTGGCTTCGTGACGCCCGTTCGCGAAATATCCCCGTGAACGGACTGCTGCTACGAAAATGCGCAGAGCAACTTGTGTTTGTTCTTAATCAAGAACAGTTTCAATGCAGTAAAGGTTGGCTCAACCGATTTAAATCGAGGCACGGAATTGCCTTTAAGTGTCTTTCCGGAGAGTCGGCCAGCATCGACGACACTGTTGTTGTCGACTGGAAAGCTGATGTCCTTCCCGTTCACCTCGAAGGCTATGCACCGCGGGATGTGTTCAGTGCCGATTAGAGCGGTTTTTTTTACAAGTTAAAGCCAGGAAAGACATTTTGTTTTGCCGAAGACGCGTGCCATGGCGGCAAGTAAGTCCAAGGAGCGCGTTAGCGTTCTCTTTTGTTGCAATATGGACGGGAGCGAGAAAACCAAACTCTTGGTTATAGGCAAGTCGAAAAGACCGCGGTGCATGCGCAATATGCACGTTCCCGTGGACTGGGATTTGAACAGAAGCGCCTGGATGACCAAGGATATTTTTAACCGATGGTTGCTCGACTTTGACAGCAAGATGCACCAACAAAACAGGAATGCGTTACTTTTCCTCGACAATTGCTCGAGCCACATGCACCTTCCCCAGCTTCATGCTATGAAGGTCGCATACTTTCCACCTAACACAATGTCAAAAGCGCAGCCTATTGATCAAGTCATTGTGCACTCAGTGAAGTCAAGGTACCGCTCACGCCTTACTGAGCGTTTGCTTTTTGACATGCAGCAAAAGCGAGACTCGGTCATAGACCTCAGATTTGCTGTGCAGGTACTTTCAACTGTGTGGGTGCAGATTCAGCCAGCAATAATTAAAATATCTTTAGAAAAGCTGGTTTTTTCATTGGTGACAGTGACTGCACAGACCCCTTGCCACTGGAAGACCAACCAGATCCCAGTGTCTGGTCAGCTGTCGAGGAAGCCTTTGGGAGCCAGCAGTTTTCCGATTATGTAGCTGTGCATGATAACCTTGTCAGCTCAGAGCAGCTGACAGATGAAGAGATTGTCGCCCAAATTCGCAGAGTGCCAAATGCAGAGCAGCAGGATGAAGACGAAAATGAAGAAGGCACCTCAGAGACTGTAACCGAGAAAGTGACAACTTCTCGGGCCCTGGACTACATTCAAGGGCTGAAAAACTATTTCGAACAACAGGCCACAGGTGCAGATGATGTGAACACACTTGTGACGATGGAGACACTAGAGGTGTGCACGGGCTCCGGGTAGCCCGAAAGCCCGAGCCCGGCCCGGCCTGCGGGCCGGGCTCTGGTATGCGGACGTCTTCCCATCTCGGGCCCGGGCCGTGCTCGGGGCTACTCATCTCGGGCATCGGGTGGGCCGGGCCAGGTGCAAAGCCCGCATCAAACCAAGAATATAGACGTTGTGCCAGAATTGTCTTCTAGCACTTAGCGATGAGCACACAGATCACCTTTGTGATTATTTATCCATGCAATCATCCTCCTGTCCTGCATCACAGATACTAAACTTCTGGAAGAACAAGGAGTCTAATTATTCCAAGCTTGCTCTGCTTGCGAAAAAAATATTTGCGATTCCGGCTACCTGTGCGAGCAGCAAACGGAACTTCAGTTCGACGGGATATGTGATGCAGGAGCGCTGCATTTCACTGAAGTCCGAATCACTGCACGGCTTGTTATTTTTACACAACTTGTAATCTGTGTATACACACTAAGATGTGTCGTTTGCGTATGTTTAACTTTGATATGTTGAATAAAATGCCACATGATGAAAAAGTGGTATCTTGTCTCCGCAGCAAACTTTCATAGGGTCGTGCCGGACCGGGCCCGGGTTTGTGTTTTTGTACGTCGGGCCGGGCCGGACGGGCTCGAAGCACTTTAGGGTCGGGCTCGGGCGGGCCTTCGACGCAGTCAGTGGGCCCGGGCCGGGCTCGGGCTTGAAAATTAGGCCCGTGCACAGCTCTAGAAGACACGTATAGTGTCTAAAGCTGTCTGCCACACAGTGCAGGCAAAGCTGACAAGCTTTTTTTCAAAAGATCTAAGAATAAATACGTTAGTCAACCGTGTTGCGTTTGTGACTTGCAATTCTCTCTGGTTATAACAGAATTTTTACACATTTACATAAAAGTCTGTTGTAACAGTACATGGATTTAACATACTCCCTTTACAACAGACCAAAATCCTCTTCACTATGAAGGTCTGTTGTAACGAGGTTATACTGTACTGCAATATTCGTTCGAATATTCGAAGCATTCGAATATTCGCACAAGCCTACTTTTCTCTCATTTGTTATGATGTGGATTGACTGTACTAACAGTGAAAACTCTCATCCTTTACATAGTTTTAGTGAAACACACAGCATAGATAATATAATGCTAGAAACACATTTTTACTTGACCTATTGGTTTCATTCATTAGAATGCATAGCTGAATTTTCAGTGAGCAAGTGAATTTCTGTTGTGTATTTTGAGCATATGCTACCGAAAATTGTTGCCTCCACTTGCCAGGCTCTCTTTTATGGTGCTGCTGTTTACAAGCAAGTGAAATTTCCTGAGTGGTTTCTCGTCACTTCCAGCTTGGAGCAGTCAATCAAGTTTTGAGTGATCGACTCCTTGCTTGCTCTTGGCTCTGATTCTTACAGTGCTTGTGGCGAAATTTTAAAACAGCTTTCTGTTTACTCATCTATTACTGCTCTTCTTTTTTTTTTTTAGCTTGAAGGCCGTATCTTGCCAGAAGAGAAAGTTATGATGAAATCGAAGACCCACTACCACAATGGCACAGCAGACTGGGGCCGCCTTCTCTCACAAGACTCTGTCATCAGACCTGTAAGTAGACAGTTCAAGTTGTAATGGCTGGGTATGGATTGGATTATGTGGGCTTTTATTAAAGAAAATGTATATCTTCTGTATTAGATGCTATTTTTAGGTGCGAGCCACCTCTTTGAAATAAACAATTTCTGTACCTACGGCACTTTGAAAGATACAGGGAGTTAGGAAATGTGGAAAAGCAGTCGCAAAATTCACCAATGGACAACCCTTTACCGTCGAACCCGTTCATAACGAACCCGAAAGTGCCGCGAGAAGTGGTCGTTATATCAGTAGTTCGTTGTGTATACCGTATTTACTCGCGTAATCCTTGCACTCGCAAAATTCTCGCACCCCCCCGCATTGCACAGAATACGATTTTTTTTTTTTCCGCGTGTAATTATCGCACCCTCGAAAATAGCAGCAGTAATGTCGTCTGCTAATTCCAACCACTGATGATGATAGCGCACGACAGCCTCATCCATATTATCAACGCATGGAGCCCTAATCCAATCTAAGCCAACCCACAAGTCGCAAGTATGCACGGAGGCGCGTTGCGGCGTGTTAGACGTTGTCGCGTCTCTGTGGTTACGCTATGGGTCGATACAGAAGCTAAACGGCTGCTTTCAAGTTGAAAGTGATTGATTGTGCACTAAAAAACGGCAACAGGGCCACCGGCAGGCACTTCGGAGTCGACGAGTTTTGTGTCCGCTTCTGGCAATGGCAGCACGACCAGCTGAAAGCCACCAAGACGCATCGGGCCTTCCGTGGGCCTAAGACTGGGAAATATCCGCAGGTTGAGGCAGCACTTCTTGATTACGTCAAGGGGCTGTGCGCAGAGACCCTTGAAACACTATTTGCTAGTGCCTTTAGTGCCTGCAAATAAATGTTGCTTTGTGTTGAACGTGGGGTTTTATTGTTAAGATAAGTCTTGTTTAGTACTTCTCAAAGCTTTTAGTTAATTGCTGGCGTGAGAACCCTGATTTGCGGCTGCTTCGTTTTCGTTTTTTCTTTTTTTTTCTTAACGCTCTGTACGTTTTTGCGAAAATCTTTCCCTCTAATTCTTGCACCCCCCCAATTTTTCATTGGTTTTCCGCGAAAAAAAGTGCGAAGATTACGCGAGTAAATACGGTAGACTCTCCCTTAAAAACGTGCACTTAGCGACCGCGAGCGCAAACTTGTAGTCCGCGAGCGCTAACTTTTATATACTACGTAGCATAAAAGAAAATATAAAAACAAGATGTAGTTATTATTTTCAAGATTGTTCACATTGTTATCAAGAAAGCTTATTCTGTGCGGGAGTTTCGTTTTTTGCCGTTTTTAGTTTTCTGGTGTCATTTCACCTTTTTCCTGCCCCGGTAAACAGCAATGGCGTCCTTCGGTTGCAGCAAGTTCACATTGTGGCTTCTGAGCGAGGATCAGCGCGTGTTCGCTGGTGATCTGTATTCATCGAGCAGAAAGAAAAGGAGACAGCTGTGCATCGTCAAATGTTTTGTTCCCCGCATATGCTATCACGGAGAAAAAAAGTTGTGTGCGAGTGATACCGTCAGTGAAAGTGGGTCTCATCGCGATAGCCACCTTGTAAGTAACACCGGCGACTTGTCAGTCTTCAGCAAGACCAGCTGCTTGAAAGCAAAATTGTGATTGGAAACTGTACGTAAAAACAATGACGCTTTTCAATTGTGTTCCATACGTGGTCGGCATTTCGGTTGCCTGATATTGCTGATACAATCACGCTAAAGATCGTGTACTGTAACACTGTACCCGTCGGCGTCTACGGTGGGAGCGGTTCTTGGCGCTTTGCGATGACAGCGATTTTCGAGGATAAAATCACCAGTGCAAAGCTTCGCTTGGGCAACAGGCGCGTTCATGTCTATTATGCGGCTAACTGCCAGAACAGCGTTCTTGACCGAGTAAGGAAAGCGTTTCATCCGCTTGGATTTACCACGGCCGTGGATTTACGAACGCGACGCCCGCCTGTCACCGGTCGTGGCCAAGATATCTGCGACCAATCGATGCCTTCGCGTCCACAAACAAAGTAACGTGAGCGTCTCCAGAAAGTTCTTGCGTCTCCAAAAGAAGGAAAATGACGATACCGATGCTGTATTCATCGAAACTTAGGACATGGTTTCTTTTCTTGCCATGGCGTTGAATTTCCTATCGCACAGTTCATGCTCGGCCGTGCCCACCCCCCCTTTTTTTTTCAAAAATAAATCTGACGTTTCAATAAAGCTGCTTCCGGTGTTCCTTAGCAATAAATAATATTTTATTGCTTTGAAAAAAAAAACAAAGCCAAATGCAAGCATTACTGTATCGTGCTCACTTTTACTGCGGGCTTAAACCGCTGGCAGGTTAGTTTATGCTGGAATTCGCAGAACACGGCAATGATTTCATGTAGCTTTTTTTCACTGCTGCGTTCATAAATACCTCAAGGCTTGTCATAGCTTTTGACTAAAGCTACATATAACCTATCATTTAATATACTATTTCAAAAGTAACGTCATAAACCTTGGATGTTCGTGCGAAAAACGTACATGTTGGATGCGCTTGCGAAACCGAAATCGCCCGCAAGCGGACTACTTGGCGTAGTAACACATGTGCAGAAGCTCCGCCCACGTAGCTTTGGCTGTGCTGCCACAGAAAGTTGTCGCGAGGTATAGCTTGTCTGAAAATATGGCGATGCTAGCAGCTGTGACCTTAAAAATTCAAAAGATGTGAGAGGCCATGGTCTCAGCAGCTCCTCAACTGTATCTTTTGAAATAAAAGTGCCGGCCATTTGTGACCAGGTTGGTTTTTCTCATTTCAACTAAAAATATACAAATTTAGTCATCACCTTTCGTATTTAGAGGCATAGCAGTATTGTTTTAGAGCATGCCAGTATTATTTGGAATGATGTTTGTCAATCTAAGTGTTTGAAATCTCTTAAAGTCGTTAGCAGTTTGCGTGCAGTTGCTCCAAAGTGCTCCGAAATTCATATTTAGTGCTGCAAAACTGCTCCAAAACTAAAATTTTCCTGCTCCAAAAATTGCTCCAAATCTCAGTTCGTGAGTGGCACCACTGATAAGGGCAATTGCAATAAATACTTTCTGCGTTTTTTGCTCTTGTTTTATCTGATCCTTGTTTCTAAAAAAAAAAAAAAAAGTGTCTACTGCATTGGTCAGGAAATTTCAGTCACAACGGTCAGTGAAAACCTGGAATAGTCGGGAATCTGATGTATGTAATTTGCTAGACAACCTGAAGAGGATGCCTTTGCTATGTCCTCATGCTCATTAATGTTCGGTTTGGTGCAGGTGCATCTCGAGAACTGGGTTGTTATCTTCGCAAGGCGTGACGGAGAGCGTACACGAGGATTCACTCAAATGATGAGCAAGGTGTGCCCCTCAATGGGCATTAACGTACGGCCGCCGCAGTTTCGTGAGCTTCCCAATGACAGCACAGACTCCTATGTGCGTGCCATCAAAGATGTGCTCAGCAAAATGGTATGTACACTGCTTTTCCTCGGGGCATATTCTCCTCAGTCCACCCAGTGAACAGCCCTTGTCAGTGTGCTCTGACTGATAGAGCTTTACAGCTGACTTGACTATCTGTGCCGGTCCACGAGCTCTTGTCCTGTTGGTACAGCTTCTTTGGTGCGACTAATTCCAAGTTCGGCTGTTGAGATTACATGCTTTTAAGGAATGAATGTGGGGGGCTGATACCAACGTTTTTTTTTCTTCTTTTTTTTTGCACAGAGCTCTGAATTTTGCACATGGACACTTACGAACTGCATTACATTACTGTAACATTGAAAAACGGCTCTCAAATAGCAAAGCCAGCATCAAGGCAGGTGGTCCTACTGCAAACTACGTTGCTTGCTCCTTGGAAAGTGAATGCACATGGAACATTTTGCTCTGTGAAGCAGTTTTGCACATGATGCGTTACAAGTAATCGATAATCACACGACAAAAGGTCGACTAAGAACAGCCACAGGCAGATTGCGTGCCTTTCCAGTCCGGCTGTGGCTGTTCTTAGTCGACCTTTTGTTTCGCGATTATCGATTACTTGTAGCGCTTTATTTACCAGTCTGCTCTGTAGGCTAGGGCCACGCAAGAAAGCACACATAACTTTGCACGAGAGATCCATGCATTGACGGCACACCCGAATCGTCGACGCACCACAAATTGAAATACACGAGAACCTCGATGATACAGGAAAAATTAAAAAGGCAAGAGTAGTGGCCAAGTGCACTCAGTTTTATTTCAATTCTTGCGTTTGAAAAAACTGTGCAGTGTTTCTTCATGTATTTCATTGTGCCCCATTAGCACAAGGCATTTGAGTTGAGTACATCAGTTGTCAAACTCAAACTCAGATCGAGCCGTGATTCTGAGTCTGAGTGAGTCCGTGTGAGTAATCTTTTGGTGAGTTTGAGTGCGAGTGAGTCCGGCTGAGAAAAATTTTAGTGAGTCGTAGTGAATCTAGTTAAAAAAAATTTTGGTGAGTCCGAGTCCGAGTGAGTCCCAAGGGCAAAATTTATTTCTTGAGTGAGTCTGACAGGGTTCATGCGGGTCCTTGAAACCCTTGAAAACCCTTGAATTTGAAAAGTTCGTTTTCAAGGCCTTGAAAGTGCTGGAATTTTTTGCAAATCCTTGAAAATCCTTGAATTTCCTTTTTTTTTTATTTTTAATGAACGGTGTTGCACATTTCACAGCGCATTTTTTTGTGATGACGTAAATGTAGCAGGTAGCATATGTAATGTGCCCATTACAAAAGAATTGAGAACATTACCGTATTTACACGAATATAGGTCGACCCATTTTTTTCAAATTTGACAATCCAATGTTGGGGGGGTCGACTTGGAATCGAAACCAAAACTAGAGCATTTTTTTTTTTTGCCGAGCGATTTTTGGGGGGGGTCGACCTACATTGGAGTCGACTTACATTCGTGTAAATACGGTAGTAGCTTCTGCGAGGAACCAACACCCTGCCTTTTTTGAGTTTCCAAAAATGCACGATCAGGAGGATGCAAAATGGAAAAAGAAATGTTGCATTGAGGAGGAGGTCGAAATGCTTACAAAAAAAAAAAGAAAAAGAAACTAGAAGCCGCTCTTAAGGAATCAACAGCTACAGCCGACTCATATGCAGAAAAGGCAGAAGCAACTAGCGGCCTGACGTGCTTCATCAAGTCAAACACCCTTAAGAAGACTGCCAAGGCCAAGCAGTGGGAGATAGTGGACATTGATATGAAAATTCAGGAAAAGTGATTACTGAAATTCCGGAATACTGAAAGTGATTATCCATGCAACTCCAAGAAACTGATTGAAAGTTGTCTAGGAAGAAAATATAATTCGAGCCATGTTTTTAATGTCTGCTCCAGCGACGTTACCCTTTTCTGGATGAATTCTAGTTATTTCAGGCCTCCATCCTCCCCTGAAATGTGTTAATTGGGTTTTCAACAGACAATGTGGTCCTTGAAAATTCAGACATAGCCTTGAAAGTCCTTTAAAACCCTTGAATTTTTGTCATGTAAACGAGCATGAACCCTGGTCTGAGTGAGCTCCACACTTTTTTGCCGACCTATGCATGAGTATACATATTTTCTAAATAAATCTAGTGTCAGTACGGCCAATATACAAGGAAACTGCAATTTAATTGGATATCAGCCCATCATACGATGGGTACGCGTAATGGTCTGTCAGTGACGGCAAAACATTGAATGAGGCTAGACTGTATCTTAGTTCAAAATGTGCGTCTGGCAACTGCTCCAAAATGTTGATTTGCTGCTTTGCATTTCGCATAATGCTCCAATAGCTTGTTTGGGGTACAATGTGGCCTGGCAGATTTGCAGTGATAGAATGCCCTTGTTTTTCTCATAGCTTTGTACACAAGCTCTTGTTTCATTCGTACAGGTGCAGGTCATTGTGATCATCTTCCCTACATCACGAGATGACCGCTACAGTGCAGTGAAGCGGCTGTGCTGTGTGGACATGCCTGTGCCTTCACAGGTTATCATTTCCAACACCATTGGACAGCAGCAAAAGCTGCGTAGTGTCACACAGAAAGTCGCCTTGCAGATCAACTGCAAGCTTGGTGGAGAGCTCTGGGCAGTGGACATTCCCATGGTGGGCATATGAATACTTCAGTACTTGCATGATATACTGCAGCTGTCAAGTGTACAGTAGACACCCATTAAACGAAACCTGAAGGGATAGGGGGAAAAAAAAAAATCCACGCTTCTCCATGAAGTGAATCATGACGATTGAGCGAAGCTCTGGGTATCGTATCTTTGAGTAACCGTACGTTACCCAAGCGTTGCCCCATATAATGAAAATTGAGTGACATAAAGAGTATATAGAAATGTAAATTTATTTCGCCTTCCAGTCGTCTGAGGCAATTCAAGGAGGATTTAGAAAATTGCCGGAATAGAGGATATGCCTCGAAAGTGAATCCAAGAACCCGCCATCTTACCATTCGCAAGATACAGTCTACCGTATTTACTCGCATAATTTGCGCACTTTTTTTCGCGATTTTGGAGCTCCGAAAATGGGGTGCGGAAATTGCGCGGAGATTTCGGGAACATGCGCGGTATATACTGTATTTACTCGCATAATAGGCGCACTTTTTTGCCAGAAAATCCGGCTCCAAGTTCGGGGTGCGCCTATTACGCGGGGTAAAATTTCCAAAAACTTTATTTCCGACTAAAGCATAGACCGCTGATAACTTTAGTCGCCGAAGTCGTGAATATCTGCACGTGCGTCCAACATTCGACCAATCAAAGCGACGCTGCTTTCCGCGAATGCTGCGGACAAAACTGCGGAGGATGCGATCATAGATAGCAACAAACGACGTAGTTTCGAAGGTACGTATGTGCGCGGCCAGCGCACGTGGATTGAAAACGGAACTACCATTTTACCGTTTTCATTGAAACCCGGATTGAAAACGGAAACCGCAGTCGCTGCGACGCGATCATTGACAGCGACTACGAGCTCCGAAGGCACGCGGCTAACGCAGCGGTAGATTAAAGGCAATTAATACGTAAAAAAGGCTAGAAGTGTTTCAGCGTTTCTGTCGATCTTCGCTTATGAGTATGGTTGAGTGGACTTTGGCACTTCGTTTTCAGTTGGCCTCAAGCGAAGCATTGCCCCGCGCTTTCGCTGCAGCAGCTGCGCCGTCTCTTATTGGTCCGTTCACGTGTGTCCGAGAAAAACATCTGCGAGTTCTCTTGACGGAAATAAATGTTTTGTGCGTATATCGAGGTTTGAAAACCGATTTTGCTAGTTTTTTTTGATGATACGAAATTTCGGGCAATACGAATATTTTCGCTCCCCCTGCGAGATTCGCACCTTCTACTCTAGTTTGGAAACCCTACCTTCGTGTATAAGACCGCAACGCCGATGTTTACGCTTGCGGGGTTGTTCGAAATAGACCCCCCCCCCCCGTTTTCGTAATTTTTTTTTTTTGTGAAAGAAAGGGGAAGGTATACCCCCCCCCCCACCCCCACCCCACCCCCGTTGCGGAAGTCTCCCAGATTCAGAATCCTTGAACTTGGCAGGTATGTATTTGGGCTTCAGCGCGTTGGCAATCCTGCCAAGCGTTGCGGGCGGCACAGTTAGTGGCTCCATGGCACCAAGCAAACAAAACTTGATGCCGGTCGCAAAAATATGAGTGCAACGTCTCGTTTGTTTGATGGGATTTAACGACGCGGCCTAGGGTTCCTTAACCTCCACTGACGTCGCAAAGTATGCGAGCCTCCAGAATGTCGCCTCGATCGAAACGCTACCGCCGCGATCGAACCCGCGTGTTTCAGGTCAGTAGCCTTGCACCGTAACCACCGAGTGCTACTGAGCAACTGCAACAGCTGAGGACATGTGACACGCATGACGGCTCGAAAACACTCGACACACCACCAACACAGCCACGTACAGAATGACAACCAGACAAACGTGCGCACACACGGAAAAAAAAAAAAAAAAATTAGGCAGATCCCAAGTACCATGGGAATCGATGTTATGCGAAGCATGCGGAGGTAAGGTGACTAGGTTGTAATTTTTTTTTTATTTAGCGAAACGTTATGAAATTACGCTAAAGATATGTACAAATGTTGCACACATTGACATTTGTTGTACAGTCGCATATGTTTCATATGACCAGTTGTTTACAGTTGTGTAACGATGCCAACAGAAACATGGGTATTGACAACACCAGAAGCCGTAAGCTGATATGTAGAGCTTGTGCTTGCAAGGATGGTATCCCTGGATAGCGCTACGTAAACCAACTACAGTGGATGCCACTTAAGTATACAACTGACGTTAACCCGACATGACTCCTTTATCATAGGAGTACGTATGTAATGTTTTTGAAATTAGATAGCCAGCACTGCAACCACAATTGACGTTTCACCAACAGTACGCCTGCATAGGGTATTTTTGCAAAGCAGTTTCGAGACCTGACGTGGCTTTGTGGTAGAATACTTGATTGCCACGCAGAATACTTGGGTTCGATTCCTGCTGGGACTCTGATTTCTATTCTTTGCATTCGTCGCGTCAACGCCGCCGATGTCAGTCTTTCTTAACGCTGTCGCCTTTAAATTACCATTGTCCACGGCACCGATGTCAGTTTCTCTTAACGCCCTCGCATTTATTTACCAATGTCTCTTGTCGCCGTTCGTGGGTAAATATAAATTGTCAAACTCCTGTGGCGCATACCCGCATACGGCGGCCCGTGGTATACGGGTATGAGCCACACGTGTCTGGAGAAATGAGTTTGACGACGTATGCGACAGCATTTTCACGTTATTCAAGTCACGACCAGCCAGACGTATTCGTCAAATCCTCTTACCCTGCCATACTAATTTTGGTCGACCTCAAGTTAAGAGGCGATCACGAGAGCATCCAGACGTAGGCGGCTAGATAGATAGATAGATACATAGATAGAAATGCTCAAAGTGCTTGCAGTGCGCAAAGAAATGCTTCGCATTTAAAATCTACCGGCGTTGATGACGATAAGTCCAACTGAAAAAGAAAAGTTGCGTCCTTTAGACAGTTTTTCCAGCCAAGGAAGATCGGACACGGCCTCCGAAACTAAAAGATTGTGCGGGGTTCCAATCTTGGAGGCAACACAACAAGCCACTGGAAGCCGAACTTTACCAAGCCAACGAAAAATCCAACATGGCGGCTTTCAAAATTGAGCGGTGGGGCTCAAAACGAGCGATTTAGTCCAAAAAATCTAACTTTACGGCATAAATTCGTCCGAAAAAATCGGTCGTGAAAATGCATTAGTGCTATGGGAACCTTGACGGTGCATTTATGAAGTCCGAAATATCCGACAAGTCCGAATTTTAGGAGTCCAAAAAATCCGCCGGTGACTATTTTTTTTTTTTTTGGCAATTTTAGTCTCATATCTCATATTTTAGTAGTGCCTGTACCGCTAAAACATGCAGGCCATGGCCTATTGCAGGGGCTTAGCGGCTATGTCTCAAGGGTTTGAGTCTCTATTGCAGTGGCCACATCTTGAGTGGGATAAGTAAGAAAATCAAGAGTTTAGATTAGGTGCATGATCAAAGGCCCTGTGTGGTCAAAATTAATTTGAAGTCCCCCACTACAGTGTGCCTTATAATCATATGTATTTGGCACGTGAGACCCCTAAATTGAATAATTTCATTTTTTTCTTTTTGCAGCAAAATGTGATGGTGGTAGGTGTGGATGTATACCATGACCTCACTCGTGGCAGGCAGTCTGTTCTGGGTTTTGTTGCCAGCATGAACCACAACATGACACGCTGGTTCTCCAAGTGTGCCTTCCAGGAGCCAGGCAAAGAGCTTGTCAACTGCCTCAAGGTAGCTTTCCTCGAAGCCCTGGTGAAGTTCTATGAGGTGAACCATCGTCGTCCAGATCGCATCTTCATCTTTCGTGATGGTGTTGGTGATGGTCAGCTGAACTATGTCAGCGAGTACGAGATCGAGCAACTGATCAGTGCTTTCACATGTGTGAGTCCAGACTACAATCCAGCTGTTGCTGTAGTGGTCGTCCAGAAGCGCATCAACACCCGCATCTTCGCAAAGCTGGTGAGTAAGGCTGCCTCTTTAGTGTTGTGCTTGCTCATAGGTGTGTGTTGAAGCACTTTGAGGGATGCTAAAGAGAAACATTGAATCTATTTATACCTATAAAATGTACTTTTAAAACCTTCTTCACTAGTTTCTAAACCGGTTCATTTTTTCAAAAGAAAATGAAAGAATTTTGAAGTCTGTAAACAGTTGCACTCCCTTTTCCCAACTTGTCGTGATAGCCGTCAGCAAAAACATCATTTTGAGGATTCAGAAGTGTGACGTTAAAAGAGAGTGTGGCAGTAATGATGACGATTTTGAAGAGGTCTTGCGAGTCTGTACAGGCACTGACTGCATGTTTGGCCATTACAATTTCTGACGCGTTCTTCGCGCATGCTTTAAGGCCGAGACAGACCGGTACGATTTTCCATGCGATGCGGCGTCCGGCGCGGCATCGCATGGTGACGTTCGTGACGTTTCATCGCATCGGACCGCCGCGCCGCATGCCCGGCATGCATCAAACCGGGCAGATATTTTGGTCGCCGCCGGTCGCCGCATCGGATGGTCGCATGGCCGCAGCCAATGACAGCTCGGGAGACGTGTGTCGCGCCGCTGGTGGCGCCATCTCCCTGTCGCCGCTCCGGTCGCCGTGGTCAAGGCTAACCGATGGAGTCGAGCCTCGGAGCATTCGCCGACATTGCCGCTCGCGGCGGCACGCAAACATCGAATACATTTCACTTGTGACGTGATACATTTCCGGATGGAATAAAGTGATGTTTGAAGTGTACCATTTCTGCAAGACAACGCCCGTTTCGAAACCACTAGTGAGATCGCGAGCAGCGATGCAAGGCCACTTCGCAGGTAAACACAGCGGCACCGGCGTCTCGGCGAGGCGTCACGCTTCCCTTCCACCTTTGCTTTTCACATCGATAACGTCGAGGAAGTTAATAGCGTACGCTAACGCATTACATACGAGTGCAAAGCTTAGTCGTGTTGTCAAAAACAAGCGCTCTATGACGAGTTCGCGTGTGATTGCGAACGGCGTAGGCGACAGCCGGCGCCCGCCATGCTAGGCCTACCTATCGGAGTCGTGAGTGACGGGGGGCTGTTGCCGCTGTTGCGACGTGCTTGTCGTGCACGAAGGCGTAGTTTTTTTCATTATTTTCACATAGAACGAAGGGTGGCTGTGCAAAGTGGTTTGTTTTGTGCTTCATTACGAGGATACGAAGTCTTCCCAGTGCGCATGCCGAGGCGCCGTATGTGGGCGGAGCCTTCCGCTGATTGCTTGTTCGCCCCCATGTGTCTCGAAACGTCGTACGCCGCATGCCGGGCATCCGACGCCGCACGTCGCATCGCATGCAAAATCGTACCGTCTGTCTCGCGCTTTACTCCTGGTCGTGCTCGGGTGCGGCGATCAGCCTGTTTGTTCAATACGACGAAGACATGAATTTTGCAAACAAAGCGCAACCGGCTTCGCACGACGCGGCGAACTTGCGAACGGCAGCGTGACGCGCTTGCACCGCCGTCACTCCGCGCGGTTTAAACACTCGCAACCAAGCAGATATCTGCAGTTGACTGTGATAAGGTTGTCGGCGATGAGTCAAAATGGCACGTTCATTGCCACCCGCCACCTCTCCTTCGCTCTTTTCTGATGCTTATCCGTTAAAGGGACCCTGAAACGGTGCTGACAATTTTGTACAAACACATTGGGCCTGTAGACCAAGTCCTAAGGCTCATTTACTGACTGATTTAAGCTCTCTGCGTAAACTGTGTAATTTATTGCAACGCTTAAAAGCTACGAGTCGCTGCAGATCACTGCAGCTCAGCCCAACGCGTTTTCAACCGCCCATTGCGAGTACGACATGCAGTCTGCGCTCGACGTCACCGGAGCTGCTGGATCTGATTGGCTGCGGTGCGCGAGTAGGAAAGATCAGCTGGTAGGGTGGCGGCACCTGTCGGAGCAGATATCAACCACTCCGCGATACCTTTGTTGCCAGAAGGCGTGCGTGCTGCCGGGCGCACTGGGCCACGGAGCACTGGGCTATGGTCTCCGAGATTGCGCGCAACCTGTCTGCGTGCAATTTCGGAGGTCAGAACTGGGCGAAGCTCAAACGTCGAGTGTGCTCACGAGAGCTCTGTGATCGCCAGCGATGACAGCGTGTCTCACGAGTTGAGGAGGCAAGGACAGGGGTGAGAAGGAGGGTATGATATAATTGTGCATAGCCGCCTTGGTACACGGCGTATCGCTAAATTTGTGGTGCCAATGGTTTGATGATGCTCTACCCTAAACTCTGACAAAGCTTCAAATAACCGTTTCAGGGTCCCTTTAAGGCACCGCCGCAACCACACGGAAGTCGTTATCATTGATCGACCAGTCACCGAAATTAAGGCGGAAGACCTTTTGGCGGCACACTGCGGCGTCGGCGAGTTCAGCGTCACTGTGAACTTTTATGCGACAAAAAGTTATCGCTTCTTGCATTTATGGCTTCTTGCGTTGGAAGGCATTGTTTGGTTCATCGTCGGTGGTCGTAGATGCAGAGAACGGCGTCAGAAATGTTTGCCGTGCAAAAGCTGACCGCGAGTCTTCATGCTGTCTCCCAATTTTTCTTCCTCACTGCTGTGGAAGAAACGGCTGGAAAGTGAGCCATAGTGAGCGACCTCGCTCGCAGCGTCCGAAATCTGCGTGCGGTGCTCGCCGTGGTCTACGATATTTTCGTCGCGAGTAAACTGCAGCAGAACATGCGCGATCGCACGCCTCTACATGCCTTAGGATGCCCGTTTTAACTTTTTTTTTTTTCGCTTCGTTTGCGTCCTAGTATTTTTACCTCGACTGCGCCGGAAGCAGCGATGTGATAGCTGCGCCAATTGCGCCAGACTGCGCCAAGAGGCGAACCCTGCTACATCCTGCTACATCTTGGCAAAAGTTTCGTTATTTGCGCCAAGCATGCGCCTAGAGTCGTTTTTGCGTTCTTTCGGTGAGAAACAAGATTACAGGCGCTTGAAATCCATACGTTATACCTGGAATTTCGAGCGGTCATCGCAGCCGACAGGAAAGCTCTGTATAGTTCGAGTAGTTACCGTATTTACTCGCATAATAGGCGCACTCGCATAATAGGCGCACCCCCAGTTTGGTCGCGAGAAATCAGATTTTTTTATTTCCGCGCATAATACGCGCACCCCGAACTTGGCCTTGATCAGTAGTTCTGTACCGTATTTGCACGGTTGCAATTCGACGCCCTCTTACGTTAACTGAAGCGAGGAAAAAGAAAAGAACAAAGACCGCGGCAGCGCTGCGCGGGATCGCCGAGTGAGGAAGAAGGGCGGTTGCCTGGGCGTCGGGGTAACCTTTGCCCCGGCGTTGCTCTGGTCGCTTGCCGGCCGCGCGTGCTCCGCGTGGAACGTGCGATCGCGTCCTTATCAAGTGCGCTTTGAGTTTCCTGTTGGTAAAAGCGTCGTCACGCGTTTGCTACCTCGTTCGCAAATTTAAAAGCTTTTCGGCTTTCCGACGCGAGCTTTCGCCTTTGCTGCCACTACGCGGACTTGCACAAGCTCGGCGGACTTTAGTCGCCGCTGATTTCCCGGCCGCGAACCTTAACATCGTATCTCGCGCGCTGCTCTTGAATCGGTGCTTTTCGACGCCCAATCTTCATATTGTGTTGTAAAAACTTCCCGCGACAACATGCCGAACCGCAGGTTAGGCTTAATCAGCGTTGGTTGCTTTTCGGTGGCGGTCGCGGGCGATCAAAGTTGCGGTTTTGTACGGAATCAACGTAACTCTTTGCGGTGGCTCTACTTGAAGGAAAGGGGGGCATGGGTGGCGCTTGTAACACTCGAATGGTGGTCCGCGATTCGATGTCTTCGATATGGGGTGCGAGCCCGTGAAATCGAACGATCGGTACCGTTCAGAGCACAACATTTCGGTCGTGATGAAACGTAATCGGTGAATTTCCGCGACGGCGCTTTCTTTTCGTACGTTTTTTTCGCAATCATTTTGTTGGCAAGGCGGGTCTTTCGATGTTAATATTTGGAAATCTGAATGCTTGTGAGCACACCGCATAGCGTGCCTCGATTCTCGGACACGCGATCTGCATGCTCAACACTTTTGCGCTAGTGTAGCCTATGACGAAGGTGTTTCGGCTGTAGTGCGGATATTCGTGACTTCGGTGATTTACGTTATCAGCGGTCTATGCTGTAGTCGGAAATAAAATTTTCGGAAATTTTACCCCGCGTAATAGGCGCACCCCGAACTTGGAGCCGGATTTTCTGGAAAGAAAGTGCGCCTATTATGCGAGTAAATACGGTAGTCTCTGGGCACAAACATTCCAAACTATTTCAACTCGCTCGTACTACGTTTGTTTTCTATTGCTACGGGACCTTACTGATATCTTTTCTTTGATTCAGTCAGGGAAAAGCATAGCTCGGCACACTCACTCATGAGTGCACTCAACTCACACTCACTCACACTCATTTGAACGTGGTGAGTTGAGTATGAGTGAGTACTCATGCGTGTGAGTGGACGTGAGTGTGAACGTGAGTGAGAACTCATGAGTGTGAGTGGTCGTGAGTGTGAACGTGAGTGAGTACTCATGAGTGTGAGTGGACGTGAGTGTGAACGTGAGCCAGTGCGAAGGCTGAAAAAATTGTGGTGAGTGAGTTTGAGTGAGTACTCCCTTAAAGTGCCGACCTATGGAGCTCGGCGCACTCACTCATGAGTGCACTCAACTCACACTCACTCACACTCATTTGAACGTGGTGAGTTGAGTATGAGTGAGTAGTCATGCGTGTGAGTGGACGTGAGTGTGAACGTGAGTGAGAACTCATGAGTGTGAGTGGTCGTGAGTGTGAACGTGAGTGAGTACTCATGAGTGTGAGTGGACGTGAGTGTGAGTGTGAACGTGAGTGAGTGCGAAGGCTGAAAAAATTGGGGTGAGTGAGTTTGAGTGAGTACTCCCTTAAAGTGCCGACCTATGGGGAAAAGTAATAATTACCTAGTTGTTCTTGGACCACAGTCTTCCTTTACTGACTGTATTAAAATACTGTAAGTACGTGCATGTAGAAGTGACCACTTAATTCATTTATTTTTTAATTTGTAGTGTATTTGGTCCAGTTTATTTCCAAAATATTTCATGCGGGGTGTGTATGTTTTAACGCCATAATATGGGCAGACTTTATCAACAATACCATGTGCTAGACAGTGATTGTTACTCTGCTGAGAAAGCATGGTGTCCCAGTATTCCGGTATATCTCGGCTGGGCTTCTCGACCTCGGTAACTGTATACAGTCGACGTCCGATTTCTCGGACGCCCGAAATTCCGGACATGCCCGATTTCCCGGACTCATCTGCGGCACCGCCAAGTTCCCCATAGAGTCAATGTATTAAAAAGTACCGAAATTTCGGACGCTTATAGCCTTCGCTGTCCGATTTTCCGGACTTTTTACCGCTAACCGCCGACTCGAAGTTGCCATCAGTGCCGCCATTTTGTTTTTCTCGTATCCTCGAAACCCCCCATACTCGCACGATGGCCTCCGAAACACGCGCCGGCGCGCTCTCTCGGAGGCTATGCTCGCACCGCCGGAACAGGTGTGGCCAGCCCAACGTTTGGCCAGCCGCACCACGCAGCGGCTACCGTACCCTCGCCACAATCTAGCACACGCCAATCCGTTGCCAGCCGTAGCTTAGCCAAACCTCGCTGTGTTAATCAGGTGTTCATTCACGTATTGTTTTGTAAGCTCTGCGGTAGATTGTGTGCTGCTGCGCGCTATCGGCGCTATCTTCAGCGCTCGCTGTCCTGATCTTCAACATTCGCCGTTGACCGCGACGGCACCGACTGCTCCTTCGTCTTCGTCCGCGCCTTCGGAGCACAAATCCCCCTCGTAACGCAAGAGACTCTCCGGAACTGTTTTCGCGGACGCTTGCCTTCGACGATCTGCGCGCTGCCGGCGTTTCGATTCCAGCCGGGGTAACCTCTGAGGGCTTCGCCGACGCTGACGAAGACCACGAGCTCTGTGCGGAATTGACCGATGACAAAATCGTGCAAGTTACGGAGGATTCCGAAGACTCGGACACCGAGAACGACGAGGCAGCGCCTACACAGCCGACGTGCTCGGAGTTGACGCGAGCACTGTTGACACTGTGATCGATCAGACAACGTGACGTTAGCTGAAATTGAGGCAGACATCATCGCGGGCTAGCGGAACGCCATGCAAAAGAAAATAAGCGACTTCATTGAGCCAAAGTGTTGACCAATGAGGTAGCGCTGGCTACGTCGGATTTTTTTTTATAAACGGCTCTTTTTAGAGCCACCTAAACGATGCATTCGCTGAATTGCAATGGGAATCCAGTACTCCGGCCGTGACCTTCGCCGTCAGAGAAAAAATACCTATAAAAAAGGTGCGTTTTCGCGTGCATTCGTTTTTCCGGACTGCCCGATTTTCCGGACGTTTTCGCGGTCCCTTGAGGGTCCGGGAAATCGGACGTCGACTGTATATCAAACAGCTTGTCGAATGTGAACACGAACTCACCCTCCCCCTTCACTGAAGATTTTGTCCAGCACACATTAAATAACGGGAACAAAGCAGCAGTTATTAAACCTTGTTCATTATTAACCGTCTGTACATAAAGCATGACAGACACTTCTCCACACAATGAAGCCCTAGGTTGTACTAAAATCACAAACGTAATCACACTTTTTCTGTTAAGTGCAGATTACTTTAGGGGGGCCCGGGCTGTCGTAGCTGTCATCGTTTCGCGTAACACAGGAAAAACCTGGTATAGCATAGCCATCTGTTGCATAATAAGTGCACAAGCCTTGATGATATTAAGTGCAGAATAATTTAGGTGCCCAGGCTGTCACATGCTGTCATCGCTTGGTATAACTCGGGCAAAACCACGTATAAGAACAGAAAAGGAAGAGAGCCAGCGAGAAATAGAAAGAGAGCGAAAGAAAGGCAAGAAATAGGAAGAAAACTAGACATAAATAGAAATAAAGAGAGGAAAAAAAGGACTCAAAGAACGGAAAAAGAGAAAAACAAAGAAAGGAGGAAAGCAAGAGAAAGCAGAAGAGAAACGAAGAAGGCTGCCCAGCTCCGCACTTCCTTCAGGTTTGGCACCACTACTGTGAAGCTGCCTTTCTTTTTGGAACGTGAATGGAGTTTTGGAAAGTAAACTTAGACTGCTTGTGCATCCAGTATTGTAACTACAGCAGCAAGGAAAGTCAGAGCCCCTTACAAATACCAAGTGACTTCATGGGAAGTATTAGGTGGGTTGAGCTGACTGGACTTAAGAAAGTTGAGGATGTCTGCCGGAAAGTGAAGAGCAGCGAATTTCAAGTGAAAAGTGAATTCCTTTTTTAGGAGAACTGCAAATGAGCATGCATGCATGCGTGCATAAATGGATTTCGTTTGACACGGTATTGCAACTGCTTTGGCTTAGATTAAAATATTTGCATCTGAAAATGTGCAGCAAGTAACTGCTCCAAACGGTTGTTATGCTGCTCCAAAAGAAGATTTTTGCTGCTCCAGAAGCTGCGCCAGGATGTCTTTGCTCAATCACATCACTGCGGAAGTGTTCGTTCTAAAAGTAGGAGGCTTTGAAAAATGTTCGCTATATGTAGACCCAGTTTCAGGGGGTAGCATAGGAAAATCGTAAGTGCACCGAAATATGGTCGTTATAACCGATAGATCGTTATATCTGGGATCGTTATAAGTGGGTTCGACTGTATTTAAATCGCATCATGCTACATGATCTAATTATGTACAGTCGACGTCCGATTTCCGGGACCCTCAAGGGACTGCGAAAACGTCCGGAAAATCGGGCAGTCCGGAAAAACGAATGCACGCGAAAGCGCACTTTTTTTATAGGTATTTATCTCTGACGGAGAAGGTCACGGCCGGAGTACTGGATTCCCATTGCAATTCAGCGAATGCATCGTTTAGGTGGTTCTAAAAAGAGCCGTTTATATATATAAAAAAAAAATCCGACGTAGCTGGCGCTGCCTCATTGGTCAACACTTTGGCGCAATAAGGTTTGCATGGCGTTCCGTTTGCCCGCGATGATGTCTGCCTCAATTTCAGCTAACGTCATGTTGTCTCATAGATGATAGTGTCATCAGTGCTCGCGTCATCTGCGAGCTCGTCGGCCGTGTAGGCGCTGCTTCGTCATTCTTGGTGTTGGGGTCTTCGGAATGTTCCGTAACGGGAAAGATTTCGTCATCGGTCAATTCCGCACAGAGCTCGTGGCCTTCGTCAGCGTCGGCGAAGCCCTCAAAGGTTATCCCGGCTGGAATCGAAGCGCCGGCAGCGCGCAGATCGTCGAAGGCAACTCCGCGAAAACAGTTCCGGAGAGTCTGTTGCGTTACGAGGGGGATTTGTGCGCTTCGAAGGCGCGGACGAAGACGAAGGAGCAGTCGGTGCCACCGCTGTCAACGGCGAATGCTGGAGATCGGGAAACGCGAAAGCTGAAGATAGCGCGCAGCAGCACACGATCTACCGCAGAGCTTACAAAACAATACGTGAATGAACACAGTGAGGTTTGGCTAAGCTACGGCTGGCAACGGATTGGCATGTGCTAGATTGTGGCGAGGGTACGGTAGCCGCGGCGCGGTGCGGCTGGCCACACCTGTTCCATCGGTGCGAGCATGGCCTCCGAGATAGCGCGCCGACGCGCTATTTCGGCGGCCATCGTGCGAGTATGGGGGGTTCGAGGATACAAGAAAAACAAAATGGCGGCATTGATGGCGACTTCGAGTCGGCGGTTAGCGGTAAAAAGTCCGGAAAATCGGATGCCGAAGGCTATAAGCGTCCGAAATTTCCGAATTTTTAATACATTGCCTCTACGGGGAACTTGACGGTGCCGCAGATGATTCCGGGAAATCGGGCATGTCCGGAATTTCGGGCGTCCGAGAAATCGGACGTCGACTGTATAGTCCGCTTGTGGAAAGCCTAGCATTGTAGCAAAACATGCCAGGAAGCTGCAGCTGGTTTTGACCTTTACTCAAAAGACCGCTACAGAAGATGACACTCAGAAGTTTGCTATAACTTTTTTTTTTATACGTAGAGATCATTATCGCCGCCTAGAAAAGGTGTCATGCACAAATCCTCTAGAAATAAAAACTGGGCCATAAACAAGAAATGGAAGATTGTCATACCCTCAAAAAGACTTCAGAAATGTAAAAAAAAAAAAAGAAACAGGATCATAATCGGTCCGGTCATTCTCGTGCTACCTTTTCCACAAGCGACGTTTAATGCCCAAAACACGCTTCTGAAAAAATAGCTCTGTTTTTTTCAGTAGTTCACCTCCATCAAAATGCATCAGTGCAGTAATCTTTGGTGGTCTTGCCAACAGAGGCAACCTTTTGGGCCTCTACTTTTTAATTTAACAGGGTTTGGGAAGTTTATTAGCCTCTTATCATTTACTGCAGACGCTTTTACGCAGTACCCTGGAGTGAAAGTGCTCTAGGCTGCATGTCAACATAGTACATGCTGAACTGTATCGGTACTTTTGCGGCTGCGGAACGTGTCGCAGAGCCACCTAAACAGTGAGGTATTGGTTTGGTGTAGTTTTACTATCACCTCTGTCAACTACTAACGCCAAAAGAGAAATTTTCATGTACGAAAAACCGCACGTGCCGCAGAGCCGACGCCTTCGCGGCTGTCCAAAGCTGATGGCGACATCGCATCGAACTATGCCGTAGATACATTTTCTCACGTTATTAACTAAATGAGAACGCTATCCAGCTAGGGGAGATATTAGACGCCAGTCTTATCGAAACGGGACCAAGAACGTGCGCGCCTGAAGCTCCTGGTCCCAGCGATGCGGCGTGAGAGCAACTGTCGGTAGATTGTCTTTAAGTAAAGCCGGGGAAGTGGCAATCGCACGTCGTCCGATAAGTAGTAAGCGTTTTGATCATAAAGCGCTATGGTTTACGTCACTGTCGCTTTATTACAGTCTTGGCTAGGGATGCAACGACATGCCGACTACCCAGTCTGTACGCCGCTATCTCATCACCGGCTCATCGGATCTGTGTGACACCGTCGTCAGTTTCCCGTCGTAAGAAATTAAATAAGCTTGCACTTTGTCTCCCGTACATGCGTCGCCTTTCAAACAGCGCCGATTTGCATGCTTATGGATGTGGTGTGATCAATACAGAAGCAGCAGAAACGATGTCTCGAAAGAAGGCCTAGACGACAAGCACTTCGCTGGTAAAGACAGCGGCTGTCGCCGTAGCAACAGCCTATAAGAAAGCACCTTTCAATGGTGTCGCGCGCTATGCCAACAGGAGCGCTGCCGCGTACTTCGCGAGGTGCATGAGACCGCCCATGGTTTTTTGTTTGAGTTTTTTTTCTATATGGTTATCGTAAGCAGTCATGGGCACGTTACCAGTAAAAAGTAACACTCTTACAGTTACAGTTACCTAAGCCAAAAAAGTAACTCTGTTACAGTTACAGTTACCGAGTTTACAAAAGTAACTTGTTACAGTTACCATTAAAAAGTTACGTTGTTACTTTTCCGTTACCGTGTAAAATAACGAATTGATTACATACAAAATGAGAGAATTTATTTAATAAAAACGCACAGAGAGGAACGAGGAATGCGTAACGAGAGAAGACGACGTCCATTGAGTTTATTCCGTATGTTCTCCAAGGTGTATCAGACCCTGTTCGGAGAGCTTTGCGTCCGCTTGGCATGCAAGTGTGCGAAGGGTTCCTCTTCAGAGGGGGGGGGGGTGAACGGTGAACGGTCATCGTCGCACCCCCCTCCGTATTAAAGGGACCCTGAAACGGTTTTGACGATTTTGTACAAACACATTGGGCCAGTAGACCAAGTCCTAAGGCTCATTTACAGACTAATTTAAGCTCTCTGCTTACACTGTGTAATTTATTACAACGCTATAAAGCCGCGAATCGCTGCAGATCACTGCGGCTCAGCCCAACGCGTTTTCAACCGCCCCTTGCGAGTACGACATGCAGTGTCCGCACGACGTCATTGGGGCTGCAGTGTGCGCACACGAAAAATTGGCTGGTAGGGTGGCGGCACCTGTCGGAGCAGGTATCAACCACTCCGCGATGTCTCTGTTGCCAGACGGCGCGCATGCTGCCGGGCGCACTGGGCTATGGTCTCCGAGATTGCACGCAACCTGTCGGCGTGCAGTCTCGGAGGTCATCACTGGGCGAACCTCAAATCGTCGAGTGTGCTCACGTGAGCTAACGATGCCAGCGTGTCTCATGAGTTGAGGAGGCAAGGCAGCGGTGAGAAGGAGGGTATGATATAATTGTCCGTAGCCGCCTTGGTACACGGCGTGCCGCTAAATTTGTGGTGCCAATGGTTCGATGATGCTCTAGCCTAACCGCTGACAAAGCTTCAAAATAACCGTTTCAGGGTCCCTTTAAGGCAATGTATGGGGCAGACTTTGCGGCCCCCCCCTCCCCTCTGAGGTGATTAGGGGGGCAGTCACTCCCCTCCCTGCCCCCCCTCGTGCGCAGGCCTATGGCTGGTCATACGAACCATTTTTGAGCCCCTCTGTACCTCGGGACACGTGTTCGCGAAACCCAGACACGGTGCCCAAATACCGCACACCTGCGGACGATCTGTGCGGGATCATCGAAAAGTACGATGCGGAAAGGAAAGGTTGCTAAAGTCAACCATGCAACGCGTTCCTAAACGGAGCTTGTTGAACACTGCTGGAGCTGGACTGGGCATAGCTTTGACCTAAACAGTGCGAAAACGCTAAATCATGAACGAAAGCGAGGGGTGGGGGGGCGAGGGGCAGTCTTTTGGAGACGTGGTTCATTCGCCACGACGCATCGGCTTGCAACAGCAACCGCGGCCCCCTACCGAACATTTATGAGGGCATGTCTGTGACTAATGGACTGATCGAAGTGCGCTCATTCTTTTTTTGCCAGTTAATACTGAGGATGCCACCTGCTAGTTCTCGGCACTTCTGGCTTTCAGCCGTTTCGCTCTGCTGGTTTCTAGCCACCTGTCAAACACTATTAGCTCGGCGCCTCGGACGAACCGGCACACCAAGAACACAGCTAGAAGCTCAAGTGATAAAGAGTGTATACAGTCTACTCTCGTTACAACGGACCACGATAATCCGGCAAAATGAGTCCGTTTTATCCGAAGTCTGTAATATCCAAACTCCGCGAGGGGGGGGGGGTGCATCACCGTGTGACGATCGTCAGTAGTATGGGGCACGCTAGTTCTGCTGATACATGCTGAACGTATTCGACAGCATGTGTACGAAAGACCTCGATCACCAGCAGCGGTTATTAAGAAAATTGCATTGCAAGTTCTAATTAATGAGCGATTGCCGTTACGGTAGGTGCAGGGACGCTATGTGGCCCCTGCACAGCAGCAAAGCTTAGCCCGAAAATAAATGCGTTTCCAGCAGGCTTCTAAGCCTGCTGTTGATCGGCTTGGAACAAGTTCTGTCTTATTAGTGCGGACGAGAAGGCATTCTTAAGTGGGGCCGCTGGGAGCTGTTGCTCCCGCGCAGCCTGCACGGCTCGCGGGATAATCCAAAGCTGGTCTTTGATGAGCGACGAGTTCTGAACTGAACAGCACCAAGGCACCTCTCACATTAATATACTAATTTAACAGCGGAACTCACCTGCTTGGTGCACGAGAACGTCTTACTTTCAAAACTTTAGGTCGCGATGCCTAACAACGTTACTGCAATGAGTGACGAACGTCTAACGCAAACCACAAACAAAAGCTCTTTATTTACACTTATCTCAAAAAGAAATTTGCGATATGAGATTGGCGGGCACCCTTGAGCAATGACGCAATCACTTGGCACCGCGGCACCGCATTTCACACAGCTGCAACGCTCGAACCTTTCGCGTGACCAACACGCCCTCAAACTGGCTTGGCTGGAGGCTTGGCTTGGCCGAAAGCCACCAATGTTGCCAGCCGCAACTTAAAATTGCCGCGGCTTTAGCGCATGGAGAGCGGCGTGGTTAAGTCTGTTGTCAGCCCGCGTCAATGCGGCAAAAGTCCGCTTTATCCGCCCAATTTCGACAAAAAATGTCGCTGATTTCGTCCACTGTAGCCGATAGTCCGTTGTATCGCGGTCCGTTAAAAGCGAACTTCGCTCCATTAGTTTAATACACAGACCAAACTTAGGCTGAATAATGGTCCGTTGTAACCGAAAGTCTGTTGTATGCGGGTCCGTTATAACGAGCGTAGACTGTATATGCCCCCCCCCGCCCCCCTTGCAAAAAACGGGACGTGACCTTAGCAAGCTGTTCAGTCGCAGCTTGATTGATTTACAGCATGTGGTTTACAAGTAAACTTTGAACACGGTCTTCTGCGGGAAAGTTAATTCTCTTAGTGACCTCTTCTCCTGAAGTGCGAGGGTAGCCCTACTGGAAAGTTGAAAGGTGGGGAGGATATGGTGAAGAGAAAGTTGGAAAAAGTGAAAAGCGTGTAGCATCGGCCTTTTTCTGTTGGATAAATTGTTATAAAAACAGAAGTAACTGTAACGGTATTTTCCGTTACAGTTACTCTGTAAAAAAGTAAGAGTTACAGTTACAAGTTACTCCAACTGACGTGTAACTAGTTACAGTTACAAGTTACTGGAAAAAGTAACTAGTTACCGGTAACGCGTTACTAGTAACTAGTTACTGCCCAAGACTGATCGTAAGTGGGAAGGGTGGGAACGGAAAGATGGGAACTTCAAGCTTTGAAACGACGCCAAAATGGCGGTGCTCGGTGGCGGGAAAGGCTAGATTTACGCTTTTGCGCTATTTTGAGCTTCTTTTTCACTGACCACACTTTTGGGGTCATTAGGCATTAATTAGGTGTTGGAGATGCCGAAAAGACTGCTTTCCAAAAACTTATTTTTAGCATGATTTTCACAATTTGATAGCTGCGTCCCCCCCCTTAAGACGTTCCGGACAACCAACCAAACCGACAGCGCAGCGGGCATGCCTGCGCATGATTGCCGTACCTTCTGCAGCCGTATTGGGAGCACCTGTTTGTGTTTGCAGGGCAGCGTACGTTTTCATTAAACGTTGCAAAGTGTAAACCTGTTTGCAACAGTTGCACTCTTTTTAGGACAGTTTGGGCTTTTGGGCCTTGGCACGCAAGAATTATCACCCTGAAGTTCATACGAGCTGTTATAGTATCAATGAGGTTCTCTGTGTGGGTATGTTGGTGTAACATTGAGGCTTTGATTGTGCTCGTTCTTATTTGATCAGTTGTGGCTTGGTAGATGTTCTTGATACTCCATTGCTTCCATTCTTTGGCTACTTCTTTACCTATAAATAACATACCTTCTGTACTTTCTTTACCGATAAATAACAACTGTACCAGAACTGCTGCTGTCAGAATGACGTCATATAGAAAAGGTTCATATGCTCATATACGGCAACTTTTATTATCTGGGAGAGTCTCTAATTCTGTCGAAGCTTTGTGATTGTACGTAAACTTGCTTGGGAGACGTGCAAGGTGGTATCCTCCTTCTTTCAAAACGAAGGCATCAAAGGTGCATCGTGATTGAACTAATAGTAATCTTTATAGCATATGGCAACGTTCAGTAGTGCTACATTGTGGTGACTTCTCCTACAATCAATACCCCCCGACCCCACCCCATCCCCCCCTAATTTTCTTACAGAATGCAAAAGAATTGGACAACCCAATGCCAGGCACAGTCGTGGACCACACAATCACACGGACAGACTGGTGAGTGATTGTACATTTTTCGTTTTTTCTTCTTTTTTTTTTTTGCAGATGACACATAATTTTTGACAGCTATGAAGTGCAATTCAAGAGAATACTGCCTTAAAGGGACCGACAACTGATTTTTGTCGACCCATTTTTTTTACGGCGCGACATAAAGCTCACCCATCTTAGTGTTTATAGGTGCAGTAGTTAATCCCAAAAGCACGTAGTTATTTTTCAAGCAGTATTTTACGATCTGAAAGGCTCTAAACACAGGTGTACCTTTTGTCCAGCAACGCTGAGAATTGATAGCGATGCCGCAAGCCCTAGTCGCGATTTGTGAAAGCTGTCGTCGGTCTGCTTTCGCAGGAGTTCCTGTAACTATGCTCAACCACCTTTGTTTTGAGCTTTTCAACTATTTTTGAAAATAACAAGCATTTACAATGAGATGATGTTGCATTATACACCTTCCCTGTATTTGTACCGCATTGTGTGTGCCTGCGCCCAAGGTTGCCTGCGCCTGTGTCATGGCTGGCTTGTCCCGGCGTCGGTACTCTCTCGATACACGAGCCAAGCCAAATCGCCGGAAACGTCACTACGCATATGCACGGCCGTGCCGAGTAGCAGTGCACATCATTTCTGAGACGAAGTGTAGGTAGCAAAACTACGCTGCTCCAAAACCTTAGCGACCTGGAAACTGCGTGCACGGTAGCATGAGCACGCTGAAAAGTTGCTCAAGACGCACTGACGAGCATGGGATCATTACGTCACGCAAAGGCAGCGCCACTTTAATGCATACTACTAACACAGGCCAATATGTACATTTTTATGGAGTAATATTTTCAATATAAAGAAACCAACAACATTTCAATACTATCAAAGTAATCGTACAGCAATCAATGGTCACGTGGCCGGGGACATTGGATCGTTCATGTTTTTGCCGACTTTCAATGAAGAAATAAAAATATAAGTCCACCTCTCACGGAAAAAAAAAAAAACAGGGTTGATTTGAGTCAATGCAATAGACAATCTTTTCATCAGTGGAGTCGCCTCATTTCATGTTCTGGGCAGTTGTCGATCTCTGTTCTCTTGACTATTGTTGCGACTTGGTTGAACAGTTTTGCTGCTAAACATGTTAAAGGGGCCCTGCAACAATGTTTGAGCATGGTCAGAAAACTCTACTGATCAGTAGTCGAGGCTCCTAAAAATATACGAGCCAATTATTACAGTGCAGCACGTGGCCTGGAATTTATAATTAATTCTGAAAGTCGGGTTGAAATCGCTCCCACTTCTCTCTCCAAATGATGCCATATACCAAAGTTCACGGCCATTGGCTGATTGGAGCATCGTGAGCGGTATAGTTACCGTGGTCGCCACAGGATGCTGCCACGGGCCAGCTCGCGATCACACTGTAAGTAAGCCAGCACGTTTGAAGGGGGAAAAAAAAGTGCGCAAGGTCATGTCGCACGCTGATGAAGGGACACATCTTTTTGCCCCCCTTGTCATCACCCTCCACCTTGCATAGCTTTCAGAGTGCTCGCTGCTACAAAAGAGAGAAAGCACTTGAAGCGTGTGGCAAATCCCTGTTATTTTGAAATCCCACTTAATTCCAGGGATTTCTGCGGTCCCATATTTTACAATGTAAATCTGAGTGGATAATTTACAGCGGAGGGCAGCACCAGCCTGGTTAATTTGAAAACTTTGGGTGTCATGTGCAAATTCCCGATCCCGATTTCGCCGCAAAGCCACGGAAACAACGGCCCCTTCCGCCGCAGGTGTTTGGCGCAGCTGCTATATCGCTTTGCAGATGTGTTGGCCGCAGCCACGGCAGCCGCGATGGCCAAACTTAGCGATGATGCCCCCCCCACCCCCCGCCTTTTTTTTTTTCTCCCATCCGTGAACATGCCTTTTGTGGGTTTTAGAGCCCTGTAGAGCTTGTTGGTAGTCTGCATTGATGTCTCTCGCTAATCCGCCGTGCTAAACGCGTTTTTTGTGGGCATAAATTTTCGTGTTTGGATTTTACGACGTCCCCATTTTACGACGATTTTTCGCGGTCCCGAGAATGTCGTAAAACCGGGGTTTCACTGTACACAGTTTTGCCGGGACCGCGCCGCGACTCCGAGTTAACCGAATTTCCGAGTTAACGAGATCCGGATAAACGAGGTTTTACTGTACTAATGAGTGACAGCTGAAGCACCCAGCCTTGCTGCTGCCAGCTTTTTAAAAAAAAGAAAGAAAGAAAGAAAGAAAGAAAGTCTTCTGGTTAACTAAAATGTATGCACATGGGAAAAAGACATGCTTCACTGCAATGCAGTGGTGACACGCGGGCAGCATTTTCATGTGCCTCTTTCAACGCCAGCATGTCATGATTTACCCATTCTTTTTGGCAAAATAAAGAAATTAATAAAGGGCAGTCTGACATTCGCGATGTATGTGAACCACCGATTGGTGGTTGTTTTGGCAGTCTGCGCACTTGCACTGCTGGCGGAGTTCATGGCTGCGACGCCTACTTCAAAAATTCAGTTCGAAAATTTCAATCAAATCAAATCAAATCAAATTTATTTCAACATTTGTGAAATACAATGTTGAGGACCATGAACAAAAAGCCAGCAAGGCTTGACGTGGTCCATGGCCCCATTTTTCGAGGCAGAGACAAAACAACAAATGGGAAAAGCAGTCTAACACTAAAACATAGAAAATATAAGATGTTCGCACTCAGAACTCTGAAAATGCATCATTATACAAACTTATAAATTATATTTGCCATCGATACACGATGAAAAGCTCAAAAGCAATCAAAGTAAAAACGGAGAAAACAAGGTGAACACAAGAATAGAAAATTTTGTATTACGAGTCGCCAAAACACATCGCCTTCGAGTACGGCAATTGTAATTTCTGCACTTTTACACTGGCATGATGTCCAGCCATACACAGTGCAACCTTTCAGTGCTGGCAACCTAGCGAAGATATTGTAAACACGTGTGTAAACATCGCGGACAGCTGGTAATAGAGTACGACGCCGCTCTCGATCAGTCAGCCGGAGTCCGAAATATCGAACGGCGCACCGTGGGGCGTCCGAATTTTTGGTCGTGAGTTTACATTACTTCAATGGGTCGAGTGGCGGTGCCGCGAGGGTGTCCTGAATAAACGGGCATGTCCGAATTATCGGCGTCCAAATAAACGGTCGGCGACTGTACTACATTTCCTGGAATCGAGCTTGACCCATATCAGTGCGGTTTTCGAGAAGGTCAATCCACAACAGACCATCTCATATGCATTGAGACAAACATTCGCGATGCATTCGTACAGAAGCAGTTCCTCTTCGTCTTCCTTGACATGGAAAAAGCGTACGATACCACATGGCAGTTTGGGATATTGATGGACCTCTCAGAAATAGGTGACTTGTAAAAGAGCGAGGGATTGTGGGATGCGCCGTCTGCTGCCGGTTTCTGGTTCGAGGCAAGCAGACGACGCTCCGCCGTAGGCCTCGGATTGTTCAGCATTCGCGCGCGCAGTCGCCCGTTTGTCTTCGCCTTGCAAAACCATAGTCGGTTGTTTTGCCATTGGCTGCTCCAACTCAAGCGTCAAAGGCAAATGCATGTATAGTTACTTTGAAGCCAGAGTATAAGAAAAACAGTGGCGCAGAGAAGTGGTACAACAGTTTAATGCTGCTTATGCAAGCATATTACAGAATTTGACTATATCGATACAATCATTCAGTGTGTTCAACAGACAATAAAGGTACATAGTTTCAGCAGAATCTGCATCAGCATTTTATCTTGTCTTAATAGCTCCTCACAGAATTTTTCCCTACAGCCACAGGCTGCACATGTTTATGGATGTCTTCTATTTGCAGGAGGTGCTTCCCATTTGTTGCATTGCTGTGAATACCTAGAACTTAAAATGCAAAAAGGCAAACACTTATTATATTAGAGACCAAGCAAAAAAAAAAAAAAAACTAAACTAAACGTAGCTTTGCCTATGGTGGTACTGTATTGAGTAAGAGCCGACATGAGACTATTTGTAGTCTCCCAAGGCAAGTCTTGCTTTTGCGTCATGCGACCAGAACTTCTGTCAGCACTTGCTTTCAGAGGTTATGGAAACAGGCACGTAGGCAAGCCCCCCCCCCCCCCTTTCCCGATGAAATTCGTCCAGTCGGCCATTAACACAAGAGTACAGAGGCCATGGAAAGACTTTCTTTCGAACAATTAGGTCTGCTTATAATACCGGTCACCCATTGATATACGTGGGAAAATGTTAACCATAATAGAGAGTTACCTGTCCAACCGAACATTCAGTGTTTGTGTCGGCAACATTCTATAACGTCCATTTGTCCAGGAGACTGGAGTACCGCAGGGTGGTGGGCTTAGTTGTACACTTTTTGTTATAAAAATGAACTCTTTGCGTCTATGTATCCCATGCAATATGTTCTATTCAACTTATGTTGACGATGTACAGATTGGCTTAAAATCCTGTAATTTATCGATATGCGAACGGCAAGTTCAACTTGGTCTTAATAAGGGGTTGAAATGGACCAACGAGAATGGTTTCAGCCTTTTAATCCACAAAAGAGCACCTGCGTGCTTTTCTCTAGGAAAAGAGGCATGCACCTTGATCCAGCTATTTACTTGCAGGGCCATCTGCTGCCTGTAAAAACAGAGCACAAGTTTTTAGGTGTAGTTCTAGACACAAAGTTGTCCTTTGTACAACATATAAAATACCTGAAAAATAGGTGCCTGAAAACTACGAATATTCTGAAGGTTTTGTCGCGTACATCATGGGGAAGTGATAGCAAATGCCTCATGACTCTCTACAAAAGTCTCGTACTCGCACACCTAGACTACAAGGCCATAGTTTATCAGTCTGCGACACCGAGCGTATTGGAGATACTGGACCCCGTCCACCATCTAGGCATTCGCCTTTCTACGGGTGCTTTTCTGGCAAGCCCCATGGAAAGCCTTTACGCTGAATCAAATGAGTGGTCCCTTCATCGAGAGAAGCTACAGTTCCTTCTCATATTTTCTAAGCCAATGCAAACACTGAACATCCCACATACAGTGCTGTAAATGATTTATCTAGTTCTCAGCTACCTTATAACTAGAGGCCGGATTTTTAGGCACTAAAAATCGTGTTTTAGGCGCCAAAAATAGGCAGGAAAAACACAGTTTTAGGCCCTCAAAATCGTAAATATAGGCACAATAAATTTTTACAAAAACTCAAATTTTCGAATAAGGACGTGCGTGACCTGGTCTACGACAGGAAAACAAACAAATGCTATATTTTATGATTGTACAAAGGCGTTAATGATTTAACATAGCCATGCAATGGTCCCTTTTCGGGCATGGTTTCCAG
Organism: Rhipicephalus appendiculatus; assembly: GCA_030522465.1. Classification (NCBI taxonomy): domain Eukaryota; kingdom Metazoa; phylum Arthropoda; class Arachnida; order Ixodida; family Ixodidae; genus Rhipicephalus; species Rhipicephalus appendiculatus. The sequence continues at coordinate 380,089 of JALIZH010032972.1, forward strand.
AACACGATCTCTCCTTTTATTGCCCAGAATGGTAAGTTAAGTGTCCACCATCGAATAAACACGCTCCTGGGCCTGCTTCTTTTTGGCATGGCTGGGAAGGGCAGCACAGGATTTAATAGCCAGACCGCTAAAAGGCCAGAAGGGTCTGTTAGCCTCGTATTGGCCGGGTCTAGTGTGAACACCATAAAGGGCCCCTTACCAGGTTTGAGCGTTTCGAACAAGAAGTGTAATGCATGCACTGCGCTAACGATCACGTCTGCCAAGATTTGCAACGCTACGCTCCCCCGGAAGGAGGTGAAATGTCAGACTGAATGCCTCGTGCCTTTATCTCACGGGCTCACCAATGTGGGGGGAGGTGAAGTTCAACAAGCAATGGTCCTGTGTATGTCACAGTAGTACATGAAACTGCGAGAATTATTCCAGGCTACATGTGTAATTTGTGCAATCTGTTGTTTGAATAGAAGAATGAAAGTTAATAGAAATATTAAACTGAAAGTTAATAGAAATATTAAAACATACAAACTGAATGTGTACGCGTTTTTCTTTAGTTTTTTTCTTCGAATCGAGAGCGTTGCGAGACTTAGCTGCCTATATTTCTTTTGTGTTCGTGTTCTCGCCGTTCCCGCGTCGTGCCGGCGCCAGCCCTGACAACGCTTAGCATGTTTTTGGTGTATCGTCCCTTACAGCAGTCCCAGCTGTGTGACGCGCTGTGTCGTGATAAGGATACAGGATCCATGCCAGCCTCTCCAAACGCATAGACGGATCCATCCCACAGAAACAGGCAGTACACTATAGAGCGAACGCCGAAACAATACAACACCGCTTGTGCGCACGACCTGGCTTGGGCATGTCATGTGCACATAGTGTAATCTTGCGTGCGCATGGCGTGTTGATGCGTCAACGTCGTGTGATCTTCCGGCTCCGAGTTTCGCTGATACCGAAGAGGGCAGGGAAGGAATTTGGCTTGCGAGTGGCAAAGGTTTTAAGCTCACCTATTACCATCATGCTTTCGCGGCTCGTAATGAACCAATTAAAAAGTTCTTGTGGTACAAAGCTCTTCATTGGGCACGCGAACAATTCCAGTATCCGACTAAAATTTCTCATGTGACCTGGTGAAGCACCTTTTAAGAGTAAATTACAAACGAAACAAAAGCCATGTGCACATCTGATTTTTTTTTTACCTACTTTCTACTTTCCCCTGACGGCACTCCATGGTTTCGCATTCGCTCTCCATATTCCTGCTGCTGCGCGCAGGCACCTCCTGTTTTCTGCCCCCCCACCACGCCGAAGTATTCAAGGAGGTGCTTCAATTCCATGGAAACACTGAACTGGAAAACCGGCGGTAAAAGCCCCCGCCACGTCCTCGGCCATAGACGCCACTCTCCTCTTCTTCCCCTCTCCTCTTCCCGCCTTTATTTTCCTCTCCCCATTCCACTGTACACGCTGGGACGTGCTGCCATTTAGGGTTGCAGAAATAGCGTCTTTTCCTCTCCCCTGCTCCAACCGCTCGCGCAATGTCAGTGCGGTGGGGTAAGGTGGCCGGCGCGTCCCATTTCACTGCTGCTACCGGTTGCTTCTCGGATGTTTGTTGAACTAGGGAACTAGGTTGTTGCACCCCATAAAGTTTCGAAACGTCAATTTTGCCCGGTAACATGAATTACGGTTTCAAACTGTACTCGAAAGCAAAATATGAGGCTAAATAGCGTTCATATAGGCACCAATTTTGAAAATAGGCATTTATGGGCACTTATAGACATTTAGGCACAAACCCCAAAAATAGGCATTTATAGGCACTATAAAAACACTATAAAAGCCCCTCCTTTACCCCTAATTCATGCTCATATATCAAAATGGCGCGATAGGAACGCAAGGAAAAAAATAGGCATTTGCCTATAATCCGGTCTCTACTTATAACCGTCCTGCTTGTAGAGCGCCATACTTGCTACATGTACGACGTCCTTGCCAAAGAAATGGAAAGTCCTACTCTTTGAACACCGCATGATGGCACCTGCTGTACGGCTACTGCCGTGGAAGTGGCAGCGGCAGCTGATAGATTGTGATGTATCCTTTCGAGGATGTTACAAAACATGCGCCTATTGCACATATTCGTACGCACTTCCTCGAACTAAAACAGCACACATACAATTGTCCTGAATTCTTTATGGATGCGTCGAAGTCCCACGCTGGTGTGTCCTACGCAGCGGTTCGAATGGTGGTGTCCTCCACCCAGATGCAAGCATTTTCACAGCAGAGGCATATGCAATACTGGCGGTGGTTAAACACATTAAGGAAATTAGCTTACACCACGCTGTTATTTACACGGATTCCTTAAGTGTTGTAAAAGCGTTGAAAACTCTTAAAACGCACAAAAATCCTGCAATCGTCTCGCTGTACTCACTGCTATGCACAATCTACGCATCTAAACAACATGTCGTGATATGCTGGGTGCCAGGGCATCGCGAGATTGAAGGAAACATGTTGGCAGACCAGCTAGCTGCATCCGTCCGCGAAAATGCTGCCGATACAACCATAGCTGTCCCTTCAATAGACCTAAAACCCTTCTTAAAATGAAAGCTGAGGGCGTATTGGCAGCGCTCATGGGACAGACAAATACAACTACATGTTATCAAGCCAAATATTGGAAACTGGCCACCAGTATCGAGGTCCCGCTACATACAGGTAACGCTTACCAGGCTATTTAGGTGCATGTTAAAGAACCCCAGTTGGTTGAAATTTCCGAAGCCCTCCACTACGGTGTCTCTCATAATCATATCATGGTTTTGGGACATTAAACCCCAACAATTATTATTAACTTACCAGGCTAAAAATGGGACAACTTGCAGTACACACTCATACCTTCTGTCTGGTGGGGATCCACCCATGTGCGAGAAATGTGGTGAACCACTCACCGTTCTCCACATTTTAATCCAGTGCAAAGGATTACACATTCTTGGAAAAAAAGCACTTTCCATTACCCTACTGAGAGCAAATACTGCTTCATCCAGCGATGTTCATCGGTAGGGATCCGCTTTTGAACATGACAATTTGTTCGCATTCTTACGAGATGTTCATAGTTTTCATGTGATTTACCCTGTTAATCCGCATCACGACCTCTGATGAGAGGTCGCTGTTCCGGTGGATACATTACAAAGCACCTGTCTCGCGGCCCTTGGACACAAGGGCGTTGACGAGGCATTCGTGCTCACACCATATTTTTCATTAGTTTTATTATCACCACCGTTTGCCACTCATTCTAACTGCTCACATTTCAGGTCAGTCTCATAATTTTAGTACCTATATGCATACCTGCCAACTCTCCCGAATTGTCCGGGAGACTCCCGCATTTTGACCTAATCTCCCGATTGTACGAATGCTATCTCGAATCTCCCGAAAAGCGGCCGCCACAGCAGAGGCGCTTTTTTTTTTAAACGACGGCGCACGTCAGCCTTTCCTGCTGTGACAGTTGCGGTGCTGCGGAAGAGCACTCGCCACTACACTTCTAGTTCATTGTAACCATACCGTAGAGTACCGCTAAGTATACTCTAGGCACTATAGTACCGCGAATCTGGGCGAAGGCCGGCGGCCGCGAGACGCGCTCGCCACCGTACAAAAAGAAGGAGAGGGAAAAGGTACTACAACTTTTGCGTCTGTCTGTCTTCGCCCCGCATTTTGTACGCTAGGCCTAAGCCGCCTGCCTCGCCGTTAGCTGTGCTTGTTACGTGGTTGTGGGGGTTGCGTGTTTCCCCGAGTTCAGTTGGAAGGTCGATGGCGGTGTCAAAAGCAAAGAAGAAGTACTTGCAAGTGTTTCTGGACTCATAAACAGCTGAGTTTACGTGTTTTGTGGCTGCGCGGAAAGGTGACAAGTACGAATTCTGTACCACGTGCGCCTGTGAACAACGTTCGGGCTGTGGAAGGGCAGGGCAACATCGGAAGTTTCTTCCAAAAGAGCTGCGAAGATAGTACGATCCACACAGAATGCCTATTCACGGGATTTCTTGTGGAACACAACTTGCCGCTAGGCGTTAGTGATCACGCAGGACCGTTGTTTCGGAAATTCTTCCCGAAGGGCGAGGACGGGAAGCGGTACGGGTGCGGACGTACGAAAACAACTGCCATCGTCGGGGAAATGATTGCAGATGCCGAAAACACGATGGATTGAAGCTCTGAAAAGCCGTGCTTTCGCAATCGCAGTAGACAGAAGCAACGATATGCACCCCCCCCCCCCCCTTCCGCTGCGGTCTCCCGAATTTTCCAGCTGCGAAGTTGGCAGGTATGTATATGTTTTACCCGCCTTTAGCGCGAGGAACTTTAGGCCCCTATACAGCCAGTAACCATACCCATTGCTTCCTGTACTGGCACTCTTTGGCCATCACATGGCCCTTGCGCCAATAAACACCATATATCATCATCAAGAAGGTCGGTCATCCAATGTAGAATGACTCTGCAAGCAGCTTGGCAGTTTCTTCTGTTGGACTCTTTATTGCCTTCAGGTGATGTTGTAGTGTGGTGTTGAGTAGAAATGGACTTGCGACTGTTCCGAAAGGCACTCTTGTCATGTGCCATTCCTCTATGTTAGGATTTGTCTTACTCCTGAGGGTGTGTCCTTCAACCATAGATAGGAATTTCAGTGCATCTCTGTCTTCCATTTTTATGTTCTGTCGGTTTACTTCGTGATTACTTGACTCCACCTCCAGCACTTGTTGCTTTTTCTTAATCTTGAAAAACCTTTTACAGGGATTTTAGAAACTCTGTCAAGGACTCCTTGAAAACCCTTGAAGACCCCTGACACCAAATTTGGAAACTTGAGATGCTTGTGTTGTTTGAGAGTCCTGCATGCGGGGGGGCACTTCTGACCGATTATTAGTGATGAGTGTTTCCTGTAAGACATTTTAATTTGGCCTTAAAGTAAGGGTGAGTGCTCAACCGACTATTCAGGTCCAATCAGGAATGTTGGGCAAAATCTGTTCAGGAATGTTGGGCAAAATCAATTTTTTCGGGGTGGACAAGTCAATCATGGAAATGGTCAGGTTGTTTTTGAATGTGAGTCAGCTCAGTTTTTGAATTTGGCAAAGTCACTTTCTTTTTGTTGTGGGCCAGGTCAGTTTGACATTGACATGTGATGTCATCACTTGGTCACGTTGGTTCTAGTACTTAACGTGGAATGCCAGATTTCCTGCTTTGTGTGGTACGTAAGGCTTTTGCATTAAAATAACATTTGCTTTCTGCGGGACACTTCACTCAGATTAGGATTGCCAGGGCATGTATCGCGCACATTTGGAAGTGGTCAGCGAGAATTTTTTTGTTGTAGACTTTTCACTCATTTATCCTCACGATCATGTAGTACTGCTCTTCAGATGTGATGTCTTGTTTGCCAGCGCCCTCAGATACAGCGTCATTTCACCAGTGTGTAATATATTGGAGGGCGTTATAGGTGATCTCAGCCCCAATTAAATACATTGTATATGCCGGTGAATTGAAACTAAACATGCACATGTACACCAGTGCTAAGCTGTTGCATGGGATTCTGAGGGTAAAACTTCTCTACATAGACAATTATTTCACATATCCATGTTAGGTACTTCCAAGATCAACTGTATGTATATTGATGCCAGTGTACCACTAATGCACTCATCTCCTTTGTGTCTAATCAAAACTGCTTTGTGCATCATGCTTGCTACAGTATTTTTGCTGTGAAATTGCATGCGCATTGGCATAGTTTAGTTTAAATGTCCCTGCTGACTGACTGCCTGTTCATCCTCTTTGTATAGGTGTGACTTCTTTCTAGTGTCTCAGAAGGTGCGGCAAGGAACAGTGTCGCCTACACACTACATTGTGTTGCGGAACACAACTGGGCTGTCACCTGACCACATTCAGCGGCTCACTTACAAGCTCACACACTTGTACTACAACTGGCCGGGTACGGTCCGTGTGCCTGCTCCTTGCCAGGTGAGTTGTTAGTTTCAATATTGTCTGTCTGTGATAAAGCAGGAGAGGCTCAAATAATTGGTGTAGCCATCTGGTTTTTGAGGACAGGCATTGAAAAAGGTTCCAGTGTGCTAGGGGAGTTTGGAGAAATGCTGAAAAAGTCCGGTTATGCTGTGGTTTCCTTGGTAGAATTGGTTGCCTAGCCAAGCAAGCAGTAAGATATTTATTATCAGACTATGACCATTGCAGCACCAAGACCTCTCCCCCCTGTGATCTGACCTCTCCCACTGTTGCATCGCAACTGTGCGACTGTGCCCATATGATACAGTAGAATCATGATAGAAAATATCACGGGGTCACAAAAAATATTTGTATTAGCCTAAATTCATATCACGGAGAATATTTAAAAAGCGACTACGCCAAATTGGTACACAGCTTGTGTGCCATGTATCTTACTTTCAATCCAAAATACAGTAGAGTCAGTAAGTGGAAATATCTTAGACTGAACTGCTGCTTAAACGGGACAACGCATGTACAGTCAACTGCCGATTTTTCGGACTCCCTAGGGGCCGTGAAATCGTCCGAAAAAAATCGGGCAGTCCGAAAAAACGAATTCATGCTTTTTAATTCCGCTCAAGTGGTCAAATCGCCACCCATGTCCGAAATAGCTTCAATGGCTCCCAGTACACTTATCAGGCATTTTGGTGAGCCCCCCAGGCTCTTGTGAATACATTCGGTACGTGCCACGAACATGAGCGCCGCCAATACCAGCAAAGTGCGGATTATGTTACGGATCTCTCGCCCGGGGCGTTTGGGAACGACGACGCGAAACACAAACGCTGTGGCGGAAGAGCGGATCGTCCGACTTTCCCTCATTCGTGTGCGCACGTAAACGATGCGCTACTGAACGAAAATCTCCGCCTAACGCGCAATATATGCTGCCGTTTGCAGCCAATCATTCCTAGTTGTGTGCAGCACGTTGCCAACTACGCTGACTCCCTCACTGCTTGCTAGCTGTAGTGCACGCACGCGTTTGCCGTGAAGGTATTTGTTATGCCCATTCAGTTCCTGACCACACACGGGCGCGGCGATGCGGCTTTCGTTCTTCAAAGCAGCGCGTATGAGCGGAGCGCTTAGCGGTCTCGCACAAAGAGGCAACATGTACGGCGGCGTGGTGCGTTCGGGTTGTCGCCCATTAAAAGCGTGCAGTATGCTTACAACTGCACTGGACCTCGTGCATTACCGAGCAGTTAGCTGAAGATGCTTATCATAAAGAATTGTCAGCGATTAAGTCGTACTGGCGAGTTTCCACCTGCCGCCATCACGCTTCCATGCATTCCCAGTGCTTATCCGTAAAGACATCGTCGCACTGCGCCGTGATAGTAACCCCTTCGTATTTTTATTCTGCTTCACCCCATAACATGTAAGCATTGCGGCAAAGCCGACTTTCGGACACTGCTACGGCTGCAAACAGATCGGCTCGCGAAAGCGCTAGTTAAAACCTACGAGACGATAGATGCGGCAGAGGTTGGGGCTTTAAATAATACCGTTTCTGACCAGAAATTTGGGCAAAACGTCCGAAAAATCGGACGCCGAAGAGTTTCCGCGTCCGAAATTTCAGACGTTCTTATACATTGACGTCTATGGGACTTGTGACGGTGCCGCGAAAGCGTCCAAATTTTCAAGCATGTCCGAAAAATCGGCAGTTGACTGTATTATAATTGGTTTCATATTTGGATTGTGCAACCTTTTTCATCTCTCAGTAAACGGAACTCCCATTTAATGGAACACATTTTCCTGGTCTCTTCAGGTTCCGTTTAATGAGTCTACTGTAATATTAGTGCGCATCTCCCTATGCACTGTGAATGCTGCATGTGTGGGCTGGATCTTGCAAATATTCACATACTTAAAAGGAGCAAGAATACTAGGACATGTGAACTAATAGATGCCTATTTTATTAATGTAAAACTATGTCTGTATCAGTGATCATCTGTCACCGTGCGTAGAGCTATACACAATTTTTTGAAAGCATGATTACAGTGAAACATCATTAATGCGTACCTGCCAGGAACAGCGGCATAACTACGCACTATAAACGTACTACACATTAACCACCAGCTACAAAACTGCATCTCCTGACGTGTGCCATATCGCCGCCAACAAAGATATAAATACAGTACCCCAGCAAATATTGCCTAAAGTGCTCACCACAAAGCCATTTCCCTCTTTTTGCCAAAGTGCGGAAAAAATTTTGTCCCTCTTGCACGACCGTCCAAAAGCACGCGGTGGTGACGCCAAGGAGCATTTCGAAACTACTGCGGGGGTCCAGGATAGGCAACGTGGTATAGCTACAGAACGGACATAATCGGCTGTCCGCGATACATGTGTGTTCCGCGGTCTGCTTCCAAGCGAAAACTGACAGTTTTTTTAGGGGCGAAGCTTCTAAGGGTGTCGGTCCGTCCCTCCTCTGTAGTTGTAGTAGTAGTAGTAGTAGTAGTAGTAGTAGTAGTACAGTGGAACCCCGGTTTTACGTCCCCCGGTTTTACAACGACCCGCATTTTACGTAGTAGTAGTAGTAGTTGGTAGGTAGATAGCCACGTATAGTGGAATGTACCCACTACACGTGATAAGCGATGAAGTATAAGCGCGTTTCAGTATAGTGGAATGTACCCACTACACGTGATAACGATGCCGATGACGCTGATGACCATGAAGTATAAGTGCGTTCCAGACCACACATTCTCTTTCTGCCATGGATGAAAACGATCGAGCTTCGCCCACTCGTCAACATTCACTTCGTTGGATATGGCGTGATTTTTTTAAATGCAGTACGGCCGCAGAGAGTGAAATCGCCTACTGGCTGGTTGTGTGCAGGGCTTTGCCTACTCTGCGCACGCTGTGACTACCAATCCGCTTGCTGTAGAATACGCCCACTCCGTTTCAGACCGTGCACAGATGCGGCGAGTAGCCTGTTGGGCTAACGCGGCGATGACGAGCTTTCTGCAAGCGATGTGCACGCCGCTATGCTCTAGCAGTCCTGGCAGCGGAAGGAGGCGCTTTTGGGCTGTAGCATGCACTATGGCTACAACAGCACTATGCTTGCTTTACCATGAGCACACCTGCCAACTCTCCCGAATTGTCCGGGAGACTCCCGAATTTTGACCTAATCTCCCAATTGTACGAATGCTATCTCGAATCCCCCAAAAACTGACCGCCACAGCAGAGGCGCTTTTTTTTTTAAAGCACGCGTGCACGTCAGCCTTTCCTGCTGCGTCAGTTGCAGTGCTGCGAAAGAGCACTCGCCAGTACAATTCTATAACCATACCGTAGAATACCGATAAGTATATTCTAGGCACTATAGTACCGCGCATCTGGGCGAAGGCCGGCGGCCGCGAGACGCGCTCGCCACCGTACCAAAAGAAGGCGACGCAAAAGGTACAGCTTTTGCGTCTGTCTGTTTTGGCCCCCGCATTCTGTATGCTAGGCCTACGCCGCCTGCGTAGGCGTCAGTTGTGTTTGTTACGTGGTTGGGGGGGGGGGGGGGTTGCGTGTTTCCCCGAGTTCAGTTGGAAGGTCGATGGCGGTGTCAAAAGCAAAGAAGGAGTACTTACAAGTGTTTCTGGACTCGTACACAGCTGAGTTTCCGTGCTTTGTGGCTTCGCGGAAAGGTGACAAGTACGAATTCTGTACCATGTGCCCTTGTGATGTAAGCGTTTCGCACAGCGGCAAGGCCGACATAAAGGTGCACATCGCTTCACAGAAGCATCAGAACTACGTTCGTGCTGCGGAAGGGCAGGTCGACATCGGAAGTTTCTTCCAAAACAGATGCGAAGACAGGTGCGATCCGCACAGAATGCCTATTCACGGGATTTCTTGTGGAACACAACTTGCCGCTAAGCGTTAGTTATCACGCAGGACCGTTGTTTTGGAAATTGTTCCCGAAGTGCGAGGACGCAAAGCGGTACGGGTGCGGACGTACGAAAACAACTGCCATAGTCGGGGAAATGGCTGCAGATGCCGAAAACACAATGGTGGAGGCTCTGAAACGCCGTGCTTTCGCAATCGCAGTGGAAGGAAGCAACGACAGCTGGTCGCAAATGTCTCAGTCTCAGTAATTTCCGATATGCTACCCCCCTCCCCCCTTCCCACTGCAGTCTCGCAAATTTTCAAGCTGCGAAGTTGGCAGGTATGCATGAGCGTGTTAGCAGCAATACAGCAAGGTTTCTCGGTGCCCGCGACCCACAGCGCTAAACTCCGCTACAGCCAGCTGCTTGCGTTTCTGCATAACGGTTCGTGCTTGAACACGGTCCCGTACAACGAGGCAGCAGTGATTGGTGGCCCAGGGCACGACTGCACGAAGGCGCCGTCGTGCGCTGGGTCGCCGCCGGCACCGTCGTGCCGTTAGCCTATTAAAAGCGTGCGTTAGCCTATTAAAAGCGTGCGTTAGCCGTATTAAAAGCGTGCGTTAGCCTATTAAAAGCGTGCAGTGGACTTGAAGTAGCGCTACACCCCATGCGTGCCCGAGCAGATAACTGGGGATGCTTACTGTGATAAGGCTTTTCGTCGGTGATAAGTCATACCGGCACGTTTGTCGGTGGTCGCCACCTTGCCTTCGTTTTTTTCCGTGTGGTTACCCGCAAAGGCACCGGCACAATCGCGCGGATGTCGGAATACTTGATCGGCCGATCTCCGCACTTATCAAAATGGCAGAAAACCGTTTGCGGCACAGTGTGGCGTGTGAAAGTTCAGCGGTGCTGTAAACTTTTATGGAGCAAAATGTTATTGCTGTATGCAGTTCGTACGCACTAACCGGTAGGCATAAGACTAACCACTACGGCTTCAGCGGTCCGCAAATGCATTAGTCTCCATGAGACTCGGTTGGGGATTCGTCGCAACTGCATTTTAACCGTTAGTATGTATAAAACGGGTACGTATTAACGAGGTTTGACTGTACATACACATGTGGTTGTGCTCGATATTTCTGCACAAATGTAACTGCGCACCTGGCTGCACTGTATAAAAAGGAACCATTCAAATAAATCCGGTTGCTAGTGACACTCTTTCCTGTACCTCTTGTTTTCTTCGTTTTGCATTGCGTGATTACCTCTTGCACTGTGTCTCAGGGGCAGCAGCGTACATTTGTATCAAATGTTGCGCGATGAAAATCTGTTCGCAACAACCGTACTCTTGCACATTTGTTGGTAATACCAGTATTGCATGGGAGTTTGGAAGGCATTCCAAATAATAGTCCTTTAACTCAAAGGTCAAGTTCGAGCTGCTGCATGAGTGGCTGTGGAGGCCTCAGAGTCAATAGTCTATCGCTTCAATGGAGCACCTCACAACTTTATTGAAACCCCGATGGCCTTTGAGCAGTGGAAGTGGAAACAGCACAAACATGCCCTCTTTGTTCACTGTGGTCATAATCACGATTAGAAAGAAGTCAAACCAAGGTGCTGTAAAGAATAGTATATATGTGTTGGTAGTTATTTAATAAAGTATTTTTCCCACTTAAAATCTGCGAACTACACATGCTCTAAACAACAGCAGCGTGCCTGTGTTAAGAGTATGTAGGCAGCCCCATCGAGGGGCTTAAACATTCCCACATTCGTGCTGCTCAACAATTAAAAAACTGCACACGCATGTATAAGTATAAACAGTTTATTAATATGCTTTAATGTATGAAAAGTCAACATCACCAATTAATAATAACCTTAACTTTGATTACATTTGAAGTTATCGATTTTGTAATTTTTGACAAGCCACTTTCGTCTAGATTACACATGTCGCGGGTGCATGAGCTCAGAAAACGCATTCAGTGGACAAATGCTATTAGCTGTGTAAGACATTTGCTTTGGTTCATGTAGCAGCATCAAAAATGGCATTAACATCTTATTGGATTTGTTGGGAATGGCAGTACATGTGCCTTGTGACAGGGGTTAAGAGTTGTATTACTCTGTATGGCACTGTGCCACTGTCACAGACACTGCTAAAATTTTATTGCATGCATGGCTGCATGGAAGTACCGTGGGCTGCGAAGCCTTCTTTCTTTACATGTTTAAATTTATGCGCGCCATCAGGGTCAAAATGGCATTCACAAAGTGCAGAAGTAAGTTTTTGGAATACAGTAGACTCGTTAAACGGAACCTGAAAAGGGGCCAGGAAAATATGTTCGGTTTACTGAGAGATGAACATGGGTGCAGAATTCAATTATGAAACTGATCATGTTAGAGGCAGGGGTTCCATTTCCGCAGCAACTCTGTTTAAGAGATTCCTGTTTACTGAGAGTCTACTGTACTTGTGTTCTGAACTTGGTAAATATTCATAGCATTCGTGATATTCCATCACGAAAGTTCATGTATTCGTCGTTTCTTCATAGTAAGCTAATAATTTTTTTCTGCTTTTCTGTCATCAGTATGCACACAAGTTGGCTAACCTGGTTGGTGACAACATCCATAAGGAACCAAGCCCGTTGCTCTGTGATCGCCTTTTCTATTTGTGAAGGCCACAATTTCATGTGAAGATGCCCAAGAGACCTGAGAGCATGCCCTGATCACTGCCATTTTTTTTTTCAGTCTTTCGTGTTTGTTCTGTAATCCCATCCTTCTCCCTCTTTTTTTTTTTCATGTGAAGCAATCATTTTGAAGAAAAGTTGCTATCACTTTTTTTTTTCTCTGGTTATATTGTTCTGAGTAAAGGTGGCTTCCTACAGAATTTTTTTTTTTTCAGTTCACAGCTCTGAAAGTATTTTATTCTGTGCGTGTGAGCAGGTATGTAAAAATTATGCTACATTTAGTTTTCATAGTTGTAATTATTTTACTGTTCATCTTTTAATGCAGCTCCATTGTCCTCATGTTTGCGTGTTCATTGGCAGTAATTTACTCGTACTCATTTCATTCAGTCTCATTTAATATGTGGCAAAAGTGCCTTACTAGTCACAGTTGTATTTGCTTTTCATAATGTTCACTGGCCCCGTTGTGATGAAATGGGGTACGAGAATGTCTAAGAAATGCGGTTGACAGGAACAATCTGAAACCAATTACTTGCGGAAGATTGACTTGTACGCACGCGATTATTGCTTTCAGATGTGGACATTTTTTGAGAACATGCTGAACTTTGTTTTGCTGTGTAACGAATTATTTCCCTACAAGTTGAGTCTGCTTGTACATAACTGGCTTGTGTACAAATAAATCTTGTTATTACCTCTATTGGTGTAAATGTGCCTGAATGATCTTGAACATGACAAGTCTTAGTGATGGGTGCGAAGTAGACCCAAGCTTAACTCCCAGAATACTCGAACCCAGCGTGTAAATGGCCTGGTGTTTCTGCCAAAATCAAGGGCTATTAGATCTGCAAGGGCGCTTTTATGCTTAATTTGGTCCCCCCAAAACTCTCTAGATTCCCATCAATGGTAACTTGTGGGTTTTATTCATGTGCATGCTTATTAAAAACGTGGGTAATAGAAAGGCCCAGTAGTCTTATCTTTGCTCTTGGTGATATGGTCGGGTGAGATAAGCAATGGATTCATATGGCTGCATTTCATAGGCTTGCTTAGCTATCTGCTAAGATTACTAGAGCAATCTAGCAGCTGCAGTTCAACTCGAGGTCGCTGGCGTAACTGGATAGGACGGCGCCCATGGCAAATATATTTTCGCACCCTTCATGATGATGATAGTGATTATTCTGCAAAAAGGACCAACTGGCTGTACTGAGCAAGTGAATGAGCAATTTCTTGATTGATTGTTCACTACAGTGAATTGAGGCAGTCGCATGTTCAAGCATCGTATGATACGCCAGTAGTCCACAAGGTTGGAACAAAGTGAAAGAAATGGACCTTGCTTGTCACCTGTGGTCGTCTCGCTTGAGACGAACTATGTGAAGTACCGAAATGCAACCACGCAAAAGAACGAAGTTGGCATGTAAATAGTTCTTATAGTTAATCGCGGCATTACCATGAAATGTATTGTTCAAAATTATTTGTTGCTTACATCAAGTCTGTATTTGCCTACATTTTTTATCAATGCTAATGCGTTCAAAAACTCATTCCGGCAAACCCTGTTGGCTCCTCGTCGCATATTATTGCCTTTTGTTACGCCAGTGTTGATGTTGATATTTAACAATTTTAAGAAAAACGCGCTCTTTATGTTTAAACGCTTTTTTACATCATTTGGTTAATAACCCAAATATTCACTAGGACGCTCCGTAAAAACTAGGTAGCACTTGCTTTCGATGAAGCAAACTGTTCTACAATGACATCAAAGTTAGTTTTTTTTTTTTTTTCAGTTTCTGCGCTTTCCACACTCAGTAGAGCAAGATCAGAAAGTGTCCTGGCCGAGGGTGGCCCGCAAATAGGAAAGTATCCCTGTCGGGTTGCTAAAAGGACCTCTCAAAGCCAGCGATAGAAACTGCTATGGTTAACGTTATCTGAATGGCGACGCAAAGGTTAGGGAATACGGAGGCATTTTCATGCTGTACAATAATTTTTAATTAATTTTTCAGGTCTTGACACTTTCTGGTCAACCCGCCATGACAGGAGCATTCGGCAATCTAAAATCCCTTCATAGAGGCCGTGCGCGTTAACGTCGGAACTGTAAAACTCTCCAAAGGCGTTGCAATTTGTTCTGTTTTTGCCGTCTTTGAATCAGTTTGATGGTGTCCAGGAGAAAGCCAAACTTGGCGTTGGTGGCCTGCAGGCCAGTAAACCTCGTTGATTTCAGAATGAAGACGATGGAGTGTGGATTTCATGACCCTTTCTGTTCTCTGCTTAGCCATTAACTCTTCTCCTTTAGGCTTTTCAACAGACATCTGTTTTTTTTTTTTTTTTTTTTGTGTCGTGGACACCTTTCAACTTCGGCATCCCACGCCTCGCAGAGACCAGGCCCTTCATCGAGTGACTTCGCTCACCAGAACTTCCCTTTCGTCATGAAAGTGATCTCTGAGAGCTTTCATGTCTAAGGCAGCATCGTTAAAGTTCAATTTTGGATCTTGCAGCCTGCTTTGAGCACGATCTATGCGAACCAGTAGCTTGTTCCAAAAGCCAGGCGCACGCTGTCATTCAAGGCGCCAGCAACGGTCGCCTCTCCAAAGCGCAACCCCCTCCGTAGAAGACGCCGCCGAGAGAGGCTAGCTGCCACGCAAGATCGAGGGAATTCTAGAAATCACCGCGGGGCGTCCGATGCCGCAGACGAACCTGCGAGAAGGATCTCGCCCTTTCCCCAAGCTTTCGCTGTGCAACGCACAGGTGAGTCATGTCGAAGCTTCGTGAACCCGGGCCCGACCCGAGACGAATGGCTAGAAAGAGCTCACTCTTTCCACCACTGTGCTCTGAGTAGATGTGTCGTGTCGAAGCTTCGCGACCCGATAAAGCGTGCGGCGACGGTCACTCAATCTTGGAGTCGAGGAATAGGTCATGGGCCCGTATTCACAAACCAACCTCATGCTTGCCTCGAGTTTTCCTCATCACTCTTAAGCCTTTATTGAGCTTGTTGAACAAAGTAGGCCAGTATTCATGAACCAATCTTGTTATCTTTAACCCTGTTACCATTTTTGAGGCCTTATAACACATGTTGAGAGTACAGAGACTTGAGGAAAACGTGAGGTAAGGCCGAGGTTGGTTTGTGAATACGGGCCATGGTGTTCAAGTGAGTTTAGTAGTGCCGTCAGTCGATCCTTTGAAGTGCCGAGAGATGACACCGAGGGAGCAGTGAAAAGTTTTGAAGTGTGTCGCTGAGGAGACGTGATCACCGACTGCGAAGGGGAACGGCAGCGTTAGTCTACTTGAAGGGACTCGTCATGCTGGTTAATATGCATGGACATTGGCATAAGTCATGGGGGGGGGGGGTCAGGGGGGCTCCGGACCCCCCCTTGTGTTAAGGCTGGGGGCGACACCCCTTGCAAGTGTCCCCCCCCTTGAGATTTAGCTTTAGAACATCATACATTTGAGTTACTTGACATTTAAGTAAAGCGCATTCAACTTTTTTCAAAGCCTGATTATTTTTTAGTATGTACGGGTGTTCAATAGCCCTCAGCTGTGTAAGACTACGAAAATCGCAAAAGGCGCTCGACAGGTTCAAAGAAGACTGATGGGAACAGTGCGATCAGTCGAGCTCGGACCTCATGCTCGTTTTCTAAAATTTTATTTCAAAGCATGATTTAATTCTCGTGTAAATAAAAATACAAGCAATATTTAAAAAAAATATGGCCGCCGTGTTCTAATTTGTGTCCCCCCCCTTGCGATTTTTCTGGATTTACGTCACTGTGCACAGACTTGAATTTCCACTATTTTAGCGTACTGTTAAAGGGACCCTGAAACGGTTATTTGAAGCTTTGTCAGCGTTTAGGCTAGAGCATCGTCGAACCATTGGCACCACAAATTTAGCGGCGCGCCGTGTACCAAGGCGGCTACGGACAATTATATCATACCCTCCTTCTCACCCCTGCCTTGCCTCCTCAACTCATGAGACACGCTGGCATCGCTGGCGATCGCAGAGCTCACGTGAGCACACTCGACGATTTGAGCTTCGCCCAGTGATGACCTCCGAGATTGCACGCTGACAGGTTGCGTGGAATCTCGGAGACCATAGCCCAGTGCGCCCGGCAGCACGCACGCCGTCTGGCAACGAAGACATCGCGGAGTGGTTGATATCTGCTCCGACAGGTGCCGCCACCCTACCAGCCAATTTTTCGTGCGCGTACACGTGCGATCCAGCAGCCCCAATGACGTCGTGCGGACACTGCATGTCGTACTCGCAAGGGGCGGTTGAAAACGCGTTGGGCTGAGCCGCAGTGATCTGCAGCGATTCGCAACTTTATAGCGTTGTAATAAATTACACAGTGTACGCAGAGAGCTTAAATTAGTCTGTAAATGAGCCTTAGGACTTGGTCTACCGGCCCAATGTGTTTGTACAAAATCGTCAAAACCGTTTCAGGGTCCCTTTAACAGGACAGAAGAACGACACGGGCACTGCGCTAACTTCCAACATATGATTTATTTCAGTAGGCGTCTCACCATTACATAGGCTGACAAGCGGCGGAAATTGCAAGGTTGGAGGGTTGCGTGTGTTAGCACGCCATCAATTGAATTAACAAGAGTGAAACTGACTTTCTTAAAGGGGCTGTCTACCGCTCGGAAAAAATTTTCTGATTGTGGCAAAAATGATAAAATCGTTCATTTCATCGGCGGCAACGAGCATGCTTTTGTCCCATAAGAAATGAATTATAATTTTAATTTGACGTTGAAAGTCTACAAAGAATGACCGCTAGCGTCACCAAACAGCGATGTGGTTCAATCTATTGGCAGGACAAGAAATCCGCGCAGGTAGACTCATTTTGCTTAAAAACAAACATGTATAACTTGAAATTGTGTTTTACGCACTTGAGGCAGCTTTAGGTTGCGCCAGAGAGTAATTTTTGCTTTTTTTTTTCTCACGCGTTCAAAGAGGCGCCCGGTGGCGCTGCTGGCGGCGCGTCCGCCTGCCTGCATACCTACGGCGGAGAAACGCGAGCACTGCGTCCGGCGCCGATCATAAAAAAAAAAAAAAAAAAAAAAAAAAAAAAAAAAAAAAAAAAAAAATGTCATCGGCGAATAGCAGCGCGACTGACTTCAGGGAATTTTTCGAGCCATGCCCGCGAGTCCAACGTAATCTAGTAACGTTGCGCGAGCCCTCATGCGTAAAGTGCACACCAGTATACACCGAGGTTCTGCATTGAAGATTTTGCCATCACCTTCCGCTTCACTAAGGCGTCCATGCATATGCAGCACAGAACTCCTAAACATAACTGAAAGACGGCAGGAACCTTCTGTTCCTTTCGTTTTTGTAGCAGGTTTGGCATGAGTGGAAGCACTACAGTTCGTTTCACAACGCCGGCGTACCAGTGTTGCTGGAACAGGACAACTTTTCCGCTCGACTGCGGTGGTTTTTCAGGCTGAATAAACAAAGCTGGAGAAACCGTGGTAATAATACTTTATGTGGCAATTTGTGTGCTTTAAACGACCACTACGGTATTTGTTTTATTATTAAACAAAAAGTGATGAAGCCTGCAAAAACTGCACGTGGTTTCAGTTGTCGACTTTCACCGGCACTACAATCGTCATCGCTTCCACCAAGCAGTGTTGTGGGCATTCATACCAATCGAAGAAAACCGAACGCAGTTCGCGAAATTCTGTTTTAAAGATTTCTACTCCTTTTCGACAGAAACCGCTGCAAGGTTGGGCACTTCAGACGGTACGCTTTTTTATTGCGACACAAAACAGAAAAGCGATGAAGGGCGGTAGACAGTCCCTTTAAAGGGACGCTAAAGGCAAATATTAAGTCGACGTTGTTTGCTGAAATAGCAGTCCAGAAACCTCGTAGTGCTACTTTTCGTGCCAAGGAAATGCTTATTTTGCAATAAAATTAGTTTTAGTGGTCCGCACGGCGTTAGAGCACTTCAAATCACCCGCCTGAAAACGGACCTCCTGACGTAGCGAGCGTCTATTTGTCGTACAGAATCCGTACCTAGAGAGAGAATCTCTAGGGATTTTTCGATCTAGGGACTTGCGATGGTGGTGCCGTGGTGCCGTCACTTCGTTGACTTCGTAGCGGAGGTTTTTGGAACGCTGCTTCGCCGGCCGGTGTGGCCCGATATCGCCTGCTGGAGCGAGTTTCAGCGTTCGTCTCTTGTCTCTGCTCCGACAACGATGACCGCGAGTCCTGCAGATTTCGTTTCGACAGCGTAGTACGCGATCCGGTGTCCCGTAGCGACTTCGTCGTGACTGCCTCAGAGAACATCTATGACTGCCTTTGCTTGATCAGTGTGGCTAGGGTTACGTCAAGACGTAACTGTTGCCACCGCTGTCGTTACGTCCAGACGTTACTAGCGCCTTTCCTTACCTGCCGTCACTATAGGCTACTGCTCACTGTGAGGCCAGTTTTACTAGCGCCTTTCCTTACCTGCCGTCACTATAGGCTACTGCTCACTGTAAGGCCAGTTTTACAGCGCCTTTCCTTACCTGCCGTCACTATAGGCTACTGCTCACTATAAGGCCAGTTTTACTAGCGCCTTTCCTTACCTGCCGTCACTATAGGCTGCAGCCCACTATAAGGCCAGTCAAATACTTTGCCAGCGTTTGCTCAAGTGGCTCGTGTCATTACAGCGAAAGAGTGGCAGCGACGTGGGTTGGGGCGCCCGCCGCTGTCACGAAGGCGATTTCCTTCAAGAAAAAAAAATATATTAGCGGCGCCCGTGGAGCATTAATGCTATACTATTAGAACAGTACTTCAAAAAAGAAAAAAAGTTAAAAAAAAAACTTCGTCCAGATTCGAACCACCGACCTCTCTGCTCCGAGCACGGCACGTTAGCGCGCTGCGCCACTGGAGCTCGTCGGTGGGGTAGGTTGAACCACGACCCAGTTGAACAGGCGGGATTTGTATTGTCCCGCTGGCAGTGGCGTAGCCAGGGGGTGGCACTCCGGGCACGTGCCCCCCCCCCCCCCCCCGAAATTTTTTTTCGCCATGGCATACAGAGCGAAAAATTACCATTTCAATGAGGTGCCCCCCCCCCCCCCCGAAAAAAATTTCTGGCTACGCCCCTGCCCGCTGGACGTAACTTTAACACTCGTTATTCTTACGTCCAGACGTAACTTTAATGGCTTCTATCGTTACGTCTATACGTAACGCTAGACACTCCGTTGTGGCAAGGCAGCGCATTGCAGCAATTCGCCCTGACGTCTGTCGATCGAGCAAGTGCAGTCACCACGATGTTGACGAAATCGCTACGGGGCGCCGGTTCGTGTACTACGTTGTCGAGACGAAACTGCACGACTCGCGGTCATCGTCGTCAGTGCAGAGACAAGAGAAGAACGTTGAAACTCGCTCGAGCAAGGCGCTAGCTCGTTAATCGGGCCACACCGGCTGGCGAAGCGGCGTCGTTCCAAAAAATTTACACCACCTTCCCAAAGGGAACCCTGATGGGATGCGAAGCAGCAGCGTTGCGCATGGGAGCGGTGGAGAGGGTGAAGCGAGAGAGAGGTGACACGTACAGACATGTTTCAACGCGTACGTTAGGCGCGCGTCAGGCGGCAGCTGCGGGCGCTCCGGCGAGCGCGCGGCAGGCGAGGGAGAGAGTGACGTCAGCGCGCACTGCGAGGGGAGTGTGACGTCAACGCGCAGCTGCGGCGTGACCTACTTGGCACCGCTCCAACACCTGCGGCGAGGGGAGCGCGTTGCGGCGCGTTCGTACCCACGGAGGGAGGGACAGCGTTACACAGCCTAGTCAAATAGCTGCTTCGCATCTAAAAGCCCCGCTACGAAGTGATGGCACCACCATCGCAAGTCCCTAGATCGAAAAATCCCTAGAGATTCTCTCTCTAGGTACGGATTCTGTACGACAAATAGACGCTCGCCCTGACGTAACAGTTGCCTTGCCCAACGTTGCCCGCCTTTGCTGCGCGGCCGCCGACACTAGCAGCAGCAGAGTGAAAGTAGCGGGAGCCACAGCAGCAACAACGGCCATTGAACTACAGTGTACTAGAAGGGGAAGTGTGCCGTGCGCGGCGCGTCCCAATGGAGGCGAGGGGGGCCCCCCGCAGCGATAAAGCAGCTTGAGTACAGCTTGGGGGGCGCTAGGGGCGCTGCAAAGGAGCTAAAGGAGCGTGTGTGTTAGCCCGTGTTGCAGTGTTGCATTGCCAGTTTGTGCTGTTTACGCGCGACCAGTGCTTCGCTGCCGGTACATTTGGGCACATTATATGCTGTACATGAGTGAATAAGTGGCGGTGGTGTCCGTGATTGTCTACGGGGAAAAAAAAATGACGGAGACGGCAGGGCAAGCGAGACGGCTTCTGTTTTGTGCCAAATTGTGAGAGCGGCTATCACTCGTGTAAGGCGGTGCGCTCCTTGTTTCTGGTGCCCCTTGAAGCTGATCGCTGATAAGAATGGTAACAGAATATCAAGAGAAGTGATCGAGTCCTCGACGAGAGCAGCATTTCTCTATGCTGAGTTGGAAGCCGACGATGTCGAGCATAGCAAGACCCCATTCACATTAAGAAGCAAGCTGGTGAAAGTGCTGCAACCACTGAAGTTCTCATCAGAGGTAAAAAAGTGGCGCCAAGAGGAACTCGTAGCACGAGAGGATGTAGAGTTACTGGTCAACAATGTAAGCAATTTGTTTTTGTGCCCTGGAGTGGAAATGGAGCCTTTAGGTGGCAGATGTCCAAATGACCTCGATGCATGTGTTCACTGTAAAAAGTCACAGTTTCGCCACTAGGGCGAAGCAATGAATGCGATAGCAAGAAATTAGTTTGTCACACGAAGAACGACAAGCAGCTCGATACTTGCAACGCGCAGCCGCAGCACAAAGAAGGACGCTCGAAAAGGACGCATAGGTATACACAGGACAAGCGTCAACTAACAACTGTCGCAGTTGTTACGTGTTTGTATTTGAGCAACGCGCTGCGAGTGTCCACAATGCAGAAGCCGACGTTGTTGTTGTTGCCTCTGACATGGCTCATACCCACTCAGGGGGGATTGGCCAAGGATTGATTATATGACTTTTCGACGCTGTTCGATACTTCTTTTTCTTTTAAACTGCGGCACGTGGAATGACCACCCTGCGTTTCCTGCCATGTGGTGGCGTCTGACGCCAAGTGTGCCCGGTGTTCTTTTTTTTCCTTCTACATCATGAAGGGTACAGAAGGGAGCCAATTTTTCGTGCGCATCTCAAGGGCAGTTTTCAATTTGAAAGAAACTGTAAAAGCGTTGCGTGATAGAAAGCACGCTCAAGCTGTTCCGAGATCTGCGTACCGCGAGCGGCAAATGGTGCATATGAATAGCTCGCCGTTATATCGCTGGCACTAGCATGGCGTGTGGCTGTGTTGGCTAGCGCAGCAGGCTGCTGAGCGAGGGGTCGCTGGTTCGATGCCCCGGTCAGGTGGTTTGGAATTTTTTTCTGCTGATTTATTTTTCTTTATGCCTTTTTTATATATACACATGCATATACATATCCGTGACATGACGGCGTCGACAGACGGCGACGCCAAAAATCAGCCGAGAGTGTCTATATAATTGCTATCGCAATAATATCAGAAAAAGCTGATACTCAGTGAGCTTTCTAGAAGACTATGTCAGTAGGTATCTGCGAAGCAACTTCTCGTAGTATATGCGGCGCAGGCCCGTAGCCAGGATTTTTTTTTTTCGTGGGGAGGGGGGGGGGGGGGGAGAGGGGCACTTGTTCAAGGCCTTGAAGGACACGTAGTTTCATTATTTATTCTCGGTAACAATATAAACCACAATATTATTCATTCGATAAATATGTGCCTCTTTGTGAAGATGTTTTTGCTTAACAAAAAGAGCAGCTGATCAGCAAAAATATTCAATTAGAAATAAGTTCAGAATTATGTTTGTCATTTCGGCGTCTTTTGCCATGCGCGACCAGTCGCAAAAGTAGAAGCAACACACAGTTATTCCAAACAGCACAGATACGGGACACTATAGTCTCTTCTGTGTCCCGTTTCTGCGCTGTTTGGAATAACTATGTGCACGTACCAACAAGCCCGCTTAGCCACCATTTTAAAAGCAACACGCAGACGAATTCGTTCGAACCTTCCCGACTGTTTAGCATGTGAAGCAATATAAAAGATATAAAACAGGCGTAACCGAACACAGGCACTCATATGCAATAAATATAGATATTTAAGCTCTATGAGTTAATGTGTTAAAATTCACCCAATAACATTTTAAGGTAGGCCACTACTTGATAATAATTCTGAATTAAAAAAAAACAGGCTCGACTGGCGAAAACGACAGCACTATAAATTGTGATCGAGTGCGTTTTGTATACGCTTTTTATAGCGAGAAAAGTGCCGCTGCCTATGCGGAAGGGCTAGATTTCGTGATTAGGTGGTATCGCAGTGGTTATTAATCGCATAGACATCCGCACCTCCACGACGGTAACTAGGAACGACACAAAAATCTGCCACGCAACCCGCCCCCCAGAGCTATCGCCGCGGCGAGCGTAGCGCTCCTGTGACAAGCAGCGCCCTCTGGTGGCGTGCGGAGCGATCATCGCAAAAAGGACCATCTTTTCGGCGCCGCACGACACACTTCCCCATTCCAGTACACTGTAATTGAACTATTTTCTGCCGTGTTTCTGCTTGCTTGGTTCAACTGGGCCCCGCTAGATGGCACCACCTATGGAGCCTAACCACGCGTTAACAGGAAATTTTGAACCACTCGCGCCATTCCCTATAGATACGCCAGTCGGTTCTTTTTTCAATGAATCAAACAGAAACGGACAAGCAGCATTTTTTTACGTGTTGTAATGCACGGAAGGTTCTTTTTTTACTGCAGCTGGTCTGATTACTAGTGATTAATTGTAGTCTGACCCCTTGACGTCATTGGGATCATTTTAAAATGTCTCAATCGTGGCGCATGTGGTGTGGTACATTTACCTTAATTGCTCGATTAGTAGAGCACTGCTGTTGATAATATTGACATTTTAGACATTCCCAAACATTTATCTTTCACTCTGACGTAAATTTTTATTTGCCTTTAGTGTCCCTTTAAAGAAACGCGGACCGTTACCCGACGGCGATCATGTATCCTTTAGATCTCACCATCTCACAGACTGACCTGTTATCTGAAATCCACTGTCAACAGTCTGTAAACCAATACGTAGCCGTGTTTGCAAATCCTTTGTTTTTGTTTTTCCTTTCAAATGCGCCTGCGTGCGCTGCTTTTCAGCCTATTTATTGGTATGACGCCTACTGAAATAATATGTTGGAAGTTGGCGCTGTGTCCTGGTTGTTCTTTTATCCTCTGTCCTGTTTAACAGTGCTCTGAAATAGTGAAATGGATTACCAACATGCCCAAGCCCACGCTGTGCCGAGAACTTTAATTGTTGTAGTGGTGGTGAAAACTTTTTATTCGCTAGATATTTTCTGCGGAGAATCTCCGGGTAGTCAGAGGTTCTTAACTTGCGGTGGGGGGGCCCTCAGTCCAGGGCTCCGCTTGCAGTAGCCGCGCTGCGGGCCCGGTCGATCAGACTCGGCTGATCTTCCAGGTTGTCGCTGGTCAGCAGCTCTTCTCATCGCTCCGCTGTGGGATTCTGTATTGGTGCTAAGGCTGTAATGGCCTGACATTCCCACGTGACGTGGTACAGGGTAGCTTTAGCTGAGCACCATGGGCAGTGTGGAGAGTATGCCGAGGGATGCATTTTACTAAGGATGTGCAAATTTGGAAACGTGCCGGTTTGAATTTGCCTCCAGCTGACCGATTCCTCTTTATTTAGTGTTCGGTGTGGTAGGGAATAAGCTTGCCCAGCGCCTGTGCCTGGGCGAACGCTCTCCTCGGGCCGTCGAACGCACGCTCCGCCTCCTCTCGCCGCTGCCGTGTGGCGGCGCTGCGCGAGTAGACTAGCTAGGGTTCCTCGATGCGCGCGCTCCCCTCCGCCGCCGTGGAGGGTGGAGACAACAGCGTCGTCTGCTACGGCGTCCGCCATTAGGATGCCCTCTCCACGATAGGCAGCTAACGGGCGTCGCGCGGCTGCATGCGGAGTTCGCTGTGTCAAAACGAGTGGTACTCAAACAACATGACAAAAATACAAAGTTTTCGCATCGGGAGTGTGAAGGTCTCAGATTTCTATTCTCTAATCTTTATTTTTAAAGCGACATTAGCAGTTGGAGTTGCTCGCAGCAGAAAACTACCGTCCACGCCAGCCGCGTTAACACCTTCAGTTAGCATCTTCTTGGGCTAGTCGGTAACTATTTATATTGGTTAAAGATGCGAAACACACGCACCCAAGTCCCATGGCCTTTCATTGTGTCTGTGTGTTTTGTGCCTTCCTCAAAAGTGTAAAAACAGTTTGCCTGCCGGTTGAAAACAGAAAAAAAAATCACGTGATGTCACGAGAAAAGAGAAAAACTGTGATTGCACACCATATTTTCAGATCT
Source organism: Rhipicephalus appendiculatus (assembly GCA_030522465.1). Lineage (NCBI taxonomy): Eukaryota > Metazoa > Arthropoda > Arachnida > Ixodida > Ixodidae > Rhipicephalus > Rhipicephalus appendiculatus. The sequence goes on from JALIZH010032972.1 coordinate 404,936, forward strand.
TGTTTTCGAATTATTCATCAGCTACCCCATTTACGGACCGCATTCTGCAACGCACAGTAATCTGAATTTTGTTTTCATCTCTTTTACCTTACTGTAAATAGCAGATGGGCAAAAAATTGTTGAATACATATCCATACTATTTGGGGCTCTACATACGGCTTTTATGGCATTAAATTATGAAATTTATGGCATTAAATCATGCACACACGTATACGCACGCGCACACACGCGCCCACGCACACACACGCACGCGTAAACACGCACATGCACACACACGCGTAGAAACACACGCACGCGCACACACACGCATGCGCACATGCTCGCACGCACACACGCACACATGCACGCTCAATCATGCGTACATGCGCACACGCACAAACACTCACGTACACACGCGCGCACACACACACGTATACGTATACGCACGCACGTACACACACAGACACGCAGATATGCACACACGCATGCGCACATACGCACACACACACAGGCTCGCACTCACACGTACACGCATACATACACACACAGACACACGCATGCGTGTGCGTGCACACACGCACGTACAGGTACAGACACGCACGCACACACAAACACGCGCACACGCATGCACGCAAGCACACACACGTACACGCACGCATACACACACTCACCGACATGCATGCGCACGTACACACGCGCGTGCGTGCACACGCGGACACACGCACGCACAACCATGCGTACATGCGCACAAACACACGTACACGCACATGCGTAGAAACACATACGCATGCGCACATGCTCGCACGCACACACACATGCACGCTCAATCATGCGTACATGCGCACACGCACAAACACTCACGTACACGCACGTACACACACGCGCGCACACACACACACGCATGCGCACAGACAGACACACACGTATACGTATACACACCCACGCACGCATGCACGTACAAACACACACAGGCACGCAGATATGCACACATGCATGCGCACATAGGCACACACACACAGGCTCGCACTCACACGCACACACACACACACAAACACGCGCACACATAAGTACACACACACATGCACGCTCAATCATGCGTACATGCGCACACGCACAAACACTCACGTACATGCACATACACACGCACGCACACATACACACGCACACACACGCATGCGCACACACAGACACACGTATAGGTATACACGCGCAGGTACACACACACAGGCAGGCAGATATGCACACACGCATGCGCACATAGGCACACACACACAGTCTCGCACTCACACGCACACACACAGACACACGCACGCACATAAGTACACACGCACACGCATGCACGCAAGCACACACACGCACGCATACACAGACTCACCGACATGCATGCGCACACACGTACACACACGCACGCGTACACACGCACTCACAATCATGCGTACATGCGCACAAACACACACATACACGCCAACACACACAGGCACATACACCGTCACCGTTCGGCAATATGCGTCCGGGAACCAGTTGAGAAACGCCAAGGCGTCGTTTCTGGACCTACAATGAGTGCCCCGAAACAGTGAGTGCCCCGAAAGTATTCTTTCGGCAACGTATACGTTGCGGCGAGTTACGTGGTTACGTCGAGCGAGAAGGTCAGAGTAAGCGCGGCGAGTTATAACTCTCCAGATGTTGAAATGGCATAACTTAGCCTGCACAAACACGAACAGTCCGTGGGTTGCCACTTGTCGCGCTTGATCTTCACCAGCCACAGGAGTCGCCTTTTCGCATCTTTCGGAAATCTGAACGTCTTATAGCCATTTCGCGAGTGGTTTGTGCACTGTGGCACGCAACACCCAGGCATTTTGTCCGAGAAAACGCCGCGCACCTGTCTCACTCAACCAGCCGCGACGAGGCGGGGGGAGCCGAATGGCGGCCGCCGATCAGAAGGCGGCATTCAGCCCTTCAAAGAATGGCTCCACCCTCCAAGGGGGCGCGCGCATCGAGGAACCCTAAGACTAGCTGGCGCTGAACGGCCGCCCGTATTACGAAGCTCGCGAAAACGTGTTTGCATCCGAGTTTATTTGCATTAGTGCTTCTCGCAGGCTTTCACGGGTACAGAAGAGTTGAGGGGGGGGGGGGGGGGGGAGAAACGCGAACATAGCGGCGCGCTGTTTTCATTACTCGCTGAACGTCGTGGCAATAAAAAGATCCTAGGTGGTCTTTGATTGTACCGTGGATGATACTCCAGGTTACAATCGCTCAAAAATGCGAAACAGCAAAGAATGTTGATGCCACATGTTCACGTACCCATGCCCACTGTACGTATTCCGCAAGCAGTCTGTCTGGCCCTGCTACCGGTTCAATACTTGCATTCGAGTTTGATAGTATTCGTGTTTTGTTTGCTATTTCAGGCTATTGGAACCACGTCATTTGCATGCTTCAGTATCTCATGCTGTTGTGTACCACTCTGCAAACTGAACTGAAGGAAATCATGATTGTCTTTTTTTTATTTCCCGTTATTCATAAGGGGAAAAAAAAAAACTCACTGGGTCTATTATGCATTCACCTAAGACGACTTAAAGGCGAAAACCATCTTCTTTTTCCTCCCAGTCAATGTATTGAACATCTTCGGCTTCCCTCCGAGATATGTCTGCACCTAACGTGGTTTTCTTGCTGCCTCAAGCATCGGAGGCACTGCAAGCTTTCTGCACCTCAGCTGGTTATGCACTGCCTCCGTGATCGGCCCATTTTGACCAAGCGAAGATGTAATATGACGACGTCACGTTATGTGACATCACGATGTTATTATCTGTGGCGTATTAATGATGACGTTATCACGATTCCTTACATCACTTGTGTTGACGCCGCCGACGCTGAATTTTCGCGTTTGACGAGGAAGGCTTTTCACTGTTTGTCGCTACATGAAATTCCCGCTGCCGCTGGTGTTCGGGAGAGCTGGTTTGCAGTAATTAAGCGGGATAATTGGTCTCCATATACATCTGCAGCCGTCATTTACGATCCCAAGTTTTCATAGAATATAAGAAGCGGTGGCTCCAAAAGAATGCATTAATTTAGCGTCGGTTTTTGCAGACTATCCTTCACGTTTGCATTCCAAGCTAACAACTGAACCAAGCATGGCGAGTATCAATAAACGTGACCGTGTAGCGTTCGAACAGTAAACGAGTGAATGTACCAGTAGTGTCGCTGCCTCGCGACCGCAATGCTAACATTGAATAATGAGAGCTCATGGACACCACATGCGCTGCCGGCGAAACAACCGGTAGTCATCCTGAACAGTACCGTCACAATGAACGCGTGCACAAGGCTGAGAAGGCTGCCTCATGCGACGAAAGCGTCCAGGTCGACAGCCATACGGCCTCTACCTTGCTCACTACCCAAAGGGCCCAATGGAAAAGCAAAGAAAGAGCTGAGGAGCCAGATACTGAGGCTACAACAATCCGTCGAGTAATACGAAGACGAGCTCAAGCAACTGAAAACTGAATAAAGCAAATGAATGAATGAAAAACAGGCCACATTTTTTCACGCCTATCACAGTCGGCAGTGCGACTTTAGACTTAAACAACAGCTCCTAGCTGTTCACACACATCGGCCAGCGTTGGAGGAAGCGCGCCTCATATGCAGCTGTTTTTGTTTGTTTTTCGAACCACCACAATTTAATTCCTTTAAGCTCTAAAATGGTGGAATCGCAGGGCGTATATAGTTCCTCATTTTCTGGCATCATCTGCTGCTTTCTCTCATGGCAACAAATGAAATTCTCAAAAGCTTTACGAAGGGATCGAGAGATCACGCATATCGATCCCTGGAAGGAGACATTTAGTGCAATTTAATTAGCGCATGAACTATGCTATTTAGCGCATGAATTGCGTATGTGCTACACCGGTATTATACATCAGGGAACTTTAAGTGTCCAAGCTTCCAGTATTAGCTCCCGGCAAATGCTACTTTCAAAAATCTACTTTCAGACAGTCAAAAACCGATTATCAGTCAAGCGAACATAACAGTGACAAGACAATCTTCCGCTCATCCGTGGCACGCGCTATGGCATCAGCCTAGCAGACGACGCGCGAGCGTCTCGATCAAATAGCCGCGAACGACTCATACCATTGAAATGGGATGTTTTGCCCAGAACGACAAGTGCTTCATCCCCCCCCCGTTCACAAGTTTTCATTATACTTTAAACAGCGCGAATACAGCCGAAAACTGAATCATAACGCAACTACGAATGCAGCAACGGCATTCGTTAGCCACGGCCGCATTCGTTTCCGCGAGCGAAGACGCGACGGCGGGTCTAGGGCTGCGCGCCGCCGCGCCGCGCCGCCGCCGCCGCCTATTTTAGCTCGCGCCGGTCGCGCCGCCGCCGAAGTTTCGAGAGTGACCACGCCGCCGCCGCGCAATAATTGCGGCGCGCCGCCGTTAGTCTTTTATTTTAACCCGAACGGGGAATCTGGACATAAAATACATGACTTGGACATAAAATACATGGGAGCTCGGCCAGCAACGTGTCCTCTCTTTCCGGTTCTTCCTCTTCGACATCATTTTGACGTCACGAAGTTTTCCTAACTCTCTACTCAAATTAGAGGAACGGAATGCCGCAGACCTGCTTCAATCATAGAGGGATTCACAGGTATTCACAGGTACAGACGAGCGCGAACGAACAAGTGTCACAGTTGTTACTTCGCTGTGTTTGAAAAGCGTGTTCTTTTCGCAAACGGGGGGGACTGCCGTGAGCGAAGCGACCTTCGTGCGCTCGGTAACTACAACGCAATCGTTCCGGCGAAAGCCCTATTCTCCCCCCACCGCGAGATAAGCGCGCGCGTGCGCAAGGGCGTCTACCCCCCACGCGGCAAAGTGCGTGAGGCAGCGCCAGGAGATGAGCGCATGAGCGCTGGCGTCTCGACGAGGGGGGGGGGGGGGGGGGCGAGCTAAGCCCCGCCGAGTGCGGCCTTTGCGCCATCTCACTGGTAATGCTGAAAACACGCTGAAAACTCGCTGTATATAAATAGCTCGCCGTTTGAACGCTGAAGGACGTGCGCTTTCGTGCCTCAGTGGTTAGCGCCGCGCGCTGCAGAGCGTGAGGTCCCTCGTTCGATGCCGCGCGTCGGAAACATTTTTCTGAATTATTTTTCTTTGTGGCTTTTATAAATATATAGATACATATACATATACGGGACATGACGGCAACCGCGACGCCAACGACGATGGCGAAAACCAGCCGAGAGTGTCCATATAATTGCTATCGCAATAAAAAAAAAAACGAAAATTCACGAGCGCGCGCGCCCAACGTCCACAAACCACCTCCTCCGACGCCGCTCCACCCCCTCGTGCTCCGTGCTCTGTTCAAAGTTCCCAGCATGCTCCTGTTTCATTTTTTCTATGGTTGCGGAGTTATTCTCGATGTGTCCCCCCTAGTGGACTGTGCATTTTTGCCGCAGCTCATTGGGAGGAGTTTGGTAACCAGCGCGCCCCTTGTTTCCGTTTCTTCTTCCGCAACGTCATTTTGGTATCACGAAGCTTTCACAACTCTCGACAATAATGAGAGGGACAGAATGTGATTCAACGCAACGAACGCCACGCCCAGACACCCGGTTTCGGGCGTACATCTCGGAGGCCGTGCATATATTCTGATCGTGTAAGCCATCGAATAAGGTTTAATGCGGCCGCTCTTCTAACGCACCTGTAAAGATCGGTACGCCTTCCCTGCATCGTTCTCAAATATCTGGGACACATTCATATGCAAGTTAAGACTGGAAAAGTTCCTGTTTCTCTACATTTCGTCCACTTCCTTTTTACGCTGGGAATGTGCTGGCGGGTTCGGTGCATCGACGTCGTCAAGAGCAAGCATCACGGCTCACCGCTTTTTCGAGCAACTGAATGCGCTGTGCCAAAATGGACTGTGGACATCTTCAGATGGACACATCGAGAATCGCTCCCCGGAAGTTGTCTCTTTCTCTCCCCCCAGAAGTCTCACGGGTATTGCCTGACCTAAACGCTGCGGCGTCTTCCAGCCTTAAAAGGCGACGAGCCAACTTGCTGGATAGCCATATTCGTGGAGTTTTGGACTAATTACATTTTACATAGATAAACAAAAATAGAAAAGTATTATAGATCGATGGGTTCATGCACGTTTTTCCTTTCAATTTTACTCGAGTAAGCCGATAAATAAATAGAGAAGTTAAGGAAAGAAAATCTTAGAATTATTGCTCGGTGAACTTTTTGGTAGGTATTCATGTTAAAACGACACGACGTGAAAACACGCACAAGAGTGAAGTCGAGAGAGTAACCAGTTATCTCTCACGTAGACCGTCACGCGCAACTGACTGATAGGTATCGCCTCTTGCCTGGGAATGGGCAAATACGTATTTTAAGTGCGGAGCAATTTAGGGGCCCGGGCTGTTGTATGCTGTCATCGTACGCTCCCATCGTATACCGTCGTAACTTGGCGAAATGCAGGCAAAACCGCTTATTGCATATATATCTGTAGGATATGGAGCGCGCGTTCGCACCTATAGATATAGGAGAGGTCTTCCTTTTTGGTCATCTAGGGCCTTGATAATATTAAGTGCGGAGCACGTTAGGGGCCCCGACTGTCGTATGTTGTCTTATGCTGTCGTCGCTTGGCGTAACACAGGCAAAACCACGTATTAAAATAGGGAAAAAGAGGAAGCAAGCAAAAAAATAGAAACAGAGAGAAAGACAGGAAAAAAAAATAGGACGAGAAATAGAAAAAGCAAGAAAACGAAAGAAATAGATAAAGAGAGGGGAAGTAATCATTGGAAATTAAGAGAATGAAACACACACACACACACACAAAAAAAACGTAAACAGAGAAAAAAAAAGAAAGAGAGGAGGAAAAAAAAGAGAAAACCGAAGAGAAACAAAGAGGGCTGCCCAGTACTGCACTTCCTTGAGGTTTGGCACCACTAGTGCGAAGCTACCTTAATTTTTTTGTCGACCTCCTTTTCCGCCGCTGTACGACTTTTCAGTTAGCAGCGTTTGCGGTGTCTTCACTAATCTCTTGTGTCCGTATTTGCACACCCGATCTTTTTAAGTGCCTTAAAACAGCCTCTGAAAATACAACATCGATCTCTTTATTCTCTCGTGGCGTTTCTTTTTTTTTTTTATTGCGATAGCAATTATAAGGACACTCGGCTGATTTTTGCCGTCGCCGTAATGCCCCGGATATGGATATGTATGTATATATTGTGGGCATTTGTTATGAGCTTCCTCTCATCTGTACATTATCATAATCATCATCATCCGTATGTCTCTCTGTCCTCATCGTGACCGGGTGTCATCACCATCGTCATCGTGTGTGCGCGCTCTGCCTCAGGCTGCCTGTTCGCTGGTGAGTCCTTGGGCCGAATAAACGCCGTCTAAACCAAGACGTCATACGTGGTGGAGGTGCTGGGTACGAGGACCGAGGATCGAAAATTCACCTCCACCACGTATGACGTCTTGGTTTAGACGGCGTTTATTCGGTCCAAGGACTCGGCAGCGAACAGGCAGATTCAGGCAGAGCGCGCACACACTATGACGATGGGGATGACACGCCACCCGGTCACGATGAGGACTGAGAGACAAACGGATGATGATGATTATGATAACGTACAGATGAGAAGAAATCAAAGACTAATGCATTTGACCGGGGATTCGAACCAGCGACCCCTCGCTCAGCAGCGCGCTGCGTAAGACCACTCAGCCACTCACCGTGCATGCGTCGGCAGTCTAACAGGCAAGCTATTTATAGACACCATTTACCGCTGGCGCCATGCAGATCTAGGAGGAGCTTGAGCGTGTTTTCTATCATGCAATGCTCCTGAATTTTCTTTCAGTTTGAAACCTGCCCTTGAGACGCGCACAAAAAGGTGCCCCTTTCTATACCCACTCGTGATGTGGAACGAAGAAAAAAATGAACACTGCGCACACGTTGCTTCTGACGCCACCGCGTGGCAGGAGACGCAGAGGGGTCATTCCGCGCGCCGCACTTTAAAAGAAGAAATATCTAAGAGCGTCGGCCTCTGCGTTGTCGACACTTGCAGCGGGTTGCTCGAACACAAAGGCGTAACAACTGTGATAGTTTTTAGTTCACGCCTGTCCTGTGCATACCTGCGCGTCCTTTTCGAGCGTCCTTCTTCGTGCTTCAGCGGGAAGCTGCAAGTATCGAGCTGCTTGTCGTTCATCGTAAGACATTCCCATTTCTTGCTATCTCATTCTTGCTTCGCCCTTGCGGCGAAACTGTGACATTTTTTTGGCGCTCTTCGTGACGCCAGGATAGTGATTCACATGACATAATTAGGGCACATACTCTCGACTGGTCTATAGAGGAATGTCAGTTGTAAGTTGTATCCTACCCTGCTTTGCCATGCATTTGCCCACCTGTTCTTCCTCCCCTCGCACAATTACCGTACGCGATGAACTGATTTCGCCCCATTTTGCGAGTTTCGGACTGCGCAAGCGCAAATCACAGCGTGTGGCCGACAAGCTCGAAATCCTGATAGGCTCAGCGCTAACATTGTACACGTGCTTTATGAAGAAATGAGTGTTTAGGAGATATCGCCTGTAAGAATAGTAGTGAAAGCGAGAACGAAACCTGCCGGACTATTTGATTCTTCCAACAGACGCACTCTTTACAGCGAAGGCGATGCAGATCTCCAAAAAAAAAAAAAAAAAAAAAAAAAAAAAAAAAAAAAAAAAAAAAAAGGCCGGCCTGCTTCCACAGTTTTTGCATATTTTTTATTGCGATAAAAATTATATGGACACTCCGTACAGGTTTTTATCGTCGCCGTCATGTTCCGTACAAAGTCCAACTCATCAACATTTGTACACACATCGTATGCTGTACCCGCTAGTAAAACATCGCGAGCGCTAGCCAGAAACACGGCTGAAGCATAAATTAAAGCTGCCCATCTCCGTCGCACGGAGGGCGCGTGCGATAACATCACTCCGCGTGCGATGCCTACCGTCGATTGCTCCTCAACCAGACAGCAAGCGCCTTGTCTGTCTTTCGCTGGACCAAGTAGTATGAAGGGACGCCGGGGTAAAGGGGCTGTGTGGCTGCAGCCGCAACTGTGAACTTGGACTATTAGAGCGCGGTCATGAGCGCTGGCGAGCGCGCTAACTCGGCAGGGATTAGCAAACGGCTCGTATACTCTTCTACGCGCTGTGATCTCACCGATTCGTGCTGCGAGCACTGATACGACAAACTGCACGAAAACCACTTCTTTCACGTGAACCGGCCGCATTCCCTAACACCAGCATTTTGCAGTTTCTTGAGATCGGATGAAAAACAGTTAGCTACTAGCCTTAACTCGTCATAACATTACGACAGGTTGCTATCGCATTCACTGCTTCGCCCTTTCGGGGAAACGGTTTTTTTACTTTTTTCTTTTCAAAATTCGAGGGTCAAATTTGTCGCCCAACCAACTCTTGACCCCCCCCCCCCCCCCCCTCGCGCCGCGCCGCCGCCGATCCGGTGAACCCCGCGCCGTTGACGCGCCGCCGCCGGAGGTGCAAACACCGGCGCGCCGCCGCCGGCGATTTTAGGACCGGCGCACAGGTATCCATAGCACAGGTATAGTGCCTAGAATATACTGGCTAGTGTGCTGAGCGGAGGGGGGTTTCCAATGGGAGGAGGTGGCAGGGCCGGTGATGCCTTCCAACTTTGGCCGGTAGGCGGCGACGCTTGTCGCAAAGGTGTAGCCACGGAGGAAGGAATAACTCAGGAGAGGCCCTGACGTCACTCTCTGTGAAGCCGTGGCGAAGCCGGAAGTCGGCCATATTGACTGGGCAGATTCTTCTCTCTTGTTTACATGTGACAAGCAAAGTAGAAGGCGCGTTTCCCTCTCCGGCTCAAAAACCACGTGGGCTGCACGGCACGCGTGTTGAGGCTATCCGAAACCAACGGAACGGGACTTAAAACGGTGGGCCAGCGCGATACCGTTGGCGAAATCATTTCGTCCGAGTAATAACAGCGAGTAAGAGCTCGCCGACAAGGAAGCAAACACAAGAGAACGCCATGCTAGATGCATTGACTACGGCGAGTGTGGTGTCAATGTTTCCACGACATTTATTCACGCACTGTACGGACAACACGATCGGCCGTGCGCCGCCTTCTATGGTTGCATTCCGTTTCCCAAGCGGCGCCCGGCCACCGAGCTCGGGTTCCACGTAAACGCTCACCGGCGTCAGCCACCGCGGTGGTGGACCTTGTGCACGGTGCAGGTGTACGAGTGACACTTGAACGCGGTTGCTGTAACGCCGAGAGCACACTGCTAGGGGGGAGCATAGCAAGCAAAACAGAAAGGGTATTTTAATGCGCACAAGCAAGTTCTTACTGTACACATATCGAACATGAAACTACACGTGCACATGGTGTCCTCATTTCGTCTAGCGGAGTACAAACGTTTCGTCCGTTGTCACAAGCAGGAACACTGCACAACTGTCACTGACCTGCAAGGCGTTCGTCGTGGTTCCGTTTTGTCACGGTGCGTGGACCCGATTTTGCTGATCCCGATCCGCTGCACGGCACGTGAATATACGCGATCCTTTCACGCACTGTTGAGGCCCCGTGGCTAACAACAGGTTTTGTAAACGTTGCTAGGTACAATAACCGCCGGGAGAACACTGCGTAGCTAACAACGCGGCACAAAGCATGGATATCGTGCGACACGGTTGAGTACGAGACCTACGGAGGCGCACACGCACATGCCGCCGCCACCGCCGCTACACCAGCTACACTGCACAACACGTAACCATAGCAACGCCGCCATTGTGCCCAGTGGATATGGCCGCCATGACGTCATTTCCTCCACACTTTTTGCGTAGCGCGCCGGCTGGGCATGCCCTCTCCTGAGTTATTCCTTCCTCCGTGGGTGTAGCACACGCGCCGTTGTTGCGGTGTGTGCTAGTGCCTCTGCAGCTTATCAGTGCTCCGTTCCCCGTCTCCAAAGTTATCTTGGTGACGTTTGCGCTGTTTTTACCGGATGCGCGCTAATCTTCGTGTACGAACGTGTAAATGAGAACTGCAAAGAGCAAGAGTGTGTTGTGCGTTTTGCACATTATTTATGTTTGATCAGTTGATGGTTAATTAATAGTTGTGGAACAGTGGGATTTTTTCAAAGTGAAGTTCAGATTACATCTTCAGTTACTGAGGTGGCGTGAAACTTTGAAAGTGAGTTTCATATCTTGGCTATACAGCAGTGGTAATGAAAGCTGTGAGTAAAATTTTCGAGTTATTTTAAAGGTAAACGCAGGTTGTATTAGAGCTCAGAGATAGTTCGAAATTGTTTAGTATTTTTTATTTTTGTTTGTATTTCTACTAATGTACTTCTTAAGTAAGATCTGCCATCTGTGGACGATTGCAATTTTGCAAAAAAGGTAGCGACTAACGCTTTACAGAAGTGAAACTAAAATTGTGGGCGCGTACAACAAAAACTAGATTTGTCATGTTTTTTTTTTTACGTTTGCTGATTTATGAAAATGGCCACTTATGAATGATTTTTTATACTAAAAAAATACAAATGCGCATAGGCTCTGACTCTAGTACCAGTTATGCAAATGCCTTTAGTTAACACGTGGAAATCTTTGTTTTCTTACGCCCGCTAGTTCCCGCGAAAAAAGGTAGAGAAATTCCAAAAATGTTCTTTTGAGAAAAACGCAGACATAACGTAGGAGTACGCGCGCATTACCTGTCAATGTGTCAAAAAAAAAAAAGAGACCTAAATTTCTTTTTGAAACCGCGAGTGCCCAAATGTGATATATTTTCTCAAATAAATGCTGTAAAAATAATTTGAAAATACAAAATTGAATTTTTTTACCACAGGAGGTCGCACCCCTACTTAAACTGTTAATTCATTGCGGTTAAAAGCAAGAGCGCATAATACCCACAAAGATGCTTTGTACGAAAATTTTTGCCGCCATTCACAGTGCTAGACTATAATGAAATGATCTAATGGAGATGTTTTTCTTGACTAATGACCCCTGTTCGTTTTTTTTTTTTTTGTCTTTTTTTCTTTGCATTTACCTTTCCTTCTGAATCCTATATATAGATTAGCTTGTGTTCATCGCATGTGGTTTAGAAAATACGGATGTCATGCTGGCCCTTACAAAAATACTTGTAGCCTGGCTGCAGAAATTCTACAGACCCTGAGTCACCCGTGATGCGGAATGTGTGAAGACAAGTGACACACTTTCTGTCACCCCCCAGTCACCTCTGAGTAGGCAATTGGTACATCCATTCTGCAGAAAGTCTGCAGAGCACAGGATGCAGCATGCCTGCAGAATATCTGCGGAACATCTGCAGAACGTCTACAGAAATTCTGTAGCATTTCTGCAGAAAATCCGCAACGTTTTGTCGCGGGCGAACAAAAAGTAGTAGCGACCATTTTCACCATCACAAACAGTCAAGGGACATGCAGCATCGAAGGGTACAGTACCGCCCATACATCCATCAACACGTGCCCACAACATACACGCAACAACAGCCAAGTAAATACCTAACACATAGACCACTCGCGCTTCACAACCTAACACCGACCACCCGGTATATATAGCCATGTTATCTTGACCGGCCATTCAGTGCCGGTAGGAAATATCCTATGCTTCAAAATTCTACATTTACACGTTCACAGAATACGTGTAAAATTATGGTGGACGTGAGGCAGCCATAAAACACACATATCTTTTAATCTACCCCTGCAAAATGTGCAACGATATTTTAATTAGTGACCTTTAATTATCAGCTGGCACGCTGTCGCGTACGGCTGCAGAAAAGATGCAGCCTTTCTGCAGACAATCTGCAGACTAGGTCTACATGGGGGTGACTGGTGGGTGAGTGGAGGGTGACTGGCGGGTGACTGAAAGGTGAAACCCATTTAATCATTATTATCGATTGTGTCATGGTCCAAAATATATAGATATATACGCATATAGCATATACATCCACACACACACGCACGGGGCACAAATTAATAGACAAGTCTGCTAGCCGTCTGCTCGGTGTCTGCAGAAAATCTGCAGACTTGGTCTGTATGGGGGGTGACTGGTGGGTGACTGATGGGTGACTGAAAGGTTAAACCCATTTAATCATTGTTATCAAATGTGTCATGGTCCAGAATATATAGATACATACGTATAGGTTATATACATCCACACGCACGCACTCTGGACGCACATTATCAGGAAAGTCTGCTTGCCGTCTGCTCGGCGTCTGCAGAAAATCTGCCGACTAGGTCTGTTTGGGGGGTGACTGATAGGTGACTGATGGGTGAATGAAAGGTGAAACCCAATTAATCATTGTTATCAAATGTTTCATGGTCCAGAATATATGGATACATAGGTATATGTTATATACACCCACACGCACGCACTCTGGAGGCACATTATCAGAAAAGTCTGCTTGCCGTCTGCTCGACGTCTGCAGAAAATCTGCAGACCAGGTCTACAGAAAGGTCGAGTCTGCAAGAAGGTGACTGGGGTGACTGGTAGGTGACTCGTGGGTGACAGAAAGGTCAAACCCATTTTTGTAAGGGGGGAAAACATGGAACAGTTAAAGTGATCCCACCCCACCGTACATTTGCATATTAACCATTCTCTGTTAAATACAGACTTGTTCCCGTAGTACAACAATGCAGTAGCTACATATCTGAACTGCAGAAACATCGAAACAACCGATCCAGATGTATGGGGCCTATGCTGATATCTGCAGCACTGTACGAACACCATTTTGTTGGTGAAGCGAACAAAGTGCAAAAGCTAGTGTCATAATGTTTGCAAGAAAGATTAGTGCATTTGTTAAATACCAGCGATACATGGAAATTTGTAATTACTGTCTACCCACTCCGGCTCAAGTATCTGCTTGCGATTAAGAAGTATCGTGCCACGACCCGACTACCTCGGCACGCGTAGGTTGTGCACTCTGCAAGTCCATGACGGCACATCATACCGAGTGTGATGCGCCGCTAATATAATAAAATATGACCCCGACTGAGAGGTGCGAATTGCAGTTAAATGGATCGACTTCGAGTAGAATCAGTGTGTTGAAAACAGCGCGAAAACGGGATGAAGGCTAAGGAACAAACAACAGAAGCGCTGTTGCTTAGCCTTCGACCCGTTTTCGAGCTGTTTTCAACGGAATAAGATGTACTAACTTGCGCTTCAAGACACCCTTCTGCGACTAAAATCGCCAGCGAATGTTCCCGTGTAGCCGTGAGCCATCCTTGCGACACGATTTCTTGCGTCTAACGTGTCACCTTTCGCTTATTGTTTTCCACGGGCAAATTGGGGGGTGTCGGAGTATATTCGTTGCGAATTTTCTGCTTCGCTTTGGTGGTGAAGCACTGAGTCGCGAAAACTAGCAGACGACATGAGGTACGTGTGAAATGCTTCGTCGTTTTGTAGTGCCGAACCAGTTGAGGATTCTCTGCTGGCAGTAATTTGGCGCCAAGATTTTCCCCTTCCGGTCAAGTGCTTTGACGAGTGTGCTAAAAGCAACGAAGAACACTACAATCGTGGCAGCAAGCGCAGTGCTACGCAGCTGAAAGCGCAGGATCCGCAGACGCGCGGGGGACCTTAGCGAGTCGCAGCGCCGCCATGCGGTGACTGTGGGAAGGCATCAGCGCGGTGGCCACGCGAACGCGCGCGGTCAGCACACTAGCCAGTATATTCTAGGCACTATAGCACAGGTCTAGGCGGGTCTTAGAGTTCCTGTATATGCTACCTTCGGTAGCAGAGTTGCGTATCTGTCTTCCAACGCCGCTAGCAACCATGCATTGCGGGGAAGCTGACGCTCGGGCCAATTTTGTATTTCCCGACGCCGCCGCTGCATTGCCGCGAATCATCGCCAGTCAAGTTCACAGCGAATCCGGCTGGTCTTCGCGCCTCTTTTGAACGCGGTTGATGGACGCGTGCGGGTCAGCTGCGGATCAGCTCTTCGTGCGCCCCAGGTCTACAGTTCTTCCATCGCAGCCATCGGAATGTTACAATGACTGGGTGCTCAGCTCCAAACTGCAGCAATCGCTCGGAAAGCGGCAAGGCTTTTTATTCTATTCCATGTGGAAGAACGGTCATTGTACGTCGACTGCAGTGGTTGCTTCGAATGCAACGGCAAGGTGAGGTGCAACGGCGAATGCAACGGCGAGGTGAGCTTTGCTGCGAATAGCTTATGAGAATGCTTCACGCAATTATTTATTTATTTATTCTAAAGTATGCTTGGTGTTCCTGCCGATATCGTCAAGCTGCTTACATGGTTACGATTTACTGTTTGCCAAAGCCAGTGAACGTATGTCGACAGTATGAGATATCTTGACGAGTGTTTCTGATACAGTCGAAACATGAGGTATCGGGCCCGCGCGCTCGTATGCCCCATCCTGTACTAATGCTCTACATACACTTGCTTTTGTATGTGTTTCAGCGCACTCGCTCGTAACCTCACTGTGCAATTATGTGAAAGCATGAGTAATAAATGCGAAGGTATGGCGCTACCGATTTCTCTTGTTCGCAAGTTTTCAGCATAATTGAGTCAGTGAACTTAGCAACAAGAGGCAGTATAGTTCTGTGGAAATAAAACTGCTGTTAAGAGGCATCTGCTAATTACGTAACGGTCGTTGAATGCTCCAACCCATTACGAAAGCCTCAGGCATAATTCTTCATCGTCCGCAGCCACAGCATCAACGAAGTGCACATAATGTGTTACAAGTGTGTAGCGGGTACCACGCTTTTCCGAAGAATAATGGCATGGTGGACGCTTCCCCACTACACAAAATTTCGTGGTATATTTTGTAATCCAAACATAACGTTATCACGTGCCATATTCACCGAGACTGATCGGGGCGACTTCATGTACCGTCAAGGTCAACGCATGTCATGTCGTATTTCACCAGCGTAACGTGAATACTCAACGTTCCCACTCGTTATCAGGTCAAAAGTTCCGAAAATGCGCGAAATGTGAATGTCCCAAGACAAGAAAAGCTGATAATGTTCGCTCTGCATTTCGCGCCGCACGTTGAAAAAGAACGTCGCTTTTTTTTTTTTTTGCTTTACCACCTACCACCTTATTTAGTCAGCTCTTACGATACACTTGTTGGCAATCAGGCGGAAAAGCGGCCTTCAAGCGTTGGAAATAGCGCGTGAAGGACGCAAGCCAGGTATGTCGATCGGCAACACGGCGGGCATATGTCGCCTGCAAAAACAGAGTGAGACTTCGCCGCATGGCTGTGGTTGCTAGCCAGGCAAGATGGCGGACCTATGCGCAACTCTGCGAAGCACATACAGGAACTCTAGCGGGTCTACTCGAGTGGTGGCGCCTGGCGGCTAAAAGCCGCACTAAAGCCGACGGCCGGTTCCCATTGCGCTCCGCTCCTTCGCCCAGGCACAGCTTGCCTTAGTGGAATATTCTCGAGTGTTTGGATTTGAGCGCGTGTGATTAATTATTCCCCTCATTGTTCGTTAGATTCATGTGAGTTTTGATTGAACCAGCCAAGTGTGCATGTTTGTACTGCCTTAACTGGATATATTTTGTGTCTGTTATCAACTCTTGGCTCGGACTCATCTTTGGACCGCAACTGGCGTTCGCTGGCGCGCTAAAAGGACCTTCAATAGCCCGTGCTTTCGTGGTGCGTTTCGGGGGGAACGATACGTCAGCCTTTGGAATCTGACGGGCGATCGCCTCCCCATTAACGCCGTTGGTTACAGTGAACAAAGGTGCGGCTTGCCACGAAATGACATTGACAACCGTTCCACGGGGTGCCCGCGCGCCGGTTGTGTCCCCGGGCACATGTTGGGTGGACTCGGTTACACGTCCCCTCCCAAGTGGCGCCCAGGGCACTTGTGCCCCCACACTCTCCCCTATACTCCATCTCAGAAATACCTTGCAGCACTGTGGAAGCTGCAGGGCTTGTTAGCCAATAGGAAAGGCGAAAGCCCCTCAAGACATGTTTATCCACGTCGTGTCGTCGGCTCGCCTACCTTGTCGATACTTGCTCCCTGCAGTTAATATAACACGCAACAATCTCTTCGGGAACGCCACCTCACCGGTTCTTTGATGTTCAGACACCGACTTGTATATACAAGGCGCGTTCGCTGGTGTTTGTGAGGAACGCGGTTCTTTATAGAGCAGCGTTCATAATGGCGTTTTCACCTGCTTCTTTTAGATGCGAAGCATCATGCTCGGGGAGGCTATGTCCGTCCGGCGTCCCGCGTCCGGCCACTTTCATGAAGTAGGGAAGCACCCATTATGCGAACCAGAACACTGTAGTAATATGAAGGCCGTAAACCACTACTACAGTCATCAGAGTCATGGCCGAGAGCAAAGAGAGGCTGCTTAGCAATGTCTAGGCAGGTGGTGTCTGTCGCCCAGGTTGACCCCATTCCTTGTGCACGTGTTTAGAGGGGCCTTAGTCCGTCCCTCCTTCCCGCGTCCCACACCACCACAGCGCATGCGCGTCCCCTCCCCCCTCTCTCTCCTACGCTCACCCCCTTTCTCTCCTCTAGGAATCCTCTACTCTAGAGAGCGTCCCACACCCCCCACAGCGTATGCGCGTCCCCGCCCCTATCCTCTCCTACGCTCACCCCCCTTTCTCTACTCTAGGGGCCAAACAACGAAACGTTCCTTTCCTCAGTAAGGAAGCCTTC
Organism: Rhipicephalus appendiculatus; assembly: GCA_030522465.1. NCBI lineage: Eukaryota > Metazoa > Arthropoda > Arachnida > Ixodida > Ixodidae > Rhipicephalus > Rhipicephalus appendiculatus. Next base: position 422,558 of record JALIZH010032972.1, read on the forward strand.
ATTTTGGTGAGGCCGCCTTATGTCACTCTGAAAGCTTCCTCACTGAGGAGCCCTCGGTGCTTCACCTCACAGCTAGCCCGAAAGCTTCCTCACTGAGGAGCCCTCGGTGCTTCACCTCACGAGCGCTTCACCTCACAGCTAGCCCACGTGATGAGCTAGCCCACGTGATGCTTGTTTCCGAGGCAACCCTCCCACCCCACCTCTGCGGGGAGAAGGGTGTTTTCGCAGGCATGTCTGACTCGTGAAGCGCGTTTAGACTGACAGCGTTTAAAGAGGCGGGCGTTTTAGTGTTGCTAGACCGCACCACGTTTTGCGCTCGACTACGGTGGCTTTTCACATTTAGTAATCGCAGTTGGAAGAAAGCGTACACGCGTCTCTATATTAACACTTCAATTTGGAAGTGATGTGGTGACCCAACTTTTTTTTACAGAATAAACGCTTGTGAAGCAAAGCTTATATTCGATAATCTCGAACGCAGGAGCGCGGCAACCATTCCTCCCGCGAGGACGGGTGAAGGGAGCTTTCAGAGTACGCTTGCTTCCTCCGTCGGTACTTGGCTGTAAGGAGGCCTCACGTAAGGTGAGGACGCGGTCGAAGGAAAGGAACGTTTCGTTGTTTGGCCCTAGGAATCATCTACTCTACGAAGCGGCGCCCGCGTCCCACATCCCCACAGCGCATGCGCGTCCTCTCCCCCTCTCTCCTCTAGGAATCCTCTACTCTACGGGTGGCTCCGGCGTCCCACATCCCCACAGCGCATGCGCGTCCTCTCTCCTCTAGGAATCCTCTACTGTATGGAGCGGCTCCCGCGTCCCACACCCCCACAGCGCATGCACATCCCCTCTCTCTCTTCTCCTACGGTCCTCCCGTCCTCTCCTTTAGGAATCCTCTACGGAGCGGCGCGCACGACAGGTGGTGTGACAGCTGCATACTCCGCTGGGGGGCGCCACGATAGTTCCGCGGTATGAAAATGACGGAGCGCGTGCGCCTCATTCTCTCTCCTGTGCAGCGCCGCGATGAGCGCCCGGACCGCTGCCGCGAAACGAGAGCGGCGACGTTCCTCCCGCTCAAGCTAATTATCTCCCCACTGCTTCGCATTCACACATGGTTCCCTTTAGCGGGAGATGGGGAATTTTTTTGACAGCACCAAACGCATTTAGCACTACTGATCTAGCTTCTTTCGGAAAATACCGAATGCTTGACCTACAGTGATCCGCAGATTCAGTCGACGCACATTCAGCGGCCATCACGTACCGTTGTCGAGTGGAACAGCAAATTATTGGCACAGTACACAATCACGACCTACTGTACTCCTGACCTGCCCAGCGAGCGGAGCGCCAGCACGCCCATGCTAGCGCAGGTGCCTGCCGCTATGAACCCTGTGGTGCTGCAACTTACCCCACCGAGCACCGGCTGGTGGTGGCCGCAACATGCGCCACCGCGCTTCTCTTGTCGTCTGCTCGCGCGAGGCCGGGAGAAAAGCAGCGATGTTTACGCGTGTTTTAGATGCGAAGCATCTTATGCTCGGGGCTATGTCCGTCCCTCCCGCGTCCGTCTCGCGTCCCGCGTCCGGCCACTTTCACGAAGTAGGGAAGCACCCACTATGCGAACGAGAACACTGTAGTAAAATATAAGGCCGTCAACCACCACTACAGTCACCAGAGTCATGGCCGAGAGCACAGAGAGGCTGCTTAGCAATGGCTAGGCAGGTGGTGTGTGTCGCCCAGGTTGACTCCATTGCTCGATCTTGCTTGCATGTGTTTGTGCTGCCCAGGTTGACTCCATTCCTCGGTCTTGCTTGCATGTGTTTGGGGGGGGCTTAGTCCGTCTCTCCTTCTCGCGTCCCACACCACCACAGCGCATGCGCATCTCCTCCCCCCTCTCTCCTCTCCTACGCTCACGCCATTTTTCTCCTCTAGGAATACTCTACTCTACGGAGCGGCGCCAGCGTCCTGCGTCCTACACCCCCCACAGCGCATGCGCGTCCCCCCCCCCCCTCTCTCTCCTCTAGGAATCCTTTACTCTACGGAGCGGCCCCCCGCGTTCCCACACCCCGACAGCGGATGGGCGTCCCCTCCCCCTATCTCTCCTCTCCTACGCTCACCCCCTTTCTCTACTCTAGGAATCGTCTACTCTACGGAGCGGCGCCCGCGTCCCACAGCGCATGCGCGTCCTCTCCCCCCTCTCTCCTACGCGCACCCCCCTTTCTCTACTCTAGGAATCCTCTACTCTACGGAGCGGCTCCCGCGTCCCACACCCCCCACAGCGCATACGCGTCCCCTCTCTCTCTCCTCTCCTACGGTTCCCCCCCGCTCTCTGCTCTAGGAATCCTCTACGGAGAGGCGCGCGACAGGTGGTGCGACAGCTGCATACTCCGCTGGGGGGCACCACGGTAGTTCCGCTATATAAAAATGACGGAGCGGCGACGTTTCTCCCGCTCAAGCTAACCATCTCCCCTCTGCTTCGCATCCACACATGGTTCCCTTTAGCGGGAGATGGGGAAGATTTTTTAAATAAACTTAGAAGTGATAACGATCTTTTGCTACCGTCTGCTCGTGCCGAGCCGTGACAGAGCAGGTAGGTGCAGTTTTGTACACCAGCGAGGCAAGATTTCTTGGTGCAAATGAACCATCACGATGGTGGTTTGCTGCGTGCCTTTCTGCGAATCGAGGCAAGGGAAGACTCCTCATGTGACTTTTCATGAGTTCCCACTAACGAAGGTCCGTGAAAAATATGGTTCAAGGTGATTTCTAGAAACGGTAAGTCTACTCAATTACGCGTTGTCCGGCGTGCTGAAAATGTAAATATGTGTTACAAAGGACTACGTGTGTCTAAAAGAGTTAATTGCTGGGCTAGTTGGGAGGTGCATAACTGGCTGAGACATATATTAGCGCAAAATGAAACCAACAACCTCAAGAAAGAAGCCGCGGCCGCTGTCAAATGTCAAGGTCCTCACCCTTTCTTGCCCGCCAGCTTAGTACGCCAGCGGTTACAAGCCTACCGTTGTACATACAGACATGGAGGAAGGAATACTTCCTCCATGCATACACATATACCTGGTATCGTCAGTTGAATAAAAATTTGGAGGGTCGGCACTTTTTACACTCTGTCTATGTCGTCATCCTTTCTAGTTTTGCACGCTGTTAGATGTGTTTGTATCTCATTTGCGGTTCTATTTGATAATTAATGCACTGAAATGTCAACTAAAATGCAAAACAAGATTCTCAAAGTCACATTCAATAAAACGATTCAAGATACGCGCCACATTTAAACACGATGCGTGATGAAACTCTGCTCGAACCGGCGACAACGCATGCATCGCCATGCATTCACCGGCGTTGAGCTGGGGTAACTCGAGCGCCCCCTTAGCGGTGAAGTCCGGAACGAGAGCCGGAGCAGGCAGCTTCGTAGAACGCCGCTAGCTGGGCAGGTCAGGAGTACAGTAGGTCGTGAACACAATATAGACATTCAGGGTGTTTCGCATCGTCAACGCATCACCGGCGCTAATGTTGTGGTGACATCTGTTCAGTTGACACGGAACCACTTTTACGGCTCGGCACCGCCTTGGTAGTCCTAGCGGCATCAGAACAAACAAGCGATCTAAATAATAGCGAAAAAAGATACCTGATGCTTTGCCCTCAGCGTTAGACGAGACTAAGCGATGGCCAACGTTATAAACGTTGAGCGATGACATATACCACTTATTTCGTGCTCACCGGGCAGAGAACCAGTAAGAAGCACGAATTCGGATGGAAGCGGGTGGACTGGGCTCTATGGGGGGTGCCATGTTGCTGTACACGTCATCGCGGTTAGGGAGGCTATTACGGTTACCCGTCTGTAATATTGTAAAAAAAATGCGAAGTGCATTCGTGAAGGGCCTAACGAAACACGTATCGCCGTAACGCGTCATGCAAGAAGCACAGTTACAAATTATGTACCTTGTTGATAATTGAACAATTACGCCCGGAACTATATTATGTGCTGCGCAAGCATACTGCCTGTGTACTCCTCCTAGCTTTGGCTATAGTTGCAAGGTAGTTGTGAGATGGAGAACAGTTACGCAACTGCTCGAGGTTTATGAACGAATTTGTTGGACCAACATGGAAAGGAAGGCTAAACAGGTGGTTTGTTTTAATGATTTCGCATCACCATCAAGCGAGAGCGCTTTGTATGTAGACAAATGAAGTTTTCATTCATTCAGTAAGCAATGAAGTAGAGAACTCACAATATTAGCCTTGTGTTTATCCGGTGGGGCTGCACACCACAGATGTGGCAACGACAGTTGCCCGGTAACGTGCTGTCTACCTGTTGCTACTTTGACACATACGCATAGGCGTGCGCACGAGGGGGGGGCAGGGGGGGTCGGTTGCCCCCCCCCCCCCCCTAGTCACCTAAGATGGGGGGCGCAAAATCTGCTCCATACATTAGGGTCTTTTAGCAACTTACGGAAATACGGTACGCAAATACGGTAAGGCAGTACGGCAGCAATCCTCCTTTCCCGCTCGTTGTGCGTTTGCCGTTCCCCGTTCCAGTGACCGTCCGTCCCCCGAAAGACTGGTGCCTCGTTAACAATGCGTAGACTGACAGGCAACAATGAAGCTTGACAGCCCCACAGTAATTTTTGGAAAAGCTTTTGTTGTGTTGGGGAGCCTTCGCCGGCAAAAGGTCGACGACCGGGAAAGGAGGAGCGCTACGGTAATACCGTACCGTATATGCGTACCGTATTTCCGTAACTTGCTAAAAGACCCTATTGACTTAATAGGCAGGGAGGGGGGGGCTGCGACGAACCTTCGCCCCCCCCCCCCTGAACGGGCACCCTGCACACGCCTATGCACATACAAGAATCTTTTACAGCAGAGCTGTAAAAGATTCTTGTATCGGCCGTGATTCGATCCCGCAGGTCGCGGGATCGAATCACGGCCGCGGCGCCGCATTTTCGGGGGAGGCGAATAATGCTCGAGGCCCGTGTACTTAGATTTATAGGTGCACCTAAAAGAACCCCATGTGGTCGAAATTTCCGGAGTCCTCCACTACGGCGTCTCTCATAATCATGGGGTGGTTTTGGGACGTTTAACCCCAACAATTATTGTTACTGTTATGCTTGAGGTTGGCCGTGTGTCGTAGATGGAAAATTATCATTAAACGGCACGCGCTGTCTTCGTTGTCGTCGTCTGCTTCGCGCCCAGAGCACGGGCGCCCATTTCTCCAGCGTGGGATGCAATAGCTGACGGGCGAGATGACGACTAGAACAAGAGTAGCGAGGGGTGGGAAATAAAGGTGAGAGGGTAAAAGCCTGGCCAAACCACAACCAACTATAATATATAACTATAGGTGCCCACCAGCTCTATTGTGACCTGGCCTTGCGCGACTTAGTGCAAGCTATACTAATTTTTTTTTTGCCTCTTGTTTATAGATCACTTATTGAAAATTCATATTACGTCTCCATCTGTGCTAATGTTTTGAAATGTGAGAGCGCGAACCCATCACGACGTGACAAGATGTTATGGCACCGCGAGATCGTGCGACCTTCACGCAACCCCGCGCGTACCAAAGCTCTGATGTCAGACGGAGGGGGAGAGCCCTGTAATGCTCAGGTCAAATCTACCATGCAACATCTTGGCGCCTATTAAGGCGAAAGCGTCGTCGTCATCATCAAGTGTCTCATCAGGCGCTAGTCTTGTGAACGCGGCGTGCGGTACGAAAATTCACGCGACCCCCTGAACGTGCCTCGAAGGCACGCTCACTTCGTCTTTGCGACGTTGGCATGACCGTATAGGCGTGTCCAAATAATTGAAAGAAGGGCAATAATGATTGATTTTCCACTCCTGCTTGGGCCTGTTATGGCCTGAAATATTATGAAATTAATAAGTAAATATAGCTCATTTAGCTTTTTTTTCCCCCCCAACTAAACATGTCGGCTATTTCGGTGAAAGTGAGCAATATTGCCGTGATCTCATACCGATTATCTTCTTATTTGGCAACAGTTATGAGGAACTGTGGTTACTTCTTAAAGGGGCCCTGCAACACTTTTCCAAGTACCTCCACTCATAGGCGGAGAGTACGGGGAGGGCTGGGGGGGCTCGGGCCCCCTCCGGGCTGCTTCATGGGGGGGCACAGCCCCCCCCCTGGCACTGGCCCACAGTATTTTTTAAGAGCTTGGCTTAGGCTCTCATCCACTGCCAACGGACTGTTGGTCATCCTGTCTTGCAGCTATTTCACCAGGGACTGTTTATGCCCACTCCTTTTTCTTTCAGGCTTTCAAAATTCGAATCATGGGACATGGTCGTCGCCAGGATTTTCTCTTGGGGGGGTGCAAACGAGCGTTGCATCGCGGCTGGGGGAGGGGAGATCACTGGTGTAGCGGGCAACTGCTGGTGAGGCTTGAGGGGGGGCAAGTGCCCTTTTGCACCCCCCTGCCGACGCCCATGTCATGGGACAGTGACAAGTAGGGAGTCCGGCGCCGTGGTCACCTTGAGAACGAAGTCGCAGGGTGACGAAAATTGCGGCATTTACGCATCAAGAAAATGAGTTTTTTTATGTAACAGACATTTGTTTATTGTCTTCTTAATACTTTCGATGTCTTTATTTCTCTCTCTCTTGCTATATATATATATATATATATATATATATATATATATATATATATATATATATATATATATATATATGTACACGCACACACATATATAGCGAGAGAGAGAATGTGGGAAAGCAAACCGGGCGCCCCGCCCCCTCCGGGGATATGAAAACTCTCCGCCTATGCCTCCACTAAAGGAGCTTATTGCATCACGAATCGACCGCCGCAAAAATGTTTAGAATCAGTGAAGTACGAGCGGAGTTACAAAGATTTCGCACATTGTAATTGCTTTCGCTCTTCTCCCGTTCCCGATGAAAGCGCTGGAAGCTAAGCAGGGAGGGATGTCACAGGAGAAAAAGTACGTCACGCGAGCCTCGTGACCTTGAGCACTTTTTCCTTTTTTTCTTCGAACGAGGGCAGTCGCGCGTGCGCGCGCGGACGCAGTAACTCCCGCAGCCGCCGCAGTAACGTCCGAGCGCGCCATGCTCAAATCAGCGAATGGCGTGGAACTTATAGGTCTCTGACGCAATGATTTTTGAGTATGTAGCACCACTTTTTCGAGAGAAGAGAAAGTGATTTTTAGCTGTCTGAGAATTAATTGTAAATTCCAGGCCGCGTACTGCGCCATAATATTTGGCTCGCGTGTTCTCGGGAGCCTCGACTGCCGATCGGCAGCGTTTTCCGACCATGCTCAAAAAGTGTTGCAGGGCCCCTTTATATGTGGTGCTCAGCTTTACTGGTTTGATCTGATTTCTGCCACAAGTATACTGGTAAATTAAATATATACCTCATTTCACGGCACATTCGATATCCAACCAGCTTTTTAATTGCTTGTGTCTTGCAAATCGCATTGATTGTTGTCTGTGAAATCTATTTCACAAGCAATATTTATGAGACGCTTCGGCGATGTTTTGAGCTCCAGGAGTTGTACGGCAAATTTTACGTTTGCTCCTAAAACACCAATAGCTACTCCAAACTACCATTTTTTCTGCACCAAAAACACTTATGGTTGCTCCAAATCGGTACTTTTTCTGCTCCAAAAAGTAAAAAGTCACTTCCATCACTGAAAGGGTTAAGAATATCTGAGATCGGAGCAAATAACTCTAGTGGCAACGCAGAGCGTAGTCGACTCAGTGCATTGAGTTAGTCAAGCATGAACGCTGTGCAGTAAAACGCCTGCGTAACGACCGCGCGGGGGGGGGGGGGGGATAATTCTTCGTTACACGCGTATTTTCGTTATATACATCGCGCCAAATAAAGCAGATAAGCCTACTAAGAAAAATACATGCTTATTCACAGCATAAATCCGCAGTTTTACTCTGCACCATAATATGACTTGAAGGCGCAGCCACTGCAGACCTGATACTGTCGACGTGAGGCGCTGAGGAAAAATAGATCTTCAATTTTTCTGCAATTAACAGTGGTCGGCGTGTCCCGTGCGCTTGCTTGCCGAGTCAGCTTGGATTATGCAGGAGAGTAGCCCGTGACTTAAAGACCAACTCCGGTGATTTTTCGAGGTCAATGGATCTCAATAAAATTCGCTGGGTACGTTCCTTTGCACGTTCCCATCATTTGTCCCCAATAGACCTTGTGCGTAGAGTTACTGTGTATGGCTCCTTTAGGAGCCAGATTTGCGCCACTGTTTTCTGGGCCCCGCTCGCTCCACCTCCAGGGATTCTAGCGCCACTATTCGCCGAGCGCCATCACGTGGTCAGAAGTGGCTCCTCGGCGTTGCGGAAAAGCCAACCCTTTGCAGGCAATGCCAACACTGCAGGTTCCGGCCGTCCAAGCGTAATGCCATCTGCTGGGTTATTATTTTTGCTGCTGCTTCTTCGATGCTGCTTGTCGAGATACGTGTGATCTCAGATGCATTATTTGGTGAAGTGTAGAACCAATGGTTGCTTTTGGGTTTTAACGTCTCAAAGTGGCTCCAAGAGACGCCGTAGTGGAGGGCTCCGGATAATTTCGATCACACGTGCGCTTTAGCATGCACATCACTCGCATCGATGTGATACTACACACCGGCAGCTCTTTCACTATATGAGGGGATGTTGCGCGCCGATGTGTCATAGCCCCAGTGAAAATGGTAAGACGGTGCCGCGAGCAAAATCTTCCACATGCCGCCGACTCCTGTAGCTTCTGCGTCGTAATTGTTACGTGTGATAAGTGTGATAAAACCCGACTGCAATTTTCTTGGGCATATGCTATAGATATTGTGAATTAAGTGTAGAGCACCAGCTGCACTTTTTGCTGTGCAATCGCTCGGTAATAGTATCCTTTGCAGCAGGTGTTGCCATAGAAATAAAGATTGTAGTGTCTTCAATAAGCCAGAAACAAAATTATGGTACTGAAAAAGATGCACAATTTAATGTACGCACAATAACATTATAGGTAAAATAAATGCGAAGTACATGTAGCCTTAGTCAGCGGGTTGTGTCGGCGGCTTGACGCATATAAAACATCTAAATTGGTCCGTGACGCGTGAAATGCGACAGGGAAGCTTTACTGGAATCATTCGAATAAAGAAAGCGGTGCAGCTGGTGCATCAGTGTAATACTATTGCGGCTCGTAAACTTGAGCCGAGCAATCTGGTTTTACAAACATTACAAAAAATAGAAGCAAACGAAAAAAAAAAAATGAGTGCGTGTAATTGTTCGATTTAGTTACCTCAATTGAATTCATGTTTCATGCCTTAAGCACGAGTAATGTTGCACGCGACAGCCCACTTGAATCACGCGTTCACATCTTTCAGATTTTCGAGCCGTGATCGCGTATACATGCACGCCAAGTACGCATGGTTATCGCTATCGAGTCCGATTGGCTTAAACATTCTCGACTACGATTTGCCCCCTTCCGCGGCTAGCGCAGAGCCAAACGCGATGAAGATACGATGATATTCTGGCTCAATCATAAATGGAAGTAAGATCGAAAATTGTTCTAGAGTTCTCCCCTCTAGTTAATTTTAGGAAATTCTATGGGCGTATGTATGCGTGATGGCATCGACGTCATAAGAGTCGGCCGGCCGCAACACGAGTTCGGGAGCAAAAAACACGTCTTCATTAAAATATCAGCCGCAGGAGTGGCCGTAGTATTACATCTCTTTATATTTAGGCGCAAGAGGATTTCCATTCGCGGAACTCCCGTTGCACCTCAGCCAACAGCGCAGGGTCGGAAAGCACATCCAGCGCCGTGAGTGCGAGCAGTTTTGCCGCTCGGAGAGTCGGCGGCTGTGCTTCGGGTGAACTGGCCGCTTCGGCAAAGGCCCGTGTGTGGTTGCCGGAGCTGGTTGGGATGACGAACAGCGGGTGCAGCGTGGGCAGCGCGTGTGACACGTTTCCGGCGTCCGTGGACGCACCGGTGCCGCGCACTTTCACCATGTCGTCGTCGTCAAAGCGCACACCTGCATTCAGCGCCCAAATGATGCTATTAGCATTGAACGACTCGGTCGTCCGTGAATGGCACAGGCCAATCAGAAACGCTCCCTCTCTTTGAACCTCCTTATTACCCTCCCCATGAGTGGGGTAACAAACTGGACGTAGTCTAGTTAACCCTTCCTTGTATGCCTTCTCTCTCTCTCGATCGGGATAAAAAAAATGCGACAGTTTTTTTCCGAACGACGTTGATACGTCACGCACCCACCGCAAAGCTTTCCGTGAAAAACTGCCCAGTCATTCGAACTGAACGCAAGTTCCTTTACCACCTTTGCGTCACTCTAGGTAGACTTTCGTTATGTAGACTTTTCTAGCTACCTATGCACACATTTTTCTTTCTGGTGCCATTAGTCAGTTGTGAGTTCCATAATATAAATTATTTAATTATGTCTTGTTTCCCTTTCTGTCGTTGCTTTTGCATTAAGTGAACGATTGCAGTTTCTTGCTGTTGCGTGCTGTTCAGTGTTTATAAAGCATGTATAATGTTACTCCAGCTGTGTAAGAAACCCGCTCTCCCATATGTAATGTTTCCGGGCCTCTAAAGCAGTACTGACACAAAAGATTTACATCTTTTTTTTTTTTTTTTTTTTGTTATAAGTCCCTATAGCGACCCACCTATATCGCGGTTGGAAAGCGCGTTTGCTCGAGCACCAGACGGTTATATATTTTGAGACTTTCTGATAGCGCCAAGGTGAGAGAGGGCACCCAGCTTCGCGTAGCCGCGCGCCCTCTCTCATCATTTGGAGAGGGCTCGACGCCGCGTCAAAAAGCCACGCGCTGACACGCTGCAACGCGTACGTGTGGTCAGGCCTTTACGGTAGGAAGACGCCGAAGGACAGACTACAAAAACACAGGACACAGCTTTGCGCTCGTTCTGTTAAACTGTGTCGTGTGTTCTCTGTAGTCTGTCCTTCGTAGCGTCTTCTATACCGTAAGTGCATCGCCAAGTCAACGTGAACCAACTAGCCCCTTTCGTCGCATTAAGGTACGAATATTTGTTTCACGAAGGTACGAGTGTTTTGGCCCGGCTGTACATTAAATTATCAGGTCACTTCGGGCCAAATTTATTTCACAAACGTGCTTTGATTACGAATATTGACCCTGCTATATGTAGGTTCCATATGATGAAAAAACAAACTATGATGTATTTTCTACAAGTATATGTTCTGATTGTTGTAGAAAAAGAATTAACGTGCGCAGCCTAGGACTGCGAGAAAGAGTAGGGAAGGAAGCAAAATGGCTCAGCGTGTGGTTTCTTGCCTTCGCTCGTAGTTTTCTTATAATTGGGACTAAGTGCACGGCCTTCTGATGCGAGAAGGAACAACAATCAACAGCGCTCGCACAGAACAGCTCGTCAATTTTCTTGACAAACCTGGTACCAAACCTTCCTAATTACTTTTAGATTATTATCAGCAGTAAAGTGACTTAGGACAGTGTTTATGGCTAGTGGAAGAATGCGTTTACATTCACTTCCATTGTGAAGATATTTTCCGTCGTTACTATTTGCGAAAATCAAACATGTTGTATTGCCACATGTGGGGACACGGTGGCTGAAAGGGATATGAATGGCTGCCAACTAGTGGGGTTTTGGGACGTTAAACCCCAGATATTAATTAATTGGCTGCGAACTAGAAGATGCTGTCGGCCTGTCGAATTGGTTGTTCATTCTGGCAGTGAATAAAGCAAGCAACCAGACGAGAAAAAATGCACGTATCGTTAAAAAAAATACAATGTAATGCTACGACATTCTTTGCTCGTTTGATGCAGTCGTGCTTTACTTCCGAATTTAAAAACAAACAAACAATTAAAAGCAGACAAAGCGAGAAGAGAAGCTAGTTTATCTGATGCTCTCTGGCAAAAATTATGAATTCGAACATTGAGCGCCATGTGCTTCTATCATTTGTCTGCCAAAATACTCCAGAGGAAAGTGTTTTTTCCTGCGGCACTAAAAATTGGCTATACAGTTCTGGCGAAAATGAAGGATGCGAGATGGAGACAATGAACATAATAAATTGCGTCGCAAATTTAAACTTGGGGTGTTATGATGTAAACGTATTCTGTTTTGTTTATATTGTACGATCGGCCTAACGTGGATATTTTGTCATCGTCGATGACAACTTCAACACACAGAAATAATGCAAGCATCTGCTGGTATATTTTTGCTTTAGATATCGGTAAATTTGTTTTGTTATTTCAGCCTTCACGCTTTTCTTTGAAATCAATTTTTGTTTCTCTGGCGTGGTTCTTAACTACCTAATTGATGTCTTGTGCATTATTTCTATACTTTTTTACTTTTTTGCCTGTCATATGGAAATGTGCAAAGTTTTTCCACCTAAGTTATTTTTTATTTGTTTCTTGTTTCTGCAAGTACTGAGGAAGGTACCCAGTCGAGCCCCATAGTAGCATATTTTCGTGCTTGTCTTAGCATTCTTTTTTTTTTTTATAAGAACACGTGGATAGAAGTTCACACGATGCCTTATGCAGTTACTTCCATTTTCTTCTTTTCTTCTCAGTCGATTAAATATAACGCTAAATATAGTCAAATAAAACTCGTCCTCAACGAACACTATCAATGCGATGGACCTGGGCTAGTTGGTACTCGTTAAGTTTTTTTGTATTATATGACGCATGGCTGCTTCACGCATGCGCAAGGTGGTTGCCGGCGGGTATAAGTTTGCGTTTCAGGCATGCTTTGATCAGTTGTAAGTGCCAGCCTGTCCCTTTGTGTTCTTTCTTTGTATTTCGTGTTTACCGCTGGTTTTTATTCATTTCGATGAAGACTAGTCCGCAGAGCGATCTCGTACAAGCGCAGAATCGCTGGACAGTGTTCTACTATACACCGGTAAACAGTTATTCTGCGGGAATAAACGCGTTCTCGGAAAGCACTTTGCTCAATACGTAGCAGTTTGGTTGGCGATGGTTAGCTAGCTTTAATATTTGAAAATGCAGGTGACTGATTTAAAAAATTTTCTTAAGATGTAAGTTTTTTTTTTTTCTTTCTACACAATGTGTAGTTCGTAATTTCTCAAGCTTGCAAAGCAGGAGAAAATGAAAAGTGAAGGTGAAGTTAGCAGTGTCTTCTGACGCATATTTGTCGATGACATACCCATGCGCCGTCCGTGTTCGCGGTATATTTTTGACAGGACCACGTTGTGGATGAAGTCCTTGTATAGTATGTCGTTCTCCATTGTCACAGTACATCCGGTAGCCAGTGCTGCGGCTTGAAAACAGCCCTCTACCTTGGCGACGAGTTCATTCAGATCACGAGCGGTTTCGCCACGAATGTTGTAGATGAGCTTGCTGCTTTCTGGTATTACATTGCAGCTTGTACCCGCCTCCACGAAAATACCTGCGCAAGTGGATTGCGCGTAAAAAGGCACAAATCTGTTAATGAGAAGATTAAAAGAAAACTTGTATTCTTTTGTTACGAAGTAGTTGTAATATGTTGTTCCTTAATATAATAAAAAAAAAACACAACACAATGTTGCCGCAAGGGCGAAGCAATGAATTCGATAGCAACAAACTGTAATGTTATAGGAAGTAAGGCGCACAGCTACCGCCTTTAGGATCCCATCTCGCGTATATCTACAACACGCTCGTGCAAGGGAATACGGCTGCTGAACGAGCGAAGCGACCTTCGTGCGGCTATTCCCTTCAACTCAAACTGAGCGGCGAGAACACAGCAAGTACAAAGTTATAAAGCCGGTCTGTTGATTCCTGTTAAGATACCGCAGCTCGCGGGATCGGATCCCGGCCGCGACGGTCGCATTTTCGATGGAGGAGAAAATACTCGAGACCCGTGTGCTTAGATTTAGGTGCACGTTAAAGAAGCCCAGGTGGTCGAAATTTCCGGAGCCTTCCCGCTACGGCGTCCCACATAATCGTATCGTGATTTTGGGACGTAAAACGCCAACATTTATTCTTGATTCTTGTTAAGATACGGTGACCGCACCTGGTCTCTCAAAGTACGCACTTGCTGCCTGGAACTACGCAACCTCTCCCCTCCCCGGGGCCAATCGTGGGCCTTTTCGCGCTACGGAAGACAGCCGGCGCGTTTCCTCTCCGCTTGAGCTGCGATCGTCGCCTGCCCTCGCACTCTTTCACTCGCGCAAAGACCATACAAAGCGCGGGGCGATGTTATCGCCCATGTATGTATACTTCATACGGAACCTCACGGCGACAGTGAAAATGCGCCCGTGTTCGTATATTTGCTATCACAATAAAAGTAAAGGAAGTTAGCGAGATAACTGCTAGCCGCCCAATAATTGTGCAGCGTAGGTGGCTGGTAGATTTCTGAACTGTGGCCATCAGTGGAGGATGATAGGTAGGGGTGTCACAGGGCACAGAGAGACGGTATCAGTAAAGGATGCATGCACAGAGAGCTGGCACTTTCCCCTGCGGCAGCAGCGTCAGAACGCATAGCATCGTGAGTGGAAGAAGCAAAATTGGGCAGACGCGATGAACATGAGCCGTGGCATTGAACTTCTTATCTCGGGTAAGCGTATCCGTAATCTGAGAGGTTGTTAAGGGCGCATGCGCCGCATCTGGTCAACGGTGTATATTCAGCGTGTTCTCGTTTTGCTTGTCAAATTTATTTATTTATTTATTTATTTAAGATACCTTACAGGCCCGTTGGGCATTGCCTAAGTGCGGCTCTGAAATCACCTTATCTAACAGAAAATAAAAAGGTATCAAAGACCAGAAAGAAACGACTAAATAATACAGAAAATTTGAACACTTCATACATAATACGTACTATCGGCGTCAACTGAAACCCGAACAGCGGCAAGCATTCGCAGTGGTATAGTGCGCGCCCTCCAGTCATCATTATTGACAGGCGCGCATATACAGGGTGTTTCAAGAAATGTGTCCACTATTTCCAAAAAATCAGGAAAATGCGGCATCTGCTCGCTGTCTTCACAATTGCTTTTTCTGTGCGGCAGGCATCTTAAGATGGTTGAAGACATGATTTGGGGCGGTAATTAGGAAACTTAAATTAATTAACTTTTTTAATTAGCGGAGTTAGGTGGTTAAGTCCAATGGGAGAATTAAAGCCCTTCATGCGAAGAACCCATTTCAGCTTTGAGATTTCGAAAAAGCGGCCTCTAGGAATAATTTCAAAGTAATGAAGTTCTCCCAAATTCGCGGCGAAACCGAAACCGAAACGCGGAAGAGCGCAACTGCCACATTCGTCTGAGACGTCGACAATGTGAACGTCATTATATCAAGCCATCAAACGACTGTGGGGGGCTGCACTTGCAGAAGTAGCACGCATGACGCATACGTTAACGAACGGGGAAGAACTGCAGCTCTGTAACCGTTGTCTTGAACACTGACGTCATTCTAGTCTGCTTGTTGCGCTCATCGGTGTTAGGTTTCGGTTTCGCGATTGAATTTGCCTGAACTTCATTACGCCACAATAATTAATAGGGGCCGCTTTTTCGAAATCTCAAAGCTGAAATGGGTTCTTCGCATAGAAGGACTTTCAATTCTCCCATTGGACTTAACCACCTAACTCCGCTAATTAAAAAGTTAATTAATTTATCTTTCTTAATTACAGTCCCATATTATGCCTTCAACCATCTTAAGATGCCTGCCGCTACAGAAAAAGCAATTGTGAAGACAGCGAGCAAATTCCGCATTTTGCTGATTTTTTAAAAATAGTGGACACATTTCTTGAAACACCCTCCCTGTGCGCAGTGCTGCCGAACCGGATGCGCACGCCTGTCAATGGTGATGACTGGAGGGCGCGCACTATACCACTGCGAATGCTTGCCGCTGTTCGGGTTTCAGTTGACGCCGATAGCACATAACGCATAATACGTACAGAATAAATACATGATACATACATAATACTGACACAATATGTACAAATCTATAATAATAATAATATCTGGGGTTTAACGTCCCAAAACCACCATATGATTACGAGAGACGCCGTAGTGGAGGACTCCGCAAATTTCGACCACCTGGGGTTCTTTAACGTGTACCTAAATCTAAGCACACGGGCCTCAAGCATTTTCGCCTCCATCGAAAGAAAGTATGTACAAATCTAGCGTTGTTAATGGGCGACCTCAGTGAAAATGTGCAATTAGTTGGTGATGCAATGTGTCAGGGTTAGACAATGAAGCCATGTTGTCGGGCAAGTTATTCCATAATCTAATGGCTCGTGGAAGTGATGATGAATTTAATGTTAAAGTGTGACCATATATTCGTGTAAAACTTAAATTATTATGCAATCTTCTGGGTGTTCGGGATGGGACAACTAGATGAAATGAACATGACCTATTAGACTGTACATACTTGTGGAGTAATGTTAGTAGGGCTACGTCGTCTCATATTCTTCGTCTCCCTACGGCCGATGTCAGATAAAAGTGGAGAAAAAAATATCAGCTAGGTAGCGCCCTCTGGCCAGCACGCGGTGTCTAAAGCACACTATGGGGCCACTATTTAAATATTACCGAGCAATGTAGCTTTCAAACAAGAAGTGTGCGCACTCAAATCATTTCAAGGCCATCGTCCAACGCTTTTCATACCCACTTCCTTGCAGCTTTAAGATTTCTGGAAGATCGACTATTTGTCTGTAAAGTTTTTTTTTTTTGTAAATTTTTCAATGTAGCGTTGGGCAGCAACTGTTCCCATCACCAATTGCCATCACCAAATCTTTCCTTGTAGGTCAAAATTTCCAGGTAGTCCAACTGAGCTAAAGAAAGTTTAGTTTTTGGGTTGTTTTAAGTGTGGAACACTTCAGGGGCCCGTGCTGTCGTATGCTGTCATCGTATGCTGTCGTCTTTCTCATGTCGATTAGCGTAACGCAGGCAAAACCGCTTAAAGCATAGCCATCTATAGCGTAGCCATGCATAGCAAGGGGGGCGGGAAAGAGAAGTGAGGCTGAGGAGGAGCGATGTGAGGGATAGGAGAAGGAAAGGAATATGCTGTCATCGTATCCTGTCATCTTATGTCGCCTCTTGGCGTCACGCACGCAAAACAATGTATAGCATACCCATATATAGCAAGGGGGGCGGGAAAGGAAAGTGAGGGTGAGGTCGAGTGATCTGAGGGTGAGGATGGAAAAGAGGAAAAGAGAAGGGTAAAGTAGCCAGGTATGGCGCAAGCGGGGCAAAACCATGTAAAGCCTAGCCGGGTATAAGCAAGAAGGCGGAAAAGGGAAGTGAGGGTGAAGAAGAGTGATGTGAAGGTGAGAAAGAGGAAGGTAGAGGGTAAAGCATAGCAAAGTCATGTATGGCATTAGGCGGGCAGAACCAAGTATAGCATGGCCATGTATACCAAGGAGTGGAAAGGGGACTGAGGTTGAGGATTGATGTAAGAGTGAGGAGCGTGGAAAGGAGGAAGGGAGAGAGTGAATCATAGCAAAACGATGCATAGCCGTGTGTACCAAGGGGTGGGAAAGGGAGTTAGAGTGAGGAGGAGGGAAAGGAGGAGGGGAGAGGGTAAAGCAAGAATAGTCCATGTATGGCGTTAGGCAGGCAGAATCATGCATAGCATACCTGTGTATAACAAGGGTGTGGGAAAGGGAAGTTAGGGTGAGGAGGATGGAAAGGAGGAAGGGAGATGGTAAAGCACAGCATAGTCTTGTATGGCGTTAGGCAGGCAGAACCATGTATAGCATAGCAGTGTATAGCAAGGGGGGAGGGAAAGAAAAGTAAGGGTGGGGAGGAGGGGTAGAGGGTTGAGCATGCGTAGCCTTGTATAGTATAGCAATTAAACGGAAAAGTGAAATGAGGGGGGAGGAGGAGTGATGTGGGAGAGAGGAGGGGGAAAAAGGAAGAGGGCGCCAGTGCATCACAAATGAAGGTTTCCTTTCCCGCCATGGAGGCCTAGCAGGCTGCATGGTTGGAACGCCGGGGCACGCTTGTCCGTCAACGCGAGCATCGCTGAAGGAGCGCAGATCCTACAGCGACGCTCACAGACTACGTTCGTCCTGCCTACGTCTACTACGGTGTCTCGTCCCAAGCGCAGTTTGAGTTCACATAATAATGTCTCCCCAACTGGCCCCTCAACACACGCTCCATTGAATTCGTCGCTGAAAGGACAGGCGAATCACTGCTCCGCACTTCCTACAGCTTTCACGTTGAATTCAAGTGCATAAATTCTTTTATACGTATTTCTTTGTTCCACCTTGTCAATAGAGCCTATACTGAAACAATGCTGAGTGGAGATAACCAGGAAGTGGACTCTATAAAATGGATTCGTATTTCTTATTTAATTATCATTGGTATCGTGTTTCTGCCCGAAAGTTCGTGTCGAAGCCATCTAGCCCATCCTATGTCGTGATTAAAAGAAATCATTCGAATGCCCTGCAACGCCTTTTTTGTCTGCATTCTGCAGCGCTGTAGTGCGTGTAGTGCTGAATACTAAGATGAACGCAAAAAGAATTATCGAAGTCGGTGCACGGTAGCGGAAGTTATTAGCCTTCAAACTTTAAAACACCAGCAGACGACGAGAAAAAACGTTCCCTTTCGCATTTCACTCCCCCACTGACGTCAAAAGCCGGTTCCAATCACCGCGCGCCAGAGACATACCGGGACGACTCGCCACGTGGATGGATGCTATGAGCGTCCCCTTTATAACGGGGCGGTGACAAGTGTGCCACCAGGCTCGACAATTAAAGAAGAAAAAAAAGAACACTTTCTTTTCCTTTTTTTTTCTAAGTTGGCCTAATATCTTGATTGTCTGTTTAGATTAAATCTATCTTACTATAGGAAAAAACACGCAAATTCATAGCCCAGTTTTCTGCCCTTTACGGCATGTCCTTATTTGCCCCCCCTATTTATTTTTGTCCTTGCTCTCTAGTTTTCTGCCACCAGTACTTGCTCTCTTGTTTTCTGCCACTAGTTCTCTAAACCGTCTCTTGTTTCTGTCGCGCGCGTGTTCAGCTTTCCATTGTCGTCCCTAAAACCCAAGGCTTCACGTAAGGCTCGTGCCTAAGCGTACATCTGGGTGTATATCTCCACATTCAATCAGAACATGCTCCGTCGTTTCCTTATCTTGCCCACAGCATATGTTGCGGTAGAAGCGCTGCACAACGGCCACAACGTGGTCGTTGTGCAGCGTTTCTACCGTCGTTGTGCAATTCTTTTCAAATTTTCATATTTAAAAACAGAAATTCTTTGGTATCTAAGGAAGTATAAAGCGTGCTTTTATAATTTTTAGTGCACAACAATGCGACCTATTTAGGAGCATACGAATATTACGTGCGACTTGTCGCGTCAAACCAAACAAAATGACCGGCCAATTGTCGTCACTCTCACCGTCCACGTGATGAAGGGTCACTTCCGATCACAAAAACAGCCGTTTTGCGTCGCTTTAGTCCGAAAACAATGTGGTTTCTTCGTTGAAATAAAATTCTAACAGCATTGTTTCTGGTGTTGCCACTCGCGCAACGATATCGGTGCATTCCACAGTTCGAGAAGAAGCGATGAAAACTGCACGCTTAATTTGTGTCGCAGGGCCCCTTTAAAAAGACGTCTGCTCAGGTTGAGGTACCTTTAATGCAAAGTTGCCAGATGCCATCGAGCTAACAAGCAAATAATCATTTCGAAAGAAGGCCCCCCAAAAAAGCTCCGCTACTTTTGCAAAGAAGCCCAAAAGAAATTTTCACATTCTTGAGAATGCTTTAATTGTAATAGAATTTCACTCAAATATGAAGGGAAGGTCAGAAAATAACTTAGTTTCTTCAGCGAAAATATACGCAACTTAGAGCGAAAGCACATATTGACTTTTTAACAAAGTCTGCAAGATAGCCTTCATTCTGTTTGATTACACATTTGCCAGTGCGTGAGTATAACGTTACCTTGTTTGACTCCCCCAAACATATGTTTGATTTCAATGCTCAACTACGCAACGTCATCATCAAACGCATGATTAGTGAATGTGACGAGAATTAAAATAAGTATATTTGGAGAAAAAAAAACGCGAATAAGCCCCGCCCCCCCTCGCCCTAAAAAAAAAAAATAAAGAAAACACGACACGCGACTGGGGGGATTCCACAAGCGACTCGGTGAAAAAAAGCAGCCCAAGTCCGCTCATTATAAGCGGAATTGACAACCATGCACTAATGGCTTCTTTATCTGCTCTTTACGCAGGACATTAATGGCAACTATCCAAGGTTGGCATCTGACAAAGTTGCCGGATAGCGACTCGTGAGTGGCGACGCGTCTCGCCGTTTTCAGTAAAACTGGGACGGGCGCGCGTGAGTTTTCGCTGGTAACTCATCCACTTGATATCGTCCAATCGCCCAATGACTGGCGCCTATTGGCTTCCGCGCTGAAAGCGATGCTATTAACGGCAGAAAAAAGGCAACAGTTTTTTTTAAAGATACTCGAGATATCAAGAGATATGTATTATACAAGGTCGTGATCACGTAACAAATTAGCGTGCTAAATTAATAACAAATATTTACGGTACCTTATACTGCCTATTCTGCAAGCCTTACTTGGTGTAACGGTCCGTACTTTGCTATCGCTGCCAATGCTAGTGGCCTTAGGTGTATATCTATCTATCTATCTATCTATCTATCTATCTATCTATCTATCTATCTATCTATCTATCTATCTATCTATCTATCTATCTATCTATCTATCTATCTATCTATCTATCTATCTATCTATCTATCTATCTATCTATCTCTCTCTCTCTCTCTCTCTCTCTCTCTCTATATATATATATATATATATATATATATATATATATATATATATATATATATAGTCTTATTGCGTTGATTTCTATTTTGCACTGGCAAGTGAGCTTGCTAACATGGACTTTATATAAGCACGCAGTTTTGAAGAGGACAGTGAGGTATAGCGTAAGACAAAACGCTAAACACTTTCTTCTCCAAATTTGCGCACACTTGTAAAACTTGCAAGTTTGCACCAACTATTTCAGCATTAGATGATATCGGATTGTTAATATTACGCGTTGCCTTTAGTCCTGTCCAGCAAAGCGTTTCTCCCGTTTTTCTTGTTTATCAAGAATAGATTTAACCAAGCAATTACCATGTATTCGAGAAGTTGGCTTCATCTGCTGCCGCAGTAACGAAATATTGGTGTATGAGGCTACAGCTGCGTCCACAGCGTTCACCCCTTCCCAGGGACATGCGGCCGCATGCGCCGCTTTTCCTCGAAAACACACGGTCGTCTGCGGCAGGAATAAGACAAATTTCATGCACCAAAGACACAACAGCTGTTTCTGAAGCAATGACAACAGCGCGAAGGGAAAATGCAGCTAGTGTGGCGAAGTGCATAGGGGTCTTGATTTAACGCACTTGTTAGCCTGGATATAATGGTGAAACGAAGAATAATGACAGTCAGATATCAAGCATCTACGCAGTTATTTTCCCTCTGGTATAGCACATGTGAACGCTACTAGAAACATTGGCGCTTCTCAGTGCGTGTTTCAGGAACTGAATACTATACCCTCTTCTGGCAATTAATGCGTGAACTTGAGGCCTTTTGAACAAGCACTAAACACATTTATCTTGCTCGTGAGGATCCACCCCCCTTAGCATCACCAGGTAATCGTCAACATATTTAAAAAGCCTTTGCTCTTTAGGAGCCTGGCCAACGTGCGCTGCAATGCGGCGGTCACAATCAGCTAAAAACATTGTGCTTAAAATTGGAGCTGTACTCGAACCAATACATACAGCCTCCCTCTGTATAAAAAAACTGGTCAATAAAAGAGACAAGGATATTAGCAAGACAAAAAGATTAATTCTAAAAAAAGCCGGCAGATCCCACGCACTGTGGGAATCGATGTAATGCGAAGCAGCCAGGAAGGAGCAAATCATGCTTTACATAATTTGCATGTTATGTTTTACATTAGGACCTGTCATTTATGTTCGTCATACAGTCACGTCGCGCAATACCAATTTTGGTGTATATGAAGCTAGCGAACTGGACGCAAGCGCACCATGAGCGTGGCATGTAAATGGCGTTGTAGATGACATGCACTCCAAGATTTTCATGTTACCACCTGCCGCTTATGTTCGTTATACAGTCATGTCACTCAATACCAAATTTGCTGTATATCAAAGCTAACGAAACGGCCGCGAGCGCGCCATAAGCGTGGAATGCAAGTCATGTCGCTCATGACATGTCATGATTTCCATATTAGCCACTTGTCATTTATGTTCGTCATACAGTCATGTCACCCAATACCCAAATTTTGGTGTATCTCAAGCTAACGAAAACGGCCGCGAGCACGCCATGAGCGTGAAACTCAAGTTATATCGCACATGACATGTCATGATTTCCATATTACCACCTGGCCATTTATGTTCGTCATACAGTCATGTCACTCAATACCCAAATTTGGTGTATATCAAGCTAACGAAACAGCCGCGAGCGCGCCATGAGCGAGGCATGCAAGTCATGTCGCACATGACAAGTCATGATTTCCATATTACCACTTGTCATTTATGTTCGTCATACAGGCACGTCACTCAATCCCAAATTTTGTGTATATCAAAGCTGACGAAATGGCCGCGAGCGCGCCACGAGCGTGGCATGCAAGTCATGTCGCACATGACAAGTCATGATTTCCATATTACCACTTGTCATTTATGTTCGTCATACAGCCACGTCACACAATACCAAGTTTGGTGTGTATCAATCTAACGAAACGGCCGCGAGCGCGCCATGGGCGTGGCATGTAAATCATGTAGTTCATGACATGCACGTCATTATTTGCCATATTACCACCTGTCATTCATGTTCGTCATACAGTCACGTCACTCAATCCCAAATTTTGGTGTATATCAAAGCTGACGAAATGGCCGCGACCGCGCCATGAGCGTGGCATGCAAGTCATGTCGCATATGCCATGTCATGATTTCCATATTACCACTTGTCATTTATGTTCGTCATACAGTCGCGTCACACAATACCAAGTTTGGTGTATATCAAGCTAACGAAACGGCCGCGAGCGCGCAATTAGCGTGGCATGCAAGTCATGTCGCACATGACAAGTCATGATTTCCATGTTACCACTGGTCATTTAGGTTCGTCATACAGTCACGTCACTCAATACCAAATTTGGTGTTATCAAGCGAACGAAATGGCCGCGAGCGTGCCATGAGCGTGGCATGTAAATCATACTTTTCATGACAAGTTAGTCATGATTTTCATGATATTACCAGCCATTTATGTTCGTCGTACAGTCATATTATGCTATACCAAATTTGGTATAAATCCCATTAACGATACGGCCTAGGCGAGCACAAAGCCGTAGGCGGCTATATAGATAGATAGATAGATAGATAGATAGATAGATATAGATAGATAGATAGATAGATAGATAGATAGATAGATAGATAGATAGATAGATAGATAGATAGATAGATAGATAGATAGATAGATAGATAGATACGCTCAAAGTCGCCGAAGTTCGCTAAGAAATGCTTCGCATTTAAAAAACTTTCAGTCGATAGCCCGGAGGGACTGTGAAAGCTCAGAGGGTCCGACTCCTCGATGGCATCCCCGACCCTGAGAATGTCATGCTGAGGAATAGAAAAAAGATCCTCAGCATCAACGGAAAAAGCATAAACTGACTCCGAAGGACTTCCAATTTTCCGAAAAAATTTGATCACTTCATCAGAGTTCTTAACCATAAAAGGATCGGTGACCTTCAGAACAGACAAATGATGCTGGAGGAATTCAGAAATTTTCATTCTACCACGTACCCTACTCTGTGACAATTGAACGGAAAGGAACATCGTCTTTATGGGTTTTTGCAACGAAAAAATAAAAAAAAAATGTCAAGGATCTCTTTCGATTACGAGAGCACCGTGCGGCAGTTGATGCGCAGGCAGCGGGGAGGAACATTTGGCGGACCATTGCCTGCAGGTGCGTCTGTGCGCCGGAATTTAGTGCTACACGTGTTTGCCTCGAAGAGGCAAGGACCAGGCGACGCGAGAAATAATGAAAGCGTTTGCTATGAGCGTGAATAAAAGCATCTGTGTCAGTGTCCCTTCGGTTGATCTGTACAAGAAAGAGATTGACTATTTGAATGCATATCTTGCACATGCGAAGTGATGACGTGGGAAGTGTGCGATAAGGAGAGCTTCTCGGAGTGTGACGTGGCGCGTGCGCGCCTGTTCAACGGGTTTTGGGTTTTGTATATTTCCTTGCAGTAAAGTCAGTTATGTCTAGCGCCCATCCTGGTTATGTGTCTTTGGGACAGGAATTAATCCTATTTAAAGTGCGCGGCCCATTGCGCGTGAGTGTCGTGTTATCGTGCGAAGAAGACGCTGATGAGCGGATCTAGCGCTAGACAGTCGGCGCTGGCTCCATCTTGAGAAGTACGGACTGCTGGGCGAGTTGGTAACTCATCTTAGCACGTTGGTGCGCAAAAGAACGAAAACAGGAAGGAAGGGACGCGAAACACGGCGCAAGCTATCAACTCAGAATTTATGAGTTGATAAATTGAGCTGCCTGGGCGGGACCCGTGCTCCCAGACGTCATCTGTGGGGGACCACAAAGCTCGTGTTCCTGGGTCCAGTGTTCATCCGGTGACTGCTCGTTCCGGTGAAGCCGAACCGTGAGCTGGGCCTCCACTGCGCTAGACAACGTGCCAGGAACATCACAGCGCCGGGCCTCCGTCCCAACGTACGCCGGGTTATACGGTGACAAGCGTCGCCGTGTGGCCCGACGTGCCGTGAGTGTGTGAGTGTGCCGTCGCTGCGCCGATAGACTACCGACAAGACGTTAGACAGGAGTATGTTATATGCGTTTGTGCTTGTGCACCGGGCTCGTAAATTCCGTCCCGCGTCCGCATTAAATTAGTCTCTGTTTCCGTGAAACCTTCCTTGTGTGTAAGAGGCCTGAGCCCACATCATATATAATCACAAGTTTGGTGAGCCTGCCAGGATCCTCAAGCACACGAGAGGGAATGATGGAGTTCAAGAGGCTTTGCGCCATAGGCAAGGAACCTTGGAATGACGGGAGCGGAGCTCAAGTGCTGGGCTGACGCGAGAATCGCGAGGGAACGGGACCAGCGTGCCCAAAATCGCGAGGATGCGAAAGAGCAGGCAGAACAAGACCACCTGAGGTTGGAGGCCGAAGGAACGCGTGCTCAAGCTGAAGATTCGCGCTCCAGGAAAAGACTGGCAGTGTGCAAGGCGCGTCGACTGAAGCAACTACGGAGCAGTCTTCTACCCGGGCGGCTCCATATGTACTTAGCCCCCATAAGGCTGATTCCACCATAAAACGAGACGCGTGACGATCTCGACGCCTACTTGAAGCGCTTTGAGCGAGTTGCGACAAACGAAGAATGGCCTCGCTCGAAATGGGTCTACCTCAGCCTGTGTCTGACAGTAAAAGCCTTGATGGTCATAGGGCGACTCGACTCCAACGCAGCCACAGATTATGACCAGCTGAAGGCTACCCTCCTTTAGCGCTTCCGGTACACCGTTGAGAGATATCGACAGAAATTTCGTGCCGCAAGGCCCGAAGACAACGAGAACGGCCTGCAATGTGAAGGAAGACTGTCGGGATACTTCGACCGCTGGCTGGAAATGCGCGAAATGGGGGGGAGACTTTCGGCTCCCTCCGAGACGCCATGATTACGGAGCATTTCTTGACCAGCTGCTCTGCATCACTGCAAGTGTTCCTCAAAGAACAAAGCTGCAGGAGCCTTGACTCGTTGGCGAAGAATTGCAGATTGCTATATAGAGGCAGAAACTTTCACGAATCTCAGCTAGAAAAAAGCCCCTATGGAGGTCATGGCTGAACCTTGCGGGCACACAGCATACCCGAAGAAGACGTCTAGGCCAACTGACCGGTGCTTCCTCTGTGACAAGACTGGCCATCACGCTGCGGAATTAATACTGGTCCCGTACTGGCGAAAACACTTCAGGACATGAATGGTTCCACAGAAGTGGACAAGGCGATTCCTTGAGGCAAGGATAGTACAAGCACAAACTTTATGTGTGCTGGCTTCATCGCAAGCAGGAAACTCGAACGAAGAACGTGATGACTATGTCATGCTGAGAAGCGGCGAGACAATACCAACAGTCGGCATGAAATTAATGAGACCAATGCCCGAAGGTGAAGGCGGAAATGTGCCAATGGCAAGAGGCTTCTTGGAATTCCAACCGGTCTCCGTCTTACGAGACACTGGGTGCAACACTGTAATCGTGGGGCACGCTTTAGTTCCGAAGGAGCGAATGACTGGAACGAAAAGCCCGGTGTCCCTCTTGGATCGAACGATTCAGTACCTACCGGAAGCCATCGTCTTCCTAGACACGCCGTTCTTTACAGGCATGACATGAGTTAAATGTATGAGAGATCCCCTACACTCTCAGTACGGTCCTGGATAACAGCCTCGATATAGGCGGCATCCTTCGACGTACTGTTTATTATCACGGCTATGGACAGCCCGGCAAAGAGAAGTATACGTTACTCTCTTCAGGCGGCCTCGAACTTGAGGAGTGCCGGCTATAAACAATCGCTGATAAGCGGCCGAAGTCCGCATACGGCCCCGCAGTGCCCGCAGGCCGATCCGCGAGCGGAGCGGTGGCGGGAAACACGGCCAACACGGCGCCGAGGGCGCGGCGAAGCGTCGGAAACTATCGGAAACAACTGCACCACGCATGCGCTTGAACGAAAAAAAGAAAAAAGAATTGAGACGCGCTCCGCGCTCGCCCGGAGTGCGCGCGTGAAGGGAAAAAAAAAAAAAAAAAACGGACCGACGAGAACCGCGGAAGCCAGCGGAAGCTGAGAAGTTTCGTGTTCGCCGCGCGGCCGCTCCATCACGAGACGTGCAGGTGACAGAGCTTTGAGTTCGGTAACCGTCGCAAGATCACCTGCTTGTCAACGTATACTTGGAAAGCGCTAAACTGCGTCGGTTGCGCGCTTTGCGCCTGCCGCTGGGTGATATCTTTTCGTCAGTGGACATGAAAGGTGTGTATCGAGGGCAATGTAACGCGCCGCAATGCGAGTGCGATGGGTTTTGCCGCGCCGGGAACAATGAGCCTGCCGCACCATACCAGGCTGGTTGGTGCGCGTACTGCGGGCACAGTCCAGTGCAACATGCTCGAATTGGTAAGTGGTGAGCCACAAGATGAGTGATCAGAAATGTCGAAAGGGTTAAACACCTTTTCACTAGAGCTTTATTAAAGAGAAAAGTTTGTGAACAATGTGTGCGGTCTTTGGGCGCACATTTCGTCGGATATTCATTGGAAACTTCATATGTAAGCTGATGACTGAACGTTTCTTAGCAGTATGAAGAGTGCCTAGTCTGCGAGCGTGCTGTGGTACAGCTCATCATGCGTATTCGAGAACAAGGTAATGTGCCAGTGACAAATACACGTAGGCAAGGGGAAAACGGTGGTTCAAACGGCCTCCAGCCGAACCTGAGAAAGTGGGACGAAGGTCGTGAGACCTTCGGCTCCCCTTATAAACGGTATACTGGCACTTAGGTATAATCGTTGCACGCAACGTGCGATAAATGCGGTCTTCAAATGTGCTTTTCAAACCTTTCAGAATGAGCGGTGTCAGATGACCTGCGCAGTTTTCGCCTGAATTACGCGAGCTGTGCCCACGCACTACAAGCATAAATTGTTGATTAATGTATGCATGTCCATCAATGTGGCGCGAGCATCGACATGCGTTGCTTGGAATGCGCTTCCAAATGTTCACAACGCGTAGAACTCGCAGCGAAATTGACCAAATTGTATACGCCAGTGAGCTTGCAAAAAATACACACGCTTTACTGTAGCCACGCTGAAATGCCTCTGTAACGCTGGCATCGATTTGAAGCGCGCAGAACGCGCCAGTCACGGTGCATAAGAGCGTGCAACGCGCAGTAGAAATAAGCAATATTTCTCACCCCGTGCATTGAGTTACACATTCACGTATGCACGATACTTCGTATCCGCGCATTTTCGGCGAAGTAAACGTAATGCATGGAACAGCGCTGAAGGTCACATTACACGTAGTAAGGTTCCTCCGTGGTCACATTATTTTCCTGCGGCAACGACGAGCGCAAGAACACAGTCACAACCGAAATGTAGCAGTTTTCATGACGCTCTGCCGGCTCCGCAACTTACATATTCACCGAATGAAAATTGCAACACAACACGAAGGCTCAACAACAGCGAAAAAAAAAGAAAAGCGAAGACCACCAAGACGTCAGAACGATTGGTAGATATATACCCCCGTAAAATTTCGCAGCGGGCGTGGTGGCGCTGTGGTGTAGTGGTTACGGTGTCTGCTTCCAATGCGTGCGTACCGGGTTCGAATCCGCGTGTGTGTATGCAAAGTGTGTTTATGTCACGTATGTGTATGAATGCATTACGAATTGTCTTCTAATATGCCATAATCATACCTGGTAAAAAAGTAGATCACGAAACCTAGAAATGGGTGATTAATTACAAATTTTCTTCCACAATCGCTTTTGGGCCGCCTAACCACAGACCGCCCATAGACGGGAAACACCGACTCCCGCCAACGCATGATTGACATCACGCGTAAGTGTAGGCCGGACGTAGCCAGGAAAAATTTGACTTAAAATCCTGCCTATCTTGCGTCACGGCTATTCAGGCGGCCCCGTAGAAATGGGCCGCTTGCTCTTGGCGCCGCATATGGAGCCGCCTAACGAACGGTCTAGCGGCGGCCAAAATTTGACCGGGTTTCCTGCTGGCATGCGTGGAATCTAGCCGGGATTTGAATGAGAGTGTATACGACGTGGTGCTCGCAAACATCGAAGGTGCCCGTCCACATACAGACCCGGCCATTTCAGAGGAGAGCAAGAGCGATAAGACGATTTACACCACCATGAGGATACCATTTATACCGCAATCCCGCCAACCAGTGAAGGACCGGTCGATGTATGCGGCTAAAAATTCGGCCTCAAACCAGACAGACAACCTAGACGTGTTGGGTGCCGAGGTCGCCGCTGTTGACAAAGGGAATGGAGATCTGGTTACGGCCAACACTGCCGATGCTGCAACCCGCAATCACAGAGATCGAGCAATGCAAACTAAAACAATAACAGAAGAACGACGGATCTCTGAGGCGCTGCTTCGGAAAGGTCGGCAAGACGCTGATATCGGACGGCTGCGAAAGTGAATATTACATGCACGATGACATTCTCTACAGATAGCACAGAACGAAATGTGGAAAGATACACAAACAACTGGTGGTGCCAAAAGGCCATCGAGAGAACGTCATGAAACTGGCACATGAAGGGAAATCGTCACTGGACACCGAGCTGCAACGCGGACGGTCGATCGAATCGTCAGTGAATTCTACTGGCCAAGAGTGCAGTCCGAGACCAGACGATTTGTCAAGTTGCGTGACGTGTGCCAACGAGGGGTTCTACGCCACCCAGTCCGACGCGCTCCGTCAGATAAAGGGCCCAGACTTGTGTGAACGAGTTATGCTACGAATAGGAACCTCATCAAGAAGTCTCGGAGTTGTGATGTTGCAAGACCATATAAGACCCGGACCAGTGGCATGATCTGCGAGGAATAACGTGCGTCGCCCTTTGAATGAAGGAAAGAAGTGTAAGTTTAAGGGCTCGTTTGCTTTGTTAAACACGATATGAATGAGAACTAACAGATAATGATACCAAGGAAAGTATAGGGGATGTTGTTAGCGAGTTTTAGTATAGCGGGAAACAGCAAACGCAAGGATTTAGCGTTAGCGTTAGCGTTGCGTGCTCCACATTGAGCATGCGCAGTACGTAAACGTAGCCCGAGCTCTTACGTACGTACGCTATTTCTGGAATATAGCGTTCAACGCTAACGCACGCAAGAGATTACGTACGTAGGGCAAGATGGCGGTGCCTGTTGAAGCGAGAGCCGTCCACTTCGAATCTTTCTAGTCGTCGGCCTGCATTATTAAGCTCATTCACTCCTAAATAATGCTCGTATTTGATTTAGATTTGAGTAATGAGGCTTCGCCAGCCGTTTACTGCCAATAAAATAGCTCTGTTTTCCAGATACGTTGTCGATTAGCGGTGTAGTAGGCCCAACAAAATTTGTTTACGAGGTTCGCTCATGTTTTTGGTAGCCGCGCAGAGATGGCCGACGCTATATTCATTTACCTGTTTCCAAGATAAGGCAAATACGGCCACATGTCAATCCGAGACAGGTTACAGGGTCTTGAAGAATACTCCATTGCGGTATATATCGAAAGAAAGTGATGTGTTTCGGGCCGCCAGACAGAACACTGAACCAAATGCAGCACGGAGACGCAGCAGTGGTGACTTTGGGTCCTGAAACTCGAGTTAGTGGTGCACGATTCTACAGTGCATTTAGTGTTTTTGTCTAGATGGCGCCGTATGCGCTTGCGTTAGCGTTAGCAGGGAATGTCTCCCGCTGTACTAAAAAAGACCACTGTTTGCCACGCAGCGCGTTCCGTTTTAGCGTTAGCGTTGAGACTCACGCTAACGCTAACGTAAGCGTTTCCCGCTATACTAAAACTCTCTATTAGAAGTAAACGTAATGTAGACGTGAAGAAAGAAAAATGGGCGAAAAGATATCTTGCCACCGGCAGGGACCGAACCTGCGACCTTCGAATAACGCGTCCGATGCTCTACCACTGAGTAGAGCAGTGGCTAGAGCATCGGATAGTAGAGCAGTGGAAGCAGTAGATCAGTCATTTACGGCATGTAATACATGCCGTAAATGACATGCATGTCATGATTTTCACGCTACCACCTGCCATTTATGTTCATCATACAGTCACGTCACGCAATACCAATTTGGTATGTATTAAGCAAACGAACTGTCAGCGAGCGCATCATGAGAGTGGGACGCAAGTCGTGCTGTGCATGACATGAATGTCATGATTTTCATATTACCACTTGTCATTTATTTTCGTCATACAGTCACGTCGCGCAATACAAATTTTGATGCATATCATGCTGGTGAAACGGGGGGAAGCGCACCATGAGCATGGCATGTAAATGACGTTCTGAAATGACATGCATTTCATGGTTTTCATGTTACAACCTGCCATTAAAGTTCGTGTTACAGTCACGTCACGCAATGGCAATTTTGGTGCAAATCAAGCTAGCGAAACGGTGCGAGCGCACCATGAGCGTGACATGTAAATAATGTCGTACATGACATCCATGTCATGATTTTCATGTTACAACCTGCCATTTATGTTAGTAATACAGAAATGTCTCGTCATACAAATTCTGGTATATACTAAGTTAACGACCGTAAGAGCACCAAGGCCATGGCATGTGAATCATGCCGTTCGTGACATGTAAATCATGATTTTCATTATATGAGCTGTCATTTATGTTCTTCATATAGTCATGTTATGCTATACCAATTTTGGTATACATCCCATTAACGATGCGGTCAGGAGAGCACAAAGTCGTAGGCGGCTAGATAGATAGATAGATAGATAGATAGATAGATAGATAGATAGATAGATAGATAGATAGATAGATAGATAGATAGATAGATAGATAGATAGATACGCTCAAACTCGCCGAAGTTCGCTAAGAAATGCTTGGCATTTAAAAGGTACTGACGTCGCCAGACAGCCTGAAGAAGCCACCACAGGGCCCCATATATAGCAGCTGGAAAGGTACACGATATCATATCGAAAAGAGTCGCAATAATACAGAAACATAACAACAGCAATAGGCTTACAGAACATAGTTTAAAGGCACAGTAGCTCAAAAGACTAACGCACGCACGCACACGCACGCACACACACACACACACGCGCACACACGCGCACACACACACACACACACACACACACGCGCACACACACACACACAAAAAGAAGATAAAGAAGATTAGAGGTTATGAATGTGTAATACAGTAATCATCTTATTGATCTCGCAACCAAACCATCGTAGGGCCACGTGAATTGTTATCTGGTTTCTAAAAGATTTGGAAATGCCATGTCTTTTGGCTTCATATACATATATTTTAGCAGACAACGTGGCGGGTATTTCACTAGCAGCATAAAATCGCGGTTGGCATTTTCACCCATGCCGCATAATTAGCAGGCCTTCTGGAATATCGTAATATATTTCAACAAGGACAACAAACCTTTTGCCTCGCTGAAGCGCCCGGTCGGAGAGTGTCACTTATGGAAGGATGGAACCATCATGGCCACGTCAATGTCATTGAATGCACCTTTTTGCAGGAGAATTTCCTTACCTCCGCAGTTCTCTTCAGCTGGTGTTCCCATGACGACAAGCTGCGTTTAAAGAAAAAAAGAAGTGACCGCACCCTTCGGACGTTCGCGTGTCTCGCACTGTAGCTGCGGGAATTTTTTCGAGGGGCTCGTCTCGAGTCCCTCGAAAGTCCCCGGCTTTCGAGGATCGACACAACCGAATGAGTCACCATTTTCGTCGGTTAGATCCCACCGATGGAAAGGGGAATTTTTCGTCCACTTCATTTAAATTTACGTCACAATTTGTACAGTATAGTTAAAGACAACAATTAGTGTCCTCGTTCTTTCCCAGGCCCAACTATCTGTTCGATTCATGTTGACTTTCATTACTAAGTTGTGCTACGTCATGCAGGTAATGTATTGTTCCAGGATGAACGTTCAAAGGCTGCAGAGAGTGTTCACGCTATTTATTTGGGGTTCTGATTGAGAAAGGTGCAGCCGAACTAAGTTTTTCCGGAGGTTGAAGGACGGAGTCTAGGTGCGGCGCACCTTTTTGTATGACAGGTGGCGAATACATTTTAACACAAAAGCGTTTTATGCCAGGGTTCATCAAGACTTCACTGGCACCATTTCCGTCACGGAAGTGACGTCGGTAAAATGTACACGAACAGATAACAAAGAAAAACCAGAAGAAAAAGTTTCGGTGATTTGGATGACTTGGGAATCGAATCCACGACCTCTCTGTCCTTGACGATAGGTGCCCGGTGCTCTAGCCACTGCGCCACCGACGTGCAGGGCGGGTCAAACGTTCGCAGGCCACTATCCCATGTATTCCTATGGCAGCGTGACCTGCGAACTTTTGACCACCACTGTACATGCACGAGGCTTTACAAGCGCGCCTTATATCTATCACATCTCCCTTTCACAGTGATCTTCATTGGCGGACGGTGTCGCCGGCTAGAAACGGTGGAGTGAAGCACTGCATCATGACACTAACAAGTGCCGACAGGGAGCGCTTCGGTAGTTTCAGCGCAACGGTAGCCTTCAGTTAATTATTGTCAGAAACTGTACGGTCGGTGCAATGCGCCGTACGCGATGATTCGGTTTGGTGACGACGCAGTGCGTGCTTTGCATTTGGAGTCGTGTTAGCGGGACGACTCGTCGACAGAGTATAGTGTAACTTCCACATGCTCCAACGGCGTTTCTCCGCCACCGGCTGTTTTGAGTGCGATAGCGCCGGCTAGTAAAACTGCTGCAATAAGCGGCACAGAAAAGCAATGACGTCGATGGGCGAATGCCGCGCAGTGAGTGATCTGGTGGAGCGACAGAGACGCTAGCGCTTAGTGGAACGCCTTCTCGCGTTCACGGACTCATGGATCGAGCTCTGCCAACAGATGGTGTTGGCTCTGCCTCTCGCGTTCCTGAAGCGCTGTGTGGTATATGCACGAGAGCAGGTGCAGGTTACCCTGTTATTTGGGAGCGCACGCCTTGGCGTTTGTCTCGTCAGATGACGACGCTTTCAATCAGTGCATATCGAGTAGCCAGTGCTCATTACGTGCTTGTTTGCCATCTTTGCGCGGGATATACCCTATGCTGTGTCCGGTTGTATGTTAACTACTTTAGCTACCAAAAGGGTTAAGTCAATGTTATAGACGTTAGTCCTTGGGATAGAGATGTGCCACTCACCGTAAACGCGGGTGCATCCATGTCCAACGGTGCTATAGCTTCCAAACACCAATAGACATTGTGCAAGCTCTCATACATCGATGCACGTAAACAATCCACTACTCCTGAGAAGACACGGTTCACTTTCGTGTTATACCGATTGCTATGACGGAGGGATCAACCGCGTTTTTTTTTTCATGGTGTCAGTGATCCATTTTTGCGTATTGTATGCCCGCTCAGGTTAAGCAACGTCTTACCGGAACTCATTGTTAGCACTGATAATAGCATGCCGTGGAACACGCATGGCTATCTGAAAGAAGTTGTAGATATTTCTTCGTTCGGGTTATTTCTCCGGTGTTGAATCAAAAGAATTTTATAAAGATCTGTATGACATTGTTTTTCCAGTGCCATTGTACAGAGCCATATACAATGGAAGGCGGAGACATAATGTACTGAAGTGAGTGAGAAAAAAAGAGGAACCTTGAACTAAGTCGCGCGAGGCTTGAAACAACGAAGCTGGACGATTCTGAGTCTAATCTGGTTGCTTCTAGGTTGTTGCCAGGTTTTAGCTGGGTGATGCTAGGTTGTTTCTAGCTTGCTTTAGGTTGTTGCTATAGGCTTTAGCCAGGTGCTGCTAGTTGTCTTTAGGTTGCTTCTCAGCGCACAGAGGTTCAAGTTAAACCACAGACAGCCACAGACACGACACGAATTTCCAAACTCTAGAGACAGAAACTTGCGCTGAAAACGAGCGTTCGCACCTCCCAAAGATCTTTGGGCACGTCGTCCTTCGCATAGGGCTTCCATCGCTTCGGTGTCTTCTCGAAGCCGCCGTTACCTTTCCCATTCCTTAGTATTCTCTCGTTGTACGTACCGCTGAAGCACTCCGTACAGATGCTTCAGCGAAGCTGAAACGTACGGCCACGGAGTTTATCACTAGGTTAATCCCGGCGGTTTATTAAAGTTTTCTCAATTACTGGTTACGTCTGTGTAGAAATTTTAATTAGTGTTTGCCGCCCGTATGTTGCCTTCTTCACTTTTAGTGAACCAGCGGTGATTGGTGGAATTTGCTCACTTTCTGTGGCACATACCCGTTCGTGATGATAATGGTTTTTTTTTTGTACACCCTTGTACACACCAAAGTTTTTACGGCCGGCTTAAACATAATAATAATAATATCTGGGGTTTTACGTCCCAAAACCACGATATGATTATGAGAGACGCCGTAGTGGAGGGCTCCAGAAATTTTGACCGTCTGGTGTTCTTTAACGTGCGCTGACATCGCACAGTACACGGGCCTCTACCATTTCGCCTCCATCGAAATGCGACCGCCGCGGCCGGGATCAAACCCGCGACCTTCGGGTCAGTAGCCGAGCACCGTAGCCACTGTTCCACCGAGGCGGACGTCCGGCTTAAACAGCTTTGCTGTTAAAACATGCAGGTGCCTACGGGAGTAAAAACTTTTTGCTTTAAGTTACACACGGGAACACTGTCTGTAAAGACATTCCTTGACGAACGGGGCTGTCTGGTACCATGGCGTTCACACTGGTTGATATGCAAGAAACCTGAACCCATAGATCTTGTTCTCCTGCACTGTGGGAAAGGGGTGTCTGTTACGTATAGAAAATAGCAATCGAGAAAAATTTTCTATTGTATGTGCATGGGATTAGGTATATATCTGACAGTAAAGATTGACGATGGAGTCCCGTTTGATCTCATAATGTTGAATGACCGTCACTGTTAATGGCGGGATAGGATGACTGGGTACTACGGTGACACGGACACTAAGGCAGCGTGAATCTATTTTAGACAAAGTATGTCGAGCTTCATACAAAATGTCATGCAGGAGAGTGTACATAACGGGCTGTCGAGGATATAGAACCTCAGGTAGCACCGGATGAATTGTAGTTGGCAACACCAATCTAAACAGGAATGATGGCGTGCTCTTTTTTCTTTTTCTAATAGTATGTACTTGTATGTGTTATGTGCCATGTTTGAATTGCACATTGTGTAAGACCGGCAATAAATGAAAAAAAAAAAAAAGGAGCGTTTGTGGCGTTGTGGGCGACGCGCCCCGCTTCTGTGCTCGAAAGCCGAGGAGTCAGAGGTTCAATAGACCTTTTTCAAGCAATCCCAGAACGCCCCGCGGGCGCGCGGAGCACTGTGGGAAAAGTGTGTACAAGGTAAATGTAACTGGTAGCGAAGCTTCCATAGAAGCCCATACGTTCAGAAAATGGCGGCTCATCAGCTGCTCATGGGGCTTAGCGCCATCTGTGTGAGGAGGGAACACTTCCGGCGGAACAAAAAATAAAGCGGGTGTGACGTAATAGCTGGTAAAGAAGTCACGTCATTTTGTTGGCACTAGCGCGAAATTTGATCCCAAATTATTTTTCGTAGGCCCTTGATCGCTAAGGACTCGCGCTAAGGCTATCGCCGGCGAGTCCTCCACGAGTGCGCTTCAAGTAAACGCCAGCTAAACTAATATCGACTCATGACTAGATAGTGATGTTTAAGTGTACTACCGTTCAATTTTCCTCGGTTTCCCTAGGAAACATTCTTGGAACTTTGATTCGGCGTTGGTGGCATCTTCCGCAGATGGATTAAAGCAAGCAGCAGCGTACCTTTCATATTTGCAGCGTTGCTTATTTGCTTTGCACATACGCAGGTTCTTTAGCGCCCACATTGCTTGTGTCCTTCAGTTCTAACAAGAAGAAATGACGCCAAGTCACGCCAAAATTACGACATTTCAGTTTTATTCAATGGTCACAATACCTCGATTTGATTACACTGCACACAATGAGCACCAAGTGAATAAGAAAAAAAAAAGTGTGCGGACACTACATGCGCATTGTTTTTTTTCTTATGCTCCGATAAATTACCGTTTCGTATGCGAATACACGTATACGAATTGTAGCGCGATAAATAACTTGGCGATCTGCTCACCGATAGCACGAATAATCACTGCGTGTTCAAGAAAAAAACCGGGCCGCAGAAATGCTGATGCATGAAAGTCCAGTGAGCACAGTCCTCCGAACCGTTGCCCTTGTTTCTTATCTAGAAGACATGGGTCGCCAGGCATACGTGTGTTGCTGCTGCATCCTCGCCCAGCACATCGTTTCCGCAGGTACCGAGGCAAGCACTCGGCGTTAAATGTTTTCCGCATCGTCTCGCTGCCCGTTGGGCACTGTGCTCAAGACTTTCACCAACGATGAAACGCACGTCACAACTTCGCGCACAGCACAACTTAAATTTTCACCACATTAATTTAGAGAACGCAAGCAAGTGCGGAACACTAAAACACGTGAGGGGGGTGTGTCATCGCAGACGAATTTTACGAGCGTGCCTTTCCATGCAGCGCAAGGGCTGCACTGAGTAATGATGGCATGCACAGAGGGCGCTAGAAAAAAGGTTTTCGTAATCATAAAATACTGTGATAAATTTTTTGCTCATTGCACCTACATAATATTGTTGGGAATATAAATGTCATTTGTTAAACATAGCGATTGCTTCGCCTTTGAGTAAAACCTGGTTTTTCACTATTAGTGTTTGTTCCCTCCAAACATAGTCGCGCTTCAATCGCAGCTCCCATAACTCCCCATGCTGATGTCGCTGGCAATAGCTTTTGAACCGCTTTTCGCCCGAAGTTTCGCGACCTATTTGGATAGACCTTGGTGTGTACGCCGAGCGAGCCGGCTGTTCCGCCGCCCGCTGGCGCCGTGCGGGCACGAAAGGAAAAGAACGTGTGGCCGGTTGTTGAATATTATTAAGTCCTGAACACTAGATATATCCGAATGCACCTGCATGTATCTCTACGCATGAAATGTGAAAGAAATAACGCAGTCAGTTCAGGTATCAGCTGGTGGATGTACATCGAATGTAACAGCTGAGCGGCATAGGAGTTGCGTACCGGTACATGTAGTCAAAACGTGCTATCGAGAGGAATGTTAGGTGGAACACTGAATTCATATTTAATCAACGATTAATTGTTCACAAGACGCTATGGCATTTAATACCATCGCGGTTTGATTGGACCGTTAACTCCAAACTGCAGAGAAGTGTTACAGAATTATTTCATTTTTATTGACAATTCAGGCGCTGTAAAAAAAAAAAAAAGACTAGCAATAGCTTGAATTTACGTGCGAGGTACCTTGCTCTGATAATTTGTGGTTTCTTAATAGATGCTTAAGTGTCACTGCGGAGCATGTTTGCGGGCAGTGTATTCCGCATTCAGTGAAATAGGTGTTGAATTTCGCGTCGGCGCGTTCGAATATTGTTCAATGAGGAATAATGTCGTGCTTATGCTCGGCATTGAAGAAAAAACAAACAAAAAAAAGTTGCGCACATTACCTGAGCAATAGTTTCCAGATGCAAATTAATCGCCTCAAGGAGGCGCGGTATCCTGTGTATCATATTGCATCGGTTTGCGATGCAATATGATACAAAAAATCATGGTTGATCCCTCCGTCATAGGAATCGGTATAACACGAAAGTGACACGCGTCCTTACAGAAGTAGTTGAATGTTTACTGTACATTAATATAAGATAGCTTGCACAATGTCGATTGGTGTTTGACAATTATAGCGCGGTTTAACGTGCATGCATCCACGTTGACGCTTGGTGCACTAGCTGTATCCCGACGACTAGCGTCCGTGATCAATGATTAAACAAACCCTTGTGGTCATAGATGCGTGCGACTGCAGTACGGAGAGAGCGGAATCAGAGAAAGCGGTGTGACAGCCAGAAGAGCGTCACTGATCGGGCGCCGAACTTGGGCTAAGGTCGCCTACTCGCTGCATATTCAAGTTATTGAACAACCCTGCCCGACCAGAGGGAAACGCAACGCGCGTCGTGTTTTCCCCGTTGGCCAGCTGCGATTTTTCGCGGGGCGAGCTAGGAACGCGGAGTTACGGCCACGCGAATCACTCGCGCGTCGCAGAGCTATTTTTTGGTATGGACGGATGCTATGAGAGAGGCCGATGCTAGTGGTAAGGTCGCCACCTGGTAGTGTGTTAATGCGTCGACAAAATTGCAATTTTCCTATTCGAAACGCGCCGAATGGGATGGACGCGTAGAAACAACGCATTGAAAGAACTAATCGTGCATTTCATGGTCATAATGCATTACTTCACTTTAGCAAGAGCACTGTTAGAGGACAATGGTGGATATAAAAGGCGTGTTTTTAAAGCGTACAGGGTATGTGACCGTGGCGCAGTCATTCTTTCGTCGGCACTCACACGCGTCGGACGCAGGAATCATGTGCTCCGAAGGAGCGGCGTTTGCGGCACAGACTAGCCGCGCAAACAGGATGAACGAAGATGGAGACGCAGGATACCAGATTATTTTGCCCCCCACTGCCAAAGGGACGCGTCGCGCAAAACACTGTTTTTACATGGCGATGTGCGAGGCAGGCCCTATCGAGTGGAAGATTTCCGAGACGCGCTTGGCCCTACGGGACTGCTACCGGAGATGTTGGCCCTGGGGGCCTACCAGATAAATCATGTCTGGGCTGTCACCATGAGCAACGCCGACGCTACGAAACGTTTGCTGGAGGTGAAGGAGCTGAAAGTTAAGGGGCGACGCTGCATCATTGTAGACCCCCAAGATCAGCAGGTGCGGCTGCGTCTTCATTGGCTGCTCTATGGTGTCGACGATGAAGACGTGCGAACGGCGTTGGCGGCTTTTGGGAAGGTTATTCAAGTCACACGGGAGCGTTGGCGCGTCCAAGGAGTCAGTGACAAGGGGTCGACCACGCGTTCCGTGCTACTTAAGCTCAAGAGCGGCGTGAAGGTTGAAGATCTCCCGCATCAAATCAGGGTAGCCGGTGAACTGGCTCCTGTGGTTGCACCTGGTCGGCCAATGCAGTGTTTGCGCTGCCAAGGTACCGGCCACGTCAGAAGGGAGTGTAAGGTACCCCGATGCTCACGCTGTCGTCGGTTCGGCCACAGTGAAGATCAGTGCATGCGCACGTACGCATCTGCGATCGGGCCCGCCGAAGGTGAAGAGACAGCACAGTTGGTGATGGACGCGACCGAGGCCGAGGACGCTGCGAAAGGGGCTGGGGACTCGGTGAACCTAGATACTTCAGTATGTACAGCCGTACCAGCTGGCGGAGAGGGGCCAATAGTACAAGCTGACAAGGGACCTGGTGAGGTTACGCAAGAGCCAGCCTGCCAAACCGAGGAAGGAGGCGCTAGTGCCCCAACGAAGCCACCCGAGGCCACGGAATCGACCGAACAACTTCCAGTGAAGA
The DNA here is from genome assembly GCA_030522465.1 of Rhipicephalus appendiculatus. NCBI lineage: Eukaryota > Metazoa > Arthropoda > Arachnida > Ixodida > Ixodidae > Rhipicephalus > Rhipicephalus appendiculatus. The sequence continues at coordinate 462,590 of JALIZH010032972.1, forward strand.
GCGAAAACACCAATGTCGGGGCCCCCAGCAAAAGACCCCACGAACAGTCTGCAGGAGCGAGCGAGGGGTCCAGTGGAAAGCATGGGGACGGGCCTCCTGCGAAGGCGTCTTCGTTCCGACGCAGTAGCACAAGGCTGCGTCCAAGCCCGACTTTGGACAATCACAGGACGCCACCACCCTCCAGTGGCACGGGTCCACCTGGAGGCTCCGGAGATGTCTAGCTACGAGCTAGACGCTGAAGGTAAGCATCATGCCCCTGGCTAACTTCTTCACTGTGTAGCCATGGCTTTTGTACCGACACTAAGAGTGGCAACACTAAATGTACGAGGTCTCGCTGCCAAGCGGAAACAGAGCCAAGTCTATAGGCTACTCGTGGATCACGATCTGGATGTATTAGCTGTACAAGAAACAAAAGTAGACGGTGACGAGGAGACCCGGGGCATGATGCGGAGATTTACGGCGCGTTATTATGCAATTGTAAGTCATGCAATAGGGTTGTCGGCAGGCTGTGTCTTGTTCATTAAGAAGGTACCGGGTCTAGTAGTGCAAGATACCTTCTCTTGCCCGTCTGGTAGATTGGTTTCCTGTGATTTAGTTTTTAATGAATATCAGTGGCGTATTGTGTGTATTTATGCACCGACCCTTTGCGAGGAACGCACGCTCTTTTTTTCGAAACTAAAAGAGCACTTAAGTTTGGAAAGAAAGTCAGTATTACTAGGGGATTTTAACTGCGTCCTTAATACGCGAGACCGTTCAAACGGACGCGTCTTGCGCGATAACAGTAGCAGCATGCTAGCTGACATAATTACCTAATATGAATTAGAAGACGTAGGTGGCTGTATGGAGGGGACGCGAGAAGTGCGTTTCACGCATTTTCAGGGGACTAGCCATGCTCGCCTCGACCGCATTTACGTGTCGCTTGAAATAATCGCACACTGTAAGACCTATGCTGTCAACCCAATTTCCTTCAGCGATCATTGTTTAGTTAAATGTGATATTGGAGAGAAAACAAAAGGTGGAAGTTTTTCGTGGGAGCTGTGGAAGATGAATTCCAATTTAATGACCGATGAATGTTTTTTAGATCAGGTAATGAACTGCATCAATGAAATAAAAATAAACGATGACGTTAAACTTGCAGGACAATGGGAAGAGTTCAAGCAACGAATAAAAATAAAAGCTATCGATCGTTCCTGCGCATTGAGTTATGAAAGGAAAAAGAAAGAAAAGGAACTCAGAATAACCTTGGAAAGGTTAATTGAGTTGGAGTGCCAACAGCCGGGAGTGTTTAAAAGTGACATACGCAATATTAAGCAGGAACTTGAACTGCATGACGAGGAACGTTACCGCGGTGCACTTGTCCGTGCTAGGGCTGAGGCTTTAGCGGCTGGAGAGACGCCTACCAAAAGAGCGTTGGGATTGGAAAAAACGCGCGCTCGAAGGAATCACATTGAAACAATAGAGGACGGCGGTCACGAAGTAACCGATACCGACAGCATTTTATGTGTCTTTTCAAGACACTTCGAAAACCTTTTCGCATGCAGACAGGTAGACCTAGAAAGATTTAAAGCAGAATATTTGGGACGCATGCCACAACTGAGTGATGAAGCCAAAAGTGCTTTAGAATTACCTATATCTGTATCTGAAGTTGAACGGGCGGTTGATAAGTTAAATCCTGGCAAGTCTCCGGGACCAGATGGTCTTTGCGCCGCGTGGTACAAGTGTCTTAAAAATGACTTGTCTCCTATACTCGCCGCCGTTTTTAACGAAGCATATGAGGAAAAAAAATTACCACCGTCGTTTGGTGAATCACATACTGTACTGATCCCGAAGACAGATGAGGTTGAAAAGCTTAGGCGCGTCACAGCGTACAGGCCAATCGCACTGACAAATGTAGACTACAAGATATTAATGAAAATTTTGGCTGCTAGACTGCAGAGAGTAATAAAAGATATTGTCGGTCCACACCAAACGTGTGGCATCAAAGGTCGTACCATAGTAACAAATGTTCATAGAATGCGGTCCATCCTAGAATGTGTTGACATGACTCAAACTCGCGTGGCCGTACTCCAGCTGGATCTGGAGAAAGCGTTTGATTGTGTCGCCCATGCTCTTTTGTTTGCAGTATTGGAGCACATTAACGTTGGTAAGATAATTGTGGACGGTGTTGCCCTGGCATATCGGAATGGTAGTACAAGACTAATAATCAACAAAACATTGGGGCCACCCATTAAAATTGAGCGTTCAGTGCGTCAAGGTTGCCCTGTTAGTCCACTGTTGTTTTGCATCTATATTGAAACGTTATGTTTGTCGATACTACAGAACAATATCATTAGTGGGTTTCGATTACAATCCTCAGAGGTCAAACTACTCGCGTATGCTGACGATGTTGCGATATGTAGTACTTCTTATGAAGGCATTGAAGAATCACTACGAGTTTCCAAATGTTTCGCTGAAGTTACAGGAAGCAACATAAACTGGGGCAAGTGCCTCGGTTTTTGGCATGGATCGTGGCCTTCAACCCCTGAATTTTTTGCTGCCATTAAATGGACAACAACGCCAGTTAAATATCTTGGGGTTCCGCTCGAGTCATACAAAAATACTGATGACTATTGGAAACAACAGACAAAAGAAATAAGCGAGAAAGCGAGTAGGTGGAAAGCAACTTATCTGTCCATGTTTGCTAGGGCTACTGTATGCAACTGGTTTTTTGTGTCTAAGCTATGGTATGTGATGCAAGTGCTGTACTGTTCACGGGTCAATGTGCAAGAATTACATAGGGTGTTTGCAATATTTGTGTGGGGGGTCCAACTGGGAAAGGTGCAGTCGTACGAATTTGTTTAGATGGGTGAAGAGCGGAGGTCTTGGGCTATCACATCTGTTCATCAAGCAGTTAGTAAACAGGTTTTTCTTTTTCCGTGAGGCAAGCGACCCCTTCCTGTTAACCGTGTGTCAAATAAGATTAGGCAGACTCCTGCCGGAGTTCGTTGTGAGCACTCAAGTGATCACAGGTGCAGTACAAGGCTATATGAAGGAAGTTGTGGCCAGCGTTCGATTTTTGAGTGTCCGTTTTTCGACAGAATACCTGTGGTCTGTTGGAAAGAAAAAACTTTATAAGGATTTATGTGACACTGTGCTCCCCATCCCAATGTACAGAGCACTATATACCGCACGCAAGGGTCAGAATGTACTTAAACGCGTTAAAAAAATGCAAGTATCTCCAAGTGCAAAAACATTCTTCTTTAAATTACACACCGGCACACTTCCAGTAAGAACCTTTCTAGAGGAAAGAGGTTTTTTTATGCCATGGGGATCCGAGTGTCTAATCTGTAACCAACCGGAAACAATTGACCACGTTTTTCCACACTGTTGGGAGGGGGTATACTTTTGGGATGTTTTGCAAAGGACTATAAAAAAAGAATTTCCGTTAGACCCTCATGGAATCAGGTATTTAGCGATAGAGAATGAGGACGGATTAGCATTCGACTTAATCATGATGACTGCCTTGCACAGTATATGGCGCTCTCGAATGGCTGGATTTTACTGTGACCCTGACAGGAGACCAGCAAGACAGTATTTTAAAGAAAGTATAAAAAAGTTTATCGATGTAGAAAAAACAAATGAATGTGTTCCTTCATGGTTGGGAAGGGTGGAAGCCCTGCTCAATATGAAGGAATTTTAAGTTCTAATTTTATTTATCAGTGCTTGAAGGCCGTGGTAGCTTTTTTTGTGTCTTTGTCTTTGTATGTTTTGTATGCTCTGGTGTATTGTAATATAATTCTCTTGTCCCCGTGTGTGTGACGTCCAACCGGAAATAAAGAAAAAAAATGACCGTGGCGCAGTGGCTAGCGTGCCCGGCATTGCTTGTAGCGGACCAAGAGGTCGTAGGTTCGACTCCCGTTGACGGAATTTTTTCTTTGTCTTCTGATCATGTGTATTTTTTTCGACGTCATTTCCGTGACGGAAATACGTCACTGAAATCTTGGTGGACCCCGGCATAAAACACTTTCGTGTTAAAAAAAAATTGAATTGCAAAAAAAAAAAAAGATGAGTACGGACGTCCTCCACCCGTGAAGAAACTAGGAATATTTGAGTTATTCCATGTATACGTAAGTCGCGCAGTCTGAAAGAAAGTTGGGTAGTGATACGGGGTGATGGTTGTGTTTTCCGCAACGTAAGCTTAGTCAGATTTGTTTCGTAGTGCACAAAAGGTCGCAGGGGTCTGCAGTGGGCAGAGAAAAATACTAGGCATGCCAATTTTTCTTTCAATTGTTGCGTTGGAGTTGCTAACCGAATTCCTCTTCCTTGTGTTCACATATATACATCGGCCAGACTGGTTGATGTATGAACACGCGCCTCAGACAGCATCGAAATTCATTGACTGGAGCCGTCTCATCGCACTTCGCATTGTCAGTCATGCAAATGTAATTTCATCTTCGAAGGCACGGTAATTTTGCACAGTCACCCTAACCAGACCGCGCGAGAAATCTCGGAGGCACATCATAAGGAACACCGCACTTTGTATAAGTCAACCTTCTCTATCGTTAAACACAAGAAACTCAACTTTATTAATCGACTGTATACACGCGACTTGGTTGTTTGCCTTTTTGTGCCTCTTTGTGAGATGCGCGATGCACCCCTATTTTGGTATGTTTATCAACACGTGCAATAACCTTTCAGTTGTGAGTGAGCGTTTGCAGTGTGTATATTTCTTTCCTTGTCCTACTTTTTTCTTTTTGCCCTGTAAGTTTTATTCCAACCTGTAGTTACAGTGCCAAGGAAGTGGTAGGTGCATATCGTTTGTAACCTACATATGGTGCGAGCGACGCGCACGCGGTCAAGTGAATGTATCTTATTTTACGAAATTCCGGTTATTTCTAGCGCACTCATTAAATACCAGAACCTTACAATATACTCGTCAACGATGGACATTGAGCCCTAATGCATCAGTCATTTTTGGACCGCTCCTGCACCTTTTTGGGCAAGCAAGTTGTATTTTTTTTCATTTATACCGAAGGCGTACTGGCGCTAAAGGATAATAATAAAACTGACGCTTTTGAGTCGCTCAGCTGGTTCAACAGCGGGACAGGTGGAAATCGTAGTCAAGCCGTTGCAGCTAAACACTGTAGTGAGTGAATCGTGCAGTAGTATATCGCACCTTGCCAAGTTCACTTCTTTCACTTCATCTGACAAGCGTGGGCACGGCGCAAACGGAAAGTTGTAGCGCGAGGCCCACGCGCTCATCGCGGCGGCTGCTTCGGCGTACACACTTTTCCCATGAGCGCTTGCGCGCCCGTTGGCCGCGCTCGTGTGCTTGAAAAAGGTCTATTCCGCGCATGGGTATCGCTGCCATTTTTCTTTAGAATTTCTTTCTTACATACCAGCCCTTTTATAGACGTCATTTCCGCGACGGACATGACGTGAGTCAGTTCTCGGTAAACCCCGGCATGAAACACTTTCGTATTAAAAAAGGTCGTTTTACATGAAGAGAAGGGGCTGGGATAGTGAAAAAAGAGAGATAAAATCCATTGCATGCACAATAGATGGCGCAGTATGTGCGTATAGCGGGCACACATGTCTATAGGATTCAGGTACTGTGGGAAAACGCGTGCAGCATTGTGGGTTTTGAAAACTAGCTCTCAGGTCCTTTTCTTCGCAAAGGTTGACCGTCCTCGGTTCACATGCAGTTATTGCTATGGGCGCAGTGGATTGTGCGAACATAAGCATTCGCATGGGTATACTGTCTTGTTTTTTTTTCCCATATGTTACTTTGCTACCGAAAGAGTAGGGAAGCCTTGAGGCGCGTTTGCGATTATACAGATTAGGTGATTCCGATAGCGAACTAGCCCTGTGGTATATCCTAAAATTAACAATCACTTTTCCATCCCTCTCATCTGCACATGCAATAATAACTGTGAAATTGTCGAATACACGTCAGATGATCGAAGTCTACATAAGCACCCGTAATTTGCTTGCTTAGCACCTTGCCACGGATGGTGTCCGTTGTCTTCATGGCCTCCATGACAGCAATGGCGGCGCCAACTGCACTCTCGGCAATGAGGTTGTGACCGCAGGCATGTCCTATTTCAGGCAAGGCGTCATATTCGGCCATGATAGCTACAGTTGGACCTGGAAGGGTATGGTGTATTTGTACAGGTAGGTACTTTCAAGGAAACAGGGGCTGGAATTGCAACAAGAACGTGAAAAGGGAATCAAAGGCGGTTACTCGAAATCAATGCGACTATGGCGCGCAGGGATTCTACAGGCACGAACTTTAGAGGTATTATTAAATGCGAAGCATTTGTTAGCGAACTTCGGCGAGTTTGAGCGTATCTATCTATCTAGCTATCTATCTATCTGTCTATCTAGCCGCCTACGACTTTGTGCTCTCCTGGCCGTATCGTTAATGGGATTTATACCAAATTTGGTATAGCATAACATGACTGTATGACGAACACAAATGGCTGGTCATATCAGGAAAATCATGACTAACTTGTCATGAAAGCTATGATTTACATGCCACGCTCATGGCGCGCTCGCGGCCGTTTCGCTAGCTTGATATACACCAAATTTGGGATTGAGTGACATGACTGTATGACGAACACAAATGACAAGTGGTAATATGGAAATCATGACTTGTCATGTGCGACATGACTTGCATGCCACGCTCATGGCGTGCTCGCGGCCGTTTCGTTAGCTTGATATACACCAAATTTGGTATTGAGTGACATGACTGTATGACGAACATAAATGACAAGTCGTAATATGGAAATCATGACTTGTCATGTGCGACATGACTTGCATGCCACGCTCATGGCGGGCTCGCGGCCGTTTCGTTAGCTTGAGATACACAAAATTTGGTATTGAGTGACATGACTGTATGACGAACATAAATGACAAGTGGTAATATGGAAATCATGACATGTCATGAGCGACATGACTTGCATTCCACGCTCATGGCGCGCTCGCGGCCGTTTCGTTAGCTTGATATACACCAAATTTGGTATTGAGTGACATGACTGTATGACGAACGCAAATGACAAGTGGTAATATGGAAATCATGACTTGTCATGTGCGACCTCACTTGCATGCCACGCTCATGGCGCGCTCGCGGCCGTTTCGTTAGCATGATATGCACCAAATTTGGTATTGAGTGATATGCCTGTATGACGAACATAAGTGGCAGGTGGTAACACGAAAATCTTGGCATGCATGTCATCTACAATGCCATTTACATGCCACGCTCATGGTGCGCTTGCGTCCAGTTCGCTAGCTTGACATACACCAAAATTGGTATATCGCGACGTGACTGTATGACGAACACAAATGACAGGTCGTAACATGTAAAACACGACATGCAAATTATGTAATACATGATTTGCTCCTTCCTGGATGCTTCGCATTACATCGATTCCCACAGTGAGTGGGATCTGCCGGCTTTTTTCCATGTGATATGTATATTGGTTTCATATCTTTGATAACACACACACAGACGCACGCACCCACCCACACACACACACACAAACACACACACACGCACATACACACACACACACACACACACACACACACACACACACACACACACACACACACACACACACACACACACACACACACACACACACACACACACACACACACACACACACACACACACACACACACACACACACACACACACACACACGCACGCACGCACGCAATGCCAAGATCCGTGCGATATTTCATTCCGGTACCACTGTACAGATGCTGACATGCGAGAAGCAGGTTATCACGATAAATACTTGTAGGGGCACTGCACCCAGATTACCCGCGAAATTCTGCACTACGATGCGTTGCTTGTATGACACCGAAATGAAAGCAAAAAAAAAAAATGATGCGGGCATACAAAAGGTGTACAACTGCAGAATCTATGCGTGAAGTATATGCGGTTTCCAAATATTTATTTGCGCTGTGTAACACGAGAACCTTTACAGAAATATAACATATGTATGCTGTTCCAGCCAGCACGTTATCGTGCAAATTACTTTGGCCTTCGTGGGTAAGTTGTTCTAGATCGAGTGCTTAAAATGTCGCTATACCCGTTCACAAAAAGCTTTCTTAAATTTAGATTACATACTGAAACATATTACACCATAGCCCTCAGACTCCAGCAGCTCCCGAACACCCGACCACGGCGGTGGTCGGACTTGTAAAGCAGCGGAGGTAATCGGACTTGTAAAGCAGCGAAGGTACTAGTAATCCATCTGAGAAAAGCAGCGCTAATTCAAACACGGACCGAGAAACACTACACGAGGACGGGCGCTGACTGCCAACGAAGCTTTTATTGTGCGTACACAAATATATATAGCTTATGAAAATAAGGGGAGGGGGGGGGGGATTTGAAAGGAAGATAGTGCAGTAGCACGTGGTACAGATAAGAGCAGAAGGGTGCATCGTGCACTGATTCGTACTGGAGGAGTGAAGTGGATAAACTGCGGGACGGATCAAGCTTGTGGAATGGCTGGAATCGGTCTATGTTTTACAAAGCCACAATTTGCAATATATTCTTAGTAAGATTTTGTATATCCTCCAGGTCTTGAGGAGTGAAGTGGATAAACTGCGGGACAGATCAAGCTAGTGGAATGGCTGGAATCGGTCTATGTTTTACAAAGCCACAATTTGCAATATATTCTTAGTAAGATTTTGTATATCCTCCAGGTCTTGAGGAGTGAAGTGGATAAACTGCGGGACAGATCAAGCTAGTGGAATGGCTGGAATCGGTCTATGTTTTACAAAGCCACAATTTGCAATATATTCTTAGTAAGATTTTGTATATCCTCCAGGTCTTGGATGTTAAGCCTCCAACAATGCAGTTGGAGGGTTAACATCCGAAGATTGCACCGTGTGTGTGCAGTGTTCGTGTGGGCATCATATTGGGAAAGATCAAGTCGCACAAATTTATTTCTTCGAGTGCGAAATGGAGGACTGGGCATGTCACATTTGTTTTTGAGACGCGTAGTCAATTGTTTTTTTTTTTTTTTTTAGGGACGTTAGAAACCCGTTCCTACGCACTTTCTGTCTACTTCGCCTGAGGCAACACCTGCCCCACATGGTTGTCTTAAAGGGATACTGAACAAAAATTTGAAAAACTGACGAAAACATCAAAATTCTACTCGGAAGACGCCACTGTTCCGATAAACAGAGTTTATTTCACGTACTTTTGAACAGTTGGCTGTATTTTTGGTGGATTGTCAACGCGCGGCGGCTGCACGCGAGCGCGAGCCGTGACGTAAGATTCTCCCTGGCGCTTTCTTTTCGCCACCTCTCCTTTCATTCCACTCTCTCCCTTCCACAAAAGCACTGATGCCTTACCCCAGCCGTGAGCATTGTTCGCTCCCGTTCTGGTTCTGGGAAATAGTGCGAGCTGAGCGGGTTGAGAGACGCGGGCGACGGCTGGCATTGGTGGGATGCCTGTTTCCGGCGAATTTCACGTCACACCATTTAGTTAACGGGGCGGCCGCTAGACGCGACGGTTTGTGAAAAACTCATTAAATTCATTATTTTCCTCTAGTTTCTGCCTGAAATGAAGGTTGTATCCATCGATTTCAACCCCCCAACCTTTCAATCTGGCTGGAAATCTTGGCGGCAAATATTTTTTTCGGTATCCCTTTAACTGGCAGCTTGCCCGGTGGTGTTTATGCTTTTCTTCGCGAAGTTGTGCTCTCTTGTCGGTTTCTGTCAGCGCGGTTTTCTCTTGAATACTTGAGTGAAGTTAAACGCCAGAAACTACTATACAAGGATCTTTGTGATGTGGTTCTCCCGTGCCTTTGTATCGGTCTCTTTACAGAGTAGGCCATGGTCACAACGTACTAAAGCCAGGGCTTAAAGTCAGGGGGGGGGCCCAGGGGGGGCCCGGCCCCCCCTTCCATTCTTTAAGGAGGGGCTCGGCCCCCCCTTGGCAGATGAACTGTACCACTGCTGCACCCATTTGACAAGCGCTGGTGTTGATTTTTTGGGCAGTAGTGATGTGTACGGAGAAATTGTAAGTCAATATACTGAAATTGTATAACATTCTTAAAGGGGTACTGACACAAAATTTCGCGGCCGAGATAGCTTGCTGGATCGATTCCCGTGTACATGCGTGTACCATCTGCAAAACATCGACAGCGAATAAAGCTTGGAAGGTATTTTATATGAATTTTGAAGTTCGCGTGCGCGATCCAGCATTCTAGGCCGCACCTGGCGGCATTGACACCCTCGGAGGTGACCCGCGGTGACCCCCCTACTTCCCGGTGCAACAGGTTATGATGACGTCGTAGCCGCCATTTCTGTTTTGGCGCGCTCGCCACTGCGCTGTTGGTGACTGCTCGGCGGCTGCTCGCGAGTGTGTGGCCGCGGCCAAGAGGAGGCTCTGCCGCGGCGCACGCGTTGAATGTTTTGTGTTTGGCGACAGTACAGCTTTCCCGTTTCCTGCTCCCAAGGACTTCTTGATTTCCCTGTGCTGCCTGGGCTGCAGTGACAGGCCACAATGCCGAAATCCTTCTGCGCCGTTTCCTTCTGCACGTCGAAGTCGGGATCAGGAGTATCGCTGCACACGTTTCCCCGCGACGAACCTCGGCGGCAGAAGTGGATCGAGTTCGTGTGCGCTTGTGGACGTCAGGAGTATGAGGACTGGTTCCCCGTGCAGAACAGTCGCGTTTGCGGGCTCCATTTCGAGGCGCATTGCTTTACCACACAGGCGCCGGACTTGGCGTACATGGGTCTTCCGACTCCACCCTGTGCATCGCTCACGTCTGGTGCTCTGGTGTTACCTAGCTTTCTTCGGCACCAACAACTTGAAGGGCATCACAATGTTATCAAGTGATTCAATCGAATATTGAACGTAGAAAAAGAGAACGTACTTTGGCTAAATGAATTGCCCTGCAGAACATTTGTGCACGAATGTGTCGGGTCTTACCATAGTACATTGCCGACGCGAGGTTCATCGTGGTCGTCGTCGCTGGTATCGTTGCCGCTTCCCGACGAAGCACTCCAGCGGGTCAAACCTGAAGTGATTCGCCCCGTCGTAAATTCCCTCCATCCCCGTCGCAAGAAAATTGTCGCCATCAGACGACGATGAGCCCGACGACGACAGGACGATAACGGCGACGACATCACGCAGCATGCATGACAAGCGAATGCAAGCAGACGATGCAGACCGCGCGGAAGTGCGTCACTGTTCTGTGTGCTCCGTGACGAGCGTTTCACTCGCTAGGTGGTGATAGTTGCACCCGGCGGCTTGTCGTTTTTGGAGCTCTGTCACACCGAAGCTGAGGCTGTGTCGGTAATGAGGAGCTTGTAATTAATTATCTGTCGCGCGCTGCAGCAAACGATGTGCCGTGTTATGACTAACAGGCCCCCAGCAACACATTGCAGCAAAAAAACGCGGGGCGAAAATTTTTGTGTCAGGACTCCTTTAAGTATTCGTTCAGGGCTAGAGAAAGTTTGTTTCATATATATATATATATATATATATATATATATATATATATATATATATATATATATATATATATATATATATATATATATATATATATATATATATATCGCCGCCCTCCGAGGGCCCCCCCTCCAATGATGGGAGACTTTAACCCCTGACTAAAGCGCGTTAAGGCTATGCCAGTACCGCCAGGCGTTAACAATTTCTTTTTAGATGTGAAGCATCTTATGGCGAAGCTTAATCTGGTGGTGGTGGTGTGCCGCGTGCCCACACTTACTGCGCATGCGCAAACCCTTTAAAAAAATAAAAATAAAATGAACCAAAACTGCGATTCGGCCTAGTTGGAACATATTCATCTTGAAATACTTGCGCAGACACACGAGGACACAGATGAGACACACAAACGGGCGCAATCTAACAACTGGTTTATTTTTGAAAAAACGTTCACTTAATAACCCTAGGAACTGCGCAAACTGGTCACAAAAAACATTTGAACTGCGCACATGGCACTTCTTATCACATGCTCACACGATACTGGTCAGGCCGCAGAATGCGAAATTATCGCTGGCTCGTTGGTCTAGGGGTATGATTCTCGCTTTGGGTGCGAGAGGTCCCGGGTTCAAATCCCGGACGGGCCCGTCATTTCTTTTTTTCGTAGTATGTTGGCTGCCGATTGTATATTTGCATAAAATGGAAAGTTATAGGCTTCTGTTTTCTTCGTCCTTTTGACGTCAGTCTAGCTGTGATCGTACAGCCACTTTCCTTGTCTTTCTTTTCAGTCGGGAAGGATATTACGATACTGGTCATGCCGCAGAATACGAAATTATCGCTGGCTCGTTGGTCTAGGGGTATGATTCTCGCTTTGGGTGCGAGAGGTCCCGGGTTCAAATCCCGGACGGGCCCGTCATTTCTTTTTTTCGTAGTATGTTGGCTGCCGATTGTATATTTGAATAAAATGGAAAGTTATAGGCTTCTGTTTTCTTCGTCCTTTTGACGTCAGTCCAGCTGTGATCGTACAGCCACTTTCGTTGTCTTTCTTTTCAGTCGGGAAGGATATTACGATACTGGTCATGCCGCAGAATACGTAATTATCGCTGGCTCGTTGGTCTAGGGGTATGATTCTCGCTTTGGGTGCGAGAGGTCCCGGGTTCAAATCCCGGACGGGCCCGTCATTTCTTTTTTTCGTAGTATGTTGGCTGCCGATTGTATATTTGCATAAAATGGAAAGTTATAGGCTTCTGTTTTCTTCATTCTTTTGACGTCAGTCTAGCTGTGATCGTACAGCCACTTTCCTTGTCTTTCTTTTCAGTCGGGAAGGATATTACGATACTGGTCATGCCGCAGAATACGTAAGTATCGCTGGCTCGTTGGTCTAGGGGTCTGATTCTCGCTTTGGGTGCGAGAGGTCCCGGGTTCAAATCCCGGACGGGCCCGTCATTTCTTTTTTTCGTAGTATGTTGGCTGCCGATTGTATATTTGAATAAAATGGAAAGTTATAGGCTTCTGTTTTCTTCGTCCTTTTGACGTCAGTCTAGCTGTGATCGTACAGCCACTTTCCTTGTCTTTCTTTTCAGTCGGGAAGGATATTACGATACTGGTCATGCCGCAGAATACGTAATTATCGCTGGCTCGTTGGTCTAGGGGGTATGATTCTCGCTTTGGGTGCGAGAGGTCCCGGGTTCAAATCCCGGACGGGCCCGTCATTTCTTTTTTTCGTAGTATGTTGGCTGCCGATTGTATATTTGCAATAAAATGGAAAGTTATAGGCTTCTGTTTTCTTCGTCCTTTTGACGTCAGTCTAGCTGTGATCGTACAGCCACTTTCCTTGTCTTTCTTTTCAGTCGGGAAGGATATTACGATACTGGTCATGCCGCAGAATACGTAATTATCGCTGGCTCGTTGGTCTAGGGGTATGATTCTCGCTTTGGGTGCGAGAGGTCCCGGGTTCAAATCCCGGACGGGCCCGTCATTTCTTTTTTTCGTAGTATGTTGGCTGCCGATTGTATATTTGAATAAAATGGAAAGTTATAGGCTTCTGTTTTCTTCGTCCTTTTGACGTCAGTCTAGCTGTGATCGTACAGCCACTTTCCTTGTCTTTCTTTTCAGTCGGGAAGGATATTACGATACTGGTCATGCCGCAGAATACGTAATTATCGCTGGCTCGTTGGTCTAGGGGTATGATTCTCGCTTTGGGTGCGAGAGGTCCCGGGTTCAAATCCCGGACGGGCCCGTCATTTCTTTTTTTCGTAGTATGTTGGCTGCCGATTGTATATTTGCATAAAATGGAAAGTTATAGGCTTCTGTTTTCTTCGTCCTTTTGACGTCAGTCTAGCTGTGATCGTACAGCCACTTTCCTTGTCTTTCTTTTCAGTCGGGAAGGATATTACGATACTGGTCATGCCGCAGAATACGTAAGTATCGCTGGCTCGTTGGTCTAGGGGTATGATTCTCGCTTTGGGTGCGAGAGGTCCCGGGTTCAAATCCCGGACGGGCCCGTCATTTCTTTTTTTCGTAGTATGTTGGCTGCCGATTGTATATTTGAATAAAATGGAAAGTTATAAGGCTTCTGTTTTCTTCGTCCTTTTGACGTCAGTCTAGCTGTGATCGTACAGCCACTTTCCTTGTCTTTCTTTTCAGTCGGGAAGGATATTACGATACTGGTCATGCCGCAGAATACGTAATTATCGCTGGCTCGTTGGTCTAGGGGTATGATTCTCGCTTTGGGTGCGAGAGGTCCCGGGTTCAAATCCCGGACGGGCCCGTCATTTCTTTTTTTCGTAGTATGTTGGCTGCCGATTGTATATTTGCATAAAATGGAAAGTTATAGGCTTCTGTTTTCTTCGTCCTTTTGACGTCAGTCTAGCTGTGATCGTACAGCCACTTTCCTTGTCTTTCTTTTCAGTCGGGAAGGATATTACGATACTGGTCATGCCGCAGAATACGTAAGTATCGCTGGCTCGTTGGTCTAGGGGTCTGATTCTCGCTTTGGGTGCGAGAGGTCCCGGGTTCAAATCCCGGACGGGCCCGTCATTTCTTTTTTTCGTAGTATGTTGGCTGCCGATTGTATATTTGAATAAAATGGAAAGTTATAAGCTTCTGTTTTCTTCGTCCTTTTGACGTCAGTCTAGCTGTGATCGTACAGCCACTTTCCTTGTCTTTCTTTTCAGTCGGGAAGGATATTACGATACTGGTCATGCCGCAGAATACGTAATTATCGCTGGCTCGTTGGTCTAGGGGTATGATTCTCGCTTTGGGTGCGAGAGGTCCCGGGTTCAAATCCCGGACGGGCCCGTCATTTCTTTTTTTCGTAGTATGTTGGCTGCCGATTGTATATTTGCATAAAATGGAAAGTTATAGGCTTCTGTTTTCTTCATTCTTTTGACGTCAGTCTAGCTGTGATCGTACAGCCACTTTCCTTGTCTTTCTTTTCAGTCGGGAAGGATATTACGATACTGGTCATGCCGCAGAATACGTAATTATCGCTGGCTCGTTGGTCTAGGGGTATGATTCTCGCTTTGGGTGCGAGAGGTCCCGGGTTCAAATCCCGGACGGGCCCGTCATTTCTTTTTTTCGTAGTATGTTGGCTGCCGATTGTATATTTGAATAAAATGGAAAGTTATAGGCTTCTGTTTTCTTCGTCCTTTTGACGTCAGTCTAGCTGTGATCGTACAGCCACTTTCCTTGTCTTTCTTTTCAGTCGGGAAGGATATTACGATACTGGTCATGCCGCAGAATACGTAATTATCGCTGGCTCGTTGGTCTAGGGGGTATGATTCTCGCTTTGGGTGCGAGAGGTCCCGGGTTCAAATCCCGGACGGGCCCGTCATTTCTTTTTTTCGTAGTATGTTGGCTGCCGATTGTATATTTGCATAAAATGGAAAGTTATAGGCTTCTGTTTTCTTCATTCTTTTCACCTCAGTCCAGCTGTGATCGTACAGCCACTTTCCTTGTCTTTCTTTTCAGTCGGGAAGGATATTACGATACTGGTCATGCCGCAGAATTACGTAATTATCGCCGGCTCGTTGGTCTAGGGGTGTGATTCTCGCTTTGGGTGCGAGAGGTCCCGGGTTCAAATCCCGGACGGACCCGTCATTTCTTTTTTTCGTAGTATGTTGGCTGCCTATTGTATATTTGAATAAAATGGAAAGTTATAGGCTTCTGTTTTCTTCGTCCTTTTGACGTCAGTCTAGCTGTGATCGTACAGCCACTTTCCTTGTCTTTCTTTTCAGTCGGGAAGGATATTACGATACTGGTCATGCCGCAGAATGCGAAATTATCGCTGGCTCGTTGGTCTAGGGGTATGATTCTCGCTTTGGGTGCGAGAGGTCCCGGGTTCAAATCCCGGACGGGCCCGTCATTTCTTTTTTTCGTAGTATGTTGGCTGCCGATTGTATATTTGCATAAAATGGAAAGTTATAGGCTTCTGTTTTCTTCATTCTTTTCACCTCAGTCCAGCTGTGATCGTACAGCCACTTTCCTTGTCTTTCTTTTCAGTCGGGAAGGATATTACTATACTGGTCATGCCGCAGATTACGTAATTATCGCCGGCTCGTTGGTCTAGGGGTATGATTCTCGCTTTGGGTGCGAGAGGTCCCGGGTTCAAATCCCGGACGGACCCGTCATTTCTTTTTTTCGTAGTATGTTGGCTGCCTATTGTATATTTGAATAAAATGGAAAGTTATAGGCTTCTGTTTTCTTCGTCCTTTTGACGTCAGTCTAGCTGTGATCGTACAGCCACTTTCCTTGTCTTTCTTTTCAGTCGGGAAGGATATTACGATACTGGTCATGCCGCAGAATGCGAAATTATCGCTGGCTCGTTGGTCTAGGGGTATGATTCTCGCTTTGGGTGCGAGAGGTCCCGGGTTCAAATCCCGGACGGGCCCGTCATTTCTTTTTTTCGTAGTATGTTGGCTGCCGATTGTATATTTGCAATAAAATGGAAAGTTATAGGCTTCTGTTTTCTTCATTCTTTTCACCTCAGTCCAGCTGTGATCGTACAGCCACTTTCCTTGTCTTTCTTTTCAGTCGGGAAGGATATTACAATACTGCTCATGCCGCAGATTACGTAATTATCGCCGGCTCGTTGGTCTCATTCCACTTCCGGCTTTCCGAGCGATACGGTCGCGGGATGTTTGGCTCCGACGGAGCGGGTTCAGCGGCCCGTGCGGGCCGCGGTAACAGGGTTCTTGTGCCTAGTTCTGACGACTATCAGGTGATTCTGCCCAATCTGCCTTCCGGACGCATCGTTGCGAACACGGTATTCATGCATGGCGATCCAAGAGGCCGGCCCTACCGCGTCGAAGATTACAGGGACACTTTGGCCAAACTTGGTGCGCTCGCCGACGTTGTAGCGTTGGGGGGCGTATCAAATGAACCATGTGTGGGCTGTGACAATGACGAGTGCTGACGCTGCTCGGAAATTGCTCTCCGCCGTCGATGTGAAGGTAAAGGATCGCCCCTGTTTGCTTATCGACCCAAATAACCGTGAGGTTCGCTTGAAGCTGCATTGGTTGCTGCATGGTGTGACCGATGAAGACGTGCGCGTGGCCCTGACTCCCTACGGGAAAGTTTTAGAGGTGATGCGTGAGAAGTGGAGAGCGCATGGTGTGACCGAAAAGGGCTCGACGACAAGGTCTGTGTGCCTACAATTGCATTCTGACGTAAAAGTCGATGACATTCCGCACCAGCTCAAGATTGCCGGGAGAGTTGACCCTCGTTGTTGTTCCGGGCCGCGCTCCGTTGTGCCTCCGCTGTAAGAGTACCGGCCACATACGTCGTGACTGCCGAGTGCCCCGCTGCAATCATTGTCGCCGCTTCGGCCACGAAGAAGCGGAGTGCACAAAGACATACGCCAGCGTCACCGGACCAGTACAAGCAAATGACGTAATGGAGCACCTCATGGATGAGGCTGACTCGGAGGAAACAGCAGGAGAGGGGGCCAAGCTCAGCTCTCCAAGGTGGGACGCCGAGCACTCAACAGGGGCATCTCCGTGATGCACCAGGTAAGCCCGAAGCCGGGCTTCCAGAAAAACTCGCGGAAGGGAGGAACGAAAAGGTTGTTGCAAGTAGCACCGGCGACGCCCTTTCCGGCGGATCCGTAGAGACCCACTCCGAGCCAGAACCGATGTCTGGGATTGACGACAATGCCATTGCGACGGGGAAGCGTCCCCATGACGCGGAAAAAATGAGGAGCCCAGTGCTGCCGCGACGGACGAGCCACCCGCCAAGACGACTCCTTTGCGGCGTTCTCTCCTTCGGCCACGGCCGAACCTTTCGACGGAGCGCAAGACGGCGGAAACGCCGCCTTTGCCACCGTGAGGACTATACTGGTTCCAGGCATTCGAGAAGCGCAGCTGTGAGGTAAGCGCCATGCCCCCGGGTTCTTCACAGCCTCACAATGATGATAATAGAAAAATCATTTCGTGTGGTCACTTTAAATGTGCGTGGCCTTGCCTCAAGGCGAAAACAGTGTCAACTGTACCGACTAGTAAGCGACCTCGACCTTGACTTTTTAGCAGTGCAGGAAACTAAAGTCGAGGGCGACGAGGAAACCGGGGGCATGGTGTGCCAATTCTTGTCGCGTTACTCGGCTATAGTTAGCCATGCCGTAGGAACTTCTTCTGGCTGTTTGTTGTTCATCCGACAGAGTCTGGGAGCTAAAGTAGAAGCCGTGACCTCATGCCCATCTGGACGGCTCATCGTATGCGATATTTCGTTTGCGTCACTAGAATGGCGCGTATAGTTTGTTTATACGCCCCGACTGCAGCTGATGAAAGACGTGTTTTTTTTGAACAGCTAAAGCAGTATACTCAGTGTAACCGGCTGCTTATTATTACTGGAGACTTCAACTGTGTTCTTTCAGCCACTGATAAAACTAGCGCTCGACAGTACAAGGACGCAAGTACCACTGTCCTAAGCGAGATAATAAGTAACCATGGCTTGGATGACGTGGCTGAATGTCTCGGTGGTGGGAGGACTACACAATACACCCACTTTCAGGCAGCCAGCCACGCCCGACTAGATAGGGCGTATGTGAGCCTGGATTTGGTCCCTTTTTGCAAGGAATACCGCGTAAGCGCCGTTTCATTTAGTGATCACTGTTTAGTCAGCTTTCTAGTAGCAAGCACGAAAGAAAGTAAACGGGGCTTTGAGCGGCAACTATGGAAATTGAATGCGAAGTTGATGAGTGATGAAAAGTTTATGGCAGAAGTAATGAATCAAGTTGAAGAAATGAAAACTGTGGGTCACAAGACATGCAGAGAAAAATGGGAAAATTTCAAACAGGTGGTTAAAATTAAAGCACTTGAGCGTTCGAGTGCTATATGCAGAGAAAAAGGAGCAGAAGAAAAACAGATGCGCAGAAACTTGGAAAAATTGATCAGTGAAGAATGTAGGATGCCCGGCATGTTCATGGATGACATCCACACATTGAAGCGTAAAATAGAACAGTTCGATATCGATAGATACCGCGGTGCGATGGTGCGGGCGAGGACTGAAAAACTGATAGCAGGAGAAGCACCGTCAAAAAGGGCGTTGGGCTCAGAAAAGTGGCACGCGCGACGCAACCAAATAGCGGAAATTGAACACGGAGATAAGGTCAGCGACGCAGCAGAAGATATCGAGCGCGCTTTCTTTGAGCACTTCAGTGCTTTATTCGCCGCATGCTCAGTTGACGTCGATCGTTTTAAAAAAGAATTCTTAACGTTGATGCCAAAGCTAGACAACAATACGAAAGAAATGTCGGAGGAACCCATTTCAGAAGAGGAAGTCAGAAGTGCTATTGAAAGTATGCATCCAGGGAAGTCCCCGGGCCCTGATGGCCTGACTTCCGCCTTTTATAAATGTTTCAAAGATGCATTATCACCAGTCTTAGCTGACATATACAACGAGGCATTCGAGCTTAAAGTATTGCCACCATCCTTTTCATCCTCCCACACTGTTCTTATTCCGAAATCAGAAGACCCCGTTGCACTGCGCAGAGTAACTGCTTACCGCCCAATTTGCCTCACTAATGGAGATTATAAGATAATGATGAAGATCTTAGCTAAGAGGCTGCAAACGGTCATTACGCAGCTCGTGGGGCCGCATCAGACATGCGGCATTAAAGGCCGAACTATCTTTTCTAATATACATGTAGCACGGAGTATCCTCGAATGTTGCGACGCTATGTGTGCACGAGTGGCAATGCTCCAAATCGACCTTGAGAAAGCTTTCGACAGGGTGCCTCATGAAATTCTTTTGTGCATTCTTGATTATTTGAATTTAGGCAAAATTATTAGAGAGGGGGTTGCCATGGCGTACCGAGACTGCTCAACGCGGCTAATCGTTAACAAGGCGGTGGGGGGAGCGCATCCAAGTCAAGCGTTCGGTCCGCCAAGGTTGCCCTCTCTCGCCATTACTGTTCTGTTTGTATTTAGAGCCTTTCTGTTTGAGTGTCATAGAGAATGACTGTGTTCGCGGGTTCAAGGTGCATGAGGTAGAAGTGCGGTTGTTGGCCTATGCGGATGATATTGCCATATTTTGCGCCGATTCAGACATCATAACGCAGGCGGTCAAATGTGTTAAAAACTTTTGTGCTGCGAGCGGCGGCGCGGTAAACTGGGGCAAATGCCTCGGCTTTTGGCACGGTGACTGGCCAGAAACCCCGGACAGTTTTGCCAGCATAAGTTTTGTTACCACACCGGTGAAGTACTTGGGTGCTCCCCTCGAGTGCTACAAAGACAGTGACTCGTACTGGAGGAGTGAAGTCGATAAACTACGGGACAGAGCAAGCAAGTGGAATGGCTGGAATTGGTCTATGTTTTCCAAAGCCACAATTTGCAATATATTCTTAGTGACTAAGATTTGGTATATCCTTCAGGTCTTGCATTGTTCAAGGGTCAACATCCAAAAATTTCACCGTGTGTTTGCAGTGTTCTTGTGGTCATCATCTTGGGAAAGATCAAGTCGTACAAATTTATTTCTTCGAGTGCGAAATGGAGGACTGGGTTTGTCGCATTTGTTTCTGAGACAGGTAGTCAATCGGTTTTATTTCTTTAGAGACGTTAACAACCCCTTCCTGCGCACTGTCTGTCAACTGCGCCTGGGGCAACACTTGCCCAACATGGTTGTCTCAACTGGCAGTTTGCCCGGTGGTGTATACGGTTTTCTCCGCGAAGTTGTGCTTTCTTGTAGGTTTTTGTCAGCGCGTTTTTCACTTGAGTATTTGAGTCATGTCAACCGTAAAAAACTGTACAAGGACCTTTGTGATGTGGTTCTACCCGTTCCTTTATATCGGTCCCTTTACAGAGTTGGTCATGGCCACAATGTATTGAAGCGTGTTAAGGCGATGCTGATACCGGCAGGTGTTAAGAGTTTCTTTTTCAAATTACACACCGGTACGCTAACTGTCAAGTCATGGATGGCGGAAAAGGGTTTCTTTGTTCCCTGGGGCACACACTGTATATCATGCAGAAAGGAGGAGACGATTGAGCATGTATTCCTACATTGTTGGGATGCTGTCTTTCTTTGGGATGTGCTACAACGCACAATCAAAAAAGATTTTCCCCTTGATGCACATGGGATCCGCTATCTGCCTGTTCAAAGTGACGACGGTACCCCATTCGATATGATAATGCTCATGGCTCTTCATAGCATCTGGAAATCCAGAATGGCAGTAAGGCACGTTGATGTTGATACAAGAGCGCCCACCCAGTACTTCAAAGACAGCATAAGGAATTTTGTCGAGGAGCAAAAGTTCCTCGAATGTACACCAGAGTGGCTGCCGCGTGTGGAATTGTTTTTGGCAATGAAAATATTTTAACATATGCGCGGTCGCACAAATCGAGCGGCCGTTTTTTACCGATGTTTTTGATTGTGTTGTGTGATTTCCAGTGAAAATGTATATTATGTTGGCAAAAGACAGGCAATAAAAAAAAAAAAAAGGCTCGTTGGTCTAGGGGTATGATTCTCGCTTTGGGTGCGAGAGGTCCCGGGTTCAAATCCCGGACGGACCCGTCATTTCTTTTTTTCGTAGTATGTTGGCTGCCTATTGTATATTTGAATAAAATGGAAAGTTATAGGCTTCTGTTTTCTTCGTCCTTTTGACCTCAGTCCAGCTGTGATCGTACAGCCACTTTCCTTGTCTTTCTTTTCAGTCGGGAAGGATATTACAATACTGGTCATGCCGCAGAATACGTAATTATCGCTGGCTCGTTGGTCTAGGGGTATGATTCTCGCTTTGGGTGCGAGAGGTCCCGGGTTCAAATCCCGGACGGGCCCGTCATTTCTTTTTTTCGTAGTATGTTGGCTGCCTATTGTATATTTGAATAAAATGGAAAGTTATAGGTTTCCGTTTGCTTCATTCTTTTCACCTCAGTCCAGCTGTGATCGTACAGCCACTTTCCTTGTCTTTCTTTTCAGTCGGGAAGGATATTACGATACTGGTCATGCCGCAGAATACGTAATTATCGCTGGCTCGTTGGTCTAGGGGTATGATTCTCGCTTTGGGTGCGAGAGGTCCCGGGTTCAAATCCCGGACGGGCCCGTCACTTCTTTTTTTTTTCGTAGTATGTTGGCTGCCTATTTATATTTGAATAAAATGGAAAGGTATAGGCGATGCGCAAAGCGCCGACGATGCCATCTGCCGCCACGGCTCGGAAGCGCTCGCGGGTCCGGGCGAGCAGTCTTCCCGAGAGTGTGTACGCGAGTGCATGGATGGATGTGTTTTTATCGTGATTTAACGACTCTGTCGGACTTCAGCAATGCCGAAAAATAACTGCTGCGTTGTCGGCTGCTCAAACGCATACAAAAAAATCGCCAGGAACGCACTTCT
The DNA here is from genome assembly GCA_030522465.1 of Rhipicephalus appendiculatus. NCBI lineage: Eukaryota > Metazoa > Arthropoda > Arachnida > Ixodida > Ixodidae > Rhipicephalus > Rhipicephalus appendiculatus. The sequence continues at coordinate 484,867 of JALIZH010032972.1, forward strand.
ACAGGTTCCCGGTGCTATTTCATGAGCGATAGCGACGGCGGTGGTTGATTGCGGCTGTCCGAAAAAGGTACGCAATCGCGCTTTGTTTACGGCAGTGTTAGAACGGTTACCGTGTTTTTATTTCTCCATTTATGTCGCTACGTCTTCAGCGAACGCTGCTACGTTTACACTTGGTCGCCTCGCCTGCATTGTAGACGCTACAATACACATGAGGTTGTTATTACTGATAAGACGCGATGCCTAGGCTCTCTTGAAAAACGAATGGCGCGAAGCGCAATGCCAGAGAAAGTGGGGCAGGTGACGGCTCCTTTACAAAAGCGCCCTGAAATCACACGTATGCTGCCCGACATCGGCTGCATTCTACCTATTGATGGCACTGGAATGTGATCACCAGTGCAGAATGTTCGCTGTGCGCTCACCTCAACTATATGCATATTGGCTGTAAAACATGACACCTGTGCGCATTGAAGGCTTTTCGCAGGACATTCAACCGATTTAACCTCCTTTTGAATGCCTCGTAACATGACTTCATGCTAATAGGAAACCCTTGATGTACCCCACTAATGCTCATTCGCTTTACAGAAGCTGTGTTATGAGTGGGGCCATAGGCGTGCGCACGGGAAGGGGGGGGGGGGGGCTTTCCTATTCGCCTAAGAGGAGGGGGGGCGGGCGCAAAATCTGCCCCATGCATTGACTTGGTGGGGCCTGGGGCGCTGCGATGATACTTTGCCACCCCCCCCCTTGATGGGGAAACCTGCGCACGCCTGAGTGGAGCCGATTATGAAACTGATGTGTTTTCCTTTCTTTATTCTTGCTGGTGGTGCTAGCTACTGGTTGCTATGTTTTCTTTAGCATGTAATTGGTGAGTATATGTTGGTTCGTAACTAATCACGTGAAACGTTCTCGCAAGAATCACGTAATTAGCGTATCTACTCACGTGCCATGCTCCCGCCAAAACCACGTATTATCACGTAGAACCTATAACGCCATTTTTTCAACACTTGGTAATAGCTTGCAAAAACCTAGCAAATACGTTACCAAGCTGGTGTACAAGCTAGGTGACTACCAGCTCCGCAGTGACTCAGTCTCGCGTCACTAGCGCAAGCTGCCGAGATATTTTTTCACAAGTTTATCGTGCTGGTTTCAAAGTTTTACCAACGCTGACCCTTCGCGTGGCCGCACCCGTGAAATCCATGCGCCGGCGCGACAGCGCTCCCTCAAAATCTGCTATATAAACACATGAAACGTAAACGAAGCTACTGTGTCGAGAAAAAACGTTGGTTCACGCGTTGGTTCACTATTATAAACTGCGGCTCCTTTGCGCACACTATCACCGCAAAAGTAATCGTTTGGGGCGCGCACAAGTGGCAAATCGCACGCGCGCACTTCCGTCATGCTTGCATTGAGAGGAGGCGTCTGCTACGCGACCCGCGCGCGTTTCCGACGGCCGCCGCTACGCGGCTTTCAGTGGCGCCCCTATAACCGCTGCGCATCGCGTATAGGCTTCTGTTTTCTTCATTCTTTTCACCTCAGTCCAGCTGTGATCGTACAGCCACTTTCCTTGTCTTTCTTTTCAGTCGGGAAGGATATTACGATACTGGTCATGCCGCAGAATGCGTAATTATCGCTGGCTCGTTGGTCTACATTCCAAGGTAAATGTAACTGGTAGCGAAGCTTCCATAGAAGCCCATACGTTCAGAAAATGGCGGCTCCTCAGCTGCTCATGGGGCTTAGCGCCATCTGTGTGAGGAGGGAACACTTCCGGCGGAACAAAAAAAATAAAGCGGATGTGACGCAATAGCTGGTAAACAAGTGACGTCATTTTGTTGACATTAGCGCGAAATTTGATCGCGAATTAGGTTTCGCAGGCCCCTGATTGCTAAGGACTCACGCTAAGGCGATCGCCGGCGAGTCCTCCACGAGTGCGCTTCAAGTCAACGCCAGCTAAACTAATATCGACTCATGACTAGATAGTGATGTTTAAGTGTACTACCGTTAAATTCGCCTCGGTTTCACTAGGAAACTTATTCTTAGAACATTTATTCGGCGTTTGTGGCATCTTCCAGAGATGGATTAAAGCAAGCAGCAGTGTACCTTTCATATCTGCAGCGCCCTTATTTGCTTTGCCCATACGCAGGTTCCTTAGTGTGCACACTGCTTGTGTTCTTCAGTTCTAACAAGAAGAAATGACGCTTAGTCCCGCCAGAATTATGACACTTCAGTTTTATTCAAAATCACAATAACTCAATTTTATTACTCTGCACACAATGAGCACCAAGTGAATAAGCAAAAAAAGTGTGCGAACACTACATGCGCTTTGTTTTGCCTCATGCTCCGATAAATTACCGTTACATATGCGAATGCAAGTATGCGAATTGTAGCGCGATAGATAACTTAGCGATCTGCTCACCGATAACACGAATAATAGTAGGCACTGCGTGTTCAAGAAGAAAGCCGGGCCGCAGGAATACTGATGCATGAAAGTCCAGTGAGCACAGTCCTCCTAACCGTTGCCCTTGTTTCTTATCTAGAAGACATAGGTCGCCAGGCATACGTGTGTTGCTACTGCATCCTTGCACAGCACATCGTTTCCACAGGTACCGAGGCATGCACTCGACGTTAAATGTTATCCGTATCGTCCCGCTGCCTGTTGGACACTGTACTCAAGACGTTCGCCAACGATGCAACGCACGTCACAACTTCGCGCACAGCACAACTTAAATTTTCACCACAATAATTCAGAGAGCGCAAGCAAGTGCGGAACACTAAAACACGTGAGGGGGGTGTGTCATCACAGACGAATTTTACGAGCGCGCCTTTCCATGCAGGGCAAGGGCTGCACTGAGTAATAATGGCGGGCGCAGAGGGCGCTAGGGAAAAGATTTTTCGTAATAATAAAACACTGTCATAAATTATTTGCTGATTGCACCTACGTAATATTGTTGAGGAAATAAATGTCATTTGTAAAACACAACCATTGCTTCGCCTTTGCATAAAACTTGGTTTTTCACTATTAGTGTTTGTTCCCTCCAAACATAGTCGCGCTTCAATCGCAGCTCCCATAACTCCCCATGCTGATGTCGCTGGCAATAGCTTCTGAACCGCTTTTCGCCCGAAGTTTCGCGACCTATTTGGATAGACCTTGTACAGTACCGTCCACTCTTAGGGTGAACACGGCTCAGCGTGGCAGCGCTCTGCGGAGCGCCAGTGCAGCCGGCGCGGTCGCGCATCGAATCGAAGTGGCGCAGGCGCACACAAGCGCGCCGCTCTTGCTGTACTACTGACAAGCAAGACCGGCGCTTGGTTACTACGGAACGACACACTCGAAGCGATGTGGCAGACGGGATAAAGCATCTCCCGTGTGCCCGTGCGCGCATGCGCGGCTACGCTTCGATGCGCGGCCGCGCCCGCTGCACTGGCTCTGCGCGGAGCGCGGCCACGCTGAGCTGTGTTCACCCTAACAGTGGACGGCACTGTACATTCTACTTCCGGCTTTCGAGTGATACGGTCGCGGGATGTTTGGCTCCAACGGAGCGGGTACAGCGGCCCGTGCGGGCCGCGGTAACAGGGTTTTTGTGCCTAGTTCTGACGACTATCAGGTGATTCTGCCCAATCTGCGTTCCGGACGCATCGTTGCGAACACCGTTTTCATGCATGGCGATCCAAGAGCCCGGCCCTACCGTGTCGAAGATTACAGGGACACTTTGGCCAAACTTGGTGCGCTCGCCGACGTTTTAGCGTTGGGGGCGTATCAAATGAACCATGTGTGGGCTGTGACAATGACGAGTGCTGACGCTGCTCGGAAATTGCTCTCCGTCGTTGATGTGAAGGTAAAGGATCGCCCCTGTTTGCTCATCGACCCAAATAACCGTGAGGTTCGCTTGAAGCTGCATTGGTTGCTGCATGGTGTGACTGAGGAAGACGTGCGCGTGGCCCTGACTCCCTACGGGAAAGTTTTAGAGATGATGCGTGAGAAGTGGAGAGCGCAAGGCGTCACCGAAAAGGGCTCGACGACAAGGTCTGTGAATCTAAAGTTGCATTCTGGCGTCAAAGTCGATGACATCCCACACCAGCTCAAGATTGCCGGGGAGTTGACTTGTTGTTCCGGACCGCGCTCCGTTGTGCCTACGCTGCAAGAGTACCGGGCACATACGTCGTGGCTGCAGAGTGTCCTGCTGCAATCGTTGTCGCCGCTTTGGCCACAAAGATGCGGATTGCGCAAAGACATACGCCAGTGTGACCGGACCTGCGCAGACAAACGACGTACTGGAGCACCTCGTGGACGAGGCAGACTCAGAGGAAACAGCAGGAACGAGCCCGAACTCGGCTGCCCAAGAGAGGTCGTCAAACTTTCAACAGGATGGCCCGTGTGAAGCACCAGCTAAGCCCGAAGGCGGGCTTCCACACGAAGGCGAATGAAGACGATATGAAAAGGCTGAGGCAAGCAGTGTTGGCGACACCATTTCCAGTGGTGCCGTCAAGACCCCCTCCGAGCCAGAACCAATGACTGGGATTGACAGCGACAGTGCCAGTGCGACGGGGAAACGCCCTCACGACGCAGAAAACAAGACAGAGCCCAACGCGGCCGCGACGGAAGAGCCACCCGCCAAGACGACTCCCCTGCGGCGTTCTCTTCTTCGGCCACGGCCGAACATCTCAACGGAGCGCAAGACGGTGGAAACGCCGCCTTTGCCACCGTGAGGACTGTGTTGAGGCAAGGCATTCAGGAAGGAAGTGCAATTGTCAGGTAAGCGCCGTGCCCCTGGGTTTTTCACAGCCTCACAATGATGCAAATAGACAATTCAATCCGTGTGGCCACTTTGAATGTGCGTGGCCTTTCCTCAAGGAGAAAGCAGTGCCAACTGTACCGACTAGCAAGTGACCTTGAGCTTGACCTTTTGGCTGTGCCAGAGACTAAAGTTGAGGGCTACGCGCCAATTCTTGTCGCGTTATTCTGCTATAGTCAGCCATGCCGTAGGGACTTCTTCCGGATGTGTGTTGTTCATCCGACAGAGTCTGGGTGCTAAAAGAGAAGCCGTAACGTCATGTCCGTCTGGTCGGCTCATTGTATGTGACCTATTGTTTTCGTCTTTGGAATGGCGTGTAATTTGTTTGTACGCCCCGACTGTCGCTGATGAAAGACGGGGATTTTTCGAACAGCTAAAACAGTACACGCAGTGTAACAGGCTGCTTAATATTATTGGTGACTACAACTGTGTTCTTTCAGCCACCGATAAAACTAGCACTCGGCAGTACAAGGACGCAAGTACTGTTCTCCTAGGCGAGATAATAAGTGACCATGACTTGGAGGACGTGGCTGAATGTCTTGGCGGTGGGAGGGCTGCACAGTACACCCACTTTCAGGCAGCTAGCCACGCTCGTCTAGATAGGGCGTATGTGAGCCTCGATTTGGTCCCTTTTTGCAAGGATTACCATGTTAGCGCTGTTTCATTTAGTGATCACTGCTTGGTCAGCTTTCTTTTAGCAAGCACGAAAGAAAGAAAAAGAGGGGCTTCGAGTGGGAACTAGGGAAGTTGAATTCGAAGTTGCTGAGCGCTGAAAAATTTATGGCGGAGGTAATGAAGCAAGTTGAAGAAATGAAAGCTCTGGGTAACCAGACGTTCAGAGAAAAATGGGAGAACTTCAAGCAGTTGATTAAAATAAAAGCATTAGAGCGGTCGAGTGCTATAAGCAGAGAAAAAGTAGCAGAAGAAAGACTCATGCTCAGGAACCTGGAAAAATTGATCAGCGAAGAATGTAGAATGCCCGGCGTGTTTATGGACGATAGTCGAGAATTGAAGCATAAGATAGAACAGTTCGATATCGAGAGGTATCGTGGTGCCACAGTGCGGGCGAGGGCTGAAAGACTGATAATGGGAGAAGCACCGTCGAAAAGAGCGTTAGCTCAGAAAAGTGGCACGCGCGACGTAATGAGATAATGGAAATTGAACACGGTGGTAAGGTCAGTCACGCCGCAGAAGATATCGAGCGTGCTTTCTTTGAGCACTTCAGCGGTTTGTTCGCCGCCTGCTCAGTAGACGTCGACCGGTTTCAAAAAGATTTTTTAACGCTGATGCCAAAGTTAGACAACAATACGAAAGAAATGTTGGAGGAACCCATTTCAGAAGAGGAAGTCAGAAGTGCTATTGAAAGTATGCATCCAGGGAAGTCCCCGGGCCCTGATGGCCTGACTTCCGCCTTTTATAAATGTTTCAAAGATGCATTATCACCGGTCTTAGCCAACGTATACAGCGAGGCATTCGAGCTTAAAGTATTACCACCGTCCTTTTCATCCTCCCACACTGTTCTCATTCCGAAATCAGAAGACCCCGTTGCACTGCGCAGAGTAACCTCTTACCGCCCAATTTGCCTCACTAATGGAGATCATAAGGTAATGATGAAAATTTTAGCTAAGAGGTTGCAGACAGTTATTGCAAAGCTCGTGGGACCGCGTCAGGCGTGTGGCATTAAAGGCCGAATTATCATCTCCAACATACATGTAGCACGGAGTATCCTCGAATGTTGGGACGTTATGTGTGTACGAGTGGCAATGCTGCAAATCGACCTGGAGAAAGCTTTCGACAGGGTGCCTCATGAAATTTTGTTGTGCATCCTAGATCATGTGAATTTAGGTAAAATAATTAGAGAGGGGGGTTGCCATGGCCTACCGAGACTGCTCAACGCGGCTAATCGTTAACAAGGCAGTGGGGGGAGCGCATCCAAGTCAAGCGTTCGGTCCGCCAAGGTGCCTCAGAGTGGTGGCCACGTGTTGAATTAATTTTGACGATGAAAACATTTTAACATACGCGCATCCGCACAGTTTGAGCGGTCATTTTTAACATGTGTTTTATTGTGTTGAGTCTTTTTTCTGTAAATACCTCTATTGTATATTGTTATGTGGGCCAAAGACCGGCAATAAAGAAAAAAAAAAGGCTCGTTGGTCTAGGGGCATGATTCTCGCTTTGGGTGCGGGAGGTCCCGGGTTCAAATCCCGGACGGGCCCGCCATTTCTTTTTTTTTCGTAGTATGTTGGCTGCCTATGGTATATTTGAATAAAACGGAAAGTTATAGGCTGCTGTTTTCTTCATTCTTTTCACCTCAGTCCAGCTGTGATCGTACAGCCACCTTCCTTGTCTTTCTTTTCAGTCGGGAAGGATATTACGATACTGGTCATGCCGCAGAATACGTAATTATCGCTGGCTCGTTGGTCTAGGGGTATGGTTCGCGCTTTGGGTGCGAGAGGTCCCGGGTTCAAATCCCGGACGGGCCCGCCATTTCTTTTTTTTTATTCGTAGTATGTTGGCTGCCTATTGTATATTTGAATAAAATGGAAAGTTATTGACATTCTGTTTTCTTCGTCCTTTTCCACCTCAGTCCAGCTGTGGGATCGTACAGCCACTTTTCCTTCTCTTTCTTTTCAGTCTGGGAAGGATATTACGATACTGGTCATGCCGCAGAATGCGTAATTATCGCAGACTCGTTGGTCTAGGGTTATGATTCTCGCTTTGGGCGCGAGAGGTCCCGGGTTGAAATCCTGGACGGGCCCATCATTTCTTTTTTTAAATGCGAAGCAATTTCTTAGCGAACTCCGGCTAGTTTGAGCCTATCTATCTATCTATCTATCTATCTATCTATCTATCTATCTATCTATCTATCTATCTATCTATCTATCTATCTATCTATCTATCTATCTATCTATCTATCTATCTATCTATCTATCTATCTATCTATCTATCTATCTATCTATCTATCTATCTATCTATCTATCTATCTATCTATCTATCTATCTATCTATCTATCTATCTATCTATCTATCTATCTATCTATCTATCTATCTATCTATCTATCTATCTATCTATCTATCTATCTATCTATCTATCTATCTATCTATCTATCTATCTATCTATCTATCTATCTATCTATCTATCTATCTATCTATCTATCTATCTATCTATCTATCTATCTATCTATCTATCTATCTATCTATCTATCTATCTATCTATCTATCTATCTATCTATCTATCTATCTATCTATCTATCTATCTATCTATCTATCTATCTATCTATCTATCTATCTATCTATCTATCTATCTATCTATCTATCTATCTATCTATCTATCTATCTATATCTATCTATCTATCTATCTATCTATCTATCTATCTATCTATCTATCTATCTATCTATCTATCTATCTATCTATCTATCTATCTATCTATCTATCTATCTATCTATCTATCTATCTATCTATCTATCTATCTATCTATCTATCTATCTATCTATCTATCTATCTATCTATCTATCTATCTATCTATCTATCTATCTATCTATCTATCTATCTATCTATCTACCTACCTACCTACCTACCTACCTACCTACGACTTTGTGCTCTCCTGGCCGTATCGTTATATTGGGATTTGTACCAAAATTGTATATGGCATAACATCACTACATGACGAAGATGAATGACTCGGTCATATCATGAAAATCATGACTAACTTGTCATGAAAGTCATGATGTACACGCCATGGCCGTAGTGCTCCTGAGGCCGTTTTCTTAAATTGATATATCCAAAAATTGGTACGAGGAGATATATTTGCATGACCAACAAGATTACGGATGGTAATATGAAAATCATGACCTGCGTGTCATGTACATTTTGATTTACATGCCACGCTCACGGTGCGCTGACTGCCGTTTTGCTAGCTTGATATACACCAAATTTGGTATTGCGTGACGTGACTGTGTGACGAACATAAATGCCAAAGTGGTCATATGGAAGTCATGACATGTCATGTGCAACATGACTTGCATGCCACGCTCATGGCACGCTCGCGGGCCGTTTCGCTCGCTTGATGTACACACCAAATTTGGCATTGCGTGACGTGACTGTATGACGAACCTAAATGATAAGTGGTAATATGGAAATGATGACATGTCATGTGCGACATGACTTGCACGCCACGCTCATGACACGCTCGCGGCCGTTTCGCTAGCTTGATATACACCAAATTTGGTATTGCATGACGTCGCTGTATGACGAACCTAAATGACAAGTGGTTATATGGAAATGATGACATGTCATGTGCAACATGACTTGCATGCCACGCTCATGGCACGCTGACGGCCGTTTAGCTAGCTTTATATACACCAAATATGGTATTGCGTGACGTGACTGTATGATGAACCTGAGTGAGCAATGGTAATATGGAAATCATGACATGTCATGTGCATCATGACTTCCATGCCACGCTTACGGCACGTTCGCGGACGTTTCGCTAGCGTGATATACACCAAAATTTGGTATTGCATGGACGGGACTGTATAACGAACATAAGTGGCAGGTTTTAACATGAAAAATCTTGGCATGCATGTCATCTATGATGCCATTTGCATGCCACGCTCATGGTGCGTTTGCGTCCAGTTCGCTAGCTTGATATGCACCAAAACTGGTATTGCGCGAAGTGACTGTATGACGAACATAAAAGAGAGGTCCTAATATGTAAATCATGACATGCATATTATGTCCAGCATGATTTGCTCCTTGCTGGCTGCTTTGCATTACATCGATTCCCACAGTGCGTGGGATCTGCCGCTTTTTTTTTTTCGTAGTATGTTGGCTGCCTATTGTATATTTGAATAAAATGGAAAGGTTATAGGCTTCGGTTTTCTTCATCCTTTTCACCTCAGTCCAGCTGTGATCGTACAGCCACTTTCCTTCTCTTTCTTTTCCGCCGGGAAGGATATTACGATACTGGTCATGCCGCAGAATACGTAACTTTTCGCTGGCTCGTTGGTCTAGGGTTATGATTCTCGCTTTGGGTGCGAGTTGTCCCGGGTTCAAATCCCGGACGGGCCCGTCATTTTTTTTTCCGTAGTATGTTGGCTGCCTATTGTATATTTGACTAAAATGGAAAGTTATACGGCTTCTGTTTTCTTCGTCCTTTTCACCTAAGGTCCAGCTGTGATCGTACAGCCACTTTCCTTGTCTTTCTTTTCAGTCGGGAAGGATATTACGATACTGGTGATGCCGCAGGAATGCGTAATTTTCTCTGGTCTAGGGGTATGATTCTCGCTTTGGGCGCGAGAGGTCCCGTATTCCAATCCCGGAACGATTCCGTGATCTTTTTTTGTTTTTTTTTCTGTCGGCGTCCATATACATGTTTGAATAAAACGAAGAGATTATAGCTGTCCGTTTTCTTTGTTTTTGAGCCTCATTCCAGTGATGATCAGATACGATAATCTCGGATGGGCCCGTTACATTTTTTCCTTTCATATATGCGCGGAAGTACCGTTCACAGAAAGGACCTACCTGAGTGTTTGTCTATGCTGGATAACTTGGTGAACCTTAGAAGATTTTTAGTTCCCGTCGAATGGCCAAAGGCTATGCTGACTCGCTCTTGTAACATTTCCTTTACCTGTCAAGGCAGTTTTATGAAAAGCATTAGAGCTTTCACGAACACGCAAGCAAACATACAAACAAACAAACAAACAAACAAACAAACAAACAAACAAACAAAAAGGGAGTCCTCCGCTTTTAGGTCAGGTTGTATGATTTTCTGTTTGGGTGCGAGAGGTTGCCAAATGGAAATCCCAGACAAACCCGTGTTTCTTTCTTTTTTTTTTTGTTCGAGGCGGCCTCTAAAGACGCATCAAACTGGAAACATGTAATATTTTAATAATAATTGCTGCGGTTTAACGTCTCAAAACGTTAATGAGGGACGCTGTATGGAGGGCTACGGAAATTTCGACCTATCTGGGGTTCTTTAACGTGCACCTAAATCTAAGTACACGGGCCTCAAGCATTTTTGCCTCCGTCTAAAATGCAGCCGCCGCGGCCGGGATTCGAACCCGAGGCCTTCGGCTCAGCAGTCGAGCACCATAACCAGTTGACCACCATGGCGGGATACCATATATTATTTTGACGCTAGCATTAAAGAGCTCATTTCGAAGAAATTCCTATGTCGGCGTCGGCGTCCTTGGTTGTGAGCGGAAAATCAGCGTTGGCCAGGAGCGAAAATTCGAGGTAAATGCAAATAAAGATATGAGCCGGAGGGCCGTCTGAACTTGGGCTTCCTTTGCGGCACGGTTCAGGTCTCCAACAAGAAGCGAAGACAGGCTAGCGATCGGGAAGGCGATACGAACACGGCCCGATCACGATATCGCGTTCTACTCCCGTTGCCGCCGCCTCCGAGAGAGACGGGCGCGCGTTGTGGCCGCACCACGTATTGGAGGCTTTGCGATGGTGCACTGCGGTTTTCCCGCCATTTCTGTGGGATGGCATGACCACGCTGCGCAGATGTTCCCTTACAAACACGTAGTGGAGGGCATCGCTAGTTACCCATAACAAAAGGCACACACATTTCTGGGCACCTTCTCGTACACACACATAGAGGGTTCATCGAAACTTCGAAAAAAATGTCACGCGCTTAGACGTTCCCTCACGCAACCGGGCTGTTGACACGCTTGTGATTGATTCTGTGCATTCGCAATGACTTTGAATGCAGTGAGTGAAAGTGTCAGTCCAGTGTGTGTCTGTGTGTGCAGTGAGTGAACTGAACGCGCACGAACGCAGAGAACAGATGTGCAGGGCCATGTCTATAATTTGCCCCAAACAGTGCAGCAACGCACAATACTCGCTCGTGCTTTGTGCACACAAAAACTGTTGTCATAAAAGTGCTGTTGGAGAGGGCAGAAACCCTTACCTTCACTTTAGGTAGGTCGTGTGTGTGTGTTTTCACATGCAGCTTGATGCTCTACGATTGGGCCACCAACGCACGCGTACATAGGCGTGCGCATGGTTCCCATTCCGAGGGCGGTTTTGGGGGGGGGGGGGGTGGAGGGCGAAGGCCTATCGTAGCACTCCCCCCCCCCCCTATTAGGCCAAAGCAAAGAAGCATTGAATGACTCTGGCCAAAGTATGGGGCAGACTTCGCCCCCCCCCCCCTCTTACGTGACTAGGGGGTTGACCCCCCCCCCCCTCCCCTTTGGGCGCACGCCTATAACCGCGTACTTACTTCTTGCCAACGCCCGCTATATCTCTTTCTACTCTACTCTTCATTATCTTGATACTGATGACAGCCCCGGCTAGGATCGTTGCAGCGATGTAGTGCGCTACGAGTGCTAAGGAGCACTGACATGTGAGCGCTGCTGCGATCAGGGACTTGAGCCAATAATTACATCGCCTACGACATTCTTCGGGGTCACAGACAGCGGAATGTAAATGCATTGAAAATACGAGCAAACGTAGCGTCGTGGTCACCTGATAGGCGTGTGAAAGACAAAGATGCGAAGAAGGTTCGCTGTGTGTAGGTTCCACTAGAATGCGTTGGATGCTCTTTATGTTCTGTTATGCGGTTGCATTATAGAATATCAATTATGAAAGCACTGAAGAATCCCCGAAGATCATCCACGCTTTTGAGAAAGTGCGCAGCATGTCTTCTGTCAGGCGTTCAAGTCTGCAGCCTTCAGGTACTTTCAAAAGAGGTTGTTTAGTTTTTGGATTGTTGCGTTCAGGGGAAATGCTCTCAAGGCCACTGCTTCGCAAGGCCGATCCTCCAATCTGCTCAAAAGAGAACGGAGGGTATGACATTGTTCATCAAGGCGGGCACAATGCCAGAATACAGGTTGGCCTTTTACACCTGCAATAAGCGCTCATTAGTGAGTCAAACATTCTAACGCCGAATGAAGTTTACTGGAGGTAAGAACATTCAAGTGCGGCTCCAGGCGCAACTCTAAATCATGCTCACTCTGGAACCTGGTTTTCTAGTTATTAGCATAAAGCCCGGCAAATCGTGGTAACTATGATGTTGCAGGGCTGGGCAAAGATACTTCGAAATTGTATCGCGATACGATACAAGATACTCCGGCTAGAAGTATTGGAGATACAGCTACAAGATATTACCGCCAAAATTGTATCCGATACGATACTTGCCAATTGTATCTTAAGATACTTCGATACATTCGCAAATTTGTGGTTATAGACCCTAATAAAGTAGTAGCGAACACGTATACACGAAAAGGTCTGCTTGAAAATTGCTTAAATGTAAATAATTTCATTTCATTTTAATGAATTGTCTGCTAGTATCTCAAAAGTGTTGCACTTCTTTCTCACAATACGTTCGCTTTCGCTGCTTAACAGGACAGCTCTTAATACCCTTTGCTGACAGCGGTACCAGCTCGTCACTGTTCTTATTGATAAAGGCCACTCATCTTGATTGCAAGCTAGCGGGTTGTCATCTAACCCCAAGAGCTTCAATAAGAAGCCTTCGTGCGAAATATAGGTGTGACCTTGTCCATGAAAGACAGTTTACCTAATACAGCAGGAACAACGCTGGTAGCGACATTTTTTCTGACGCACTGTGTACACATAGAGCACATAAATTTGCAATTACTTTTCATATTCTTCTTATGTGCTGGCGTAAAGCGTCCGTTATCTATGTACTCACTAACGCGCAATCAATTTTTCTTCAACGAGAGAACCTGTGGATCCCAGAAATTCCTACACCAATTGTATTGGCGTCGACTGTGAAAAAAGCGGCATTCTGGTAGACGCGAAACTCTTTTATTGCGCTAACTTGTGCCCAGATAACTAAGTAACTCAAAGTACGAGCAAAGCACCCTGTACACTGACAGCGGCTGTAGAAGTCGCTGGTCGTCGGCGATCTGATTATCGGTAGAACGCGTCTTGTTTTATGCATCGTCGATCGCACGTTCCAGCGTTATCGCATGGTGCTCGCGAACTCGCGTACTGCGCGTAATCTTAATAATAATTCTGGGGATTTTACGTCCCATAACCAAGATGTGATTATGGGGACGCCGTAGTGGAGAGCTCCGGAAATTTCGACCATATCGAGTTCTTTAACGGGCACTGACATCGGACAGTACACGGGCCTCTACCATTTCGCCTCCATCGAAATGCAGCCGTCGCGGGCGCGAAATGAGCGTAATCTTAACAGAACATTCTGAGACAATCTCGAAGATTTCGAAACGTTGCGGTGCTCCCTTCGCCGAGCGTTGCTAACAGTCTTTGCAGCTTAACTCTTTCGTTACCGTGGGAAAATGGGCAACTTTTCGTAGGTTTTTGTTGGTATTTTTTTGTAATAAGTAATAAAATTGTTATACTGTAATGCAATACATCAAGAGAAAGCTAAGTAAATGTACTTTTGACGTGTGTAAGTTTAAAAAACTGAACTTGGAAACTAATATGCAGAAAAAATCGTTAAAGGTAACATTTCTTGCAAATTTGAAAGACCATTTGCAATTGTATGTTTACTACATAAAAGAAGTAAATGTGGAAAATATTCTGAAACATACAAATTGTTTACATAGGAGACATCTACCTAACAGAAAAGCTTCACTGACCTAGCTTAACAACTGCACGAGTTACACTTGTTTACTTGTTGCCCAGCAGAAAGTGTCTTGTTCAGCCAGGTTGCACAGTTTTTTCTTTTTATTGCACAAATTTCTCACTCACAGAAGCACAGTAAATATTAGTTAAAAGGGAAAGAAATGGGCTATTGAACCATGTATATATGGACATATTGCGCTCTATGGTTGCTCAAGAAAAAATCTTAACTGGGAAAGTACAGTGTTGCAGACGGCGCCAGAACACCATTATGTATGACTTCACTACACAAAAAATATGTGGAATTGTGTAATTAAAAAAAAAAGCTGCTTCATCATCTGAATCACTGCTGCTAGAAGCAGCCAAATGATCGCTTCCAGATGCAACAGAATCGCCAGAAAGGCGTCGTTCGCGCGAGGGACCGGCAACAAAAGCGTCTGCCATCTTCGTAAACAGACGGAGCGAACCGCGCAATTGGAACTGCCGCTTAAATCGCCGCCGCACGGGAAAAATACAAACTACGCAAAAAATGAAAGATTGGTGCCTAGAGAATACGACAGATAGCGCTGCAAGTCCATAGGAGCGCTCACATTAAAAAAAAAAAAAAAAAAGCCGGCAGATCCCACGCACTGTGGGAATCGATGTAATGCGAAGCAGCCAGGAAGGAGCAGATCACGCTTTACATAATTTGCATGTCATGTTTTACATGTTAGGACCTATAATTTATGTTCGTCATAGAGTCACGTCGCGCAATACCAATTTTGGTGTATATCCAGCTAGCGAACTGGACGCAAGTGCACCATGATCGTGGCATGTAAATGAGGTTGTAGATGATATGCATGCCAAGATTTTCATGTTACCACCTGCCACTTATGTTCTATATAGTCATGTCACTCAATACCAAATATGGTGTATATCAAGCTAACGAAACGGCTGCGAGCGCGCCATGAGCGTGGAATGCAAGTCATGTCGCTTATGAGATGTCATGATTTCCATATTACCACTTGTCATTAATGTTCGTCATACAGTCATGTCACTCAATACCAAATTTGGTGTATATCAAGCTAACGGAACGGCCGCGAGCGCTCCATGAGCGTGGCATGCAAATCATGTCGCACATGACAATTCATGATTTCCATATTACCAGTTGTCATTTATGTTCCACATACAGTCATGTCTCTCAATACCAAATTTGGTGTGAATATCAACTAACGAAACGGCCGCGAGCGCTCCATGAGCGTGGCCTGCAAGTCATGTCGCACATGACAAGTCATGATTTCCATATTACCACTTGTCATTTATGTTCGTCATACAGTCATGTCACTCAATACCAAATATGGTGTATATCAAGCTAACGAAACGGCCGCGAGTACGCCATGAGCGTGGCATGCAAGTCATGTCGCACATGACAAGTCATGATTTTCATATTACCACTAGTCATTTATGTTCGTCATACAGTCACGTCACTCAGTACCAAGTTTGGTGTATATCAAGCAAACGAAACGGCCACGAGCACGCCATGAGCGTAGCATGCAAGTCATGTCGCACATGACAAGTCATAATTTCCATATTACCACTTGTCATTTATGTTCGTCATACAGTCACGTCACTCAATCCCAAATTTGATGTATATCAAGCTAACGAAACGGCCGCGAGCGCGCCATGAGCGTGGCATGTAAATCATACTTTTCATGACAAGTTAGTCATGATTTTCATTTTATGACCAGCCATTTATGTTCGTCATACGGTCATGTTATGCCATACCAAATTTGGGTATAAATCCCATTAACGATACGGCCAGGAGAGCACAAACTCGTAGGCGGCTAGATAGATAGCTAGATAGATAGATAGATAGATAGATAGATAGATAGATAGATAGATAGATAGATAGATAGATAGATAGATAGATAGATAGATAGATAGATAGATAGATAGATACGCTCAAACTCGCCGAAGTTCGCTAAGAAATGCTTCGCATTTAATAGCTTGTGGCGCGTATGGGTCACCGGTGACCCATGTCCTATGGACACGGTAACGAAAGAATTAAACCTGATCGCACCGAAATAAATAAGGGCGCGCAGGCAGTATAGTTGCACGAATCGTTGCAGGACACTGCCACTCTTCACGCTGTTGCCGCCTATAGCTCCGACTATTTGGCGATTAGTAATAATAAACAAGTCAGGGAGGCCTACAAAAAGGAAAACAGTTATAACTAAAATAGGAAAACCGTTTCGTATCAAACATTCAGAGTGAACAGGTACATAAGCACTATACAGGCGGCACCACCAATAGTTATGACAATTCAGCATCAAGTGTCGTCAAATTTTATGTTATGGTAAGATAAAAAAGTCGACTGTCTATGGAAAATTCCCTGAAATGGCTCTTTGGGGCGCTCATGAGAAAAAACGGACCATTTGGCATATCAATGTTTCTCGAATCCCCTTCGTAAAATCTTTAAGGTGGCTCCCAATTATTTCCGTTAATGTCATGCAAACTCAATTTCGCCATTTTACTAAGCAAAAAGCAGAATGTTTGGTACTGTATACTCAATGCGCGTCCAAATAATGACATATTTGTTCCCTTAATCGCCGGGGCAGAACAGTAAACTAAAGAGAAATATAAATGTGTAAACACGAGCAGGAACAAAGCAGATAGTTAAAAGTTAATAAGAGAGCTTATTTTGGCTACGTTACAAAATACATATTGCAGTGAACAGACCGGGAAAAAAAAGCAGTTCAGAGCCCTACATAATGCGTGTAATGCTAGAGAAGGACAAATAAGAAAGCGCTCGTGCTAACAAACATACTATGATTTCAAGAGCTACTTGAACAGAGATAGCGGCAATTGAAGCAAACGGTATGCTACGCCAAGATACCGTCTGTTAGGTAAACGCTTGCTCTATTGGATCTAGCATCGGTAACGGCGGTGCTATAGTTAGAATTTTATTTACCCTTAAGTCAGTCGCATGTAATTCAAACTTACATCCACAAGATCCATCAAATCGCTGCTGTGGGAAAGCCACAGATGCAAAGAAACCCCGTGCTTCAGATTTCGTAACGAAGCACCATGCAGGAGAGCGGCATCAGAATTTGCGCGATCATCGAAGTACGGGTTGTGGTACGCGGCGCTGGTAATTGGCCAAAAGTAAGCGTCTTGGCTCTGACACATTTAAACAGGAAAGAATTGGGAAAACAAAAGGCACGTAGGGCAAGCGCGCGAACGTAGACGTTCGCGCGCTTGTCTCTGTCGAGACTGCGCGAGCGCTGTCATGTTGCTCTGCTCTAACAAAAGGGACGCGAACCTTATCGCCTGCCATCACTGGTGGCCCTCTGGCGGAAAGGTAAAATTATGTCACGGCCCTTAGTTTCATTCAGGTGGTTTAGAGGCACGCGGACCAGCTTGACAAGCGGAGTTCAGTCAGCGATTATTGTTTCGCACGGCAGTGTTGCGATGCAGTATCTTGTATCTTAAAATACGCGATACATTATTCAATGTATCGGAAATACAGATACAGATACTCGTCTTGCGAGACGTATCGTGATACAAATACAAGATACCTAAAGAGTATCTAAGATAGTATCTAAGATACATGTATCTTCGATACTGCCCAGCCCTGTGATGTTGTCTGCGGGCCTTAAAACTAACCAGAACGCTTAAGCACATGCGGTTCTTGTCGTTATTAAGGCGAAAGACTTAGATGCCTCATCAAACGGGAAAATTGTCCGTCGGCGTCCCGCGGTGTCGGGTACGAGTAATGCGAAAAGTCATCACGTGATGACGCCACCATATGACGTCACATGACATAACAGATCGGAAAAATTTTGAGAGATCATTATGATGCCATCATGACGTCACTGTGACGTCACGTGACGTAAGATTATGAAGTCATCACATCATATCGTAGTTTGGTCAAATATGGTCCGATCACGGAGGCAGTGCAAGCCAGGTGAGGTGCCTCCGATCTTGGAGGCAGTGCAAAAACCACGTTAGGTGCAGAAAGCTTTCGTAGCGCGGCGGGGTAGGAATCGATCAATACATCGGCTGAGAAGAAAAAGAAGATGGCTTCCGCTTTCGAGTAGTCTTAGGTGAATGTATAAGGGATCCTGTGAATTTTATGTAGTGGAATTAGTCCGTTTAATTCCCAATAAAAAAGTGGAAAGCTTCGCATTTACAGGTGTTGCCGTATTTTGCATGTCGAAGAAAACAATAGTGTATCTTCGCAGGAAATGTACAGCGAAAAGAAAAAAAAATGAAAGAAAAGAGCGGAAACGCGTAAAATAGCAGGCAATTTTATAAAAGATAGTCGTTGTCTATGTCAACTTTTCCTCTCTGCTGCGGCAACAATGTTTGCATGAGAATGCCAGATGGCACGCGAACAGGAAGTGCCGATATCTGCTCTCGGAAATGATCAGAAATACAGACATACAAAGTCCCAACGCGTATTGAACTTTTAGATCTTCGTCATATCTTCACAGCCGGTATTGTTACGAGTGTTGAGTAGCTGCTACATTGTGCCCTGTAATGTCACGGCGATAGTTATGGTGGGTGTGTTCAGAAAAGAACGCCTGGTGCGTGTCCGGCGACTCCCCCTTTGATTTTGATAAAGTGAGTATATTTAGGCTGTCCGAGCCCCCCAGGACGACAACACCAATCTGCGCCTGTTTGTGCCTTCTCTTCTTTTGTGTCACCGTCCGTTTTTGCGCAGTTACATAATGAATCATTACCAACTGGCCCAACTTACCACTCTTCACCAATCTTAGTTTTGTGAAAAAAAGATTTGTCTTCATCAAAAAAGTTCGGCAGTCTCCTCTGAACCAGAACCGCTTTTTGAGAGTTGCGCGAAAATGGGATTTTGACGAGATCCCCCCCCCCCCCCCCCCCCAAAAAAAAAAAGAAAAATCACCGCCCAAGCACTCCGTACAGATGGTTAACCAGTGAAGCTGAAACGTGCGGCCACAGGCGATTGCAGATGTCGCAGCCGAAGCCGAAGTGCTGCTCGAGAAACTCCCGCCGAAAGCGGGCGTTGGCCCCGGCGAACGCGTTCCCGCCATTGCCACGTTGACGCTGCTCTGCCCACAACGCCGCTTCCTCGGCTCGCCGTTGTCGCTTGCATTCGGCTCGGAAAGCTACCGAATCCTCGGCGCGCAGTTGCTCCTTGCGCTTCGCCACCGCGGGGCCTGTTCTTGTTCCCGGACTGCTGCATCGGCCCGGGCGAACATGAATTCTCTCACAGATCAGCTGCCGGCGCTGTTCTTGGAAAGTTGTCTGCTGTTCGGAAGTTCGCACGATCCGTGCCTTCCCCGTGTGGGAAGTTGTAAGTTGAAAACTGGTGCGCGCAGGCTCGGCGTCCCGGCTGGAATGAACGACGTCACTGACGGCGCAGCCAGCGGCGCGCGTGCTTGGGTACGACGCAGAGAAGGGCGTCACTAACGGTGCTGCCAATGGCGCGCGCGCTTGGGTGCGACGTTGAGAACGACATAATTCATGGCGCAGCCAACGGAGTCTGTCATCGAAACTCGTGGCGAACGGTATTTCGTTTCACCTGGCCATATACAGCTTTCGCTGTAAAAACTATTGTACCTGGTGGTCTCAAAATATTGCTTGGCGTACCATGAATTGGGTGAGCTTACTAAATTGTTTTTATCTTGCAGTATTAGAACACTTTTTTTAAGAAAAAAAATCGCTAATATGGTACATTGTTCAATAATGCTCGAATTTCCGATTATTTTGCTCCGCTTGTAAAAGATTCAGTATTTTCAAAATTTTCCAGAGTGTTTCCACACATTAGGTAAACCATTGTGCCGAGTAAAATCATCGAATATAACGTTAAACGCAAACCAGAAATGCGTAAGTGATTGGCCCGTTTTTAAAATGCAATACCTTGAAAATAAATTTTTAAAAAGCCACCTTCGATTTTCTTTACTCTCCCAAGAATTAAAAAGCGCATGTTCTAATTAATCTGTAAAAACATACTGCATTATTTTTGTGAGATAGGAGTTACAATGCCACAAAATCAGGGTGTCGGAACGAAATATTTTTCGTTTCGGTTTCAGTTTCGTTCCATAGCAAAAAGTTCCGTTCCGTTTCTGTTCTGTAACGAAAAAAAAAATGTTCCGTAACGGTTCGTAACGGTGTTTATATGCATGCAAGATTTGAAGTTAAACTAACGATAGCGTTCCTCTTAAGAAAGTGGGATAGGGGTAGAACACGTTCTTTCCGCGTTCTTCAGAGGAGCGCAAGTAACTGTATCACGAATTTCTACCAACTAGCGCATACCGGTACCTTTATAATACATAGTACTTATTTTCTCAAAAGTGAATTACGAATTTTTTTGAGAACGCTCACCCCCGTATTCTGAAACAAGCCTCGACTCGAATTCCAGCCTTCGCTTGACCGAACTGAGCATAGCGCCGCTCGACTGACAATGAATCAGCAGGTCTCACGAAGTGATGCCTGCTATCGCTGATGTGCAGTGAACATTTTTGCCGAGAGGTGGATCTGCCATCGACATTCTGGAGTCAAGGTAGAGCGCCGAGTGAAGGGACGTTCTAGAATACGGGGGGTCAGTGCTTTGTGTCAAGGGAGTGAGCATGATCTGAGAAGCAGCACGTCATCGAGTAGTGTTGTCTGATATGCGAGATCGCTTTTCTGATAAAATAAACTTTAGCTCCGAGTATGCCCTCGCCACGCTGGTCAGCGTGACAGGCACAAGAAAGTCCACTTTCGTTGTTATAAACATCCCTGGTTGTCACTGTTGTCGTCTTTCGCCCAATTTCAGAACATCTTTACTTTGGAATTCCTGCCTTAGATACTCGCTATTGTTGTATTCTGAGATATGCATTATTGCTCACGTTGCAAGACCTCGGTATTTGCGGACTGTCAAGTGTTTCCGTGAACCGAAAAACGATTGGAAAAATTTCGGTTTCACTCCGGAACGAAATAAGATAACGTTTCGGTTACGTTTTCGTTCCGGCCAAAAATATCATTTTTTTTCGTTTTCCCTGTTTGATTTTCATTCTGTTCCGACGCACCGCACAACAGTGGTCAAATCGACGTTAAAGCCGAACCATGTAAATGAGCGAGCATGTAGCTATAGTTGCCATTGTCATGACTTTTAGTGAAGTTTTATAGCGCACGAAAAAAGACGCACTGAGAAAGACGTGACCCACACAGGCGCTGTGTGTGTGTCACGTCTTTCTCAGTCCGTGTGTTTTCGTGCGCTATAAAGCTTCAGTATGACATACCAACACGCCCAAAACGCTACGTTACTATGATTTTTAGGTCTTAAGTGTTCACAAAACAACAAATTGACAGAAGAAATAGAAACCCGCGCATATGCTTGTCTATACGCGTTGTAGTAGTGTTCCTAGCGAAAACAATTATCGGAAAACTTCCAGATGTGTATTGGGGTTGAGTTTCTGTACGCAACTGTTTATTCAGCACTAATGGACATAGGGCGTGAGACAGGCATTAAAGGAAGAGTAGGTCCAGGCAGAAATTATTATGAAGATGGCCCCCTGGACCTCCGCCTTCCTGCCCCTGGCGTAGGACATCCGACAATGACGTTTCCTCTTCACCGTCATCTTCAGAGGTGAAATGTCTGTTTAGTGAATAACTTTAGTGCCTCGACAGCGGTATGCGCAGGAACAAAATTTTTGTCGCAGACAGACGCATCTGGAGATATTACGGTGACTTGTTTACAATTACCGCCATGAGATGAGCAGCGACAAACATCCGGCGGCTGATCCGCCACGCCACCTCCTACATCTCGAGCGTATGCGTGCGCAGGCTCGCATACGCTCGAGATGTAGGAGGTGGCGTGGCGAAGCGTGTGACTGAGCATTGCAGAATGCCGAGTCGCTGGGAGCCATGTTGAGGTTTTTGCGATTTGCATGAGAAAATTTAGCAATAATTTACTTTTCAAAACCTACTCTTGATTTTTTTTCTGTCTATTTGATGTTTCGTGAATACGAGAAAACACACTTGAGACCTAAAAATCATGACAATGGCAACTATGGGGAACGTGCACGAGCCGGTGGCGCCTCGGTGCGGGAGAACGAAAGGAATTGGCGTGTTCCGTGCAGTACGACCCATGAGCGGAGGCGTGTCAGGTTGTTAGCGGTGCTTCGCAATGCGTATGAATTGCTGTGTCGTAAAATGTGCCGATAACTATAAGAACTGCGTACCTGGAACAAAGTTTTTCAGTTTTCCGCCGTGACTGTGCCTCAGAAACCGGCGGGAACACTGGATTAGTGGACGCCACGCGTAGGCGTGCGCAGGGGTTCCCCTTCAGAGGGGGGAGATGGCTCGTCGCAGCGCCTCCCTTCCCTATTAAGTCAATGTATGGTGCAGACTTTGCGCCCCTCCTTAGGTGACTAGAGGGGGCGGCCGCCTCCCTCGTGCTCACGCCTATGACGCCACGTAAAGCAATTGATCCCGCGGGCACGTTTGAAGTACAGCGTGTAGCTAGTTCGCTGTGAATTTACTCCACGCTTGTTAACTGATATTTTTAACGTGCTGGAGGAACCGAGGGGGCATCTGGAAAAGTGATCTCGAGTCTGTAGTCCACAATTTGGTGAAAAGCAATCGACAGATCCAGCAATTCTCCCTAGTACACTGCTGCTGTTTTTCCCCCCGTATCGCAGTTCGTAAACAGTAACATTAAGGAAGAAGTCACGCATGCCAGGTAAAATGCGTCGCAGACCACGAGAATTTCAAAATTTATTCCCCATGTACTGCCATAGCCCTTAACAGCAGAGTGCGTGCAAGCGAAGCCGGGCCACGCCGTTCTATTGCGCTACGTGACAGCTGAGATATCGCGCGCTGGTACGTGACAAATTTACTCAACGACCCATGCAGCCCGAGCAACGCCTACAAACGGAGCTGAACTACTGCACAGAAAACTTCGCGCAAATGCCACGCATTACTAAATGCAACACGGGCAGTTCGGCGACCGTACGTATTACTTGCGCGCATAGCAAGGGGTTGCCTAACACATGTCAGACACAAATGTCATCGTTTACTCAACAATAACCAGGCAAAATGGCAAGAAATAATGTTTACAAACATCGATGGTGACGGTCTATGCTTCGAGCTTTACGCTGGCCGGCCGCACGAATCGCCCTTTCAAAACACTCTGCCGTGCGTCTGTGCTGCGTCACATCGAAAACATGATTGATTCCGTAAATTTATGCCCTTTCTCCTCGTTTGGGGCCCCAAAAGAATCATGCACTGATAACTTTCTGGAAGCCTACCCGTTTTATCAAACCTATCACCTTCTCGCGTACGCACTTGCATACAACGCGGGCCTAGCTGAAGGAGAGACGACGATTCGTAGCACGCCAGTTGACACTGAAGTGGCCGCAAGTCGCCTGCTCATTTACGAGGTTGGGCGTCAACGTAAATTTTGCCACTTTCGTGGCTTTGTAACTCAGATCTCACAAAAATAATGCAACACGTTTTTAGAGGAGCCGGCAACCTTTGGCCGAAGCCTACGTGGGATCCAGGCGCATTGCACCAATTCGCAGGACACTCAATATAGTTATTTGTTCCGATCTGACGTTTTCACAGACTCAGAACACGCACTTGGCTTTAATTCTCCTCCTCCTTTCCCTCCTCTCCACTTAATTCCCTTTGCCACCACCTTGCTATGCTATACTATACATGGCTATGCTATGCTGTCTTTCTCTTTCGGTTCATTTCCATCTCTTTCTTTTTATCTAGCACAATATTCTGAAAGCTCTGAACAAGTCTTTGCGCGAGAGAGAACTGTACAAAAAAACTGTAAATACTTTTTGGGAATTCAAGATTTTGTTTCATCACCACCTTCATCCTCATCATCAACACTCTCTCTCCTCTCTTTTCTACTCCCCTTGCCTAACGCTGAGTAACAGGTCAGAACATTGATTCATGCCGACATCTCACTCTCTCCCTTTATTTTTTCCGTTTCATTGGTTCTCTCTCTTTCTCGGTGTTTCTTTTTCTCTGTTTCTCTTTCTTTCTCTCTCTGTTTTTTCTTCTTGTTCTCTAGCCCATAACAACGGAATCGTATGTTTCCCATAAATGCTTGTTCTACTAGCGCGCCTGGTTAGCCGAGTGGTTACGACGCTCGCCTTCCGAACGTAGATGCGAGGGTTCGAATTCCGCTGCACCAAGAAACTTCATTTTCTTTTATTTATTTCTCCTTCTCCTTCTCTCCATTTCTCCTCTTCTACTTTCCAAGCTTCCTCCAATGCGTTGCCAGGCGACTCGAGATACCATTGCCGTTCATGATGACGACAGTTTTCTTAAGCGCTTCAGCGCCGAATCTCGAGCCTAAAGAGCGCCGCGTTTAAAAGCGTTGACCGGGCAGACATATAGCTTAATTGAAGACGGGCACATGTACACCATAACGAAAGCAAGCTTCTCATCATGACAAAAGAACACTTCCTGTCATGCTATTTAGCTCTACATTTCAGGCTTTTCCTACAAAACAAAAATCAATACATCCCGCTTTATTTTACAGGAAAACGGCATTCTAAAAGTACTAATTCGAAATATTGGTCCATCAGAAGACAACAGCAAGAGCAAAAGACCGTTTAAAGAGCATGCTCACCATCAGTTCCTCCGGGAGCGTCAAACTCTGCCCTGAACGCAGTCTCCAGCAAGTGGTTTCTGCGGACCTCAAAGCCATGGCTTTTCAAGAACGCGCACAGTTTATCGTGGGCCTTGAATTCAGCCAGGGACAACTCGGGGTTTGCGTAGAGGAAACGGCTCAGTTCCCACAGGTCTTCGCCATGGCGTTCGATCACTGCGTCGACAAGAGACGTGAAATCCACGGTAGACATATCCTAGTCAGAGTTATCAAGCGATATATGCAATAAGACTGTGGCGCAAGAGGTAGGCCTGCGGAATTAACTGTCACCCTTGAGCAAACGTAAACTCCCGAAGAACCGTTAGTGGATGCGTTTGAAGCCGTCGCTAAACAATTTCCTGTCGCTTCGTAAAACGATTCACCGAGCAAATGCGCCAAAGCACTTTCCTCCTTCAACACACTTTCTTTTTTCGAGCAGAGAGACTACGCTTTAGAAACACGTCTGTTGAGAGTGGTGTGCCAGCGCAGCGAAAAAGAGAGCACGGTAACCTCACAATTTCACTCTCGTCTTTCTCTCCTCCCTCGTTATACAAATGACACGACGGAAGCAGATGTTACACCATCTGGTTGAGAGACAGTTTTATATGACGTTGACAATGTGCTTCGCGTTGTAGGGACGCGAGGCATTCGCACAACGAATGCTACACCCTTAGCTGCTTTCTGCTTTCACTTATCACAGAATTACAGTAGTTTGACGCCCAAGCTACGCAAACTTGCGCCTGCGTAGTAGTATATAACCCTTCAGCTTTACGTTACTTGATGCATATGAAAGGAATAACGGTTATTAAGTGGGCCGGATGATTTACACAAGAGACAAAGAACAGAAAGTCCTGACGTCTAAACAACAACAAAAAATACCAAAAAAATGATATCTGATAAGTGAGCCTACATCACAAGTGTCGGTAATGCCCAAGGGACAAAAAATGAATTTTTTTTTCAGCCAAAGCAATAAACAGCACGCTTACACAATTTACACCTAATCTAGCTATCTCAGCTGCCTCAGTTATTTCCTCGCAATATGGGATCCATTTCGTCCCACCGCCCTGCACTGATTCGAAGGGGGTTTGGATTCCACAGTCTCGAATGTACTGCAAATGTGTTCTTTTTTGTTTTTCATAGATTCCGCGGTTTCCTTTTATCCTCTTGTATTTCTGCGATATACAACAGCCGTAAGCCAGTGCTTCGTTTGTATTCAACAAGATAGCCTGAATATAGTTAAGGATCCGCACCAACTTACCCATCTTTCTGTCATTCTGTAACTCTTATTAAAATTCATGCTTTCTGCGACCGACGATACTAAAAAACCTGAGAAGCTGAAGGAAAAGTTTAAATTAGCAGTTTCAACGAGATGCCGTGTGCATAAAATCAGCTTCAATTTGTTATGCCCTTGTTTAAGCGCGTGAATATTTTGATGTTTTCATACTACGCACTTTATATTTACACTGGTGAACTGCCACCTCTTGTACTGTTTAGAATATTGGGTTTCGACATATAACACCTACCTTGCACCAGTAAGACCGTTGCAAAAACGAGCTATTCGTACGATAATTTTTAGCGATATTAGAAATCAAGTAAACCCCTGTTTGCTATGTTAAAAATCTTACCTTTTGATTTCGTACGGGAATTATGATTAGCCACAGGTATTAACAACGTTATAAAATGCAACGAGCCATTCCATGTTTCGTTACTTTGCACTTCGCATCGGCACATTAGGAACCAAACCTCAGACAACTTAAATATTTCACAAATAAAAAATCACCTACGGCAAACGACTGCTACAGTATGCTGGAGCAAAACTCTGGAATGGCATTCCACATTATATGAAAAACTCGCAGAATTTTCCAATAGCAATGAAAAAATATTGTTTGCCGCTGAAATTGCCTGCTTCTTGAACATATAGGCATTTTTATTTTTTTGTTTTCTTTTTATTGAGAAGACTAACAGCAACACTTGTACCATACGTATCTTTTCTGCTAATCAATGTCCTAAATTATTCATTAGTAATTCTTGTACTTACTGCGGAGTTATCTTTATTCTCTTTTTTGCTTGCTCGCTTTGTATCAAGCGAATAAACTCACTCCAATGGCCAATTTATATATCTTTGCTTTCGTTAGCTTTTTTAGTCATCAGCAGTTATTTTCGACTTCTGTAATTGATTTCTTTGCATTTTAATATACTGGCTTCTCTTATTTACTTTTTAAACGGGCCCAGTACGCGCCAATGGCTATGAAACTTAACAGTTTGTGATAATTTGCCAAATGAACTGTATGTAATAAAAATTACAGGTTCGCAGCAAGAGCGAAGTAATGAATGCAATAGCAACAAATTGGAATGTTATACGAAGTAAGGCTAGCAGAGCACTCTTTTGGATGCGATCTCACGTGACTCTACAAAACACTGGTTAAAGCGAAAAGGAGTGACGCCCTTTTCTGTTCTTTCTCGAGTACTTCCTTTGTCTGCTTTGCATCTCAGTAACGCTTTTCGTACTGTTTGTCATCTCAAAACAAAGCTGTGAGAGCACATTGGGTATATAGCGATGTCTCTCGAGACAGCGCTGGCGACCGCGGCCTTATGATCAATGTTCGCAGTTTTTTTTCGAGCTTCACTAAAGGCTTCACTGAAGGAGTTTATTGCCTCATGAATCGACTGCCGCAAAAAGATTTAGAATCCGTCAAGTACGAGCGGCGTTACAGGGATTTGCCGCGCTCTTTCAGCGCTTTCTATCTCCTTTCGTGCCAGCGAGAGCGTTGAAAGCTGCGCAGGGCGGGGGGGGGGGGGGGTGACAAGGGGGGCAAGAGGCTACATCCGTTCGTCAGCGCGCGTCATGACCTTGATTACTTTCTTATCTTTTTTTTTCAAACGCTCGGCCTACATTCAGTGTGATCGCGCAGTGCGCGATTGGGCACGTGGCGGCATCCCGCGGCAGCCGCAGTAACTATGCAGCTTACGATGCTCAAATCAGTCAATGGCCGCAGGTTTTGCGTTTATGGCGCGGTCATTTTGGATTTATGGCATCATTTGTCGAGAGAAGAGTGAGCGATTTCTAGCTGCATTTGAGATATAATTGTACATTCCAGGCCACGTGCTGCGATATAATCTTTGGCTCACGTGTTCTCAGGAGCCTCGTCTACCAATCGGCAGCATTTTCTAACCATGCTGAATAAGTGTTGCAGGGCCCCTTAAGCTTCGCATTTAAGAGTTCAACGCAATATGCATTGTCAGACCGCGTTCCCATCGCCTTCTCGTTCGCTTGCCATGTTTAGCTTCTGCATGCATACCTCAATCGTGCTGTGAGGGAAGGAATATCGATGCGAGTGGGATACTGGCCGTTGCAAGCTATCCTAGGGTGTCTACAACTGTTAAAATTCCGAAGTACCCACTACGCGGCGTAGATCATTACGGGCACCTACGAAGCTGCATTCGTTGTTGACTCTCTGGTTGATGATGACGATGTTCATATGAATTATAGATGTAATGGGAGGGTGGCATTCAACTACCCACTCATTACGATGTTGTAACGCCTGACGCAATTCTACGCTACTGCCACGCAGTATTATGTTAACGTGACTCCTTGCCCGACATGGCGACTCTTCAAAAGAGTGGTAAGCTGGCCTAGTTGGTATGGATGGATAGTAATAAACAGCTAGAAAAAAAGAAAAACGAGAGACAAAACTGAAGAACTACACAGGACAAGTGCTGACCGCCAACTTGAAACATTTATTCCGCAGATTGTCTAGCTTGACAAAGGGCTCGACTATATGAGCTTACGCAGATAGTTATCAATTTGATGTTCTTTTTGTAACTTGTTTTCTAACCGGCTCCTCACGTACACGTGGTATGCAGCCTTGTTATTTAAGCATGGGTTATGCGGAATAAATGTTTCAGCCGGCAGTCAACGCCTGTCCTGTGTAGTTTTTCCCTTTTGTCTCCCTTTTGTCTCTTTTTTTTTTTGCGCTGTTTATTATTATGTATGACGTCTGCACAGGGTCCGTTTCCCAAGCAGTTTGAAGCCCTGGCGTGGCTCTGTACTGACTTTCTGCTATCGGCCTTGATTATGAATAGATGCGGGGCTTTGTAGCAGCGGCAACAGCAGCGAGACACTATAGGCTTCAGGACTTTCCGGAAGCCATAGGCCCCACAGGACTGTTGTCTGACATCGTTGCGCTTGGAGCCTACCACATAAATTGTCCGCCGCGGTGGTATAGTGGTTAGGGTGCTCGGCTGCTGACCCGAAGGTCGCGGTTTCGATCCCGGCCGCGGCGGTCGCATTTCGATGGAGGCGAAATGGTAGAGGCCTGTGTACTGTGCGATGTCAGTGCACGTTAAAGAACACCAGATGGTCGAAATTTCCGGAGCCCTCCACTACGGCGTCTCTCATAATCATATGGTGGTTTTGGGACGTTAAACCCCAGATATTATTATTATTACTACCACATAAATTACGTTTGAGCAGTTACACTGAATGGAGAGGAAGCAAAGAAGAGAATGCTGTCGTTCAAAGAACGTCAGGTGAAGGGACATTGCTGCCTCATTGTCGATCCCCAGGACCGGCATTTAAAACTGCGGCTATATCTGCTGTTCCACGGAGTCGCCTATGAAGATGTGCGCCGACGACATTCGCTGCTGTCGGCAACGTTGTCGAATCGACGAATGGACGACCAGAATTGTAAAGTAGAAGAGTGGAATTTCGGTGGATGATCTCACCCACCCTATACGCGTGGCGGGTAAGCTGGACCTGGTAGTCGGGCCGGGTAGACCTATGCATTACCTACGGTGCAAAGGAACCGGTGACATACGGCAGGACTGCACGGTGACGTGGTGCTCCGTCTGTAGACGGTTTGGGAATCGATACGCCCAGTGCGTTCGCTCTTATGCCGCTGTTACAAGCGTGACAACGATCTCAGGGAGCAGACCATGGACGCTGCCGAGGCCGAGGACGTGGCCAAGGGTGCAGGAGGCGCGGCAAGTACACTGGTGGAATCCAGGACGCCTTTGCCTGAGGGAGAGCAATATGCGTCCGACATTGCGGAGCATACAACTACTACGGTCGAACCCAACAATAAGAACGCTGCAAAAGACGTCCAAGGTCAACTTGTCGAGGTGAAACCAAAAGCAGCAGCAAGACGCGAGTTGCCAGGGCAAGCAGTGGCACGCATGTCTAACACTGGCTCGGAGGTTGAGCGACCGTTGGAGAAGTATACTGAGCGCACAGACGACGGCAGCAAGGTAGACGGACCACCTTCGAAGGCGACATTAGCGCGGCGCTCGAGCCTCAGAACGAGGCCCAATGCACAGAGAACAGTTGGAAAGTCAATGGAGCAGCAGCAATATCTCCCCTGACCACCGGATGGCTCCGGAGGCGTGTAATTTTTGCGGAGGCGTGTAATTTTTAAAGTCCTTGACGGCGCCTTTGTCATAGATCCCGGTGCTGTTAGCATTCTTCCAAGATTCTGGCACGCAGTGAAGAGTTAGGGATAAGAGTTCATGAAAAATAACATAGTAACCTGCGATTCACTGGTGACATGGCTGTGCTGAGTAAATCAGGGGGCGAATTGCAAAGCATGATTACTGAATTGAACAGGCAAAGCAGAACGGAAGAGAACAACGGTTTTGCAGTAGGTAGCGAGGCACTGGAATTATTACATGAATACGTCTACTTAGGGTAGGTAGTGACCACAGATGCGGACCCGAAAATGAATTGACTATAAGAATAAGAATCGGGTGGACCACATTTGGCAAGCATTCTCAGATCATATACGGCAGTTTACCGGTATATCTCAACAGAAAATGATATAAAACCTGCATTTCACCGGTACTTACCTACGGGGCCGAAGTCAAGAGGCTTACGAAAAAGGTTCAACTAAGGACGACGCAGCGAGCCATGAAAAGAATAATTGTAGGTGTAACCATAAGGTACAAGAAGAGAGCAGAGTGGGTGAGGGAACAAATACGTGTTAAGGATATTGCTACGAAGCGCTATCGAAGATGAAGACGGAGACAGTATGAAAGAAGACGACGTTCCTTGATTTCGCGCGGACTTGGCTCCGTGGCTCCGAGTGCGTCTCTGTATACACCTTGTAAATATAATCTGCTGCGCCTACGCCTTTTCTCCCCGTAACATTTTGGTGGAGAGTGCGGGTTCTCCGAGCATTCACGACGCTACTACGCAGCAGCCGCTTTTTGACCACCTTCGCGATGCATGCTCACGACGAGGACGAGGATGTCTCAGACACTTCGTCGACTGTGCCTCGAACGACCGCACCGCGACCTACGCCTTCACAACCAGCAGCATCACAACCACCGGCGCCACAGCCACCCGTGCCGCAACCAGCCGCCGCAAACCGCACCGTCGTCCTCACGCAGCCGCGCGACCCAGGCACCTTTTCCGGCACCGACAACACTGACGTCGAGGATTGGCTTCAGCTCTACGAACGGGTGAGCGCTCTGTACAACTGGGACCCGACGCTTATGCTGGCCAATATCCTCTTTTACCTTGAGGGAACGGCAAAAGTTTGGTTCTGCAACCACGAGCAAGGAATAACAAGTTGGGACATGTGCAAGCAAAAGCTAATTGACTTGTTCGGCAAGCCCATTGGGCGCCGTCGTGCTGCACAGAAAGAGCTCGCGTGCTGACTACAGACCTGCACCGAGTCATACATCACGTATATTCAGGATGTGCTCGCGCTCTGCCGCAAGGTTGATGATAAGATGTCCGAAGTTGAAAAGGTGGCCCACATCCTCAAAGGAATCGCGGACGATGCTTTGACTCTTCTGGTATTCAGAAACTCATCGACAGTAGACGACGTCATTAATGAGTGCCGCCGCTTTGAAGAAGCGAAAAGTCGTCGCATCACGCCTCACTTTTCACGTCTTCCGAACACGGCTGCAACGTCTACTTGCGAGGATATCCGTCCACCTCCTTCTCCTGCTGCATCCGAGAGTATTTTGCGCCTCGTCCGCCGTGAAATTGAAGCTGCAGCTTAAGTTCCTGTTCAGGCGCGCGGCCCCGACGATTCCGACACGATTACCCTCATCCAGACTGTTGTGCGCCAGGAGCTTGCTAACGCAGGACTCCAGACGCTGTGCCCAGTGAACAGGCCCGATTACCGTCCACCCGCTCTACCTGCTCTGCCCCGAGACTCTGATCTGCGCCGAAGCTCATACGACCGTCCTCGATACCGGAACTCGGGGGAATGGCGAACCCCCGATGACAGGCCTATCTGCTTCTGCTGCGGACGCGCCGGCCATATTTCCCGCCACTGTCACAGTTCCTGGAATTCACAGCCGTGGCCGAGCTACTCCAACACCGACGTTCACCTGGTAGTTCGCGCCTGCCTGCGCACCTTGTAAGACGACGCCGCTACACCTTCGTCGCCCGCACGACCAACCCGCTCCCCTTCGCCGTCCAATCGCCTGTCCCACTCTCCTCTGCGTCGTCGCTCTCCTTCACCTTCCTACCCCCCGCCGCTCCTCGGAAAACTAACGGGCGCAGCTCCTAGAGGTGAGCCTGCCGTGACGACCCGACCCGAAATTCCTCTGTTTACACTACCTGGACACAACAACCTGATCAAAGTAGACGTTGACGGCGCACCTGT
This sequence comes from Rhipicephalus appendiculatus, assembly GCA_030522465.1. Lineage (NCBI taxonomy): Eukaryota > Metazoa > Arthropoda > Arachnida > Ixodida > Ixodidae > Rhipicephalus > Rhipicephalus appendiculatus. Next base: position 517,440 of record JALIZH010032972.1, read on the forward strand.
TATAGCCCTCATCGACACCGGCGCTCATGTATCCGTCATGAACTCAGATCTCCGTGCTCGACTAAAGAAGGTTCTCACTCCTGCTCCCATCGCTGTAGGTCGTGTAGCCGATGGTGCAACTCCAGTTGTCACCGGGATGTGTAGTGCACGTGTAACTGTTGCTGTACGCCAAGCTTCTGTTTTGTTTTATGTATTGGAGCAGTGTCCGCATGAAATCATCTTAGGACTTGATTTTCTGTCGTCCCATTCAGCTCTTATTGACTGTGCCTCGGGTGTCGTCCAACTCGCTCTACCATAGGTATGCCGTTGAGCCTCCGGATCCTGTGCCGAGCAAGCTGTATTCCACCGATCACGTTCGAGTCCCCTCTCTAGCCGTTACGTACATCGACGTTTGTCCCGTTCCACCTGTGGCCGACGGTGATTACGTTGTGTCACCCAACGCTACCCTCTTTTGCTCGCAACACGTCACGTTCCCGCACACGGTCATCAGTATCCAGGACAATGCCGCATGTCTCCCTATCGTCAATTTCGGACTATGCTCCCAAGTACTGCCCCGTGGTATCTCCCTTGCGACGCTCGACCCAGCCTGCGATTACCATATTTCCGCCTTGACAGGTGATACACCATCACCTACCAATTCTGATTTGGGCCGAACTACAATAGAAAGCTTGACGAAAATGATCGCTCCTGACCTCCCGGCCGAACAGGTCCAAGCCCTTCATGACCTTCTCGCTTCGTACCAGGACTTTTTGACCTCAATGACCGACCGCTGGCCCAGACAACCGTTGTAAAGCATCGAATCAACACCGGTGATGCTAACCCGATACACCGACGACCCTATCGTGTTTCCTCTACTGAGCGCCAAGTGATACAGAAAGAAGTCGACAAGATGCTGGTCCGAAACATCATTGAACCTTCTTCAAGCCCTTGGGCTTCCCCCGTTGTGCTCGTCAGGAAGAAGGATAACAGCTGGCGATTCTGTGTCGATTACCGAAATCTCAACAGGGTGACAAAAAAAGACGTGTACCCCCCTGCCAAGGATAGATGACGCCCTCGACTGTCTCAGTGGTGCAAAGTACTTCTCTTCGATAGACCTTCGTTCCGGGTACTGGCAGATTGCAGTTGATGAAATGGACCGTGAAAAGACCGCGTTTATTACACCTGATGGCCTTTATCAATTTAAAGTGATGCCGTTCGGGTTATGCAACGCCCCAGCGACGTTTGAACGAATAATGGACGCTCTTCTTCACGGTTTCAAGTGGTCAATCTGCTTGTGCTACCTCGATGACGTCGTTGTCTTTTCGCCAACTTTTGAGACACACATCGAGCGCCTCTCTACCATTCTTTCTGTGTTCCGTAAGGCAGGACTGCAGCTCAACTCCTCGAAATGCCACTTCGGTCGCCGGCAGCTGACTGTCCTCGGACACCTTGTCGATTCCTCCGGTGTTCGTCCCGATCCAGAGAAAGTTCGCGCAGTCAAAGATTTTCCTGTGGCGACGTGTTCTAACGACGTTCGAAGCTTTGTAGGCCTGTGCTCCTACTTTCGAAGATTTGTGCGCAATTTCGCTGACGTTGCACGCCCTCTCACAGAACTCCTCAAGAAGGATGTGGCTTTTGTCTGGGGTCCTGAACAAGCCAGTGCATTCGCTGAACTGATCATGCGCCTCACGTCGCCACCGATTCTCGGTCACTTCGATATGTCCGCTCCAAGAGAAGTGCTCACCGACGCCAGCGGCCATGTCATTGGCGCTGTTTTGGCTCAACGACATCATGGTAGCGACCGCGTCATTGCATACGCTAGCCGTCTGTTGTCACCAGCGGAGCGTAATTATTCGATTACCGAACGTTAATGCCTCGCGCTCGTCTGGGCAGTGGGCGAATTCCGCCCCTATTTGTATGGAAGGCAGTTCACCGTTGTCACCGACCACCACGCCTTATGATGGCTCTCATCGTTAAAAGATCCCACTGGACGGCTGGGTCGGTGGGCCTTACGGCTCCAAGAATACTCATTCACCGTCGTCTATAAGACTGGTCGCCAACATGCGGACGCTGATTGCCTGTCGCGGCACCCAGTGGACCCACCAGGTCTTCCTGAGAGCGGCGAGTCTACATGCGTGTTAACACTTTCAGCGTTTACAAACATCGGAGACGAGCAACGATTTGATCCTCACTTGAGAGACATCATTAACCGGCTGGGTGATCCCTCAAGTCCTCCCTCTCTCCGTATGTTCGTGCTCCAAGATGGCATCCTATATCGTTATAACATGCATCCTGACGGACCTGACCTACTGCTGGTCATACCTACGCATATGCGTCAGACTGTTCTCGCGCACTTGCACGACATTCCCACCGCTGGTCATCTGGGCGTCTCAAGGACTTATGACCGTGTTCGACGTCGGTTCTTTTGACCCGGTATTTACCGCTCCGTTCGTCGTTACATCGCTTCGTGCAAACCTTGTCAGCACCGCAAAACACCAGCCACCCTTCCAGCCGGGCTCCTTCAACCCATAGAAATACCATGTGAACCATTTTTCAAGGTTGGTCTTGACCTCCTCGGCCCGTTTCCTCTATCCATCGGTGGAAACAAGTGGATAGCTGTTGCCACAGATTACACCACTCGGTATGCGATCACACGGGCTATGCCTACCAGTTGCGCAACCGACGTCGCTGACTTTCTCCTCGAAGATGTGATACTTCGTCACGGCGCTCCTCGACACCTCATTACAGACCGGGGTCGATACTTCCTATCAAAGGTGGTTCAAGACATCTTGCACTCCTGCGCTACCAAACACAACTTCACCACTGCGTATCACCCTCAGACTAACGGCCTAACAGAGCGGCTGAACAGAACAATAACAGATATGCTCGCCATGTACGTTTTTACAGATCATCGGGACTGGGACGAAGCTCTTGCATTCGTAACATTTGCCTACAACACGTCTCGGCATGATTCTGCGGGTTTTTCCCCATTCTTCCTCTTGTACGGACGAGACCCCACACTGCCATTCGACACGCTACTTCCTCCCATTTTTGATACATCAGAATACGCTCGTGATGCCATCGCTAGAGCTGCAGAAGCACGCGAGGTTGCCCACCTTCGTCTTCAAGCTTCGCAAGAAAAGCAACGACGCGTCTAAGACGCCCGCCACCGCGATGTTTACTTCAACCCTGGTGGGGACATGGTCCTTCTTTGGACGCCGTCACGGCGAGTTGGCCTGTGTGAGAAGTTAATTTCCCCGAACTCTGGTCCGTACCGTGTCCTGCGCCAAGTCACTGACATCACATATGAAGTCGAACCTCTGGACTCCACCATAGCCCGATCGTCTGATATAGTTCACGTCACTCGACTAAAGCGTTATCACTCAGACCAATCTATCACCGGGTCGGTGTCTTCGCAGCCGGGGGATGATGCTACGAAGCGCTATCGAAGATGAAGACGGAGACAGTATGAAAGAGGACGACGTTCCTTGATTTCGCGCGGACTTGGCTTCATCTCGTATGCCTGGCTCCGAGTGCGTCTCTGTATGCACCTTGTAAATATAATCTGCTACGCCTACGCCTTTTCTCCCCGTAACAATATCTTAGTCGCAATCAAGAAGGGCACGTGCACGGGCACGTAATAGGCAAGATAATCGCTCATTAGAGTAACAGACTGAATTCCAAGAAAGGCAAGCCCACGGAGGGGAGGCAGAAAATTAGGTGGGCAGATAAGATTCAGAAGTTTGTTAGGGTAACATCCGCAGCAAAGACAGGATCGGGTTAATTGCAGAAAAATAGGAGAGGCCTTTGCTCACTGCAGGGCAAAGATGATAGTTTACGGCTCTTCAAGCTTTTAACCAGACTTGAACTAATCAAATCGAAGTTCTCATCGATTCAATAAATCTCACTGGAGCTCCTGCTCTTGTTCTTCATTGAAAAATGGGCACATTATAAATCTTCATTTGAATTGTTTGGGGTTGAGCAGCAGCGTTCTTATTCCCAATTGGTATTCCTGAGCATTTATATGCACGGCTTATTTCTGTTTTTGTCCTTCGTATATGTGGGTTTTATATCAAGTAATAATATTACTAACACCTCTGTCCTCTAAAATCTAACAGCAAGATGTTATCACTGGCACCACTGAAACGTAACAAGAAAACGTGCATTCGTGTCTTACTTTCTTCAACCAATATTATTGATGGTGTACACGAAAAAATTGTCGAGTGGCCCTTGATCCTCGTACATATCTAGAATGTGGCTTTCAGGCCAGAAATTTCGAGAATCACAATAGTATTTGTGGAAAGCCGATTATTATGATTGCAGCGTATCTCATCCGCGAAAAAGCCAGAGTAGCCGATGCCGGTTCGCCGGAGCGCTGTGACTTGAATTGACGTGATGTCGCAAGCATCACAGATCTGAAAAATAATCTATGTTTTGCCATGAATCCAAAGTGAAGCAAGGAAAAGGCGTCCAGTGTGCAAGGACCACACAATGCCGCATGTCGCCCACTTGAACTGCAGCTGCTCACTGCCGAGTTAGTTCACTGAGCCGCATGCTGCGATTCATTGCAGCTGCGTTTCGTCCATTATAAGGGGTTACGTTTTGTAGTTTTGCTTTTTGTACGGAAGTTATTTTTGATGGTCGCTCGTTCCATTTGCCCGTTCTCAGTAATACATATAACAGCGGCGTGGTGTACTGTGATCAAATGGTGAAAGGCAAAAAAAGAATGAAATTTGAAAAGAACCACACTAAATGAGAGCCCTTAGCCTATTCGTGCCGTCTGGCATTGGTCGGTTGTTTGCCGGGCGCTTGCGGCAGTGATTTCTATTGTAGAGGGCGATACACTTCCTTTGTAGAGTGTACCTTTGTATCCGTTGTCGCATCTGCCTGTCCCATTCATGCAGTGTCATCCGGAAATGCTGTAGGATGGTGAATTTTTCTCGCCTATGCGAAGCTATTATTGTGCTCGAATAAAGCATGGAAACTTTTAACGATAGCGTTAATGGCATAGGCACCATGCATTTTTGGCCATGTTGAGGAATCGTTTCCCTGTAACTAGAAGGGGAGTCCACATGAATACATATATTATTTTCTTTCAAATATCACGCTCTTGTAACTATACCAAATTGATTAAAATGTGACTGAATTAGCAATTTTGTGAATTTTTTATCCACTAGGACCTGAATTTGGAGTTGATTTGCATATTTCAAAAATTGTAACATAGAAATTGTGAAGTGCATAATTTCAATTCTAGCACAGTAGTTGTGTACATTTATGCAGAGTATACGAGGAAAAATAATGAACTGGTTACCTTGGAGAACAAAAGAAATAATGACACCTATGTAATAAAAAGCGTGCTTGTGAGATAACCGAGTTTAAGGTAAGAAAACACCTGAAAAGGGAAACTTATTTTGCCACAAACACCGTTAAAGTGCTATAGCGGCGAGCTTGGCGATCTTTGCCAAAGTCCTTTTTTTTTTTCACTTTTGAGTCTGTCGTCTTGCTTGCCTTGCTTCTTTTGTGAGCTGTCATGCAGCTCTATCCGTATAGGTATCATCCATTGCGGTCAACTTCTTTCAGCAAATTGACTCTGTTTTGGACAGGTTTCGTTCTATTCTTGAAGGCGAAGCTCAAGCGTCCTCCAAGTTATTGGTACGGACAATCCTGCTATGATTAAACGAAAGAACAGCATCCAATGACACAATTCTTGAGACTCTGAAGCCTACACAGAATACACCAAAGACTCTGCGACACAGTTTTGATCAGCTAAACACTTCCACTTCACAGTTTGCTCGTGCAATTCTGCCTAATTGCATCAAAAATAATATCCATGTCCAATAGAGCATACTCGTTGTCATGCTGCATGCGGTTATCCTCGAAGTGCACTGAAAAGCTTGAGAGGTTCGACGATGAAGAGCTTGCTGAAGGCCTTCTTTACCCTCAGCATCTCAACTTATTGACCGGCACGACGGACACAAGGTGCAATGAAGCTAGGTGCTAAAAGCGTTAGAACAGACGCCATGCGAAGCACAAACGCGAAAAAAAAAAAACGCGCACAGCGTTTTATATGCTATAACTCTATAGAGGTGTTATATAATGCGAGGAGTCGCGTTAGCAGGTGTAATATTGCAAGTCAGAAGCGTAGAATCGCACCAGGCGTCACGCCATGTGAAATACGCTACGAGTGGGTGGTTTAAAGGCCCACCCATTACAAAGCGTTCTGGCATATTTAATAACTATCACCAGCAACAGCGTCAACAAAGCGTGTAGCTGCGTAGGTGCGCGTGTTGCTCAACGAGCGCGTAGTGGGCACTTCGCTAGTTCGCAGATTGATGAATTATGGCGCAGCGAACGTTTCGCAACTTTTACTTGTAGTAGCCATTCTAGGATAGTTTTGAAACGACCAATGTTACGCGGGCAGATAATGCTTTTCTCGCGGCACGGTTGAGGTGCTCAGCGAGAAGCGAAGCCTGGTTTGTGAATGAGAAGGCGATGCGGACGGTGCCAAGTTGCGCCTATCGCGCTCTACTCTTGAAGGCGAAGCTCAAGCGTGCTCCAAGTTTTTTCGTCATTCGGGAGCAGCTATCTTATCTGAGTTGCATTTTTGTGCCAGCATTGATTAGGGTACTACTAATGAACACTTTATTGAAGTTAAACCTCAGGTATACTCACCTTGTAAGGGTACTGATGGGTGCCCAGATTATTTTGTAGGCATTGGACAAATGGCCTCGAAATCGGACTTGAAAGCGTCCACTGCCCATCACACTTTATTTATTTATTTATTTATTTATTTATTTATTTATTTATTTATTCATTTATTTATTTATTCATTTATTTATTTATTTATTCAAAATACCTCACAAGCCACACAGGGCATTGCGTAAGGGGAGCATCAAAAGATTATGTACTGTCGGCCGCAAAAGTTTACGGGATCTCCAGCGCGTGGCTGAGCTACAAAAAACTGCATCGCCGCGTCACCTACCGTGACACGGCCGGTGTTGAGGATATCGGCGGTGACCTCCGCGATAAGATCCGGCAACGGCGCGTTGTCTAAACGCGCCGTAGTTAATCGCTGAGGCTGATAGCCTCAACACCCGCCGCGTCACGGTAGGTAACGCAGCGATGCAGTTTTTCGCTCCGCCACGCGCTGCAGATCCCGCAAACTTTCGCGGTCGACAGTACATGGCTATACACGACTTAAATAAAAACAATAACAAAATAAGCACAAACAGCAGTAACATATAGCTTTACACGCAGCAGTAAAACAAGCGCGAAAGAAAACACAACATTCACAAAATTAGCATTGTGCATATGAATATAATAAACGATCAAAGAAGTACATACACCCATGTTGGCCTAACGAATTATTAGTGGCGCAACTGCGACAACAAAGAAAACAAGAGAAGATAAGATGGGGGGTGCCATACTTTCAACTAGTTCATTTTACGCACATCTCGCAAATATGTATTTTTACAGATACGAGCAAAAGACAGGGGCGCAGAAGAAGCAAACTATCGCAGAGCGCAATAGAAAAGAAAGACCTATAGCACAGCGTTATCTAGAAATAGGCATTCACTCTTGTACTTCACTCTTGTTTGCTTGTGCTGCGCCCTCTTTGTACGCACATCTGGAAATGCATATATTTGGGTGATGTGCGGAAAATGAACTAGTTGAATGTCTGGCGCCCTATCCTGCCTTCTCTTGTTTTCTTCCTTGTCTCAGTTGCACCCCTAATACTTCGTTATGCTATGCAGCAACTCGCTCAACGTTACACTCTCCCAATTTGGCATGTCGTACGAGCACAGTTTAAGAAATGAAAAAAAAAAAACGAATTTGGAAAAAAAATTCAGTCATGAAACAATAAATACGGAGCAGCATGTACAGTAGTATAAGGAAATGATTCGACAAGCAAGGCATATGACAGGAGTTAAAAGTGCAAAAAAAAAAAAATCATACTTTGGGTACACAACATATGAAAAGCAGGATGTAAAAAAAAACGAAAAAGAAAATGGTACACTCGCAAGATCCATTGTTTATTTAGTAGAAGTGGTAGCTGTGTGCGCCCTTTTTTATAGTGGGTTCTTCTGCGTGGAACTTTCGACATTTCGCGTCACGTGTACCTTGCTTATGCGTCAAGCAGGCGATGGTATGGAGCGAATGGTATGGCCTTTTTTAACTTCATTTCATAGCACCTAATCAGCTCTCGCTCGTGAATATTAGGAAAAGACACTAAAGGAAATTCTCCGGAGAGTGTTCTTGAATGGCTGTCGTGTGAAGCATCTGCAATCGCTCGAACAGCCTTTTTTTGTATTGTGTGTAACCTTTTATTGTCGGAAACAGTTGTAATACACCATACAAGACAGCAGCAACTTAAAAAAAGACACAAATAGGTAATTATAAGACGATTAACATGGACTTGCTGGCACTGAATAACGAACTTTATGAACGCATGGTGGCAACTTGAGGTAATCTTAGTTTCTGCACCTTCTAGGTGAGTATCCCATAAAGAGTTCTCTTCGAAAAGCAAACAGCTAAGAACTTGTACGTTTACTCGTTCTACGTATAAAATTTCAAACTTCAGTACCACTTCCTTATCAATTTTAGAGTTATTATGTCCCGAAAAGAAGAGTGTTTGTTTTGGTAGCATATACAAGGACATTTGCAATAGACACTGCAGACTGACAATTTCAGAAGATTCCTTTATGATGTGCATCACTTGGGTTTCTTGCTGTAATTAGTATAGTGCTATCATCAACGTAAATAACAAACTTAGCAGATTGAAAATGTTAATGACAGCATCAATGTATAAGCAAAACAATTTAAAGAAAAAGATATCTCGGCAAAGGGTGATATCACGTGCTTGTATCTAGAATTATTCCGTCCTATCGGCCATCACTTTGACTTGCGAAAACTCAAGGGTCAGCCCATATTGTTCAGTGCCTCATACACTAGGCACAGACTGCTATGCTGTACCGCCTTCTTGACTGATCCTGTCTACGTTTCTTCTCCCGAGAGCGAAAACAATGCTGTAAACGGACTCACCTTCCGTGCACATAACATTACGCACGCGGAGGAGATCGCCATCGCACTAGCCGCCGCAGATCAGGACTGAAGGGTCATCGTCACGGACTCAAGGGGTGCCTGTCGCAATATCTAACGGGGATACATTCCGTACTTGGCCTATAGAATTCTGCAAAACAGCAACTACCTAGGTGCCCCCCGCGCCCTGAACGATCATCATCATTTGGGCTCCGGCTCATACGCGTCTCAATGGTAACGAGGCGGCCGATGCCGCTGCCCGCGCTCTCACTCTACGGGCACCGTCCTCGTCCCCTACTGATCCGGACCTCGAACCCAATCCCGTCTACACCTCTAGGGAGGTCACACAGTTTTATCAATCCGACCATCACATCTGTTCCAAACCCTGTAAGGGCCTCACGAAGGCGGAGGAGCGAATCCTCCTTCGCATTTATGCCAAAACTCTATTGTGCCCGGCAATCCGTCAAACACTTCGACCCTGCTTGCACAGGGAAGTGCCCGCACTGTGAGGAAAATTCCTGTGACATTTTCCACATGGTGTGGGCGTGCCAAAAAACCCCAAACCTCACCCCTGTACTCAACCCTCCCCGGGAGGACTGGGAGGCAGCCCTGCTCGGCTGCTCTGACCTGACGGCCCAACGGGCCTTGGTGGAGCGGGCCGGGGCCGCAGTCGACGCCAATGGGCTCCCGTAAAGGGGGAGCCCACCTATAGTGTTTGTACGAGGCGGCCCCTTAAGGACCGCTCCCCACCCTCCCTGTAAATGTGCAGATAAATGTTTTTCAGCAGCAACGAATGCCAGCTTCTTTTTAGCGTTTACCTCTCGACAGGTGTAGATATGCACGATTGTATAAAACTTTGTCGCACATGACGTTCAAATCTGTGTTTATTCCACCTACGACCGTCTAGTAAGTATTTAGAGTTAATTAAATCCAAAGAGTTACGCCCGAAAACTACGACACAATTATGAGGCATGGCGTAGTGGAGGACTGCGTATTAATTGTCACCGCTTGGCACTCCAAAATGGAGATAAATAGGTGTTCTTGCATTTCGCCACCACTGAAATGCGGCTGCCGGGCCCGGGAATCGAACCAGCGACACAGTGCCATAGCTGCTAACCCATGACGGCTGGTAACGTATGCATGTAATACCCAACGATCGGTATGTGGGAAACTCGCGTCCAGTGGCTGGAGTGGAAATCATGCCGTCACCTATATACTATTTTCGTCATCGTCGTAGACATTTAGCTGCTGTTATCGCGCCGATGCCTGCGTCACGCATAAAACAAATCACCTTACACGAACGAGTACGTCCACCTGTTAGCACTTTGCAGACCGAAACGATATTGGACAGCCGTCAACGTGCAATTTGCTTCGCATAAGAGTGCGTGTAATTGCCATAATTATATTTTTACCTTTGAGCCAGTACGCTGAGGTTGCAGAAGATAAGAATAGAATGCCTGGGGAATGCGCTTGCGCCACCATTCGTTTTTGAGCAGCGTTACAGCGCTAAACAGGCGTGGACGAAGTTTAACCCTCCCCCTCCCCCCAATCTCGTCATCAGTGGCCTTTCGGCCCTCCTTTTCCCTATAGTAAAACAGTCTATCATCATCAAAGCTGGTAACAATACGGGCGCTGTGTTGTAACACTGTGAGCATTATGTTCAAAGAAGGTAATGACCCGAGCGCTGCGGTTTTTGCCTGCAGTCCTGATTCCTCCTTTTTCTACCCCTTCCATTAAATAAAGTTTTGTTCTCCTTCTTGCTTGGCAGCGCTCGTGTCGTTACCTTCTTTGAACTTCGTCCTCGTCTGTTTAGCGCTGTAAGCTGTACAAAAATGAATTATCCCCTAACTAGCCCAGGTTTCCCTTCTTGCGCGTCTATAGCGGCTGCGATTGGCTGGTACTTTACGAATGTGTGATACATGCGTACCATCTCCTACTAGGTTAACTCTGGGATCAGCAGCCCCCTTCGTTCTGCAGTTTTTCATCGTGCTCGTTGCGTGTGGCGTGTTCATCGTACCCAGGGCTGGGCAAAGATTTTTTTGAAATTGTATCCCGATACAATACAATATACTCGGGCAAGAAGTATATGAGATACAGATACAAGATACTACCCCAATTATTGTATCCGATAGCATATTTGCCAATTATATCTTAAGGTAGTTCGATATATTCGAAAATTTGTTATTATAGATGCATATAATGTACCTGTGAACGTATATGGAAAGAAAAAAAAATGTTTGCTTGAGATTTTCTTAACTGCCACCAACTTCGTTTAATTTGAATGAAACGTCTGTTAGTATCCAAAAAAGTACTGTCTTACTTGCTCCTAGTATATTAGTTTCATTCCTAAACGACTTGTAGGGATTTCTTTGGCCACGCTTCATAAGCTGCGCTGTCGGCGGTTTTTGCTCGGTACTTTTGGAATTGATGGGTGTCGCTGCTCTACTTTCCCACCAGCCTTGCGGGTTGCTATCTAATTACAAGAACGTCAATCAGAAGCCTCTGTACCACGTCGCAAATACTGCTGTGCAGTTTTACTTGTCCGTAAACGTATTACCGTTTTCACATTACCGGATTACAGGACAGGTGTACAGCAGCAACAACGCTGCTAGCGACCCTTTTTTTTTTGTGTGTGATGGCACCGTGTACACCTTGAGGACATAAAACTGAAGTGCGTTTTCATATTCTACTTATATGCTGGCGTAAAGCATTCGTTAGCGACATATTCACTAACGTGCAATCTTTTAACGTTTCTTCTGCGAGAAAACTTGTGCAGCCCGGAAGCGTCTCATACGAATTGTAGTGGCACAAAGCGTCGCAGGATGCCGGCGCTATTCTCACTATTCTCACCTATAACTCCGATTACCTGCTGATTTGTAACAGTAAAAAAAAATTTTTAGGGTGGCAAAAAAAAAAAAAGGAAAAGAAATAGACCGAAGTAAAATAAAAGGGCGCCTCCCTATCAAACGGTCACAGTGAATGCATGCAAAAATAATACAAGCGACATCCCTAATGGCTGTGACAATTAAGCACAAAGCATCGTCAACTTACCTGTTAAGGTCAGACAACAGAAAATTTAATGCCCATGGAAAACACCATAAAACGACTCGTGGGGACGCTCATGCGAAAAACGGAGCATCTGGTATTATACTGTTTCTCAAATCCCCTTCCTAACCTTCTTAAGATGTTTGCTTTTAATTTCTATTTATTATTATGCAAAGTCAATTTCGCTCTTTTACTGAGTCACATAATTTTTTGTTACTGCATACTCTAGGCAAGCCCAGATTCTTTTATATTTTTTCCTCAACATCGCCTTGATACAACAGTAAACTGAAGTTCACTGTAATTATCTAAATAGTAGGAATGATGCAGATGGTTAGAAATAGGAATAAAGAAGATAAATTATTTTGGCAGCAGGTTACAAACGATATATTACAGTAAAAATACGGGCAAAAACTGTACAGAGGCCCTAGGGGAATGTGTGGGATGCAAATGGATGACAGCCAAAAAAGAATTTGTGCTTGCAATGAAATTATGATTAAAAACATCCCTTCAATTATTTAGCAGAAAAAAAGGATACAGAATGCCAAGATATATGTTTTAGGAGGACTTTTTATCTTCCTTATACCAGATAGATAATCTGTTTTTCATCTTCATTTCTTGTTTTTCTTCATGGAACGCATCTGCGCATGTCCAAAATGTATGTATATATTTCATGACGACGTTGTGAAATAAATAGTTGTGAGTAGCGCCAGTCCCTCGTGTTTCTTGCTTGTGTGTCTCGTCTTTAATTGCGCTAAGTTTTTATGTAAGATATATGTTGTCACGTAAATTCGTGTTTTAAAATGAAAGCAACCTCATTCTTGCATTTTTCAAACTTCGTTACGAAGTACCACGCAAGAGGAACATCGACAACAACACTACAGCGGCCTCAGAATTTATGCGAAAGACGCCGCACGCATTGGAGTTGGAAGCACAGTGCAGTGGCTACGCGCAGGTGTGATGGCACCAACACCACTAAACAGAAAAAATCACGCCATATCCACGAAGTGAATGATGATGAATGGGCGAAGCTCGATCGTTTTCGTCCATGGCAGAAAGAGAATGTGTGGTCTGGAACGCGCTCATACTTCACGGTCATCAGCGTCATCGCCATCGTTATCGCGTGTAGTGGGTACATTCCACTATACTGGAACGCGCTTATACTTCATCGTTATCACGTGTAGTGGGTACATTCCACTATAATGGAACGCGCTTATACTTCATCGTTACCACGTGTAGTGGGTACATTCCACTATACTGCGTCATCGTCATCTTTATCACGTGGAGTGGGTACATTCCACTATACGTGCTACCTACCTACTACAACAACTACAACTACTACTACAGAGGAGGTACAGACCCACACCCTAAGGAGCTTCGCCCCTAAAAAAAATCGAGAAAACGAAAGGTCCGGCTTCGCATAGACGTTCGCGCAAATTTTTTTAAGGCGATGCTGTTCTTAGCCGAGGCTTTCATGTTCGGGGCCGTGGTTCCGCTGATCACGTGGTTCCATTTTACCGGTATGTGCCACCAAAATTGGGTAAATCCCACTACCCACCACTGGTTCCCTCAAAAATGAAGGAAGAAAGCTATTGTTGCGGGCCGGAAGCTGTCGAAACTCACAGGAAACAACAAGAGGAAGAAGAAGACTGCGGGCACCGAAGGCGCGCGCAGTAGTAATAAATAGAATAAGAAAAAAAAAACAAAGAAGAACCTTCTTTTGTGGCCACAGAACCTCGTCTCGTTGCTTTGTCTCGTCTCGTTTCTGCGACATATGCGTTTTCAGAATGGTCAAGCTTCCTCGTTCTCCCGATGAACTGACGCGGGAACGGGCTAACGCACGGCAATGGCCAATATGGGATTAGAAGGACAGGTGGTGAATGTGCCGATTGATGTTCAGACATATGTACATTGCCTTCCCAGAAACATTCCTTACGACGTTGCCATTGACGTGATAACGTTGCCTTTGACGTGCATCTTAACCGAAGGCTTCTTCGTAAACCTATATATAATATTGGTAAGGTCAAGATGCAATAAAACTATGCTACAACCTCAAAGCTTAACAATAGTGTTTAATAAAGAGCAGTGATACAACATATCTGAAAGACTTGCCAAAAACATAGAAATGCCTTAGCCTGACGAAGGGAAGGCCACCAGCCTCGCTGTTTCAGCAGTGTCCGCGAAGCGGAGTTGGTTGATTTTTTTTTGTCGAGGTGGCGCGAGCGCCAACACGTAACTCTGCTCCACTAATAGGGACGCGCAGACCTAGTCACCTGCCCTCGCTGGAGAACTCTGAAGGAAACCACCTCAACAATGGTTGATCTTCTGCGACTCAAAGTCAGCCCTGCAATCTGTGCTAGCAGCTCTGCGTCGCGGGCCATACGAAACAGCTCGTGTTCGAGATTAGATGTCTTCTACATTCTTCACACGTGAAAGGGCACCACGTGACGTTTAAGCGGCTACCAAGACACTGCTGCTTCACAGGGAACGAACGCGCCGATAATGCCACTCGGGCAGCTCTTGAAGACACAGTAGCGTAGCCAGAAATTTTTTTCGGGGGGGGGGGGTTCAACCATACTTTATGTATGTTCGTGCGTGCGTTTGTATGTGTGCGTGCATATATACGCAAGCAAAACTGAAAAATTTCGGGGGGGGTTTGAACCCCCAACACCCCCCCCCTGGCTACGCCACTGTGAACACACGGGAAGATACCATAGGCACTTTCAAGGTCCGACGCTGCCAGCAGTCTTAGAGGTCTTGCACAGAAGATCACGCTCTCTCTATAGTGCCCACCAAGCAGCCAGACCAACCGGACCAATCGTCAACTCCACCTTTCCTCTTTGATGTATCTCTGCATGCCAACTGGACTCTGGCGAAGAGAGGCCACACTGCTTTATCGCTTATGGCTAGGGGTGGCATTTACGAAACCATATTCCTTTCGCATTGGAATGGCCAGCAGTGCTCTTTGTTATGCTTGTCGTTGCGAGGAGACGCTACACCACATCCTCTGCGGCTGTCCGGTACATAATGTTCAGAGACAGTCTCTGGCGTCCGTTCTACCTTCACCTTGTCACAAGACAAATTTCTTTAGGAACCATTCTTACATTTCGTCGACGGAAGGCAACGTAGCCGAAGGCGACGAAGGCACTACTAATGGTTTAAAAAGCAGCGCAAAAAAGACGGCACACAAGATGAAGGAGGACACAGGACAAGCGCTGAACTAGCAACTGAAGTCTTTATTAAAAGAACGCGAATAAATACAAGAAGTTTTGCTGCGTGCGCACCCTCTAAGCTGCAGGAATTGTCACGTGTTTTCAAGTAGGCTGATTTCACAATCATGAAGTAGATAGATGGGGCGGAAATGCAAGTATCATGATTTTTCTTGATGTGGAAAGCTTCGATGATTTCACGTGATCTTTGATCCATGTGCCTGAAGATGACATGCGTACGATCAAACAAAGGTTTACAGCCACATGAGCGACAATGAGAAGACAAATGTGATGTGGGTGTGCCCTTCAATGTGTTGCTGTGTTGGCGGAGCCTCTCGTTAAGGCAGGCGCCAGTCTGTCCTATATAGACTTTTCCACATGTTAATGGGATATTGTAAACAACACCACATACGCACGTTACAAATCGAGTGCGATGCTTAACGGAGCACATATTCTTTTTCGCTGTACCTGCCATCGTTCTATCTACAGCGGCGCATGCTCTCCCAACCTTACCGCGAGCGGAGAACACAACATTTACGTCAAAGCCTTTTGCAATCTTTTTTGAGCCTGTGTGACATATGGAATAACAGCGAAATTCTTAGGCTTTTCAGTGGAGCTTGTGCGTAGCCCAGACCGTGCTGCAGATAGCTTCAAAGATTTTAGCAACCTGAGGGAAATACATGATAAGGTTGAACTTGGGAAGCCCGCATTTTTTAACCGAGCCAACTGTTCCTGAAAGCTGGCCTCGACCTTATGGTGACAAGACTTGTTAAGGGCAGATTTTAGCGAATTGAAGGCAATGCCATTCTTCACTATCTTAGAGTGTCCTGATGAATAGCTCAAAAGTGATTTTTTTGCATGTGGCGAGAAACACCAGCACAGATGGTCGGGTTCAGTATACAGACACAGATCTAAAAATCGAATAGCACCATTGACGGGCAATTCAGTCGTGAACAGCAGTCCAAAGGCATTGTCTTTGAATATACTCTGTACGTCATGCAATAGGGAAGTACAAGCGTCACTCGGCAGGAAGATTAAAAAGTCATCGACGTAGCGAAATATCTTAATAACTAGACCTTGCACCTCCTTTTCTATCGCGCGATCGACAACAGACAAAAAAAATATTACTAAGTACAGGCGGCACTTTTGAACCAATGCATATACCGGATTTTTGAACATACGGCACACCCTCCCACATAACAAAAGTCGCGTTTAGATAGAAACTGAGCAGTTCTAGGAAGGCCTCTGTCGTTGTACCACACTTGTTTCTAAACGCAAGTTCGTCGTTGTCTTCGGCTATACATTGTTTTACTGAAGCCATAAGCTTGTCGTGTTTGTCGTGAGCTTGTCGTGATAAGCTTATCGTGATTGTCGTGAGCTTGTCATGAGCTTGTCGTGAATCTTCCTGCCGAGTGACGCTTGTACTTCCCTATTGCATGACGTACAGAGTATATTCAAAGACAATGCCTTTGGACTGCTGTTCACGACTGAATTGCCCGTCAATGGTGCTATTCGATTTTTAGATCTGTGTCTGTATACTGAACCCGACCATCTGTGCTGGTGTTTCTCGCCACATGCAAAAAAATCACTTTTGAGCTATTCATCAGGACACTCTAAGATAGTGAAGAATGGCATTGCCTTCAATTCGCTAAAATCTGCCCTTAACAAGTCTTGTCACCATAAGGTCGAGGCCAGCTTTCAGGAACAGTTGGCTCGGTTAAAAAATGCGGGCTTCCCAAGTTCAACCTTATCATGTATTTCCCTCAGGTTGCTAAAATCTTTGAAGCTATCTGCAGCACGGTCTGGGCTACGCACAAGCTCCACTGAAAAGCCTAAGAATTTCGCTGTTATTCCATATGTCACACAGGCTCAAAAAGATTGCAAAAGGCTTTGACGTAAATGTTGTGTTCTCCGCTCGCGGTAAGGTTGGGAGAGCATGCGCCGCTGTAGATAGAACGATGGCAGGTACAGCGAAAAAGAATATGTGCTCCGTTAAGCATCGCACTCGATTTGTAACGTGCGTATGTGGTGTTGTTTACAATATCCCATTAACATGTGGAAAAGTCTATATAGGACAGACTGGCGCCTGCCTTAACGAGAGGCTCCGCCAACACAGCAACACATTGAAGGGCACACCCACATCACATTTGTCTTCTCATTGTCGCTCATGTGGCTGTAAACCTTTGTTTGATCGTACGCATGTCATCTTCAGGCACATGGATCAAAGATCACGTGAAATCATCGAAGCTTTCCACATCAAGAAAAATCATGATACTTGCATTTCCGCCCCATCTATCTACTTCATGATTGTGAAATCAGCCTACTTGAAAACACGTGACAATTCCTGCAGCTTAGAGGGTGCGCACGCAGCAAAACTTCTTGTATTTATTCGCGTTCTTTTAATAAAGACTTCAGTTGCTAGTTCAGCGCTTGTCCTGTGTCCTCCTTCATCTTGTGTGCCGTCTTTTTGCGCTGCTTTTTAAACCATGAAGTTCAACCAACTCGCCCAGTTTTGTACGCTGCACTACTAATGTTTTTAAGAAAAACGGACTTGGACAAGTGGCTGTGACAGTGATGTCACGTACCACGCAAGAGTGACGGACTGTGACTGATTGTGTGTGTGCTGTGTTATCTGCTGCATTTCTCTCTCTTTCCTCTCCCTCTTTGAACTCCCCCCCCCCCCCCCATCCTGTTCTCATGTGTAGAGTAGCAAACTGATGGTTCTAAACTGGTTAACCTCTTTATGTGACACCAGCGCAACACAAGGAACAAGGGACAAGGAAGAACACAAACGAGCGCTGACAACTGAAGTTTATCTCCGAAACGGGACAGAGTATAGAAAAAAAAAAAAAAAAAAAAAAAAAAAAAAAAAAAAAAAAAAAAAAAACGACACGTGAACATAAAAGATTGCAAAGCACTTTTTGCAAAAAAACAAAACCTAAACAGTGTTAACAGCCCACCTCACCTGCGGCGGTCATGCGCACGAGACAAATATCCAACTTCTTTCTCCGTCAAAGCAATGGAAGGGACACTCACGCAATTATCGCCAAGTCTCGCGATCTCTGCTGCCTCTATAATTTCCCTTGTTCCTTGTGTTGCGCTGGTGTCACATAATGAACCACCAACTTGCCCAAAAATGTGCCCTTTGGTTAACCTCCTTGCCTTCACTTCTCTCTCTGGAGGAAAAACAAAAGAATGTCACTGTCTTTAGTTTCATTTAGGTGGCTTAATCGTGGCAGTATCAGCTTGAGAAGTGGAGTTCAGCGAACGCTTATTGTTTCGCACGGCAGTGGGGCGATAGCAGTATCTGCACGATACGTTATTTCATCTCTCGGAAATACAGATAAAGACACTCGTCATGCGAGATGTATCGCGATACAGGTACAAGATATCCAAAGCGTATCAAGATAGTATATATCCAAAGCGTATCAAGATAGTATCTAAGATACATGTATATTTGATACTGCCCAGCATTACTCATACCGTATACAGGAGACCTGCTGAAGGTGATTGAAAATTCGTTAAAGCTGCTAGAACGAAGCCTCGACTCACTCAGCCACTCTCATTCGCGCCGGGCTCGAGAGATGCGGAGCAGTGAGCAAACGGCCCCTAGCCTCCAGTCATCGTTGACGCCGGCCAGACAGTTGGCCAAGTAGAAAAATAAAGCCACGTTGAAACTAGCCGGCTAGCCCCACAAGTAGACGTCTTTAGAAAGCTTACTGTAAAAACAAATAGCTAGGCGCTTTTGCAGCTGACGCTGCGGTTCTGCTCTGCCTTTTACTTTAAGCCTGTTTATTCGCTATTTTTCCATGTCTGTGCGATTGTGTAAAAGCCGAGTCTCCGGCAGGATTTCAATTCGGAGATGTTTAAGCCGGGCGTAAGGTGTAATTTCGTGCACTGGAAAAAAGTCACAGCCTATCCACGAAGTGAATGGATGATGAAGGAGCTTGCTCCAGAGGTTAAATCCGGTAAACCGTGAATCCTCTGTAGATCTGCTCAATCTTGATCATATAAAGAAGTGACACGAGAGTTGCCAGGCTGTGATTGTATATACACATTATGTACACAATGTTTATTATTTAGATATCGTCACGTCATCACCGCCTTCATTTTCTTCAAAACGCACGAGGCGGCTCCAGTCGATCTTGATCTTGAGATATTTGTAAAGTGGAGAATGTTCCTGATGTTTTAGCCAGGCGTGTACGTGGCGTTTCTTGACGAGACCCTTCTTGCAGGAAGGCTTATTAATTAGCCGGCGCTCGAGGTGAACGTCGAAGGCTGCGTCGTCGGGGGGCGTTTCGCGGCAGGCACTGTACGGTGTTGGGCACGTTGATCGGCAACGTTGACCGCTTTCCCCTTAATGCCGTTACTGGCCGTCGCCGTGAGTCAAACGCCTGATGCTCATGAAGGGTAGACGAGGAGCGATCAGGCGTTCTTCCACTGGGTTGAGCACGGGCAGATGAATCGGGCTTGGGAGGGTAAGCGATACCCGCGCGTGACGCTCATCGCGGGGACCTTTCCTGCAACCAAAGAGTCTTTGCAAGTGGAGCACACTTTGTACTCACTGTAGTTAGTTGATGACGTGGCGGCAAACTCCCGCTGCAGAACGGCGATGGCGTTGCCGCGGGACTGCTCGCTGCGGATGGTAGAGATTGTGGTGAGGTTGTCAAACCACAAGCGGTCGCATACCTTGCAGCTGTGGCCAAAACTGCGATCTAGGAAACCGCGCTTAAAGCGAGCATCGGCGCCACCAAACCTCAGGTAGCGACCGCTTCAGGCGCTTGGCCGCTGCATCCCGCGCCTGTGCCGATTCGAGGTCCGCTTGTCGACGCTTCCGCGCTGGATCGACATCTTGACCGCACAAAAAAGACGAGGACGGAGGGAGGTACGACGAAACGGGCGGTAATGTCGTACCTCCCTCCGTCCTCGTCTTTTTTGTGCGGTCAAGATGTCGATCAGTAAGCACCAACTAGGCCAAACACAAGTTCTTCTGAAGCTTCCGCGCTGCTTCTGCTTCGCGGGCTCTCAGCTCGGGCTCCGCTTGTCTTTGCGCCCGCTTCGCTGCGGCCTCGCGGGCCCGTGCCGCCTCCGGGTCCGCTTGTCGACGAGCCCATTTAGCTTCGGCATCGCGAGCCCTTCGCTGCTGCGGCCACCTCGGTGCTGGTAGTGGCTTGTGCTTGCTGTCGGCGCTGGCGTCCTCTCTTCGGCCTCGCGAGCTCTCACCGCAGGGTCTTGGCGGCGAGCCCGCGGTGCTGCTGCTGCATTGCGAGCCCTCCGCGCTGCTGCCTTGGCTTCTTCGGTGTTCATGATGAGTAGCGGTAGCGGAGTGCACTGAGTGAGCTCCCGGCGAAGAGAAAGGAAGCGCGCCAAGAGCGAGCACCACCGGTGGGCGCCATTCAAATCAACCGAGAGCGCAGCTGCGCCTCTAGCGGGAGCAATGAGAACTAGCGTACACGGCGGGAGGGACGAGAGACAAACCCCCCAGCAAAAGGAGCAAGCTCCTAAAACCTCGCCGAACAATGACGTCACTCCCAGAAAACGTGCACACGGGCGCATGAACCGCCACGTGCTCTCTTCGTCCTTTTCTTTACCGTCGTCGTCGTGTTCTTCATCTTCTGCCTCGCTCCCAGAACACGTCCGCCGATTTCTCCGGCGCGGCATGCAATGACTCTGATGGGCGTGACAACGAGTACAGAAAGAGAGGAAGAAAAAAAAGATAGAAATAAAGATAGAGAAAGAGCGAAAATCTAGGGGGAAAAAATTTCGCGAGGTGAGATTCGAACCTGCGTACCCACGATCCGAAGGCGAGCGTCTTAACTGCTGGGATGTGCAGACACGCTAGCAGAGCACAGCATAGCCTTGTATAGCATAGTATAGAAAGGGGGTGAGAAAAGGAAGTGAGGGTGAGGAGGAGGGAAAGGAGGAGGAGGAGAGAGTAAGGCATAGCATAGAAAGAGAAAGAGAGAAAGAATTCCGCAGATCTCACGCCCTGCGGGAATCGGTTTCATGCGATGCAGTCAACGAATAGTTGTCTATGCTGCATTTTTTGACTTTGAGCCAAGCGTTACTAGGTGGATCGACGTGTTTCTGTAAGTGTAGTAGTTGTGCGCACATCGTATGGCTTACCAGGCACGTCGACTACTCTCTCATTTAAAGGGTAACTTATAGTCGGACGTAACGTCAGCGCTCACGTTAGAGCACAGACATCAGTATTATCGAAACGAAGTGCACTTTACGGTGCGATGATGTGAATATCATGCGTTACTTTCGTTAGCGTATTCCTCCGGGGTCGAGAAACGCTTGATTGTAGCTTGCTGAAACATAGGAATTCAAATGTAATGTTTATTAGAATTCTATAAAAGCGGAGTCAACACTGGAACCACATTTGACGTTAACCAGACATGACGCTTGTATGATAAGAGTACATGTCAGTGGCGTAGCCAGGGGATGGCAAACCAAGCCCATGCCCCCTCCCACTCCGAAATTTTTTTTTCTCCTATGGGATACAGATCACAAAATGACACTCGACCACACTTACCTGCCTGGGCCCCATGTCCAATCAAGGACCCCTTGTCCCATGTCCGAAAGCGACACACGTCAAAATGAGTGCATAAGTGGATTACACAATGAATTAATTTGTAAGTGCATATTCAGTGGCAGTCAAAATGTACCAAGGAGGTCGAAGTGAGTGAGCACGACGTGTTGATCATAGTAGGCGAATGTAGGAGTGAGCGGGTAAGATTTATGGTTAGCGTGTGTTCAATTGACGTATTGAACGAGTGAGGAAGCCAGGGTTGTGCTTCTGTACGACCGGCTGTATTTCTCAGTTTTTCGACGCACAGGCATAGACTGGTTTCAAAGAAACGTTACTGTCAAATTCAGTTCCGAAAGCAGACGCAGTTTTCTTTGAATCTTCCAGTGCAGTACCCTCCTTTCTGGGCCTTTTTTTCCTTGCAGTACTTTGAGCATTCGTTGGACCCAAATGGGCAGCCGAAGCTTTTACCTGCAGAAGTAAGAGTTCAAAAAGCAAGTTCAGAAAAGATGTGAAAATTAGAAAATTGCTGTTGTCAAGCGACACATACAAGAACACGCACGCGCGCACCAGTACAGTATAACCGCTGTCTTCAAAGGAAGGCAACCCACATGAAGCGAGAACATCCAACACTTTGAGGCTGGAGTGCCTCGTGGCGGACGTGCCTTTCTTCACTGTGACCATACTGTGACTGTGGACCATACTTCACTGTGACTGTACGCCAGATCAACCGGTCAATCTTACGTATTATGAATAATGGTGACAGGCGTATTTAAAGTGGAAGGATAGGTAGCAAAGGAAAATTGGACACTTACGGATAACCATGAAAGCGCGTGAACAGATAGTGGAACTTTTGGCATCGCAAGGCCACACGTAGTCTGCGAAAAACAACAGCAGCACCAGTAAGGGAATGTCAGTTTACCGAAATGCGTCATTTATTGAAAAAAAAAAAAGTTGGCGAAGCTTGCACTAAGCCGCGCAAGCCTTGAAACAGCAAAACATTACGATTCTGAAGACTAATCTGGTTGCTTCTAGGTTGTTTCTAGGCCTTAGCTAGGTGATGCAGGTTGTTTCTAGGTTGCTTCTAGGTCGTTGCTAGGCTTTAGCGAGATGATGCTAGGTTGTTGCTGCGTCGATTCTCAGCGCAGAGAGGTTCGAGTTAAACCACTTACAGTCACAGACATGACACGTTGTGGTTGGCGTAGGCCTTCCATCGCTTCGGGGTCTTCTCACAGCCGCCGTTGCCTTTCCCGTTCCATAGTATTCTCTCGTTGTACGTACTCGGGGTCTTCGGCTCACTGCCGTCGCTTCGCTGCCATTTGTTGGGCTAACTCTTGCCTTCTTCCTTTTTAGTGGAAGTTGTGTGTTGTGGAATTTACGTAACTTCTGTGGCGCATATCCGTTTATGATAATGATAGTTTTTTTTTTTTTTTGGTACGGGGTGAACAAGGAACGATTCGCTATACAGCTGTCATGGTGTAAAGTTATCGCCGAAATTCGGGTCAACGCTAAGTAACCGTTAATGCATCGAATTGCTGTATTGTCCTTTACCGTGAACTGCTAATAGGACATAGCGCAGGAGTCTGGCTACCGGGCGGATGAGAGTTATTTTAGGATTATTTGCTTCTCTTATCCCGCCAACAATAAATCGGTTGATATCAGATTTTATTGTTATGAAATAAAGCGCTACATATTGAACACGTATTACTAGAAGGATAAGGAATCTTTGCTAATTGAGCAGAATGAATAAAACAGCGAAATGGCTTCGTATGAGCATTCACTGGAAATAAAAGGGTAAGGACCATGTGTTAAATGAATGAATTCTAAAATGATATAGTTGAACATCTTGTTTAAAAAGGTGGTGAGCTGGCCGAGGTGAAAGATTGTCATCATGGCGCAGGAAACAAACCAGGGGGGGGGGGAGAGCAAAAAGAAAAAAAAAGAAAAGAAAAAAGAAGACGACAAGGACACAACGCTTGTTTTGACAGCAATGAAAAATAATATTAAAAATATTACTACCGAAAAAACATCCATTTGCTACCAGTGCAACGCGATCGAGCATTACTTATTCAGATCAAACATTATCCAAGCAAATGCAGTTCAAAGGAGCCGAAACAAGCGGTCATCGCCAGTGGTTCAACGCCTCCGTGGCCACGCCGTAAATCACCACAAACCGAAACACTAGATGTAATGATGCATTGGCGCAATTTTTCCCGCGTGCGAAGGCGACTCCGAACTAGCACAGTCAGGTTTGCCAACAGTGCTATCTCAGTGGCCAATAACCAGTGGACCCTCGAAGAAGCAGCGCAAACGTTCTATAATTATTGCGGTTTTACGTCCCAAAACGGTGATATCATTATGAGTGGAGGGCTCTGGAGATTTCGACTATGTGGTGTTGTTTAATGTGCGCCGAAGGCCCGTATTCACAAACGCTCCTCGACTCGAAACTCGACCTCAAGGGATCCTTGAGGACTGTTTCGCGTTGCGATTTCTGCAACGCCAGTAGTCTCAAGGATCCCTTCAGCTCGAGTTTCGAGTCGAGGAGCGTTTGTGAATACGGGCCTACGTCTAGGTACACGGGCCTCCAGCATTTCGCCTCCATCGAAATGTGGCCGCCGCGGCCGTAATTCGATCTCGCGACCCGAGGGTCAGCAACCGAACACCATAACGACTAGACCACCACGGCGGGTAGCAGCGCTAACGTTATCGCAGTCGTTAGTAAGAACAAAAAAAAAGTAAATCGGAAGTACATTGCCAAGTTAGTATAAATCACTGCCCGGCGTTCACCAGCCAAGCACAAGTGCTAAACATTGCAGAAAATGATGTAAGTTATAGTTGTTTCCAGAATTTTCCTTCACTTTATAGGGGCGGGGAAAACTCGCTTGGAGATTTCTTAAAATATTCTTATATATAGGCGTTTCTGGCAGTTTCGTTAACGTCGTTTCGCAGTTATTTTGTTTGCGGAAGCTTTCGGTGTTCGCATCGGTAGAGACGATTCCTGCAGGCACCGCCACTTGCTTATAACTTGGCCTCCGTGTATTCGGAGTTTATTTTTCTAGAAATTCCGAGGGCGTTTTTTGGAGATGTCTTGTTTTTTTTTGGCTGAAAAACGTTTTTTTATCCAATGTGACGCATGTTTTTTGGACGCGACCAACGGGGGAGGGGGGGGGGGTGCGATGTAACCCCCCCTCCTAATAGGGAACCCTGCGCACGTCCATTCGTAATACAGCCTTAAAGCTTGTTGACGTAATCACACATTATGAGGTCCGTATTTGCGATGTCGTCTGGCGCGCCCCAGTGTCGCCAGGGGACCGTATATCAAGATGTGGTCTCGCGCTCCCGTGGGCCCTTATCTGTTGACGTCACTCGCTCCGTACGCGACAAGCCCTTTAAATGTGCCATGGGTGCAGTCTATGAGATACTGTTGGCGTAAGGTAAAGTTTATATCCGCCAAACTGGCTGATGTTAGAACATGTTCTTTCGATAAAGAGCGGAACAGGGTCATATTAGGCCGTTAAAATTGGAGTTTATCGGATAAATCCGAATTGTCAAAAATTGTACCGGGGAGTGTTTACCGTTTTTTTTTCGGATTTATCCGAAAACACGGCGCCCTACTTATAACGTTGACTATTAAATATGTACTCACACACGAACGAGGGGCCATCGCAAACATTAGCGTAGCCAGTAATTTTCTTCGGGGGGTGGGGGGCTGCGGGGGGTTCCACAATACTTTATGGATGTTGGCGCGTGTGCTTGTGTGTGTGCGCGCATTCAAAACTGAAAAGTTTCGGGGGGGGGGGGGGGGGGGGTGGTGGTGGAGATTTGAGCCTCCCTATCCCCCCTCCCCACCGTCCCCCCTTGTTACGCCAGCAATAGCTAAAATTACAAAAAAACAACAACAGGAAGTTGAGCTCTCCTGTCTCACCTGAAATTATTAGGAGGGTAATGGTAAAGATGATCATCTTCATGCTTGTCGGCAAACAGAGATGCCGAGACAAGTGCAGTAGAGGAGTAGCGCCTGCAAAGAAAACAAAAATGGAAATCTACACTGCTTTACCCGCGCGTAACGCATAAGCCAGATTGGACGTGCAAGATTTGTAAGCTCTAGTCGTGATTTACAAATAGCAGTTTAAGTAAGAAATTTACTTCGGTAGTCACTTGAGCAAAAATAAAATAAAAAAAGGGTATATTCACATTAGGATGATCGACAACCAACGCTGCTAGCGACTTTGTTTCCGTCGAATAGTATATCACACAGGCAATCAACGAGAAATGTCTTCATGAAATAGATTCGACACGCTCAACGACAGGAATGATGGATATTTCGGTTTTTCAAGGTCGGAAAGAAAGGATTAAAACACCGAGGCACGCCACTGTGGGAAATTGGGGATTTAGTTTGAACACCTGAAGTTACTAAATGGGCATATAAACCTGAGTGCCCGAATGTTTTCTTTTTACGTTTCACCGCGATTGAATGCTCCGGCTGTAGCCGGTGTTGAACCCGCAGCCTTTATTTTAGCAGCACAACAGTATAAGGACTAAAGCTGCCGAGGTGTTTTCAGTTTGATTGAGAAATTTGAACTACGGGAGAATAGGTAAAACGTTCAAACACACAAACGTTCTCGCCCACACAGCGAAAAAAAAAAACACTATGGGTTAAGGAACGACAATGCCTATTGAAACATCCCAGTGGTTCTACGCTATCAAAAGGGTTTGAGAAACACATACAGCGGCTTTAGCAAAAGCAAAAGGGAATCTCATCTTCCCTGAAGTAGTCGCGCATAAAGAAGGTGCTGCCGATGTGAACGAAAGTAAATGTATTTTGAGGGTGGTAGCAACGACTCGTGAAGTTCCATATACTTATACGTAGAAACGTTTCATATCCATGACACCCACTTAGCAATGCCTGTTCGACAAAGCGTTCAGCATATTTTTCAGACCGCTGATAAAGTAGTGATCAGAGTTCACAATATTATCACACACTTGCGCCACTATTCACTTGCTATTGCTATTGCTACGTTTACCGCTCCTACATATACGCAGGAACATTGTTTACTGTTCGCAAATTGGCCATGGAACGATTCGACGCACCAAAATGCATCAGAGCTTCAATTATAAGGTAAAATTCTAGGTTTATAAGAAGGTAGAATGCTAGAAGGGAGGTTAGGAACAACGGACAGAAATGACCGAAAAGCCTCTATCACGCATTACCGAGCAGAAATGGGCGACGACCTGATGACTGCGTCCTCCGGTCTCCGGCGCTCGCAGGTTATGTTGGCAGAGTCTGAATGGACACGTGGACTTCGCGTTCATTGAAAAAATAAGTTGGCATAATGGCGGTGCCGCCTCTTCAAACGGCCGGTCGCTAAGACGTGCCCGTCAAGAGCACAAGACCCTCCTCAAACTGCCGCCTGGACACATTGATAGAACTGAAAGGAAATATGAGAGGCTGACGTCGACAAGCCCAATTGACAGGGCGCCGTTCGAGCACCGATGCCGCGGTACTCATAGCTTGGTCACGACGAAGTGTCGCTCAGGCCGAATACATCAGTTTAAAGCGAGTCGTGGAAACATATCACGAAGTCCTCGGGGGGGGGGGGGGGGAGGGGGGGGGGGGTGTTTAAATTGCGACGATTCTACTACGAGGGTGAAGCGTTTTCAGGCGCTAAGCGTGCGAAATAGCCGGGTTCATAAATGCTGCGCTTCACGAGAGCGAACTAAAGCCCACAACACCAATGACAGATCGTGTTGGTGGTGAAAACTTTGCTAAGTATCATGTACAGAATTTGACGAAGCGACAAGGATGCACTTTCCAATGAAGTCACCGGAGAGGAGTCAGCGGGCACGTGTGTGAGACGAGCATGAAATATGGTTGCTCCGTCGTGATTTGCACTCTACACACTTAGTCACGTAGGCTGTTGTCAGAGAAGGCGCTCCGGGAAGACTGCGTCTCAATTTATCTTCGTATGCAAGTGATCCGTTCTCAAACTATTGTTATGGAGACAGGAAATTCCTGCGGCGAACCCTTATGAAATGAACTGTTCATGCGTGACCACGTAGAAATGGCGCCGAGCATAGTGCATATTCCTCAGATACAGATATATCTCGACACCTTCTAGTGTGGCATGAAGCTGCAGCATGATGAGACACCCATTGGACACCCTTTCATTGCACTGTGTTTAATCATTCTTTCAACTTACGCATTCAGTATTCACCGTGTCCACAATTTTTATTCGCTATATAAGATTAGATGTAGTCCCCATATAGCTGCATCACTGCACTACACTTACGCGCTTATCTGCGATTCATTCTTTTCCGCCAAGGATAAAGGCAATATTTGTATTTCTAAAATCTTCATGTATATTCAGGTAACGTCTGTCTTTCCCCTTTGTAGTGCTAGAAAAAGCACTACATTGTTCACTTAGAGCTAACACATTACAGACCAAAATCACGAAGTTTTGTGTTCCTAAATGTTTCCTATCATTGGCTTACCGCCCTAATGCTATGCGCAGCATTAGGACTGGCTGTTATGTTCTTTTAGGAACAATTTTAGCCTAAATGCTGTTTATTAATATGACCTATAGAGCTATTCGCGAAAGGTGGTTTGCTCGGCTACCTGGCAATGTATGTTTAAGGAGGCAACGTGAAGCAGCAAGACGAAAGGAAAGAAAAAAGCTGTGTCTTTCTTTTTTGTTCGTTTCCTCCGTTGTTTTGCGCTGTCTTTTTCGTGGAGCGATTTGCTATAGCATGTTTACAAATGTAAAGGAAAAATAGGGAAGCGGTGATCATTACTTCATCCATTAGCGCGCCGACACACATCTGGCCTTTGCTATAGGCAGCCCAGGTGCGTTCAGGATATTTTGCGCTTTTCGCTGGTGAACTGCGCGAGGGTGTAATGAACTCGGCTCTCCCATACACCGCATCCTGTGCAAACAATGGACTTCCTGTATCGGCACGGGAAACAGCAGCTGCGTGAACCCAAGATAATATATAGCCGTGTAAGGCCCCGTCCTCTTTTATGAGTCAGCACTAGACGACTCAGTTCATTGGTCTCGGTATTTTCATAAGATATGTGAGCGATTCAGTAAGTCTTATAGAACCCGCTGCATCATAGCTCAATAACCTAAAACCATCCTGTGGTCTATATTGAAAAACGAGTGACAGCTTAGCTCGTGTGATATACAACAAAGCCAAAGCACGTACGCGTAGATTGAAGAAAATTTAGGACCCGTTCTTGTTTCATCCATAACGAAAATATTTTCGACTTACTCCAACCGTAACTTTTTAAACTGCAAAGACGCATTTCACACTATCCCGCACACAGTGACACTGGATAGTCGTGATGGCGTTGGAGGAAATATTTTGTTTTTTCAAATTTTCTCTTTGTTTGAGAAGACGGCCCGTTCTGTAATATCTGGCATCATCTTTCTGAGTGGGTTGGAGGAGGCAAGATCAAGCACTATGCAAGTAATACACTGCGAAGTGTGCTTCAGTAAACGTATAAGTTACCTTCACCGTCATTACAACTGTCCCAAAAATTTCGGAAACGAAAAAAAAAAAAAAACGTATTTTTCCTGCTTCTCAAATTGTCCGGAATTTTTGCATTTGTTATTATGAAATGGTGCAATGTAATACGAAGTATTGCATGAAACAACGTCTCTTCTTGCTTAGAAAGCAAACGTCGAGTACGGAGGATTGAGCGACAGGTAGCGTTGCTGTCATTTCATTTCATCCTGCTTGCGCAAATATGGAAGCACGTTGTGTGTGCTAGTTCAGTCGCGGTGATCACTGATAGGACAGCTGCAATGTGCGCAGTAAGATACAAACCGCTCAGTGCTGTCCAAAATTTTATGCATGAGCATGAGATCTAGGGTGCTATTCTGGACACCGTCAAATTCCGCCATATTGTCAAATTTCGTGATGGCGGCATTTTAAGCCAATCACGGAGGCCGTAGCAGCCCTCTGGGCCGATCAGAATTAACTAATGGCAGAATTCAACAACACGGCGGAATCTGACAATGTCCAGAATAGCAGCCCTGCTAAGTGAGATCAAGATAACAGGCTGAAGTAGTGACACGTTAGCTCGTGAACTATTGGGGGGCTTTCCACATTAAGAAAAGATGGGCACGTGTTGTATTGGTGATGCTTCTGTTTATCGGTTTGAAAGCGTGAGGCAGCTCTTCAATATATCAGCGTGATTGCAATTTGACAGTACTGACGCACGCATGCGCCAATTGTTGTATTCTCCTGGCATCACACTCAGAATAAACAGCTGAAGTTTAGCGCGCGAACTTTCTGCTTCCTATACTCTTCCTTTCCTGAGTCTTTGTTTCCTTGTTTGTGCGAACATGTAGCCATTGGAGCATGATTGACACGATGTCTCAATAGAGAACATATTCGGGAATGGTCGTCACTTTGTTAAAACATCTTGAAAAATATAGGTGCATGCCATACATTAGCCTGCATTTGCTAAAATATAGCATGCTTCGCCGCAGCGGATGTACAGTGGGGATAGAAAGAAATGCGAACAGTGCGACATCTACATCCTCTACTATTGCGCATTTCTTTTCAAGTAGTTGTAGCCTGCATCGTGATAAAAAGCCACTAGAGTCATCCGTGATACAATCAAGAACCATTCTAGAATCTTTTTATTGCCACCAGGGTCAGATCGTGATGAAAACAGCGCGCCGCGCTGTTCGCGTTTTTTTTTCATCCACCCTGTCACTCACTGAAGGCACTCACTCATGTTGTCGCGTATCGTCTCTATCCATTCCGGCTCTTAAGAAAAATAATACCTTCCGCTAGCGGCTTCATTATCGCTATTTTACTTACTTTAATGGTAAGGCAGAAAAGTTGGCAGTTTCGTTCAAAGCGGTGCAGTAACGGCGATATTCCTGGCCTCCTTGGCCAAGCCTGGCCCTTGCGCCATTAAAACCCATATATCATCATCATCATCATCATCATCATCATCATCAGTAACGGCGATGGCGAGCGTTGCGCGCTTGGGCTCGTCGGGCCGTGATACGCGGCTGCGTATCGTTGGCGCGATGTCGCGCGCCACACACTTCGTGCTCGGTAAAACAAAGAAACGCTGACGGCTTCCAGGCTTGTCATAACCTTAGTGTGGTGAGGAGCGTCGCCAGTCGCATCGCACTTCAGTGATGGCTACCCGCCATGACTGTTCAGGGGCGAAATGAAAGAACACCCGTGCACTTGGATTTAGGGGCATGTAAATGGAACATAGGTGGTCAAAATTAATCCGGAGTTCCTCTCTGCGGTGTGCCTCATAACCATCTCGGGGTTTTGGCAACGTTAAAATCCCGAAGTCATAATATTTAGACTATAGGCTGATATCTATTATCGTTCGCGGGAAGGAGTGGCAGAAACCAGCGCGGCCTCCCACCCACCGAAAACTACTTCTGGCTGCGCTCCTAGAATGTCGCAGTCGTTACAAACACGTGAACTATGGATGAGAATGCATGGTTCACGTAACATGGAGGATTAGCTTTGCAGTTTAATATCGGCTAAGTAAGCAGTTAAAGTGAAAAGAATAGAGTCTGCAGTCCACTTATATTAAAGCGAGGGATATACATAAACCGGACATAGCTAGAATCCGTCCATACCAGCGTCGCTCGTAAGGGACCCGCGAAGCCGGCGAGGCTACGTCAACCATGTCAGCGGCGGTCGCCATGTAGACTGGCGGAGTTCGGTTTCCAGACCTGATATTCGCATGCATGGCCTCCGAGGTCGCGCGCCGGTGCACAATCTCGGAGGCCATGCATGAAGCAACAATCGAATCCGAAAGGAAAAAATTAGCACGCAATTAGTACATTGTTGAAAGTAGAACAGATAGATGTCATTTCAACATGCCCACATTTGCCTCATTGACACTTTGATAATTAGGTGAGTATTTTTGGAGTTACGAATTTAATTATGACTAATTAATTAATTCACATTAACGAAAAAAAATAGTAGCGGCTACTACAGTATACTGGGAATAATATGCACAAGGCCTGCTTCGCGTAACGCCGTCCCGCTTTTTTTAAATAATGCTGCGTGATAAGTGGGACACCCTGTATAAAAAACGCACAAAGAAAAATAAATAAGAAGAAAAAAAATTCCAAGGCACCCGACCGCGGAATCGAAACAGCGACCCCTCGCTTCACAGCGCGCTGCTTTAGACCACTGAGTCACACGCCATGCATGCGCCGGCATAATAACGGCAAGCTATTTATAGACATCATTTACCACTGGTGGTACACGGATCTCGCAGGAGCTCGAGCCTGTTTTCTATCACGCAACACTCCTACATTTTCTTTCGATTGCAAAACTGACCATGAGACGCGCATGAAAAATGGGCCCCTTTCTGCATCCACTCGTGATGTGGAACGAAAAAAAAAAAAAAAAACATCGCGCACGCCTTGCATCAGACGCCACCGCGTGGCAGGAGACGCAGAGGGGTCATTCCGCGCGCCGCACTTTAAAAGAAGAAGAAATATCTAAGAGAGTCGGATTCTGCGTTGTCGACACTTGCAGCGCGTTCCTCAAACACAAAAGCGTAACAACTGTGATAGTTGTTAGTTCACGCTTGTCCTGTGCATACCTGTACGTGCTTTTGGAGCGTCCTTCTTTGCGCTTCAGCGGGAAGCTGCAAGTATCGAGCTGCTTGTTGTTCTTCGTGGGACATTCCAATTTCTTGCTATCGCATTCATTGCTTCGCCCTTGCGACGAAACTGTGATTTTTGTTTTTCCTCGTCAAATGTGCGCTACTTCACGATACGTTATGTTGATCAACCAACAACTCTCACAGCTTTCAATCTTATTAAGTTCGAAGCTGGCATGTATGCACTGGTTGCCACCGCGGCTGACACTCCACTGGCGAACAAAAGAAATCGTGGACAAAACACCAAACACGCACGAACACTGCGTCACGTAGTTCGGATGTGTCGCACGGTGGTTCAGACTCTGCTTGCGGTCACCTTCTGGCTCGTACAGTTTAATCACACACACAACAAAAGCCACGGATATGCACGGCCAAGCAAGGTTAAGACACAGAAGGATCACGTCTGTGCCATTCATAAAATCAAACGTAATAAATGAAAGCATTGTACGAAAGGCTCGCGCCTGCATTCATGGAGACGAAATACGGTAGACGTACGTTTACACTTGACGCCAACAGAAAAAAAAAAGCGAATTTCAGAGAACACTTAACATATTATTCGCAGAGACCTTCAACACATTTTGTGATGTTTTTGAAGCAAGTACAAAAGCATATCACCAAAATTCTTTCATTGTGAGGAGATTACAATGTAGTACGGAAAATAAGGCTGTTGAAGCCATATGGTTCCATCCTCAGTAAAATAAAGTGCCAGAAGAAAATGAGCAACGAGTAAGAAAGACGTGGTCTGATGTTTACGTTGATGAAACACAGGGCCATGCTACATACGTGGAAAAGTGAATGTACGGTAAATCAACATAAAGACATCACTCGGACAGTGCTAAGTATTTTTACTGAAATAAATAACGCCGAACATTTCCAACGGAAAAGGGAAGAATTCTACATAAATGTGATCTAGATTATATTATGTTGTACTTTTACTGTGTGTACAATTCACGCGTAGCTGTCTTATGTGTGCGAGTGCTGTATCTGTGACACACTAAGAATCGGTGAATACATTTCAGCCTAATGATAGACACACTTTACTGTCCCAGAACGCAGATGCGGAACACAGTGATTGTTTCTAACACGACCGGGTTCAAGCATGGCAAAATGCTCGAAAGATAATGCAGACAATGTAATGAGCAGTGGTCGAGCGCAGAGTGTCAGGCCCGGCCAGCGTTACAAAAAGCGCACTTGTCTTCGCCGTAAACCTTGAAGTTTTCTTATCGAAGTGTTTGTACGTACTTGAGATACTCAACTAAAGCCACCGTTTACAATGTTAAACACTGCGGAGCACACCACACACAGCCTTTTGTTTGCGTAGGAAATACGAAGTTTTCAATGCACCACCTGCACTCTTAGCTCCGTCTTTGCGTTCCAACGTGATTTCGTTGACGCGAGGTACCCCTATGTGTCGGCTATGGCTACGAAATGGCTTCCCAAATGTTTGACACAGTTTATGAATGCAGTCATTTGCGACTGCACCTAGTAGCTAGTAGTGACAAATCATTTGGTTATACCAACGTCGCAAGCCATCGCCGCAGCATCGGAGCAGAATAGGGTATACGAATGCATCGCTGCTGCTATTTTCAAGTGGAACAAACCCGCGAAGGCTGCCGCACCTTCACAGGCACTCTCTCGAGTCTCAGTGAAAGCCGTCTACCGGTGTGTTGGTGTTGCACAAGCACAGGTGCTGGCGAACTCCCACGCAAAATGAGAACTCGTGTCCCAAGCTTTTGCAGAAGACGAAGCATTCGAACGGGTCTTCAGGGCAACCGTGTGAGGCTTCTGAAACGAGTCGAGAACGAACGATCAGAGTGATCTCTTGGACATTCACAATAGACAGCGCTCTATCGATGACATTACTTGCTCTAAATAATTGTGCAGTTTTCTATCTATTTAAAGGTACCACAATTGAAAACCCAAACAAAAAAACTGTTTTCTGGTGGGAAAATATCCCAACAGAAAACTTCATGTGCAATATATGGTGAACAAAACCATTTCGGGCAGGCCGCAAAAATACGTTTCTCGTGCTGCTGTAACTGAACGTAATTATTACTGCCAGTACACCTGCTGTCGTTCATGACTCAGGCGTTCTGGTTGTTCCGGTATTACCGTAACATACGTTGTGTAGTCAGGGAAAAGCTCAATATATTATGTGATTTAAGAAAAGTCTCTAATATGAACCTAATTTTACTTCTATTTGCTCGGACATATACTTTTGTCTTCCTCACTATTAGTTGTTCTATTACATAAGTGCTACATTCATGTGTAAGCTGAGTCTGAACACTGCACACATAAAGTCTTTTGAACTTTATAGCTTATGGCCGTGCACTTTAAAAACAAGGACGACACTGAACATAACAATATACAAACATAATCGCTGAGCATCAACTTTTTAACACAGTATAAGTGTCGAACCCAAAATGTGGCGTTCTCTTTGAATCGCCCGATCTCGGTAGCCACCCCTACGCAAATTTGTCACCGAGCTCCCACTTCGAAATGGCACGCCTTGGGCGCTTCCTCAAGTATATTAACCGGGAGAGACTCAAAGATGTCACCCCTCCTCGTATCTTTCAGAACCTCGCCCTCAGCCGATCCCAGGAAATATTTATTAACAAAGTACTTGCAAACACAGCCACTACCCCTCATATAATTCATAAATGGCAGACTATTGATGACCGTAAGAGGGGCATTGACACCTCTACCCCCCTGCATATGTACCCTTTGCCACTCTTCATGCATAGCCAACATGGAACACCTCATTCTACACTGTCCTGCCCTACATCATTATCGAAAGGACAACGCCATTTTTCTACATCCAGATTTGGAAGCGGTACAAAAGGACATACTAGAGAACCCTCATCAGCTTGTCACATTAGCCCATTTCGGAATTAGTAGCGGCTTGGCGCGCATGATTTAGTGTGTGCCTCTCACCCCTCCCCCCTCCCTCAATCTCCCCATCAGCGACCTTCGGTCCTCCCTTTCCCTAATAAAAGAATTTATCTATCTATCTTTCCAAGCCTCTTAAAATAACATTGGACACTTTTAGTAGGAAGACACTATTAGTACACAGCATAAAATTGTGAAATAAAATGAAACAAGCTATACCTTGCGTACATTTGAATTATGGAGAAAATGCTTTTCTCACTAGTAAAAAAAGATAGGTCGGTGAATCGGCACCAAGTGAACTGCAAAATCATGCAGTTCGTGCGCGAAAATATTCTTGAACGTGTCGAGAATCCCCAGGAAGGACTAGATCGGTATTTTATGCTTTCCGCGAAATATTTTTACTTACCAATTCATGTAATCCTTTTTACATATGCGCATAGGTCTGCAAAAAACTGTAACTCACTCAGACTGACTCAAGAAATATATTTTGCCCTTAGGGCTCACGCGGGCTCAGACTCACCAAAATTTTTTCAACTGGGCTTATTCGGACTCAAGCGCGCCTATATATTGCTCACCCGGACTCTCTCAGACTCATGCTTACGGCTCGATCTGAGTAAGTGAGTCTAATTGAGTCGACTAATGAGTCCGTTAGCGAATAATTGGTTTTTTCGACCCTGATTTCAATGATTTTAACACCATTATCTCACATAATCTTTACTCTACGTGGCGCCTTTTGATCTCGTACTTTCAAATACGTGTTTTCTGTGGTTGCAATCCAGTGCGTGACGTTTTTATTACGGGACGTTTTTATTGAATGAGAAAACGTGACGTGATACATAAAACGTGATACGTGACGTTTTTATTGAATGCCACGACTCACACTTGATGCTTTTATCTAGAGCTTCCTGTGTAAGAGCTTGCGTGAGATGGAAAGTCGAGGCAACCCCCTCCCCCCCTCCCAGTTTCTGTAACTAGCCTCTCATCAATCAATATTGAACTGGCGTACGAACGCTACTGCATTGAAGTACGTGTGAGTAGATGTGATTATAGACGTGAGCCGACATAATACTCATAGCAATGCTGAATGTGTGTAGATAGTACCATAGGTCGACAAAAAAAATGACGTTCACTGAGACTCACTCAAGAAATATATTTCTCACTTAGTGCTCACTTGGACTCAGACTCACTAAAATTTTTCTCAACCGGACTCACTCGCACTCCAAGTTCACCAAAATATCACTCACTCGGACACAGACTCAGACTCACGGCTCCATCAGAGTCTGAATGAGTCTGAGTGAGTCGACTCTTGAGTGACTTTGTCGACCTATGCATACGTGCCACCTATTCGTGCGCCACCCAATCAAGATATTTGGTTTGCGCATGATACAAGTCTGTAAATAATATTTGCAATGAAAATTTCCATTACCATGTCATCGTGAGTCCCAGCGTGCAATATATTGCACACTCGTTCTTAGCGTCAGCGCTGCGCTGCAACGGCTGCATTTGCAAAGCCGCCTTGTACAATGAATCGCAAAGCCATGAGCTGCCATCTGGCCGAGAATGAGAGAAATCGACTGAGCGACCGAGCGCCACCACTTCCTAGGGACCAGCGTCAATGTGCAACCACCGGCAACGAGAGACCACGCCAAGGACACGGTCCGCGTGCTTCAAACCGAGCGAGCGCGAAACACCACTCAAGAATCTCAACATGAAGCCACCGCATCACCTGGGCGCACGAGACAACCACGCCAGACTCTACACTAAAGGTATACGAAAAGAAGCTCGCGCTTTCCCAGGCTTGCCATGTATTGTGAACAAGTGGATCAGACCGAAAGATATATAAAATCCAGGCGAAAGCGAATATAAGCATTCGGAGGCTAGGGCGGCGAGTACAGGCACGTAACCAGCCCGAATGAGGAAGGAAGGAATCCCCTTCCGAACGCTTTAGTCAATAAAAGGCCTGCTCTTAACTGTCTGCGCTTTTCTGCGACGTTTCGAGGAGATAGATACGTCAGTCCTTAGAATCCGCCCGGCAACTGCATGACATCCACGGTATGTGACAATATATTCTGGCGTCCGCGATGGGACCTTTTTGGTACAAAATGTGTCCATAGTAGAAAGGAAGAGCCTAGAGTCGTTTAAGTTGTCATCGTAAATGATTTTGTGTTGCAGCAGGTTCTCGCTAACCTGTGCGGAGACAGCATTTCGACAGTCGAAAGTTCGACAGGTATTTTTTATTTTTTGTACGAGGCTTGGTTTTCATGGCCACCATGGATCTGGAGGAATTAGTTGCCCTAGGTGAGAAGATGGGTCCTTCCGGAGCCGAACTGCAGAAGTGGGTTATCCACTACTGGTGAGCCATTCCACTCGGTGAAGGTGGATGACAAGCGAAGCCGTTTAGCACAGGGCACAGAAGTGATACGGCGGAGGCCAGTCAGGTATCAAAGGCCAGGTTTTGAACGTGCCCAACAACGGCCAAACCACTGCATTGACCTTATGCAAAATTGCTTCCATCTGTCGGAGGATTGACGAAGCTGTCGATTAGGCGCCATGTTGGAGGCTTGTGTCCGCATCATATTGCTGTGGCCGCTATAACTTCTTGCTTGTTCTGCTTTGATAGCGGGCAATCGGGGGCATGAAAACGTTAGACGAGTGCGTAAGGGCCTGTACACGTGACTGGCATTTCGTAGTTATTGTGTTGACAATTAAGGGTAGGGGTGTGCGAATATTCGAGTTTCGAATTCGAATCGAATAACTGTTCATCGAATAATTCGATTCAACTTTCGGATAGCTAGTGTTCGAAGTTTCGAATAATTCGACTGGACGAATATCTAAAGCGCGACAAAGGCCAATGGTACAACTTGGTTAGGGTGTGGCGACTAAAACTAACGCTAACGTCGTTACAGAAGGTCTTCCGTTAAAACTTTTCCCGATATACTGGTTCAAAAGTGAGCGCATGTTTATTTTAAAGGAGATTGTCATTTCCGCAAGTCATGACTCCAGCAGAAAAGGCCAAAGAACAGTCTGGGAGACTGTCGAACCGCTAGCGTCAAAAAATAACCAGCAGTGAGCTCATGCCTTATAGGTCAAGAGGTTCAAAAATACTTGAATGAGCTCCTGACCCTAAGAAAGGATGATCCTTTCAAATTGTGGAAAGCGCATAGAATTGCACTTTATCCAGGTATCGCCACAATTGCTTTGCGATACCTTCCCATCCCTGCTACTGAGGCTCCCAGTGAGCGCATGTTTTCAACTGGAGGAAACATCGTAACATCACGGCGAGAAAGTGTGAAGCAATGTCATGTGGAACAGCTTGTGCTTCTGCATGACAATCTGTAGTCATTCGGTGGCAGTCACTCACCGCCATATGTGCTCGAGGACATGAGCAAATTGCATTTCTTTATTGTTTCAATTTACACCAAAATCTTTGGTATTCGATATTCGATTCGATATTCTACATTTTGGCCACTATTCGGCACCCCTCGTTTCGAATTCGGTTCGAGATGAAATTTCACTATTTCGCACACTCCTAATTAGGTGTAAATAACTGCCTCACAGCGAGAACCAGGTACAAGTTTGTCATCGAGTCGCTTGTAAGCCTGTCGTCGTTGCGAATGAAGCTTTGCCCTAGGTCATATTTTTTTCCTGTTTTCAGTGTAGAGAAAAAAGCGTTGCCAGCTATCTCAATTTGATGCGTGTAGTGTAAGATGGTTGGGAGGAGGCTTTAGCGCGCGACACGGCTATAGGCACAGCGATGACAGTAAGAAACTTCTGTTGACCGATTTCCAAGTGTATTTCATAAGGGACAGCCTAGGTCGACCTGATGTATTGTGCATCTAATTTTCAAATAAAACGTTGCCCTCTTTTATTTTTGCAACAAAAGTTACTTCGCTGCCGTAGAATTACTGCATGATTAAAATGTAAAAAGTTCCGCTTCTACCGCACGCGAAGAGTGAACATGAGAAGTGTTAGTTGCTCCAAGAAGTAGGTGCCGATTAGCTGGTATTTTTCTGAACATCCTTCCAACATGTGCTCGTAAATAACACGATACGCCAAGAATATTCGCGTTCACATCGACCTACTTGCTCCTTACAAATTTTAACCCGTTGCAGCAAGGCAGTTTTGCGTCGCCTACTGAACGCTTGCGAAACCACCTCAGCGCATAACCAATGGTAGCGCACTCACGGTCGAATGTAACGCATTTGCCGGAACAGCATTTTTTTTTCATTTGCATACGAAAAGTGCCTCACACAAGCATCTCGACGATGATACAGCCATCGAGGTTATGAGTAGGCTATAGTGCAACACACGATGTGGGAAAGCCAGCTTACAAAGACCAAGCGTATGTCCATGCCGTAGAAGTCGGCTTTACTTCTAAACACATATACAGTGCTAGGAACACATTTTTTCCAGGGGTAATAAAAGCCGTTTTGTATCCAATGATAAAGGTCTTAGCACATTTCTTGAATTATTTTACTTGCTTGCGGCAGCCCCGAGGCACAGCTGTCGCCGTGGGGATTCCCGTTACTGTTTTTTTCGTACCTCATAAGCACGTTGCTCTTCGAAAATACAAGATATTCATGTGGTTCAGAGATATTCACATTTTACAAGCGTGGACGCGTAGTCTAGTTTTCTTTTTGTTAACACACTTGGCTTTAACAGTGTAAACAAGCTTTCTCTGCTGGTAGCAAACAACATCGAGCCCGAACATAGCCTCTTTTCATCCGTGTAGAGGTTTCATTCTAACGCGACTGCTGATGTCATGCAAAACAATAAAAAAAAAAACTGTTTGGGCACTTTGTTAGGTGATGCGATGTTGAATGGATGGATGGACGCGAGACTTTATTGATAGTCCTGATGCGTTGGTAAGAAGAAAAAAAAACTATTCGAACTTTGCGGTTTCTTCGTGCTGCATCCGTTAGTATATTGAATTCCATCATGAGGGAATGCAAGTGCTACGGAATTTACATAGA
This sequence comes from Rhipicephalus appendiculatus, assembly GCA_030522465.1. Lineage (NCBI taxonomy): Eukaryota > Metazoa > Arthropoda > Arachnida > Ixodida > Ixodidae > Rhipicephalus > Rhipicephalus appendiculatus. The sequence continues at coordinate 557,766 of JALIZH010032972.1, forward strand.
GTGTGCAAAATGGGTGAAGCTTGTACGGTTACAGCGACAAGTAGAGCTGACAATGGACGACAAGTAGAACTGACAAAATTCTCCAAATAGCTCATACACCATATGACTTACCATTATTTGCAGGAACTTCCGGTTCAGAGGTCGACACGAGATGCGCTAAAGCAAAATGATGAATTCGGTTACTCTGGCATACTTTAGTTTCATGCAAGTGTCGTATTTTTTCTGTACTACTACTAAGGCTGTTCTATACTTCTCGTAATATGGAATCATACAAGTACGAAGTCGTATACCGGGTGTTCAAAGTTAAGCTTTCTCGTTTTATTAAAATTCAGCACTGGGAAGAACATGAAAACAACCTTTGCAGATAACTTATACATCCAGGGGGGACACGCAATGAGACAATAATTATCGCTTTCAGGTGCCCAATTAACTCAGATTCAATAATTAACTTTTTTAGTAATTGCAGCAAGAAAGCATGTTTGTATTGAAAAGTTTGAGGCAGTCGCATTTATTCACAGTTCCATTTGGAAGAATTCCTCTAGCATGTCTGTGCTCCGAGATATCCCGCTGCAAAGTTTAATTGTGGTTTACCTGATTACGGCATGCGAGACAGTCAGCGGCGGCGCAATCTCCTCCCCGGTGGGCCGTGGCAGTTGCTTGCGTCGTTTAATCTGATAACGGGTCGAAGGCACAGGCAAAGATGATAACGGTTACCCTTTTGCTACTGGATGGCGATAGCAAGCAATGACTGTTCGTCACATCGGGGAGGAACATTGCGCTGATCCACAGCGCCCTGCATGCGTAATCAATTAAACTTTGCAGCGGGATATCTCGGAGCACAGACATGCTAGAAAAATTCTTCCAAATGGAACTGTGTATAAACGCGGCTCCCTTCAACTTTTCAATATAAACATGCTTGCTTGCTGCAGTCACTAAAAAGTTAATTAATGAATCTGAGTTAATTGGGCTCCTGACAGTGATAATTATCTTCTCACTTTGTGTCCCCCCAGGATATATATGTTATCTGTAAAGGTGGTTTTCATGTTCTTCCCAGTGCCGAATTTTAATAAAACGAGAAAGCTTAACTTTGAACACCCGGTATAGTTTTTCATAACGAAGAGTTTGAGTAAGGTTCGTCTAATCAGGTAACATGACCACGAAGTCTATGATAAGTAAAGGTGAACCAACACGCCGAGACGTTTCGGGCGCAGGTTTCCTGGTCACCTAAGGTCCAAGACGATAGGTTCTGAAACGTTCCTCCGTGTCTCTCACTTCGACTTGGTCAGTGACCGCAACTTCTTCATCACAATAGCTTTTTCGAGGTACGTGAATTGAGTGTCACTATTTGCTATCTTCCAGGCCATTTTGTCAAGCGTCGGTGCGAGTTGTCCGAAACCCTGACAAAAATTTAAAAAAAAATATGTATAAAAGGGATCAAATGGGTTAAGCTAAGTGTTGTATAGGATAGAGTATACATTGAGATATGTCATAAATTAAAATTGGAGTCACATAGTTAGATGAAATGAGTATAAACAGCAATTACATATCAAAAACCCATCGGATCGGGCTCGTTGCAGCTACTGACGGATCAGATTTCAACCACGCGCTTCCTTCTACGTGGCTTCGGCATCACGCGAAACACTAAGTTCACGTAAGGAAAACACCCGGGCGCACAGACGCCGAGAACATATAGAAGAGAGATGCAATAGGTTAAGGTAAGGGTTGTATGTGATAGAGTGGACATTAATCTTTGTCATAACTTAAAGCACGCTAAAGGGCCGCGAACAGTGTAGTGTGAATCAATGTAGCGTCTGTGACCACGGGTGACATCAGCGGCTTCACCTCCCCCGTTGCTCCGCGCAGTGAGCCCACCCCCCTTCTAGTTCACCGGGGTAGGACGCCCGTGCGTGCGCTGTTCCTACTTCTCCGACAGCGTAGGTTCGTCTACTTACGTCACCACTTACTTGTCTGGGTTTGCGGTGTTGCAGTGAACTAGAACAGGAACAGTGGGCTCACTGGCGTTCGAACGCGTGCCGCCGCAAATGTCTCCTTGGGCACTAAAGAATGCACCAGATCACGCAAAGGCCGACAGACGAGTGGCACTACCAGACACCTATGTAAAGAATTAGGGTCGCCTCCAAATTTTTGTATGGACCAGTACAGAAAGTCTGAGTATCATGTATGCTCCTAAACCTTTTCCTAGCATTGTGAACATCCAGACATCTTGAATGTCGAAAATGCTTCAACACCACTCCCCCAATTTTGCTAAAAAGATTATTGTAAAAAGTGATGACAAAATTACGTAGGTTGTATTAGTCCAGCACATTTCCATGACAAGCAAACTTTAAAATATATAGCAAAAGTATAGGAAAGCGAAATGTCCGCACTTTTTCCTTGCTGTGTGTACAAACAAATTATCGCGCCCTTATTGAGCACTGGGGAAATGTAAAATGACCCGCAACATGGTGCTCTTTAAAGACACTATGCTGCCTACATTGCATAGCATTATACATCATTCCTTTAAACATTCTGGGTAAAATAAGTCCTTGTTTTGCAAGAACAGCTAGGCGATGCATTGATAGTGATAGCAAAGTATTCGACAAGCGTACAAGTGTTAGCAGATTTTGCCGACGTGGTAAACACAAGCAAATACTAGTCTAAACGCTGGAGTGGTGAGCCCCTGCTGCAGCGGGGAGGAAACACTTCTTGCTGCTAGTCGCTTCAACACCACTCCGAACCCGCCATTGTAGCTTACGGGCTATGGTGCTGCGCGAGAACGAGGGCGCGGGTTCGATGCCCGGCCACGACAGCCGCATTTCGATGGGGACGAAGTGCGAAAATGCCCACACCTAAATTTCGGTGCGCGTTAGAGCGTTCGCCCCCTAGGGCGTAGCTTAAAATCGTATTGTGCTTTTGCATGCTCTCTCTTTCTTTACACCTCTAGCTTTCAAGCTCCCCCATTCATTTACCTAGCGTAGGGTTATACATCAGTTATTCTAAACTGGTACATCTCTGCCTTTACCCTCTCTCCAGTTTCTTTCCTTGGACGCAGTACCCCAGAATTTAATTGTCAACTCTTTTCCGAAACCTTGATATTCCTCGACATGAAAAAGGTGGGGGGGCGGGTTGGCTCCAACAATCTTGTCTTGCCGTTTGCCTTTGCAACGGCGCAGTTTATCGTCAACCTGCAACAGATGGCCTGTGCATGCGCCTAGCCGTGGGGATAGACAGGTGGGATTAACGCTTATAGCACTCGTATTAAATTCCAAAAACGGCGATGGCTAAAATTATCTGCAATGAAGTAAAAACAAAAGGACGACGTGAGTTCTGAGAATTCAACTTGTGTCGGACCTCGAGCACAATAATCCGTCAAATGTTCTTTGAAAACCACGACACCCAATCAACTTAGAACAACTTCTTGTTGGGCGAGTTGGTGCATGTCTTATTGTAGTTGGTGCATGTCTTATTGTAGTTGGTGCATGTCTTATTGCATGTCTTATTGTACAATCAACTTCAATGATTCAGAGCCATAAGTGATTTCAGGAGAATGGGCCAACGCCGAGGACGACGAAACACAATGCAACTCCCATCGCCTTCACATGTTCGTCATGGGGCGCGTGGAGTAGTGAAAACAGCGGCCCAATAGCGCGATGTCTCTGCGGCACCATCCAAGTATACGCTGTTGTCGCAAGTCGCTCAAATATAGGTGGTCGCCTTCTCGCTTATACTTTAGCTGTGCCCTAGAGATACAGCGCTTGCATGATGATGGATACGGTTCATCATCCTAAACGCACAGAAAAAAGTCACAGTTTCACCGCAAGGGTGAAGCAATGAATGCGATAGCAAACAATTGTAATGTTATACGAAGTGAGGCTGGCAGCGAACTCTTTTTGGATCCGATCTCACGCAACTCTAGAAAACGCTTGTTTAAGAGAATTCTCTTCGCGTTGAGAGCGCAGCACGTAGAAGGGTACACCGGCCCCCCCGCTTCCGGCCGCCGAGAAGGGGAGATAACGCGCGCGCCCCCACTCGTAAAATCGAAGGTCGCTCGAGGGACCCCCCACCCCCCTCGCGTCTTTTCACGCTCACGAACCACGGGCGGGGCCGATTATATATATACATATACATATACGGCAAATGACGCCGACGCCGACGCGGACGCCGACGCCGACGGCGAAAACCAGCCGCAAGTGTCCATATAATTGCTATCGCAATAATATGTGCTTGAATTAACACCTACTTTGCGTATGCGCCCATGACAAGCAACCACAGAAAGGATAGTGGGGGAGGTGGCTTAATGTTACTACACGCGCGGTTGGCCCGGAAGACCTAACGAGCAGTCAGAGCCTCCTTCTCCTGGTCGAGTCCGCCTCGGTGGATCAGTGGCTAGGGTGCTCGGCCGCTGACCCGAAGGTCGCGGGTTCGATCCCGGCCGCGGCGGTCGCATTTCGATGGAGGCGAAATGGTACAGGCCCGTGTACTGTGCGATGTCAGTGCACGTTAAAGAACACCAGATGGTCAAAATTTCCGGAGTCCTCCACTACAGGCGTCTCTCATAATCATATCGTGGTTTTGGGACGTTAAACCCCACATATTATTATTATTATTATTATTCTCCTAGTCGAAGATGTCACCGTGAGTCAAGGAGTCCACTGTCTCACAGAAATGCTAGAAGAATGTCCGGCATCTTCTTCCGCTTTCTGAGCTGTCTTAATAGAGAAAAGTCTTTTACAAATGAGAAAAGTCATGCTCTTATGCTGTCTAAACGCTTGTTTCTTTCAAAACAAGAACACTTAGAGGAAAAAGATGAAGGGGTTTACATAGCTAAATCTTTCTCTTACTGTGGTGACATTCTGTGCGGCTAACAACCGGGTCCTAGAACGTCCCTCCCCTCAGTGCTCCACTTCGACTCGAGAAAGTTGATGGCAGCGCCTGCCTTCGGCAAAAGTGGTCACTGCTTATGAGCGATAATCGGCAGCAACTCTTGAAAAGCGCTGTGCCATTTTAAGTCGAGTGGTGACGCTGTACTCGCGTCGGTCGAGTGAAGGACGAAGTTCAAGTCGAGGCTTGTTTGAAAGTACGCGGTGTCAAAGTCTCTCCAAGTCCGCAATTCAACGAATATTTTGTGGCATACCTCTAGAGAAGTTCTGTCGCCTCTCACTGACATAAGTGAATGAAATTATCAGAAAAAATATTACCGTCCCGATGGATACCCTCAAGCTTTCGAGGCAGCGGACAGCCAGAGCGCATGTAGTAGTAGCAGTAGCAGTAGTGAACACTTACTGATTATAAGGTATCTGGTCAAGTATGTATAGGTCCACAGTCCAGGGCTCCACTGGCGTTTGTGGCTCACTGGGCTTGGTCGAGCAGAGCCAGATGGCTCTCCCGATCCTTACTAACATGCCAGGTCTCCCACTGCCTTGTTCGAGATGTTGCCCTCAAAATGGGAGAATTGATGTTCCGGGGCCGCGATTCGCATTCCCACGTAATGTCGGCGAGAGTTGGCCGTTCCCCCACACCAGGGACAGCTGTGCGCATACATTGTGGGATTTATGTGGTGTTTTCTTCGTAGGTGAGGGTGCGTGTTGGTTTGTACTCGACGCCAGCCTCACCTCTGTTCTCCGGTAAGATACGGATGCGAATGGCTGCATGTATTTTGGTCGTTCTCCCCTTGATTTTCGAGGATGTCGCGTGGAGTTGTTGGGGGGTTCCGAGAGGGTTGCGAGTGGTGATTGGATGCTTATTACGTGAGCAAGCCGGTCGGCCCTTTCGTTGCCCTCACGTCCCGCCTGCGCGGGGCCCCATAGTATTGAATTCAGATTTAGGAGTTCTTTCCCTAGGATTCTCGTTGCTGTCCTTAGAATCGCCCTAGCTATAAACATACGGCAACCGGATTCAAATCAAGAATTCCTAAAGACACGTACATTTCGTGGCCACTTTCGTTCGTTATGGAAATCTCCGTATCAGCCCTGTGTTGTGGAGGGACTTAGCCGCACCGAATCGATCTGCGATCCTGTGTTGGATTGCAGGTCCATCCGTGTTGCTTCTTCAGCGTGCGTTGAATGCAGTGTAATGGGTGATATTAAGCACTTCACACGGAGCGCCAGTGCGTCTGTGTGATACTAGAATTATTACTTTTGAAGGTCGCGGGTTCAATTAAGATCGTGAAGGTCGCATTACGATGGAGGCGAAATTCTGGAGGCCCGTGTACTGTGCGATGTAAATGCAGGTTAAAGAACACCAGATGGTCCGAAATTTCCGGAGCGCCCCGCTTAGGCGTGCCTCATAATCATATCGTGCTTTTGGCGCGTTAAATCTCAGGTATTTTCGTCTTCTTTCTTCTTCTTCTTTCTTCTTCTTCTTCTTCTTCTTCTTCTTCTTCTTCTTATTATTATTATTATTATTATTATTATTATTATTATTATTAACGGTTACTGTTGACGTCCTTCAAAGATATTCATCGGCAAAGTCATATGCTGAATTGTTGCCAGTGGAACCAACATGTGCCATTTACTGAAACGTCATTAACCTCTTTTCTCGCGATTTGCTTAGGTAAAGGTGCAGTCTCACAAAATAACTAATCTTGAGTTGATCTATTGCTTTTTTTCGATTCAGAGGGGCATGAGTGTTGGACGAACTGCCCAGTTAAGGTCTGAATAAATTCTTTATTGAATAATTTCCTACTTTCGAAAAGCCAGCTTATGTCATGGGCATCAGACAAGGTATGTTGGCAGCCCGACGTCTTTTGGACGAGCGTAAATATCCCACTGCTCGCATCCCACTGGACTGAAAAGCTGAAGAGGCCTCAGGTTGTAGTGAACTTGCAATGCACAGGCAATGTTTAAGTGCACAAATATGCAGAAAAAGAACCGCTGCAGGAGGCATTCTTTCCTTTCTGCTCGCCCGCACAATGGATACGCCTTGCGCTTTTGCCGTTGAAGGTGAATGCTGCTGAAATTCGCAGTTGAGATGGCCGCCGCGTGTAACACGCCGTGCGCCTGTACTACATCCATTTTAACAGGGAACGGAATAGGAGGTCATTGTACTATCATTAACTAATAACAAAAGGACAACCTTTCAAGCCAGTCTGTCTCCGTGTTTGACCTCGTCTTTGATATAGGTAAATATCAGCGACAAGGTATAAGGCACGACTGAAAACTTAACAAGGGAGCGCTTCGCTAGAAAAATGTGACAAGTACATCGTATATATGGGCATGATTATCCACGCACCATCTCTGCCTCAGAAATGTATCATTTCATGATGCATGGATGCTAGACGGTGCTGCAAACTACTAAATTCTATCTCTTTTATTGCATGTGCAGTGTAGCGGCTATGCCGTGCGTAGTCGTCAAGTAACTGTCACAGGCGCTGGTCTGACTACGGTTGTTGGCTTGGAAGTTCGTCTATTAGACTAACAAAAAAAAACGGTTCGTTCAAAATTATGTTGATTCGTGCAAACGAAAAAGAACAGAAAAAAATTTGGCAGATCCCAAGTACCATGTAAATCGATGTTATGAGAAGCATGCGGAGGCAATGTGATTGGGTTGTAATTTTTTTATGAGCGAAACGTTACGAAATGACGTTAAATGTACAAATGTACAAATGTTGTACACACAGACGTATGTTCAACAGTCGCATATAGTTGATATAACCAGTTCTTTACAGTTGCGTAACGATGCCGACAGAAAGATGGGTATTACCAACACCAGAAGCGGTAAGCTGATATGTAGCACTTGTGCTTGCGAGGATGGTAGCCCTGGATAGTGCTTCGTGGACCAACTACGGCGGATGGCGCTTAAGTATATGATTGAAGTTAACCCGACATGACACCTGCCTCATAGGAGTACATATGTAATGTTTATCAAATTAGATAGCCTGCACTGCAACCACAATTAATGTTTCACCAACATTACGCCTGCATAGGGTCTTTTTTCCAAAAGCAGTTTCCGATACCGGGCGTGGCTCTGTGGTAGAATACTTGATTACCACGCAGATTGCTTGGGTTCGATTCCTGCTGGGACCCTGGTATTTATTATTTGCATTCGTCGGGTCAACGCTGCTGACGTCAGTTTTTCTTAACGCTCTCGCATTTAAATTACTAATGTCTGTCCTCGCCGTTCCTGTGTAGATATAAATTGTCAAACACCTTGTGGCGCATACCCGCATACCACGGCCCGTAGTATACGGGTATGTGCCACACTTGTCTGCAGGAAAGGGTTTCACGACGTATGCGACAGGATTTTCACGTTATTCATGTCATGACCAGCCAGACAAATTCTTCAATACCTCTCACCCTCCCATACAAATTTTGGTCTACACCAAGTTAAGGAGGCGATCGCGAGAGCACCCAGACGTAGGCGGCTAGATCTATAGATAGATAGATAGATAGATAGATAGATAGATAGAAACGCAAAAGTCCTTACAGTACGCAAAGAAATGCTTCGCATTAAAAAAAACGCACTGTGCTAGAGGCCCCCCGTACGTGTCACTTACTGACACACAACACTTCGAACAGTCTAGGAATAGAAGACACAGTTAAAATACATATCTTACCTGCAAGAGCACTCAAGGCAGCCGCAACAGCAAGGTGGGTCATTTTCCTAGTGTCTTGTATAACATGACCCTAAAGACCCTGCACAAATGCGGTTAGAGATAAATCGCAATAAAATGCTGTTTTTCCTTCTTTCAAGGTAACATGCAATAAAGTCAGAATGAAAAGGCAAATGAGGATTGCGACATGTGGTACATCGCAAATACCTGCGTTGCACGTTCACCCAAGCAATAGGCGAATGAATCTTGGGTAATCGCCACATCAGCACCAACGTAACCCATCCCATTTCACCTTCGATTTTATGTGAAGAAAATAATATACCTGGCTATAGGTATACAGCGCAAGTTATTACAAGATGTAATGAAACATTCCGGGCTGGTATATTCTTATCGAAGCTAAATTTCCATTCTAATATCCATTCTCATTAAAAATAGGCACACGTGACTATAAAATATGCCAATGCATGGCCATGAAGAGTATTTTGACATAACAGGCAGTGGTTGGCGTTATATTGGTTATAGCGGCTACGCGTCAAAAATTTCTCCCTTGTTCAGCGTGCTGAACGTAGCTCGTAACACCGCGGCGATTAGAGGTCGTCGTAGACGTGCGCACTCAGGAAGCAAGAGCTTATCAGCTTGGCGTATGAAATTTACAGTGGTAATCTTGTTCCAGAAATTTTCAGATTCAGAATGTTTCAGGTCCACAAGCTACGCCTTAATGTGTGCCATGCATACGCTATATTGAACGCCGAAGCGGAGAAATATTCGGGTTAATTTTGGCTCCACGCACTTCTGCTAACAAATGCCTATTTGGTTCTCAGTAGCCATTAGCATTTAGATTATTACCCAGAGAGGCTTAATAATTTCTATTTGACCGTTCCACTGAGGTCAATTAGTAAAAATGTAAAATTAGACTTATTGAATTACTGATCATGACGCAATTTAACGTCTGAATGACATATGAACGAGAATAACAGTATATGTAGTGTGTATCATAGGTCGGCAAAACTTGTGGAGCTCACTCAGACTCACTCATGAAATTTATTTTGCACTCAGGGCTCACTCGGACTCAGACTCACCAAAATTTTCCTGAGCCGGACTCAATCGGACTCAAACTCGCCAAATTTTTTTTCAACCGGACTCACTCGCACTCAAACTCACCCCAACATAACTTACTCGGACTCACTCAGACTCAGACTCACGGCTCGATCTGAGTCTGAGTGAGTCCGAGTGCGTCGACTCATGAGTCCGTTAGCCTAGAATTAGCTTTTTTGACCATGGTGTAAATGCACATTAACACCAATATCTCACGTAATCGGTACTCTTCTTGTCGCCTTTTGATATGTACCTTCGATACGAGTTATGAGTGCTCGCAAACCAGTAAGGTCCTTTTTCTTGAAAGGGATGACAACATAAGATATATTTATATAGAACTTCCCTGGAAAAGTTAACGGGGGGGGGGGGGGGGGTAGGTTAAGACACCTCCTTACGTAATTCGCGCCTCTGATCAATAAATATTGCAATGATTTGCGAGCGACACTGCTTTGGAATATGTCTTAGTAGACGTGAGGAAAACTGTGAATTATGAAGGCTGATAGTAATGCTGAAGATGAGTAGATAGGACCATAGGTCGGCAAAAGAAGGTGTAACTCACTCAGACTCACTCAAGAAAGATATCTTGCGCTTTGGAATCACTCGGATTCAGACTCACCATGAGCCGAACTCACTCGGACTCACACTCACGAAATTTTTCTTCAACCGGACTCACTCGGACTCAAACTCACCAAAATGTCCACTCATCCGGACTCACTCATACTCAGACTCACGGCTCGATCTGAGTCTGAGTGAGAGTCCGAAGTGAGTCGACTCATGAGTGAGTTCGGCGACCTATGGCGTGTATACAGATGTTTTTTTTTTAGACAATGAAGATGTTTTCTAAATATGCTATGACAGCCACGTCCCTATCATTTTCGCAGACAAACTCTACGCCGAGGCGGAAAAACAGTGCCGCATCTAAAGTTACGTTGAATTGAGTAATTAAGAAAAAGTCGTTAATCAACTTCCTAATTATTAGCTTCGGGGCAGTTGCTAAAATGGGAAAGTTGTAGGACGTCACAGTTAATGGCAGACGCATTTTTTAAAAATCTCCCCAAGGAACACTCGTAATTTGATATATTAATAATTGAATTTCAAGAGACCATCCCGGCGATATCGAAACTCAGGGCTCCGGGAGCGCTGGAAATGCGGCTGCTGTATTACGTCAGACTGGAAGCTCACGTGACAAACTTTGGAAAAAGGCGCGTCGCAGCAGAATCTGGTCAGGAAAAACGGGAAGGAAAAGGGGATGTTATGAAATAAATAAATAAATAAATAAATAAATAAATAAATAAATAAATAAATAAATAAATATTTTGTTTATTTTGTTTTACTTGATTGGTGTCAGCGCTAAAGCCTTGGGATTATTCTTGAGCACGTTAAATAAACCGTTGATTCATTGATTGATTATTGAAGAAAGGGCGACCAAACAGCACCATGAATACGACCGTTGCTGTTAATAAGAGGCTATTTCAATGCACATTCGTCCAAATAACAGTTACACAACTCTATAGTTACGGCTTTACTAGCGCTAACTCCTGTGCACAACGATCTCATATACTTCTGTCGGTTGTCAAGATTTTTGTTTTGAAGTAGTCTGTTGAGAAGCTCAAGCGTCGCAATAAAGAAATGGTCTTAATTTTTGAAAACTTTCAATCGTAATCACTTCGTGTTCGTCTACGGTCCAGATACTACCACTATTAACGCAATAGCGTTAAAGAGCTCGTTTCGCAGAAATTCCGGTGTTGTCGTCGGTGACGGCGTTGTTGATTGTGAGCGAAAAATTATCATCTTGTCCGTGACCGAAAAATCGAGAAAGATGCAAATAACATAAATTGTAAAAATGTTTGGGTCCGAGTGAGAATAGAATCCAGGCCGTCTGCGTGTCAAGGAGGTGCTCTGGCACAGAGGTACGCTATTTCTTGAAACTGGTTCGGAAAAAAAAGAAAACACTATATGAATGTCATGTAGTGGAAAGAGTCTCCATAACGCATGTAATATTGCGTGAAAGAAGCGTAGAATCGCGCCAGGCGTCAAAACATGTGAATTGCAGCGAGTGGGTGTTTTAAAGGCCCACCCATTACAAAGCGCTCAGACATATTTAATCATTATCAGCTGCAAAAGCATCAACGAAGTGAGCAGCTGCGTAGGTTCGCGTGTTGCCTTTCGTACGCGTATAATGGGCAGTTCGCTGATTTGCAAAAGGAACAATTATGGCGTAGTGGGGACTTAATAACTGTACTAGCTTGAAACGGAAGGATAGCTTGAAACAGAAAATTTTACGCGCACAGTCGTTCGTTTCCTTACGGCACGGTTGAGGCATGCACCGAGAACCGAAGGCAGGCTAGCAATTGGCGAAGACGATGCTCACGAGGCCCGATTACGCTATGACGCTCTACTCTTGAAGGCGAAGGCCGAGCATCCGCCAAGGTTTTTTACTCGGATTTGATCGTGTTTAAGAATTACTATCGAAACATTCCTGCTTTTATAAGTCATGAGAAAGTTACGAAAGAAAATACCTGGGTTTCGCGCACTCCAGTTACGCACTTTTCAGGGTATCGTCAGTTTCAGGAATACTTAAGTCTTCGGCAGCATAACGTTAGGGCAAGCGCACGGCGATTGTCTTCATCATGAACGTCGTATTGAAAAAAAAGAAAAGAGAGAAAGCAACACGCATCCTTTCGACTTGCCTACCATTACGAACAGAACGCCTGAAAGCAGCTGTTTCGTCAGCACATTTCGCACGTGCAAATGTCGAAAAGCCATATGGTGTCGTCAGCACAAAGCCACTGTAACTTTTGTTTAATGCTTTTAAAAATGTTTTGCTGTTGCTGTTGTTTCTTAGTATCCACACAACCATTTTTTAATGTCATGCATAAGCATAAATTGTGCATGCGTGTGATTGTGTTGTATGGGTAACTATTAAAACTGAGAAATTTGAGAGCGCAATCGTGAATAGCGAAGTCATAAAGCGTGCTATAATAATACTCTCAATTCTCTGAACTTACTGCCGTTTCGAGAAACATTACGAGCCCACGTTATTTCCAGACCACTCGTTGCATTTAAAGCACGCTGGTGTCTACATAGAAGAATAATCTAGCCCAATGTCAGACGTTACACAAGGTCGGATAAGGGTGACAGCTGAATTGGCATGAGCGCAAGCGCAGTGCACTGGGTGGAACAAAACACACGCAGCACAGTTACAACGTAAGCTGATGGAGTGGTCTTCATAGAGCCCGCTGTAAATTCTGTTAGTGTGCTTGAAAGTACAGTTGCGAGGTCCCCACTACGCAATAAATAATCCCATTTTACGAAATAACGAGGCACACACTACGCGTTACTAAGAAAATATGCGCACCTGCGTTGCTGCACTTTGTTGTTGCTGTGATGGATGGTGATGAGGAGGATGAAGAAGTATTATGAGTATGAAAAGCACACTCGTTGCGCAATTCACAAGGTGTGACGCCTGGTGCAATTCCACTCTTCTGCCACGCAATATTCAATCTGCCAAGGCGTTTCCTCGCCATGCATGAAGCTCGTATAGGGTCTTTTTCAGAAATAGTATCAAGAACTTATACGTGGCTCTAGGTAGAGCACTTGCTTAAAACGAAGAAACCCTGCGTTCGAATCCACCACGAAACCTGACATTTTTTTTTCTTCCCAAAATGCGTGATAACGGCGACGAACAACTGTGGGGGGGCTCGGCGGACAACTGTGGCACGAAAATAGGCGGTTGTGAGCTCATAAAACAGCAAACACTCATTTATTTTTGCGGAGAAGACAGCCACTATAAGGACTCTTTCAGCGTTGTACGCTATGCATGCAAAGGACGGCAGGACTACACCACGGAATTATTTTGCGGTGGGGTGTCTGGGACAGAAGCCAGCCATTTGGAAATGTTCACTTGTTCTTGTTTTCATGTGAAACAAGCACACCACTATGAAATAGTTTACGCTTGTATATTTTTCGACATAGACACATGACAAATGGTCATTCCACGCCGAATGTCCCAGCCACTTTGGCGACTATCTGAAATGTATTCGAAAAAAAAAAACCATGTTGCACTGATTTGATGCACTTGAAATAGGAATTGGCTAGAATATACCGAAGAGCAAAAAAAAAATTTTACTCCCGTGGGAGCTTTCCGAATTTTGCGGAATGCCGCCTCAGTGACGTTACACAGAAAATTTATTCTGCGAGTATTGTTTCTTGTGTCAATAGCAAATTTTATTTGCACACTGAGCAAAGACGCTTGTGTAAGGTGCTGGAAGGTCTATGATATTAATGCAATTTTTCTGCCTTGTATACCTCCAGAAATTTAGCCAAGAAATGCTTCCCATTTTCGCCCCTATGAAATTGCGCTATATCCTAACATCTGAGTAATGGACACTTACTCTACGGAAGATATATCTTGCGTTAAAAATATTTTCCAACCACTGAAGTTCGCAAATCTTACCAGAAAGAAAAAACAATTTTGAGAAAATCTTCATATTTGTCCGCACTGAGACGCTGGTGTTCCAACTCAAAATCAACTTTGTACCTCAATCAAAAGCAAATATATAGTTCTTCCTATATTATGTATAATTATTAAATTTGATACTTTAAGTAGGAACATGACTTCTTAAATTCCCCATTCGTGGCACTGGGGAACTCCAATGGGGAAGCTGCACATGAAGAAATAGAAAGATTTCAGTTAATGGGGCAATTCAAAAATTATTTTTTTTTACTTAAAACCAAAAATGGTATGACAAAATTTGCGGTATAGGAAGAACTATTTAAGGCGTTTTCGATGGAGATATAGCTTATTTTTATTTGGGGCCCCACACGCTTTAAATCGTGTCTCGGTATAAACCAAAATGAACATTTTTATTCAAATATAGGATTTTTTTTTCTCGTTAGATTTATAACCTTCAGTGGTCGTAAATATTTTTAATGCAAAACGAATCTTCTGTAGTGTAAGCTTTCATTACTCAGACGCAGGGCTGGGCAAAAATGCCCTGAAATCGTTTCACGATACTATACAATATACTCGGGCAAATAGTGTTTTAGATACAGATAGAAGATACTACCGCAATTATTGTATACGATATGATAATTTGCTATAGTATCTTAAGATACTTCGATACATTCGCAAGTGTGTTATTATATAGATCTAAATAACGTTGTAGCAAACGCCTATGCACAAAAATGCTTGCTGGAAAATTTCTTAAGTGCGACCAACTTTGTTTAATCTGAATTGAATATCTGTTAATCTCTCAAATGTTTTGTCTTTCTTGCTCAAAATTAGTTTCATGGCGGCCCAGCACGACAGCTCTCTGTGCACTGCGCTGTCAGCAGTTCTTGCTTGTCGCTTTTGTAATTGATGGGAGCCACTGCTATGCTTGCCGACCAGGTAGCAGGTTTCCATCTAATTACAAGAACGTATACCGATGTGGAGTTTTACGTTGTCCGTGAACGTTTTACCTGGTTACTCAATACCGTATCACCGGAACGGTGTACAGCAGCAACAACGCGTGTAGCGACATTTTTACCGACGCATCGTGTATTCGTAGAGGAGATATAATTTCAATAACTTCTCATATTCTACTTATCTGCTGTCGTGAAGCGTCCATTGGCGACTTACTCACTAATGTACAATCCTTCCGCAATTTTTCGTTGACAACAGAACGTGTACTGCCCAGAAACTTCTCAGACGTGTTGTATACAGTTGCACAAATGGTCGCAGAAAACCACCACACTGCACATTATTGGCATTATAGCTCCGATTACTTGGCCACTAGTAACATTAAAAATTTTTTTGGAGGCCTCAAAAAGGAAAATATATCTAAGTAAAATAGAAAGGCGGTTTCGTATAAAAACAATCACTGTGAAAAAGTATAGAAACGTGATACAGGCTGAACACGTAATAGCATGACAATTAAGCATGAGGTAGAAGAACTGAGCACTGGGTGAGTTTGTAATCCAGTCTTACGCAAACTGAGAGAATAAAAAAACAACAGAGACGAGCAAGAGACACGGGACGGGCGCAGTCCATTTTCGCGTCTCTTCGTCGTCTCTGGTGTTTTTCCACGCAGTCTTCGTATAAAGTAAGCGAGAAGGGTTGTCAACTTACCTGTTAAGTAAGACAATAGGGAATTCGGTGGCAACGGAAAATTGTCTAAACAGCTCTTTGAAACACTCATGAGAAAAATAGACCATTTGGTATATCAATGTTTCTCACAAGACACAAGATACCCAAAGGTATTTAAGATAATACCGAAGATACGTGTCAGCCCAATTTTTACGGATACATTTCAGATGGTCGCCAAATGGCTGGGACATTTGGCGTGGAATCACCCCGCATAGTGTATTCAAGTTTTTCTAAAGAATATAACTCCGCAGAGATAATGTAGACGGTGGTGGTCGAAAAGCTCTTGAACCTTCCGCTGGGCACGGTCATGAAACGGAGCGTAAAATCGAGTAGGTGCTGTGAGAATTCATGTGGCCATGATGAAATGCAATGTTAACTTTTGGATGGCGTCTTCATCGCTCTTTTGTTTTGTCGTCGTTGCAAACATTTCAAATACAAATTCAATTTGATTGATAATTTTTTATAAGGCATGCGGAAAGAAAAATGCAAGGATAAGAACAGAGAGCTGCTGTGTTAGCCGCATGCTTTTGCAGGAAGACCGACAATTTTGCTCCAGCAGTGGATTAACTTGACACTCCCATTTAGCTCCCCTTTGAGTCTTCGTCTTAAAACACAGAGGGCTACTGGACAAAAAGAAATACGGCAAAGCTACTTCAATCCCCTAAGCAAGAATTAGTTTCATGCAAATTTGAGGTCCTACAGGCGTACATCACGAGGTTCGATATTTTGTATTACAAGTCAGGTATTCCCCGAAGTCTTTGCGTGCATGCAATAGATCTCAACTATACTGGCCGGCCACCTTAAAGCGAAGTCCTTGGGTTTGGCTTCTAGTGCGCGGTACGCGAGTTTAAAGCTTCTGATGGAGAGTGCGACTTGAAAACAATGTAAGAGCGTTCTAAGCAGCATGCAAACATATCAAGTCGGGGAACTAACACACGCTCCACTTCGTAATTTGGACTCTGCTTTGACCAAACGAATCAAAGGCTATACGGTGGCACAATATACTTCGATATAGGCAACATTTCGCGTACGTTCCATTCTCTACATCCGGCATACATCCACACAAGTTTGTTTAATATAACGCCATCAGCTTCAAATAGATCGCCTAAGATAATTGAAATAATTCCAGTCTATCTGTATTTATATAGAACACCCGATCTTCAAGTAGAGGCGAAATTTGTTGCAGCGGATTTTGGCAGGGGCGAGTTGGCTCATACTGATTTAAAACTCAACGCGACTATAACGAGGACAAGAGATGCAAAATGGAATTTTTCATTCGATGCGATATTGTCACGTAGGTGACGGCGAGCTCGCCGTCGCCTTGTCAGACAGAAACGGAGACTACGTCGCAATAAACTTAATGAAAGTTTATTCGGCGACCTGGTGCCTTTAAGAATTGAAGGAAGAACTCGAGGGCGGTAGCAACTGCGTGGCTGAACGGCGGGAGTCAGACTGCCTGGGCGGTGGATGCGGCAATCCCTTATCTTGTTCTGTCGTCGCAACATATTCTGGCTTCATGCTGGCGAACTGCTACGCTTGATAAAGCAAGAAAGATGAAGCGGATAAAGGAGCCGGTAGCACACTTCAGTCCCGCTTCTTGTAAACGCGCGTGGCAATATGGTAAATTGCTGAGCAGTAATAACCCGATCTTAGTGCAAATAAACCGAGCTGTAAGCACTTGTATGAAGTGTTTCTACGTTCCCTTGTCGCTGTCTCAGTGCCGCTAGCGCTTTAACCAACGTCACTTGCTTACTGCTGTTGCATAGTTCCACTGGCTTTCTTTTTGACATTCTACACAGATCCGTTTTGTCCAGCTTTGCGGGCATGTTATTACGTTCCACAAAAACTCATACCATCATGCAAGGCTATACGACACGTCGAAGTCGAACGCTATGGGCGCTGTGACCTCAGTTCATGCGCATGTTTCAGATGAGAGCGCGGAAACTACATATTTATTCTGTGCCTAACCGCGTCTTAAAAAAAAATGGGGAACCCTTAAGCTTCGCCTTTAAGAGTTGAGCGCGATAGCGATATCCCGTCCCTAGTGCGTACTTCAATCACTTAGTGCATACTATCTAATGGGCAGCATGTTTTAAACCACGAGCAATTATGCACGTGAAATGTTTTCGAACTTGCTATGTGCCCACTAGGAGGTCTTAAGGGAATACGCGCAGCAACGTGTGTGCCTTTTGTAATGGGTGGCTGGCTTTAAACCACGATGTCGCGATGTCGTTGTGATATTCACATGTTCTGATGGCCGATGGTAATGTACGCTTGTACCACGCAATATTACTGCGATGTTACATGTTGTATTGTGACGCCTGTATATAGGACGCGCATGTTTGTGAAGCATGAAAGTTATTTTCGCTGCATTTCCAAGCACAGGAAGTTATTTTTGCTGCATTTCCAAGCAGACGCGTGGCTGTGTGGTAGAACACCTACTTGCCACGCAGACGGCCTGGGTTCGATCCTCACTCGGACCCGGAAATTTTTATGATTTATTTTATTTGCATACTTCTCGGTTTTTCGGTCACGGACAAGATGATGATTTTTCGCTCACAACCAGCGACGCCGACGCCGGAATTTCTGCGAAACGAGCTCTTTAACGCTATCGCGTTAAAACTACTATCACGTCCACTGCATACGCTGAATCTCTTTTGTCACCATGGGATAACTAGCGGTGTGAGCGTTGTAGTTTCAGCTCTAAACGATCAATCACTCCGCCACGGCGTGCAGATAGATGGATCAGACAGCGAGGCGTTTAAGCAGGCAAAGTCGCTCGCTACGTTTACTCATCCCCGCATTGTTTGTCACAACCATAGTTGGTGTTACGCATGCTTATACAGCGTTTTAAAGGCTTCGGCCAAAGTAGGCGTTTGTTACGTATGGTTACATCTGCCGTTCCTGTAGCGATCGGAAAATACTCGCGCCTGTTGAGCGAAATTGAGTTTTTTCAATTTCATTGCCTTAAAATGAAGGTAACGTTAGTTTTCTGATCATTTCCATCACTGAAGAAATGCATACGTTCTTGCTGCATTGTTGTCCTCTATACAGAATAACTTTATGGCTACCTACCTCTACATGAATTTTTCAGCGACGAAGGTCATGCTGTTATGCGTGGCACATCATAAATTATGGAAGGCGCTCTGCAGTACTTCATCATAAAGCTTCACAGTCGCGTTGCGGGTTTTGGTATGCAGCAGGTGTGCGCAGATGATTATGCTTAAAGGTGAAATACGAAAATTATGTTTAAGTGAAAAATTAGGCGCTGTCTCATTTTCCGACAAAGTAAGGCAGTCACGGATGTTCGCTGCCATAGAATTACCTCATACATAAAAAAGCCGTGCAGTCTTTTCGATCATTCGTAGTACTTGGTCGCAGTTTCTTGGCGTCCCATGTCCATTGTGGAAGAAGAAAAAAAAACACCTGATAGCCTAATTGTGGCAATTTAAATGAGCGAGGATCGGAAGAATTCGTTCTACATCTTTTTGATGTACTTGCCTGATTTACACATTTATCGAGCAGCACGTATTTTCTTGTCTAGTTAATTTATTTTTCAAGAAAAGAGAAATGATACAAGACCTATGTGAACTGAAGAAGGCAGTACTTGTACCGTTTTTTCATAGATGTTAGAGCGCATCACTGGAGGGCCAGAATGGTGTCTGCTACGTCTGTGAAGCATCTGAGGAGCCATTAGGCTTAACGAGCAGGTTGTGAGGAAACTTGCTCGCCTCCCATCTCATTCTACATGCGTTTAAAGCGTTATTCTTTGGTACTGATCACAATGGTTCAAGAAAAGTTATTAAAATTCTTTGCCTAAACTGTTCTCTTGATAGTTGAATGCCTGAAGAGTTTGTGTTGAGCACCACAAGTAACGTTATATCACTCCTAAGCTGAAGCCAGGCGAACGGCCACACCCCGTTCTGTATATTTTTGAACCTAATGTAAAAACATATTAACACTCAGTTGTTTTACGAATTTCTCAGGTACTGCAGAAGTCCACTACAAAAGTTCACAGTGGTTGAACCCGGTTAAACCAAGTTCGCCAAGCAATAGCGCAATTTTGCTTGCTCTGGAAAGGAAGAGACAATTTGTTTGCAAAGATTTAATCGCATTATCTGTCTTGGTTTAGGCAAGGACGACGAGAAGCGTACACGCTTCGAGTACCGGCCGCGACAAGGGAGCCAACGTCTTGCACCATAACACAATACACAGCCACGTCGCAGTACAATTTTACCGTCGGAGCTCGCGAACACGCAGTGCACTTGGATGCAGCCAGCGCCTCTGACGGCGGCGGCTAGAAAGGCCTACTTTGAGCAGCTGTTCGTTTTCGCGAACGCGCCGCACTACCGTTTCCCTGCAGCTATTTGTCCGGCCTTGACCTTGACGGAGCTGGTAGGTCAATATTACGGAACCAGGCATTTTCTGGGTGTTTACCTGCAGGAGCAGAGCTCTCACTCTAAAATCCCCCCCCGCCCCGTTCATCGCTCGAACGCGAAGAGGTGCGTTATGTAATATTGCGTGGCAGAGGCGTGTAACCGCACAGGCGTCAAAACATGTGGTAACCACCGACGAAGACATTCCAAAATTGCATGCTATATCACGCGATGTATCCCGCACTCTTCCCGACTGTAACACACCGGTTATGGTTTACCGTGCCACATGTGTATTAACACGATGAGCATTAAAGAACTCGTTTCGCAGAAGTTCCGAGGCTGGTGACGGTGTCGGTGTCGTCGGTTGTGGGTGAAAAATCAGCGTTGTCCGTGAGCAAAAATTTGAGATAGATGTAAATAAAGAAATATTAAAAAAATTATCAGTTCGAGCTTGAATCAAACCCGAGGCTGTTGCGTGTCAAGCAGGTGTTTTCCCAAAGAGCCAGGCCCGTGCTACAAATGAGCGCACTATGAACGTTATGTAATATTGCGTGGCGGAAGCGTGTAACCGCACAGGCGTCAAAACATCTGAATTGCGCAACGAGTAGTTGGTTTAAAGGACCAGCAGCACACAGGCATAACAATTATGATTATCAACAACAGCATCAACGACGTGTGCGACTGCGCAGGTGCGCGTGTTGCCTTACGGAACCGTATACTGGGCACCTCACCTACTCCCAAAAGGAAGAATGATGTCGTAGTGGGCACTTCTCAACTGTACTTGCAGTAGGCATTCTAGGATAATTTGAAAGGGCAGATTTACAGGCGCACAGACCTACCTTTCTTTGCGGTACGCTTTAGGTGTCCAGTGAGAAGCGACGTCAGGCTATAGCTATTGAGAAGGCGACGCGAACAGGGTCCATTTAAGATATCACGTTCGATATACTCTTGAAAGCGAAGCTCAAGCGTCCTCAAAGTTTTTCCAGCTAAAAAGAATGAATACCGCATGAACGAAACCTGGAGATAGAACAGTAGAAAATTTTCCTATTCAACATCGACTCACGGGACTAGGATGACCTTGCCAAGAGAGCGCTTCAGGTGCCTATGGATCGTGGTGTCACGAATCGAGGGCTTCAATAACATTGAATACTTTCAAAGGCGAAGGTCCTGGTGTAGCCTTGAACTCTGTCACTTTCTCTTCTAATACTTCTTTGAGAACACTAAAAAAAATGGTCGTCCAAACATACATGCGTTTTCTCCCAAAAGTTCCTTAAGTGCATCACCACCATCATCAACATCATCAGCCTGACTACGCCCACTGCAGGGTAAAGGCCTTTCCGATGTTCCGCCGATCAAACCGGTCCTGCGCTTTCTGCTGCCACGTTGTACCCGCAAACTTCTTAAGTGCATTTCCTGCTAAATGATACTTGTAGAATTCCAGCGTAACCTTTGCTGTCTGAAAATTTAATAAACACTTGCTCTTCTTAGACATCATGCCGACGGCGTTGCCACATATCTTGAAAACGTTGAACAGTAATGTAGATGCAGGCAAAAGAAATATCTCGAGAAAGTCGTTCGAGGATACGATTCATAATCGCCACCCAGTCGCGACAAGTACACCAGGTCAGCTTAAGGAAAACATATGAAAAATATGTAACCTAGGCGAGCATGGTTTCTTCGTTATTCATTAATCTAATGCGGGGGGACACTGTAGAAGACTTAGTAACCGTCACAGTATGCTCGCTAATTAACTAAGCTTGTTTTTGAACTTTTCAATTAAAAAAGTTGTGACACTTATGTTGAAAAGACAGTGTACGGCAAAACTTAGTGTACAAATATATCAAGGGGATCGTTAACAGGCGCTTCGAGATAAATGAATGAATGAAAAACTTTATTGGCAAGAAATTCTTCCGGCGAAGGTGGAGCCTTCAGTCCAGGGCCCCCTGTGGCCTTTGCCGTCTTGCGAGCTGTGTCGATCAGCTTGAGCTGTTCTTCAAGCTTCGAGCAGGACAGCGCAGCCTCCCACTGCTCCGGTGTTGGTGTGAAGTTTCTTGGCACTGCCTTTGAGTGTTGGCAGGCCCATGTTACGTGATAAAGTGTTGGGTGTTCCCCGCATAGCGGGCACTTGTCATATATTGCCGGATAGATTTTGCTAGGAAGACTGACATTTGGGTACGTATTAGTCTGCAGCTGTCTGCAGGCAACCGACTGCTCTCTGCTGAGGTCTTTGTTGGGAGGGGGTAAATCCTCCTCAGGGCTCTTTCGTGTTCTGAAATTGCTCCATAGCGTCTAGTAACTGTGGCTGGTGTCTCGTCGTTGTGCGCCCCCCGGTTGGCGTATACTCGGGCTATGGCGTCGGCACGCTGGTTCCCTGTCACAGTTTCATGGCCCTGGTGTCCACGTAATGCAGCAGCTCGAGAAGGTGATTTTTCTTGCCTTGAGTATGCGGATGGCAGCAGTGGATATGCTAAAGAGACGCATGTTAACGCTAATCTCGCGAATGTCGAGCTTAGCGTTTTTGAGCTGCTAAGCTCGATCTTCACTCGTTTGATTCTCGTCAATGCGGCAGCCGCAATTCTGTAGGGGCGAAAAGGAAAAATACTTAGATTTCCGTGCATGTTACAAAACCCCAAATGGCGAGAATTAATCTGGAGCCTACCGCTGCCATTGCTTCTTCAGAAAGAAAAAAGCTAATATTTGCTTCGGACACTTAAAGACCTTGCGGTTGCTTTCCTGCAATATTGCCATTGCAGACAGCATGCTTAGAAGCTCTCCTAGAAGTAAATAAAAATTTGTGAAGTAACAGCACCGGGAAAGTGGAGCACGCGTTACCACTAGTGCACTGTGTACAGTTCGTTTAGAATAAAAGTATCCAATATCAGCCGTGCAATCGCTAAAGTATTCATGCGCCATATGCAAAAATTAACTGGCTACACATTCCCAGGTCAGAAACATTGCTCGAACCAGCAGCTCAGGTGGCAGAGGAAGCAGCAGGTGGGCGAGGCAGCAGCAGCATTGTGCACGATGCTCAATCGTCTCCTATTCATCACGCAGCTTCTTGTCCACATCGGCCAACCCGTCCTGCGAAGGCGCGCTTGGCTGAGCCAGTGTGCTTTGCCGGCTGCATCCAGTGTGCTTTGTCGGCTGCAGCCAGTTCGACTACTGCACTGCATGCGTGTGCACGGGAAGCAACCCTACTTCAAGTAGGTTGTTCTTAGGGTAGAACAACCTACTTCATCGATGGATGATGTTCTTACATCGCCCGCCAACTTCTCTACCGGCGCCCTGCTGACCGTGTGATCACATGACGTCCCCCTTGTTAGCTTCAAGCTACGCAGCCGTGTGACATCAGTACCTATAGATCTAAAGGCATCTGCAGCGGACGGGTTCTTCAGTGGGCGAGGCAGCAGCAGCATGTGCACAATGATCAAGCGTCTACTGTTTTGCACGTAGGTATGGTTTCCTAAGCGTTGATTATTACATTTGTTCCAATGATCACTGTCTGCTGCTGTTTTCTTGCCCCCGAAGTTGCGGGCTTGAATGTTTGTGTTCATTATGTTCTGTTGCATTGCATTGCTTCAGTGGCCTGCCCTTGTGTGGAGGTGTCGAGATTAATTCTGGCTCTTGCGCTGTTAGCACACGTTGCGGGAGTAACCAGAACCTTACTCAGGTTGCTGGGGCAAACGCTCAAATTGTTGATCACACTAACGAAAGTGCCATTCCCTCAGTTGCTGAGACGTTTGCTAATTCGCTTGCTGGCCAGGAAAATATGTCCGCTGATTTCCAGTTAATTCAACATTCTGTTAATTCACGTTTTCAGGCACTCGACTCTCGGGTGAACACCATTGAATCAGCTCCTTTGAATGACATGTCACAAGTGCAAGGCGAATTACACTCTGAATGTCAAAGACGTAAGTCTGCAAACTAGCGTCAATGAGACAATTAATAAGCTTCTTTTGAGCGTGGATGATTTAGAAAATCGCTCACAGAGAAATAACATTATCTGACATGGATTACCAGAAGTGCCAGATGAAAATAACAATGTCATCTTGTCAAACATGTCTAAGTGGTTTTCAGATGAGCTTAAAATGCATTGTCCGCCGATAGAAAGGTTAGTCCGCCGCGGTGGTTTAGCGGTAACGGTGCTCGGCTGCTGACCCGAAGGTCACGGGTTCGATCCCGGGCGCGACGGTCGCTTTTCGATGGAAGCGAACTGCGAGAGGCCCGTGTACTGTGCGATGTCAGTGGACGTTAAAGAACAATAGATGGTCTAAATTGCCGGAGCCATCCACTACGGCGTCCCTCGTAATCTTATCGTGGTTTTGGGACGTAAAACCCGTAGATATTATTAATATATTGAAATGTTACACCGAATAGGTAATAATAACAGCAATAATAAAAGGGCTCACCCACCTCCCGTGGTTATCAACTTATCAGACTTTCACGAGAAAGTAGGAGTACTGAAGAATTCATCTAAGTTAAAAGACACTGATTGCGCAATAAGACAAGGCTTTTCGAATCGTGAACGCGGAATGCGTAAAAAGCTATTTGTGGTGACAGCATCCTACTGTAACAATGGTTATTCTGTAAAAAATACACCTTGATAATTTCTTGATTGATAATGTGTGCTACAATTAGAAAGAGTCAGCCAACAAACTTTTGAAAGCATCCGGGCGCCCGTTAAGTGCTCCCAATACCCCCCGCAACAATAGATGAAACTGCCGTACGCCATAGAATAACCTACAGGTACTCACTAATAATGATAGAAGCCTACTGAACAAGCTTACTGATCTCTACTGAACAAGCTTACTGAATCCTTTCTTTTCTTGTCACTCTCCTCATAATATAGGCGTAACAGAGACATGCATGCATGTTGACATACACGTATACATGACGGATGAAATAACAGCTGCGGGATATAATACATACAAGGGTTGACAGGAAACACTGTCATAGAGGTGGCGTAGCGCTTTTTATAAAGTCTGACATCAGTTTTGCTGTGATGCAAGCTCCATAGAATCTGCTTAGCGCAAGGTTTACCGTGGAAAAAAAAACAGCAATAGTAGGCGTTCTCTGTCGTTCCCCAGGCTCAGCCTTTGAGCTCTTACAGAGGCCTTAATGCTTTTTTTGCGTAATCACAACATTATGTCCTCAGAAGTACTCCTTGCAGGAGATTACAATGCCCCTGGTCTATCGTGGTCATCACTAACCCCGACAGGTCATGCGGTTCGCTAGTCGAAGGAACTCCTCGAGCTCTCTAAGTCGACGGGATCAAAGCAGGTAGTAGAGGAGCTAACAAGGCAGTCCTAGGCAGTCCAGGCAGTCCTAGACCAGGCTGTCCTAGACCTGGTCTTTCTCAGCCCACATCTCGTAAATGCAGGTTACGATTGCGATGTTATCGAAGACATTTCGGAGCGAGCAGTTTCTGTTTCTCTTTCTCTTACAGTACTTAAAGCAAATGTATCATGCACCTGATTTCCTCATTTTGATCGCGCGGATGATGCTCTGGTTATTGATGCATTGAAGGGCTCTCTTGGGATAACTTTGTAGATATGAGAACTTATGGTGACAATAATGACTTAGTATTTTTGAAAACATTATCCACCGATGTGTCCAGAGTCTTGTTCCAATTAAAACAAATAAAGAGAAGCTTAGCAAAGTCGTGGATAACAAGAGAGTTATTACACTTATCACAGCGTGTGAGTAAACTGCGACGCTGAAGATGCAGCGCTGACCCTGTTCGC
The DNA here is from genome assembly GCA_030522465.1 of Rhipicephalus appendiculatus. Taxonomy (NCBI): domain Eukaryota; kingdom Metazoa; phylum Arthropoda; class Arachnida; order Ixodida; family Ixodidae; genus Rhipicephalus; species Rhipicephalus appendiculatus. Next base: position 583,662 of record JALIZH010032972.1, read on the forward strand.
TCTTTTTAATCAGGCAAAGGAGGAATTTCGAGCCAAGTTGAAGTCATCGAAAAATTTCTACAATAGAGTGAGTTTGCCGCAGCTTCTTATAACCAATGCGAAAAAAGTTTTGGCTGTCGATATTACAGTCCAATAGATTACACAACTTTTTGAAATTAATGATGAATCTACTAATAATCCTGATACTATCGCATCCGCCTTTAGCTCATACTTTCGATCCGTTTTTACACAAGATAACTCTGAACCTTTTCCTTTTTAATGTGTCATAGCATCTTCAATTGATGATTACAAGGTGTCACGCGATGATGTTTTAAACTTCATGTTTAAACTTGAGAGGAGAGAGTCGAGTGGGGCGCATAATATATAGAATGCTTTCCTTATTCGTTACGCTTTTCGGACATGTCACATTTAACACTATTATACCGGGTGTTTCAAGGAATGTGACCCATATTTTTAAAAAAATCTGGGAAATGCGATATTTCTTCCGTTCCTTCACAATTACTTCTGTAGCCGCCGGCATCTCCAAACGGCTAAAAACATCATTTGAGACAGTAATTAAGAAAGTTAAGTTAATTAACTTTTAACACGAAAGTGTTTTATGCCGGGGTCCACCAAGACTTCACTGACGTATTTCCGTCACGGATATGATGTTGTAAACTGTACTCGAACAGATGACAAAGAAAAAACTAAAAGAAAACGTGCCGTCGCAGGGAATCGAACTCACGACCCCTTGCTCCACAGAGTGCGGCTCAATACGACTCGGCCACAGAGCATACCTTCTTCAGCACACTAACGGCGAGCTATTATGTACACCATTTACCACTGGCAGTAGGCAGAGCTCGGAAGCACTTGTGCGTGTTCTCGTAAGCACCAGCGAGGTGGCGAAGTGCGCGAAGGGGCGCGCTTTAAAGGTCTTTGCCCCGCTCGTTGCGATGTGCGCACGCCTGTACATGTGCCCCACAGGGCGTGGTCGCCCGTGCGTGCGCGCTTATCTTGTGAGGGGGGGCTGTTTATACGTCTTGTGTTTTGACCGCGAAGTTTGCGTGAAGTTACAGAGCACACGAAGGTCACTTCGCTCGCGGCAGCGGCCGCGTTCACCAAAGGAGCGCGCTGCTCAAACACAAATAAGTAACAACTGTGACCGTTGTTAGTTCGAGCTCGTCCTGTGTATACTTGTGCGTTCGTTTATGCGTCCTTCTTTGTTGTCGAGCAGCGCGCTTCGAGTGTCAAGCTGTGAAGGTTGTTAGTTCACGCTCGTCCTGTGTGTGTTCTTTTCGTGCGTGCTTTGTGCTTGAGCAGAGAGCTGCAAGTTTCGAGCTGCTTGCCGTCCTTCGCGGGACATTCCAATATCTTGCTATCGCATTAATGGCTGCGCCCTTGCGGCGAAACCGTGACTTTTGTATGTGCTTGTTGATGTTATCTTTGCGCGGGGTTTACGATATGCTGTGTCCAGGTATACCGGGTGTTCAAAGTTAAGCTTTCTCGTTTTATTAAAATTCGGCACTGGGAAGAACTTGAAAACCACCTTTACAGATAACATATACATCCTGGGGGGACACAAAGTGAGAAGATAATTATCACTGTCAGGAGCCCAATTAACTCAGATTCATTAATTAACTTTTTAGTGACTGCAGCAAGCAAGCATGTTTATATTGAAAAGTTGAAGGGAGTCGCGTTTATACACAGTTCCATTTGGAAGAATTTTTCTAGCATGTCTGTGCTCCGAGATATCCCGCTGCAAAGTTTAATTGATTACGCATGCAGGGCGCTGTGGATCAGCGCAATGTTCCTCCCCGATGTGACGAACAGTCATTGCTTGCTATCGCCAGCCAGTAGCAAAAGGGTAACCGTTATCATCTTTGCCTGTGCCTTCGACCCGTTATCAGATTAAACGACGCAAGCAACTGCCACGGCCCACCGGGGAGGAGATTGCGCCGCCGCTGACTATCTCGCATGCGTAATCAGGTAAACCACAATTAAACTTTGCAGCGGGATATCTCGGAGCACAGACATGCTAGAAGAATTCTTCCAAATGGAACTGTGTATAAATGCGACTGCCTCAAACTTTTCAATACAAACATGCTTTCTTGCTGCAATCACTAAAAAGTTAATTATTGAATCTGAGTTAATTGGGCACCTGAAAGCGATAATTATTGTCTCATTGCGTGTTCCCCCTGGATGTATAAGTTATCTGCAAAGGTGGTTTTCATGTTCTTCCCAGTGCTGAATTTTAATAAAACGAGAAAGCGTAACTTTGAACACCCGGTATGTTAAACCCTTCAGCTAGCACAATGGTACAATCATGATTATGGCCGTTAGTCGTCGGGATGGAGATGTACCACTATAGGCGTCAACGGTGGCGCATCCACGTCAAACGGTACTATATCTGCCAAACACCAATAGACATTGCACATGATATCAATGCACAGTACACGCTCAACTACCTTTGTGAGGACACGTTTCACTTTCGTGTTATACTGATTCCTATGAGGGAGGGGTCAGCCATGTTCTTTTAATTAGCGGAGTTAGGCGGTTATGTGAGATATGTGAATTGAAGTCTTTCATGCAAAAAAAAACCATTGCAGCTTTGAGATTTCGAAAAAAAATTGTCGAAAAAAGCGACCTCTAAGAATAATTGTGAAATAATGAAATTCAACCAAATTCAATGGCGAAACCGAAACCGAAACGTGGAAAAGCGCAACTGCCATATTCTTCTGAGACGTCCTGAATGAGTGAGTGTCCTTATATCCACCATCAACAGAATTTATGTGTGGGCGTGCGGGCTGCGCTGCACTTATAGCACGCATGACGCACATACGTTAACCAACGCGGAAGAAATAGGCTACATCTCTATTCGTTGCCTTGAACTGTTACGTCATTCCGGTCGTCTGCTTCTCGCGCTCATCGGGACTTTGGTTTCGGTTTCACCGTTGATTTTGGTTGGAATTAATTACGCCACAATAATTAGTAGAGGCCGCTTCTTCTATATCTAAAAGCTGCGATGGTTTCTTCACACGGACAACTTAAATTCTCCTATTTGGTATAACCGCCCAACATTACTAAATAAAATGTTAATTTAACTTTCTTAATTACTGCGCCAAATGATATCTTTCGCCATCTCAAGATGCCTGCGGCTACATAAGAAGTAATTTCGAATGGCATCAAACAAATATCACATTTCTCTGTTTTTTTGTTTTTTTAAGGATTTTGGACACATTTATTGAAACACCCGGTATATAGCAATTACTGTCATATTTAACAAGTCACTATCAACTGCATTTATTCCTTCCTCGTGGCGGCGTGCTAAAATTCTACCCTTATACAAGTCCGTTAACAAGGCCGATGTTAACTAACTACAGACCAAACTCCGTCACCAGCCTACTCTTGTAAAGTGCTTGAACATATCATACACAAACATATAATGCACTAACTGGAATCTAATAACATACTTATTAATTGTCGACACTGCTGTCGTGGTCTCAGTACCGTAACCCAAATGGTTTAATTCACTCATGACTTTGCTAAATCACTAGATCTTGGCTCGCAGGTTTGTGCATTTTTCAAAGATTTTTCCAAAGCATTTGACATTGTTGTTCACTCCAAACTATACTACACAAACTTAGCATCACCTTTAATAACAAAAAGATTAAGACAGCTTCGCACTAGTGGTGCCAAGTTTGAAGGAAGTGCGGAGCCAGGCAGCCTTCTTTGTTTCTCTTCGGTTTTTTCTCTTTCTTTCCTCCTCTCTTTCTTTCTATTTCTTTTTTTCCAGTTTTTTTCTTGGTTTCTTTTTTTCCCTTTTATTTCTATTTATTTCAATTTTTCTATATGTGGCTTTGCGTGCGTTAACATCATCATCAAGGCGCTCGAAGCACAAGAGGAAGAAGACTTCTCTTTGGCGCGAGCGTGCGCTAATATGGCTATACTAGATATGGTTTTGCCTGCGTTACGCGAAGCGACGACGGCAGCATACGATCACACCCTACGACAGCCCGGCTCCCTAAAGTGCTCCCCACTTAAAATATCCCTGTAGATCCCACGCATTGTAGGAATCATCATGCGATCGAATGGCTGCCTACTCAGTATGGGCTTTTCCTTGGATGCAAGTATTACCAGGTGGATCAACGCATTTGTGCACACTAAATATTTCGGGGATATCGAGGGCTTACAAGGCACATCGGACATCTTTGGCGCCTAAAGGGTAGCTTATGAAGGACTGCTTGTTGGGCTATTTGGTCTGAGATTATCGTAGCAATAAGGATAACTTACGGTCCGATGTAACGTCGGGCAACCACATTACAGTACAAGGGTCGGTTTTATCGAAACGAGCAGAACGCTACGGTGCGATGACCTTGAGCATCATAAGCTGCGGTCGTTGGCGTATTCCTACAGGGTGCTGAGTCATAAGGAGTGTATATGGAATGTTTATTACCTTGTTGTACAATCGGATACCCAACACTTGAACCGCAATTGACGCGGACACAATTGGGTTTTTCTGAAGCAGCTTCAAGCCCTGGCGTGTCTTCGCGATAGAATACTTCACTGCCACGCAGAATGTCTCGGTTCGATTCCAGCTCGAACCGTGATTTTGATCGTTAGGCGTCCGTCGGGAGTTTTGGCCCACTGATAACGCCGGCAACGCTGGCACCGGATTTTCGGCAACACAGGCCCCTAAGAGCTACCGCAATAAGATTTCCAAAGTCTGCTCTTGCTGGACTTGGATTGATATAGGCTGTGAATCACCTGTGGCGCATACCCGTATTCGATGGCACATGACAGTGGGTATGTGCCACACGTTATTGAGGGAAAGGGTTTCATGACTTACGCGATTGTCATGTTATTCACTTGATGGTTTCTTAATCGTGTTCCTGATCCCATGATGTCCTCCCATGCTATTTCGGTATTTACAAAGTAGAGGAGACGGCCACGAGAAGACAAAATCGTAGGCGGCTAGATAGATAGATAGATAGATAGATAGATAGATAGATAGATAGATAGATAGATAGATAGATAGATAGATAGATAGATAGATAGAAACGGTCAAAGTACTTTTGGTACGCAAAGAAATGCTTCGAATTTAATAAACTTGTTGACTGGAGAGCTAGCTGAGCGCTCCCAGTATGTTACCTGTAATTATACTGACTCCCATACTTTTAACTTTTCTTCTGGTGTTCCCCAAGGAACGGTTCTTGGCCCTCTCCTCACTTGACTTTATATTAAGGCCTTACCACAGAATATAACTGTCAATATGCGTCTTTACACTAACGATTGTGTACTATATCATGAAATTAACTCTCATGAAGACCATCTTGTTCTAAAAGACGCCTTTTCACACTTTTGCTCATGGTGTAACATTTGGCAAAATAATATTAACTTCCGGAAAACTTTGTCTATGCCATTTACAAGGCGGCCTAACCACATCCTCTCCCATACTCTTTCAATAACTGTGCACTACTAAAGGTAAGGGAATATCAACATCTGGTGCTCTTTTTCACTCACAACCTCTCTCGGGGCACACATATTGAAACAATATGCAATAAATCACTAGAAAAGCTCGGATATCTTCAATTGACTCTTCATGTGGCTCCCTAAGATACTAAAGTACTGATATAAAACACTAATCCGGCAAATTATTGAATACGTGTCTATTGTATGGAACCCTTTTCAGAAATATGATATTGAGAAGATTAAGTCCGTACAGTCTAAAGCCGTTTGTTTTATATGCTGTAGATATTATAGATACTCTCCTCTTTCCTGTAACCTTCATAGTCTAAACATTATTATCCCTTTGCCAACACGTCACTAGTTTGAATGTTTAAAGTTTCTGCACTCTCCGGCAAATTAACTCGTCACGCCTCAATCATTTAGACAAATAAGTTCGGTTATCCTTCCCATACGCGTACCTTTCACAAACTGTAACATTTAGCTTTTCAAACTGGAGCTCACGTGTTAAAATGCAGTTTTTTTTCCCCACAACAATTGAACCCTGGAATACTTTACCTGGAGGTGTTTGTGAATTGCCGTGTCGGGACTTTTTGTCTGGACTTGATGTGTGATGTATTATTCCCACTCCTGCAATAGCCCTGACGGGGTCACTGTATGTATAAATGAAATAAATAAATAAATAAAGAAATAAATAAACACTACAGTTACATTTACATACTTCAGCAGCCTATATTTACGCTAATACTCCCATGCTTTTGCGAACCATGGAAAAGCTCTCTAATTATATGGAGACAGCCACACTATAGGAAAGGAAGCAGTACTTTCGGCAAAATGTAGTGCTCCTTGTAAAGGTAGCGATTGCAACCTGCAATATTAGAAGAAGTGTGTGACTAAAAAATGTATGTGTATTTTTGACACCACAAATTTCTATGCCTAAGGGCAGGCTTTCGAAAAAAAAGCTTACTAAACAAGGACACGCTACGGGATTAGTAGGTGCCACAGAGTTTAAATTGCGAGTGGCGCACGCTTCGGTGTCCTGTAAACGGTTTCAAGCAAAAGAAATATGGAACATAATTATAGCACCTCTTGTGTAGAGAAACATCCCAGAAGAACAGGTCACACTCAAAATGAATCATATGAAGTGTTGATGCCTGCGAGAAAACTACAATGGTCAAGTGCTCCTTTAGCAACAGTTTTACAAATCGGTCTTTTATGATATGCTTTCTCAAAAATAGTTCGTGCCACCCAACATGAAAAGGCCCGTATCACCAACTTCTAGCACAATGAACAAAGAAAGGCTCCGAACTTTTCGTTTTTTGTTCTCATTTGACTTTTCTTTCCGTGTCCCGAGTTTATCCTGGGGTTTTTTTTCCCGCATATTTGTTTTCCTTGATAAAGTCCAGGACGATGCCTTGAAACCGAGTAAATCTCTAATTTCTGAACATTTTACACAATTTTTTTATGGTTTAGTAACTCGTCGCAGTAATGACCGAGTGTACTTGCTTAGCGCGAGCATACATGTAAGTGTGGCTGTCTGAGTTATCACGAGTCCACGTATGTATACTTTACCAGACAAGACCTGAACAGGCTTGCAGCTGTACTAACAACTGCTCTCTCTCTGCCTCTCCCTACGTTATCGACGATGTGTCCTAGTTTGCCTGCGTGCCCTTGGGACGCAACAAAAGAGGACACGACCAGCCAAGTAGCATTTCATCTATGTGTGCAACTCGTCCCTGTCTACCAACGACGCGTGTCAGAGGTCTTCTTGAGTATGAACGGCTAAGCCTCCGAACTGCTTTGTGTGCGCATGTCTCTTTTACTTATCCAAGCAGTCCAGTAGAATGCAACGTAAGCGTCTCACAGGGGTTCCATCAAGACTGACTCAAAGACAACAAAACAGCCATACACAAGGGCCATTATGGCAAACCACGCGGCATGCCTCGCAGCTCGGGATGAAAGGATGGACATCACGTGGCAGAAACTGGGTCAGCTATCATTCAACGTCCTACGAGTCTTGTCTGCCCACAGTCCCCTTCACCAAGATCTCTGACCAGAAGCGTCGTGCGTACCTCGCTGTAGTATTCATTCCTCGGGGCGTATACGCAAACTGATGGCCGTGGCAAGAGCCAGCGACCCTTTCCACGTTAGGTGACGCGACGCGGGTCGAGAGACCGCCACCACAGCGTCTTCTCCCGGTCTCTCCCCGTGCTCCCTCTCCAGCCACTCGACCACTCGAGAGAAGGTCGAACAGGCGACACGCACGGCAGCCAGCTGTGGAGGGGGCTGAAGGAAGGACCCGCACAGCAAACACGCGCACCGGAATCGTTGGTCCCGTCGCAAGGCGCCAGTCGCCGCTAGCACGCGCTGAGAGGGCAAGAGCCGCCCGGTGCGGTTACTGGGTTGCCCGCCTGTCCGCCGGCGGCCTAGAACTGTCGCTGCCGCCACCGCTGCCCGACCGACCGAGTCTCCCGCTCGCCGGTACCGACGCTGGGCCGCGCTTCCTTTTGCCTTTCGTGAATCCGTGGCCTTGAACTCTTTCGAGCAACCATTGCGGTGACCTGCGGGGCTTACCACACAGGCGGTGCAGCAAAAGTCCAGGTGCGCATCTTCATTCCCCGGTTCAACGCAGCAGAAAGCCACTCTGCGCAAACCACGCGCTGTCGATCTCGCGTTCACACAGAGGTCGTAACAGGACCGTATTGGCGAAGGAACTCCAATTGCGTGCCATTTCAACTCACCGCCGTCATGACGTTTCGATCTGCTCGTCCTTGCTGTGAACCCGAGCTTACGCAACAGTGAAGGCACGTTCAGCTTTCTGCTGCGTGTGTACTTCATCTGTGGGGTATCGTAATCCCCTTGACACTGGCACCTTAGGACGTGGGCTACTTCTACACTCACCCAATGGAGAATTACTGCAGAGTTCCCTGGAGTATGTCAGCGGCGCTACGCCGCTTTCACTGGCATGTGCTCCTCCTTGCAATAGGCGTATCCTTACTGGTAAGTCGTGCTGACGTCACTACAATTGTTTTGCTGGGAAGCGAGGATAACGCCTAAATACTTGGATCATAAGAGCGGGCCCTTCAAGATGAAGTTCGTGAGGTGCTCACCAACTCCGTCATGAAATGCTCTGCAAACCATAACCACTTTTTAAACGATGCACCAGCTAAAGCGTGAAATTATTTCAGAAACTTTTGCAACGTGTCTCTGACGAGCTATTAGATGCCCTTTCATTTCTTTTGTGTGCCTCTGTGTTAAAGATTCCACTTCACAATTCACGCAATAGCACAATGAACCCCACGGACAGCGCAAGAGCAAGACGGGACACAGCGCTGTGTGCCATCTTGCTCTTGCGCCGTCCGTGTGGTTCTTTGCGCAATTGCGTAAATTATGCGCTACCAATTAGCTCATCGCCTTGCCGTTTTGATATTGAATTTATTATCCTTTAATTAAGCTTTCAAAAACGACCAAGGGATTGAAGCTTGAACACAGCGACCCTAAATTCCATTTGTTTTTGCCTTGTGCTGCTTGCAGTAGTTGTTCTTGGAGACGCCCATATATTACAATCTTTGTATATTCTTCCAGCTGAATGTCTTTGGGGCATATATAATCAGAGCCGGTGTGAGCACACATTCGCGGTTTTGTGTTGTCGACGTGTGTCTCACCACTCTGGTGCGTTGGCATTCAAATGGCGTTATAGAATAGTGGGTGTCTCGGCGTTCACCAATAGTTTCTGACGTCTCGTTCGCAACAGCTCTTCACCATTGGCTCACCATAACGTCGGTAGTAACATGCCCAGCATCGGTATTGACTGAAACTTGGTTTCAGGAACTTTTGTATTCTAAGGGTATTTTTTTCTTTTTGTTAAGTACGATGCCTGTTCCCTTCTGTGATGTGTTTCTGCGCAGACACAGTCGTCAGCAACCTTAACACGAACGCTCCGGCGCGTGACCCTGGACCACTTTGACTGATGCCAGCCGCGAAGCGCTGGGCGCTGTTGCCGAGATAATACCTCGGTATGCTTGGATAGTATGTCGGCATGCATGGGTAACACCTCGGCAACAGAACCCAAAGCTGCGCGGCGCTAGCGTCAATCAAACTGTTTCAGGACACGCCACGTAGCATTCGTGTTAAGGTTGTTGACGACTGTACTGGGATATTAAACAGTAAAGCCTCCTCTATATTTCACTACTCTATGTAGCATAAGAAACACTAAATCAGTAAAAATGACATCTCCAACAATTTGATTAGTACCATCCTAGTACTCTAGTCATATATACACTTTTTAAAGATATGACTACCTTCATTCATGAACGCCTGCTATGCGCTTTTCAAGTTTCTTCAATTCGGCTGCGGATTCATTTATCGGCGCCAGTTTCCACCGGTAAGGCTGCTTAGGTAAAGTACTTTTCCAGTGTATGGAAAGGCTGATTGATGATCAAATATAATTATTTCGCTTTCCCTATTAGTGCAATGAATATTCGTTTTATACGCCTTATTTCATCATGTTGAACCAGAAATATAGCCCCATTGACTCGCGGCCTTCCACATGTTCACTGGATCACTCATCGCATGCTCCTGTGTTTCTTAGCTGGTCAGAGCAGTGTGCCATGAGGGACCAGTATTCCAGGACATTAGTTCATCTACCATCGATGAGCAAATTGGAAGCGGAATTTACACACACGCAGTGGTGCGCGCAGTGGTGCGCAGTGTCGCGCAGTGGTGCGCCGCACGCACACACGCACGCACACGCACGCACACGCACGCACGCACACGCACGCACGTGTGTGTGTGTGTGTGTGTGTGTGTGTGTGTGTGTGTGTGTGTGTGTGTGTGTGTGTGTGTGTGTGTGTGTGTGTGTGTGTGTGTGTGTACACACCTATTCAATGACTTTCAGTTATTGGGTATTACATCGGAATGTGCGTGGCCTAGATGCATGTACAGCCGCGTCCACGTTTGTGTAGCGCGCGCGAGCAGCCGCTATTTCTCTGCGGGACGACACTTTGCGGCAGTTGCGGGCTCTGATGTAATCTGCCTAGGAGCATCCGCGGCCCAATAGACATGCTGACCTGCTCTGCACAAGTGACAACGTTACAGGGTGCGCTTGTTTAACCGAAGATGCACACTCATAGGGCGCGCATCAAGACACACTACAAGACCGGCTGCTCGCGCGGTCTACAGAGACGTGGACTCGTCTGTGCGACAAAGATGACCTGAATGAAATGATGCAAAGCTTGTGAAGAGGTCGTGGTCGTTCCGTTAAGTTGCTATTTATCAGAACGGGGATGGCCTGACAGACTTGCCTGACAGAGATGTACGAGATGTCATTAGATGAATTACACGAAATACCAATCCTATGGCAAGCCATTCCTCGATATGTCATAGCATGAATGACAGATGACAAGGTGTCCTAGCAGTCGTTTCTTTGGCTGGGATAGCAGAATATTCATGACACAACATAAAGGACTCTACATGCCATGCGTACAATATGTACCATATTTGCTCACATAATACCAGCACTGGTTAACGTTATCTGTCTGCAAGTACTTGCACGTGTCGACTAACTGTTGGATACTGTTTACTAGCGGTCGGATAGTGTCGGCAATTGTCGCGCAGTGGTGGCTATCCACTCTTACAACAATGTCAAAATAATACATAAGTGCTTAGTAGCCCTTATGATCAGTAGCCTCTGTCTCACTCTGTTAAGTGCTTCACACGCTATAACAGTTTCCATTTGGAAAATTCACAGCTAAATTTTGCCGTTATCAATGACGTGAACGCACTATTTTCCCAGAGAACCAATAATGCTTTATTACAGTAGCTTTCCATGAATGCTATCGATATCGCAACAATTTGTTTGTTTGGGCGAATGGGTTCATCTTGCGAATAACTTGAACCAGCGCAATATCGTTTTCCAGCATATGTATGCATCCTCATAACACCTGTGGTTACGGGAGAAAATGACATATTGATGTTTCCGCATGCCTATACGTCTTGCGGGGCGTAGAGCATGCGTAGGGCAACTGAGCGCACTGGAGCGAGCGCCAAAACGGGACGTGAGTGCGATGTCCTGCTATGACGTCACTACATTCCTTGTAACGACGTCACGACGTATACGCTTTCCTGCGATACCAAACCGAAACGGTTTAGCTGCAAATGTTAACAGATTTTATTGAGGGTGATAGGAGGATCACGCACACATTTTCATGGGTTACTAGGTTTAGTACCACTGCGAAAAGGGGGGAAATGGGCTCCAATTCACGCTGTGAACCTGGTTGGCCAGCGAAGTTGTGGTATCACCTGAACCGATAGACCATTGCTTCGTAGCCTGGAAAAATTGAGCGATGGACTATAAGAAAGGATCAATACAGTTAAATTGCGCAGTACAAAAACTTTAATGCAGTGAATCAAAACTTGGATAAAGTCAGTTGCTAATCATGTTTTTTTTGTGCATATGAAAGTGTAGCACGTCACTCCTTGCTTCATATGCTACAGTTGCTGCTTCCTGTAAAATGCAGCTTATGCAACCGTAATCTTCACCAGGAAATGCATGCGGCGAACGCTACGCGTGCTTCTCATTGTTCGAACGCGCCTTGTGATCTATGTTGTAATTTTCACACTTGTTTTGGACTTGTACTTATTAAAAAGAATATTGCAGTGTGTCGTTTACGCGTAATTTCAGTGGAAGCAGGCACGTTTCGCTTCATTTGGGGAATTGTTTACAGTAGATTATTCAGTCTTATGTAGATGTCTGTACACGTTCGTTTTAAACTCAGTCGACTAACTGGATAAAGTCAGTTGCTAAGCATGTTTTTTTTTGTGCATATGAAAGTGTAGCACGGCACTCCTTGCTTCATATGCTACAGTTGCTACAGTCCCCTAGCAGGTATATATATGTTCAATGTTTACACCTTTCTCGGAACAATTACAAACCACGAAGAACCAAAACCCGTCTTATGCTACGACGGTTCCGGAGATCCATGACGTTTAACTAATTGCAAAGCTGCTGCTGAGTATTGTCAAAGCAAAGAGACATTGCATTCTGTACAGGGAACGAAATAAAGTGATAGAATGGTGCACCGGAAGTTTGTCCCGTAAAGGGAAGTGCCCTAATTTTGAGATTTCATGTCTTCTAAGCTTCAGTACGTCCAATATGTTAACGTTGTTTCGCACTACCGACAGCCATTCGATGCACCAACTCGCCTTTTGTATTACTATGCGTCAGAAATATTTGGAAGGAATTTTCTGCTACAGGGAGAAAGGTTGGTTCGAATAGGAAAGCGGTCTTGCTGCCACTAGCACAGGCAATGAAACACTTTCCATCATGGCATGTACATTGCCTTTGATTAACGAATAAGGTATGTTTATGTCACGCGAACGCGCGATAGTTACCATATTCGTATAAGTAAAACTGAACATACGTTCTTGAAAATTTTCAGGAATTTCATTCGCAATATCTACTCCGAGTGTGGCTGTTTATGGAATGTTCATCATCATCATTGTCATCATCCTATGTTATGTACACTGCAATACATCAGCCCCACAAGGATCTCCAATTTGCCCCATCTTCTGCGGGTTGATTCCATTTTATTCCGACAAATTTGTTCCTCTCATCACTCCACCTAACTCGCTGCCTTCTTCAGCCGCGTTTACCATCCCTTTGTATCGATTCTGTTGCTCTAACTCACCACCTGTTGTTTGTCATTCGCATTACGTGGCCAGTCCAAGTCCATTTCTTTCGCTAAATTAGAATACCGGCTACCCCTGCTTGTTCTCGGACCATTTCTGCTGGATTCCTCTTAATGTTACGCCTATCATTTTCCGTTTCATGGCACACTGCATGGTACTGAACTTTTTCTCAAGTATCTGTTTTAAACTACCCAGTTTCAGCCCAATATGTTAACACGGGCAGTATGCAATGATTGAATTCTGTTGGCTTTAGAGACAGCGGCAAATTCCCTGGCAAGATTTAGGAATGCCTGCCGTATGCGCTCCAGCCCATCCTTATTCTTCGGTGATATCCTTTTCATGAGTAGACTCTCCTGTTAATACTAGGTCAACTCTCCTGTTGACCTAGATGTATTACGCAGTATTGTACAGATTATAAAGGTTAGTGGCGAATCTTTTTCTCTGGCAAAGCTATTAAGCATTATCTTTTTCTTCCGCATATTCATTTATAGTCTCGCTTTAATACTTTCTCCATTTATATCATTCATATTTTTTTTTGCAATTCGTTGCCGTCAATGCTGAAGAGCGCTATGTGATCTGCAGATAGTGAGTCGCTGATATATTCTCTGTTGATTTTTATTCATATTTCTTCCCAATGAAGACATTTGGATTTTTTCTGAGTATGAAATGAACAACCATGAGAGATTGAGTCTCCTTGTCTGACCACTTTTCCGGTCGCAACTCTTTCGCTTTTCTTGTGGAGAAGCAGGGTAGCTGTGGAGTATTTGCAGATCTTGGCTGAGTTATTTAATTACTTTTTAAGTACCCCTTGGTTGGGTTGTAAATTAGAACAACAGTTCAATAATGTTGTGACAGAAAGCGGAATGTAGGCACTCCTTGAGTCGTCTTCCAGCACCAGAAGACAGAATGCCTATGCCATCCTCTCTGACACCGTATGCACGGATTGCATGATCGACTCGGAAAAGAAAAGGCGCGTTTCTGTAGAGCAAGAAGGAGTGTCTATTACAAGTTCAGCTCCCTCAGCAAGATCACAGAAAGATAGCAATTTAATTTTAACTTCTATTCTCAACTACTGGAGCCGCGATCATATGATCACTGAAAAGTCGCAGTCGGATGTTAACTTGCTCACAGAATCGAGATCATGTGCTTGGCTGAGAACATAAGCGAGGCTACTATTGGTACCAGCCTGGCAATTTGCAGGCTTAGCGCATGACTAATAGGACATAAACAGAGCGACATTTGGGCGATGGCTTGTTTTTCTGTTTTTTTTTCTTGGCCACTTCCCTGTTACCGAAACTTTTGTGAATGGTAGTGAAGGCCATTCTGTGTATCACTAGAACGGAACCACCTATCAGTGACAAGGATATGGCGACAGACCTAGACACTATGAAGCGTATTGATTCCTTAGTTTGGTCTCAAAATGAGTAAACAGCCGGTCGCGTGCTCCTGCCCTCACCACAAAGTGAATAGCTCTTTGAGGGGGAGCCCAGTGGCATGGCGCCAGTGGCCGGAGGCCAAGACCTTATGCCGATCAAGGGCCAAGGGCAATATCTCCTCTCTGCCTAGCCGGCTGGACACCCGTCTGGTGTGGCCACTATATACTATGCAGCCCTCTGACCCCGAGCGGCCTACAGAAGTGTTGTGTTTTTGTTGCGCCAGAGACCAGCCGGCTTGCGACGTCGGTGAGGTCTCTTCTTGCGAACGCGTGCTTGTTACGTGCCTCCTTCGCCTTTGCACGCTTCTACGCCTTTGCCGACTGTGGACCCTCCGAGGAGGAAACCGGTTGTCCTAGTTTTCCGGCGATGTGTGCCCCAATGCCAAGGTCGTCGCCATCGTCTACCGGGCAAGCGTCACCTGCCCCCCCCTTACTTCCGATGTTGTCGTTCTAGGCGTGCGTCAGTGAAAAAAAAGGAAAAAAAAAGCCTATAATAAAAGCTTTCTGATACATCTTTACGGCAAATGTGGGTCGCCTCTCTGGTCTAACGCGTTCTTACTAAGTTATTCGACTGGCCTCAGCATAGACTTTTTATGTTCGAAACTTACGCTTCGCCACCAGGATAGGTATAACTTCGAGAAATGGTTAGTGGTTCTGAGAAACAGCTTCAGGTAGCACGTGCTTCCTTGATGAGCTATGATATGTGCGTTTCGAAAGTGCCTCGAATACAAAGTAACCTCTGCAAGTGCTCCACCACTTGCAGTGCACTATAATGCAGTACAGCGCAAGTGTTATACCATACGCAGGGAAGCTGTGACGTTAAACTGCATGGTAGATAGTAAGCATATAATTTGTTAAAGTCGAAGGGTGATGGAGAGGTAGGTATATGCTTAAATGAGAAATATGTAACGCGAACGATATAGAGCAATATATGTAACAAACATTACATTTAAAAAATGCCACTTTGGAAACCAGAGCACTATTAGCATTTACCCCAAACTCTTGTTGCTTGTGTTGTGTGACAGTTGTGTTTAGGACCTCGTTAAAAGGACGCTAAAGAGAAACAATGACTTAGTTTAGATCGACAAAACTGCACTCTGAGAACTCTAATGCCATATGTTTCATTATCATACGTTCATTATTAGCGGAGAAAATCAAGGTTGAAGTTTCATTTTTAAATTTCGCGCCGAAATCTCGGCGCGTGACGTTGAAAATTTCTAAATGTATTTCTCGTATTTTCGCGACATTGGCTCGATGAAATTTTCTGAAACTTCGTATGCTAGGTCTATGGCAACCACAGATGACAATGTACTTCATTTTTATCGATTAGAAGCTAGGTAGAATCCAGTAGACGCCTTCAAAATCTCTGACGTCACGGCGTTTGGTGCGGGAATCTGAAGGTGGCGTCTCCACCAGCCAGGGGCGTAGCCAGAAATTTTTTTCGGGGGCTGAGGGGGGGGGGGGGGGCACCACCTTCATTTCGTGTGGGGCACCTCCTTGAAATGGTCATTTTTCGCTATGTATGCCATGGCGAAAAAAAAATTCGGGGGGGGGGGGGGGCACGTGCCCGGTGTGCCACCCCCTGGCTACGCCACTGCCACCAGCATTTTCTTTTCACGCGTTTTCTCGCCTACCAAGCCTCATGTCGCATAAGAATGGTGTTTTCGGGATTGTGAAATTGTACTTTACTAATATGCGGGAAAATCGTTTTGCTCTTTAGTGTCCCTGTCACTAATCCCGTAAATGGGAAGGCAATCGCCGGGCGGATTCCAAGGGCTGACGTATCGGCCCTCCGAAACGCACCACGAAAGTTCGGACAATTGAGGGTAGGTCCTTTAGTGCGCCAGCGAACGCCGGTTGTGGTCCAAAGACCGAGTCAGAGCCAAGAATTGACAACTCAAACAAAATATATTCTTAATTAAGGCAATACAAGCAATACATACAGATGTACATTCGTGCACACTCGGCCTGTAAGTTCACTATATAACTCATATTATGATTAGGACAACGGGAACAACCAAACCAATCGCGCTGGAAATGCGATGTTATGCTTTACAAAATATTTAGAACACTTATGGTCTTGAAATGTTCACCGATGATGTCCAGTCCACCAATTCTTCAAATGTGTCCCAATGTTTCTCTTCGAGGAAACACGGAGACCCAAGCGCTGGGTCTTGTTGTTCCCTCCGTCGTTGGTCCGTTGCACTGCTCTTCTTGCCGCTCTTCACCGACTTCCGACTTTCCGTTAGCGACCGCTGCTGACGCCTTGAATCGCGGCGCGTGATCGGCTGGCGCCGTGTTTTGACGCGCTTTTGACGGTTGTTCCAGCGCTCGTTTGTGACCCTCCCTTTAAAAGGTGACGGTTATAATGTACGTAAACGGCAGTTTCAATTTAATTTTAGTGCTTTCGATGCATAAAACTACAATGCAGGTAATAGTCGTATTCTGGTATCAGTGCTATTTCGGGTCAGAGATGTTTTATCGCGAAGCGACCGCAGACAATCAGCGACCGTCGAAGCGACCGTCATGACAACCTTAGCTGTCATGACGCCATAAGATATGAAGCATTTTTTAAATGCGAAGCATTTCTTAGCGAACTTCGGCCACTGTGAGCGTATCTATCTATCTATCTATCTATCTATCTATCTATCTATCTATCTATCTATCTATCTATCTATCTATCTATCTATCTATCTATCTATCTATCTATCTATCTATCTATCTATCTATCTATCTATCTATCTATCTATCTATCTATCTATCTATCCGCCTACGACTTTGTGCTTTCCTGGCCGTATCGTTAACGGGAGTTATACCAAAATTGGTATGGCATAACATGACTGTATGACGAACATGAATGACTGGTCATATCATGAAAATCATGACTAACTTGTCATGAAAAGTATGATTTACACGCCATGGCCGTAGTGCTCCTGCGGCCGTTTTCTTAACTTTATATATCCAAAAATTGGCACGATGATACATTTCTGCATGACCAACATAAATGACAAGTCGTAATATGGAAATCATGATATGTCATGTCCAACATGACTTGCATGCCACGCTCATGGCACGCTCGCGGCCGTTTCGCTAGCTTGATGTACACCGAATTTGGTATTGCTTGACGTGACTGAATGACGAACATAAATGACAAGTGGTGATATGAAAATCATGACATGTCATGAGTGACATGACCTGCATGTCACGCTCATGGCACGCTCGCGGCCATTTCGCTAGCTTGATACGTTTCGCTAGCTTGATACATTGTGATGCCACTAACACTGCCACCAGTGTGCGCTACGACAATGGCATAGTCTTGGCCACCAGCACGATAAAAGCGAAACTTGAGCGTTCCCCTAGCGAGAAACCGGGCTACAAAGGCGACCAAGAGGTTTATTGTGACTTAGTTGCATCCTGCTCAATGGGGCGATAGTGGTTATCAGGGAAGCTGTACTGTGAATTTCGTTACTGACATAGCATGCCAATGCAGTGACCGAGCAGGACATAGATGACTTAAAGGGGCCCTGCAACACTTTTCCAAGTAGCCATGGAATGGATTCACTAAAGGAGCTTATTGCCTCACGAATTCATTGCCGCAAAAATTTTTGGAATCCGTCCAGTACGAGTGGAGTTACAAAGATTTCTCGCACGCTGCAATTGCATTCTCTCTTCTCTCGTCCCGTCGAAAGCGCTGGAAGCTAAGCAGGGAGGGATGGCACGGGGAAAGAAAATACGTCACGCGCCTCGTGATCTTGAGCGCTTTTTCTCTTTCTTTTTTTGTTCGACTACGCCAATTTTCATTGCGATCGCGCGCACGCGTGGACAAGTCGCGGCCTCCCGCGGCGGCCTCTGTAACTACCGAGCGCGCCATGCTCAAATCAGCCAATGGCTGATACAAAAAAAATCTCGTCGGTGACGAGTGATTTTTGGGTACGCAACGTCATTTGTCGAGAGAAGAGAAAGCAATTTCTGGCTGACTTTGAGAATTTATTGTGAATTCCACGCCGCGTGCTGCGCTATAATATTTGGCTCGCGTGTTCTCGAGCCTGGACTACCGATCGGCAGCTGTTTTCTGAGCATGCTCAAAAAGTGTTGCAGTGCCCCTTTAAGGGTACGTGCACAGGGACGCTGATAGATGAACTCGTCCACAGTGTTGAGTTGGGACTTCGCTTACAGTGTTGACAGTGGATTGACACGTGGCAGTCCAGTTAATGCCCGCATGGATTCGTGATTAATGGCCTCCAGGGGAGTCCATTCGGCTACCATGAGTTGAGGAAAGTGGGCGCTACAGACAACCTGTCGGGTGCAGTATAGAACGGACAAGCAGGCGAGCCATGTCGATGTTAGCACCACCATATTTCTTTGCGATCCGCCGCATCAAATGCATTGTTTATATAGTCTGTCGTTTCGCACTCTTGACCAAGGGTCCTACAGATACCAAGTCAGCAATTTTCAGGCCAAGCACAAGGAGAATTGAAGTATCATGTAATAGCTGCTGATCGAAAGCTAACTTCAGAGGTCGGAGGGCCAGTAGATGGCGCCCGTAGTTGTTTTCAACTGACAGAAATACCATTTTTTTCCAGAGATTCCAACCATATCTGGGCACAGCAGCTATGAGTTACATCGAGGGCCTCTTGAAGTGTTTGTGCTTTGTGGTTGATTTCAGGGTGCACTGTAATCTGCGTACATGATGCATTTTGCGTGATGCCACCAGCTGCCACGTCAGTGGGAGGAGGGCAATGTTAAAGAGGGCTAGTGCGAGCACCTGTTACTGTGAGGTACGAACTGTCCAACTGATTGGCCAGCTAGGTGAACAGAAAAGATGCGAGCTTTTTAACTTTTCAATTATCAACTTGAGAGCGGCTGTTTATATGAAAAAGTTGTAGGCCGTCACATTGTGTGGCATGCCCATACTTGGAAATCCATAAAATCTAACATAATTTCAAGCATTCATCATCTTATTGCAAGGCCCCAATCTAGGTGATATCGAAGCCGTGCGCGCTGGACGCTGCAGCAAAGGCACCCGCTCTGTTATGTCAGAGTGAAACTTCGCTTGACAAAGTCACGAACATTAACCCTCTATTGCATGAATCATGAAAAAATTAACTGAAAAATTATTTGATCATTTTTTGTCATTAACTACATGAAGAATAACATGTACAAAAATTTTCAGATTTATTGCGACTGTATTAATGAAGATAGAGGTTTGTGCCAAATATGGCACACTATGCACATGGGCGAGCAAACTTGCTGCCATGGCTGAAAAACAAAATCTCACTGATTGCGGTTCTTTTTAGCTTGATTTGTGGAATAGAGCAAAGCAATTGCTTCCTGTGTTCACGCATAATTGAACATTTTGGTTAGTGCATCTGAATGCCGACATCTACGTGGAAGATGGCCGCTTACGCGTTTGGCTCTTCGCATGGTGCCGCCTCGCTGTACTTTCCTGCCCGAATTTCCAACCGCTGACTTGTGGTTGTGAGCGTCAGTTGTCGACAAATCGTAAAAGCTAAATATCGCCGTGCACTGGTTAGACTTCACATATTTTTTTCGTGCACCCACGCCAATAATGTAACAAAAAATTGCCAGGTACTGCTGCTGACCCTCGATATTTTCGTGAAGCATATCAAAACCTACCGCCACAACTGAAATCTGGCAAAAACAAGCTGTGCTGCATGATCTCAGAGGATTTATTTTTGTTTGTATTTGCACTGTGCAACAAAACATAGATGGCATCATATTGCACATTTCGTCACTCACATGCATACTGTGCCAAATATGGCACATACCGATTTCTGACTATATACCGTAGTGGAAAACGGAATTGAGAAGAGCCTTAATGAGCATGAATTTTCAAAGCCACGAGATATGCCAAAATAATTTTTTTCTTGCTTATGCAACGAGAAAATGGTTGCAAGAAAAATATAGCAGTCACTGTTGTTCATGATCCGAGCTTGCACGTGCACCGTGAAATCTATTTCATGTCTAGATTTCATACTGCTCTAGGGATGGCAGCGCTTTTTTTATATTTAGTGCACGTAACTCTAAGGATTACTCTAACTGTGTCACATTCCCCACTGGTCCTCTTGTGCCCGCTATAAAAATGTTAATCGGTATGTGCCAAATATGGGACGCCATGCAATAGAGGGTTAAATGAAGGCGAGTTGTGGCTGTATCAGCTGTACCTTGTATCGAAAGCGGCAAGCTATCTCACTTGCACCAGCGATTCGCCTTAGCTTTTGCGTGTGATGATTGGTGCTTATCGGCTCTTTTCGCTCTGTGCGTAATAAAAGTGGACATTCCATCTTTTCTTTGACTGTAATGCGTAAAACTGGAGGGCAGCCATGATTGCTTGGCTGGCCCTCAGTTTCTATCTGTCTTCTTGGAGACAGTGCGGCAGATGAAAGAGCGCTTGCAGCTATTTATTGTGTAAAACGGATGAGCACCACACACCACACGCTCAAAATAAGCGGTTCCCTTGAGTATTTGAGACAATTTTCCGTTGTTCCTAACAAGCAGATCTTTCTGAGACTTGCCTACATTCAAATTTGGGCAGTCTGACGCAACAGACAAAATGCGATTCCTGTGAGCTGGCACCTTCGGTTTCGATATCGCCTCCTGGATCGTGGGCGTGGAAACCGATGGTGGATACGCCAAATGACGTGCGAATTTTTAGATCTTTAAAAAATGAGTACGCCATAAATAGTGAACGCCTGCAACTATCCGATATAAAAAGTGTGATCAAGTTGCAATTAGAAGTTTTCATTCATTAGTCTTTCCAAGGCAACGTCAGACGCTGCAAGGTATTTTGCGCCTCGACGTAGAGTTCGTATGCGGGTTTACTGCCTTAGCATTTTATAGGAAACCTGTAGGGTCAAAAAAAAAAAAGAACTGCACCTAGTTAGCTCATCAAGTGGGGTGTCACACTGTTACGAACGAGTACGTGGGCTCGATTACCGGCCCTGGCTGCCGCATTTAGATGAAGGACGATATGCAAGAACACCTATGTAAAATTTAGGCGAAAGTTAAAAAGACCCAGTTGGTTGAAGCTAATCCGAAGTCCCCCCACTACGGCGTGCGTCATAATTATATCATGATTTTGGCACGTAAAACCCCAGAAATTATTATTATTAAAAAAAATAAACTCCATGAAGTGTATATCTTTGACTTAAGCTTGGCAAAATTTCACGCAAAGATTACGGTTTTCTGGTCCTTTTACGGATATCAGCTTTGAGTTGAAGAAGCCGATCGTCATGTAAAGCATTGTTGAACGTTGATGCGTACAGGAAGTTTGCGAATGTTGCCGACAAACGGAAACTGCGAGCAGCATCAGAGAGGCAAGCTTATGCGCCCTGCTTTTATACAACCTACCTTCTGCAATATAAAAATGAGAGTTTTATTCATCTGAATGATCGCAGTTGCCTTCCTTCGCATGAGTGTTCAAGGTTGTCTATGGCACGAGTAAGTCCGACCAGTCAGCCGTACAAACGTCCTTAAAACAAGTGACAGCAACCCTCATCGTTGAATGTTTTTTTTGTGTTCCACAAGCTGGACGATCTACTTACTTGGCTGAACACGAGGCGTTATAGAATGTATTGTGTCTGCCATTTTCTGAGTGACAAACAGGCTCATAATATGGCTATAGTCACGCCAACGCAATCGAAAATCAGTCGTTTTTGGATGCAGCTTCTTAGTCATAAGCAGGCAAAGGCTTGTCGATATTTTCAACCTGGACAAATATTCCTCGGAATGACTGGGGTCTGAATAGTATATGGATGACATTGCTCATGAATGCAGGATTTCACAGCTGGAAGGGGAGGGGGGAATTCGACCACTTTTTGTGTATACATATGTTCATGCGTGTGTTTCTATGTGAGAATCCATATATACAGATACAAAATTGACAAGACAATTTTTTTTTGGGGGGGGGGGGGGGAGGGGATGTTTGTACTTCTCTTGGCTACGTTCAATGAAGTCATAGCGCTTGTAAGATAGGAACTAAAGAAAGAGGACAGGACGTGTGCTACTCACAACTGAATCTTTATTTCGGAAACATGTTGTACTTATAAGCAATGAAAACAGCAAGAAAACTGCATCAGAAGTGCAAGGCTCATGGTTCAGATAGGCGATTTCCTTTGCGCTCAGAGCAATCGAGGGGGCGCTGACACAATTGGCATCTTCTCTAGCAATCAAACAGGCCTCGACAATCTCGCGTACCCTTACCACAGTTCCTATACAGAACTATACGCGCTCATTAAACAGAGGTCAGCAGCCGCAGTTGTTGCAATGCACTGATACGTGCTCGTCGCGGTAACAGTTAGGCTTCTGTGTGTGCTCTCTGAGCCTGTCATTCAGGCATCTGCCTGTCTGCCCTTTATACACCTTACCGCACGAGAATGGGCATCGATAAACAACACTTTGTGCACAGGCCTCAAAAGCGCACTGGTGCTTCTTCGCGTATCCTCGGCGTTTGTTGAGAAAAGGGTCAGTAACCTTACAAAAGCTTATTCATTTTTGTGGAGCGGAAAACACCACGTCTACTTCCGCCTTGCTGGCCACTTTCTTTAGGTGGTGGGATAACCCATGTGACCGCGACGGGCACGTATCAGTGCATTGCAATGACTGCGGCTGCCGACCTTTGTTTAATGAGTGTGTAGTTCTGTATAAAAACTGTGATAAGGATACGCGAGAGATTGTCGAGGCCTCTTTGATTGCTAGAGAAGATGCCAATTGTGTCGGCGCCCTCTCGACTGCTCTCAGCGCAAAGGAAATCGCGTATCTGAAGGATGCGCGCTTGCACTTCTGATACGGTTTTTTGTTGTTTTCAGTGCTGAATCAGTACAACATGTTTCCGAAATAAAGATTCAGTAGTGAGTAGCACACGTCCTGTATTCTTCCTTTGGTCCCTGTCTTATAAGCGCTATGGCTTCTTTGAACGCAACAAACCAACTAGCGAAAAAGTCGGTTCTCCTGTTCCCTCCTGGCTACGCCATTGGCCTTAATGAAATTCAAGCGCCATGCGCACCATACGTCAATAAAAACCGATTGCTCAGGACCTACATGCAGAAAACTTAATGCGTACTTAGTGCGTCCCGCTATCTCCGCACGTTCAGGTACTGGCCAGTCATAACAGCTTTTCCGCGACTGCTACTGGTTCCATCATCGATATATATTATAAATGTTCGGAATGTTACTACGGTCGCCGAAATGGTTTTTCTTTCAAATGAGTCCTCGAGAATAAAAAGGGGTTTGGTCGTGCATTCAGCTGTTGCATTTAGTCATGGACATGAGCAGTCATGACTAGCAGAATAAGCACTTTTTCATGTTAATGTTAATGTGATCAACTCATCCATCAAACAGAGCAACGCTGTATTTAAAGGATTTTTCACACACGTTGAAAATTCTAGAGGAGATTGGCCTGTCGCTTAGATGGACCTACGGGATACTTTAGAAACATTTCTCTATGTCCAGTGAAATTGTTTGTTATATCAAGCCTCTTTCATGTGCTCCACGATATGCGAACTCTGCGCCGCCTTTTAAAAAACATGTAAAAACGGATCGGCTTGAACGTTCAAACCTTGCTCGATATGCACGCTGCAGGGAAAGGCGTTGCTGTGAAGAACTTACATAAAAGGTTGTATCTCTCGTATGAAGCGCTGCTCTTCGTTATTTTTGTTTTCCGGAGAGGATAGTCTTGATAGGCCGAAAGAAAAAATGAAAACATCACACTTATATGGTATTTTACTGGCATCGAGAAGCTGTCACTATGCAGCCAGCTGGTTCAGCTTTTCAGCCACTACCAAAGCGCGCTCCTGGCTGAATTTGTTAAGGCGCAAGCCTTATATGTTTCGTGAGTCAAAAAGTTTTCGAGATTTTGCGGACCCTACGATATTTCCCGAGACCTGCTAACATTTTGTGAGACCTGACAATACATCGCGATGCCTTATCGGCGTCGACACACATGATGCAAGAAAAGACACTAAGAAATAAATGTCGGTCAAAAGCCACGTGATACTCAAGTGAATGTGTGTGCAGTCGGCGTACCAAAAGTAACATGACCTCAATGAAACATGGCATGATCATGACGTCACAGATCGCCGGAATGTGTGACGTCATCGTGACGTCATGACAGAGTCACAACATGACGTCGCCGCATGACATCGTCGCTTTGTCAAAAGCAGCCCGATCACGGAGGCTGTGCAAAATCTTGGTGGACGCTTGAACTTCGCCTTCAAGTGTATAACGCGATAACACAGTCGGGTCCCGTTCACATGGTCTTCTAAATCACTGGCCTGGCTACAGTACAATACCTCCACAATAGAATACAATAGAGTCAGATATAGTAAAAGAACACGGCATTCGCCTTGCAGTTGTCTTAGGCAAATGCATAAACCACCGCGTGACTTTTTTTTCTTACTTCGCTCTCTTGAAATATATCCATTTAAGAGTATAATAAACATTTGATCGCGAGCTTCATATCTTTGATGGCAGCCTTCTGCACAGCTCCGCAGTAAACCGAAGTTTTCTTCGGCAACTAGCAAAGCTAAATAACCTTGGCGATTGCAGCGGCTGCTGCTTGATGTGTTACAGTTCGTCTTGCCGAATGGCTCACGTACAGTGCAGCACATATATGAAAAACGACGGCTTCCACCAGTCGCGATGTAGCGGTTGAAGTCTCTGCTCTATAGTGTATTAACAATGAATGAAATAACACGCAGTATAGTTCAATATCCTAAGCGCAATACTTCTTTGAGTGTCATAATTCCTTAAATAAAACAACAGCTTAATTTGGGGCTTACTCCTCCTGGGTGGTCATTTCGCCGCCAAACAAAGTGGGCCGATCTCGGAGTTGGTGCAATAGTAGAATAGTTGTCCACACCACGATTCCGATTAAAGAAGCTTAGTTGAAAGTCAGCGCTTGTACTTGTCTGTTCTCCCTGTGTGCGTCGTCTCGTTTTTCGCGCTGCTAACTTCCATGGATCTATACCAACTGGCCCAGCTTTCTACACTTCTGCACACCACGTGGTTGACGGATCGCATTGCAAGGGTGTCAGTATCTTTCTATTTGCCAGACAGATACGAAATCAATGCTGCGGAAATAAGGCGTCAAGATAAAAGAATCCCATGTGGGGTGCTGTGAAACCAAGTGGCACAAAACTTATGCGATTGGAGAAAAATGAGAACAGTTACAGTATCGTTCATCTCTTGGTGTCGTATGTAATAGAAAAATTTGGAAAAACCGTTGCTTAACGTGAAAGTTATTTTACCCATTTTTTTAACCAACAGTAGAGTGGACAGTGAAAGTGTTCTCGTGAAAGTTGACATGCACATCACTTATGCCAACTTGTGATGGAAGGAGATAGCCATTACATACTCACCAAGCATTATGCCTTAAAGGGGCCATGACACCGAATTTTTATCATAATCTGGGTTATGTGAGTTAATAATTGTGCATTCACAAATAAGCTGGCGAAATTTTAGCGCGTTCCGTTGAGCACTTAATTTATAATGGAATATTTTTATAAACACGCGAGCAGCCTGAGAGTCGGGCAACACTGGTGCACTCACGAGCCGTGACGTAACGAGCAGCTTGCTGTGCGAGCGTCTGCATTCAGGCGAACAGTATTGTTCTGTGGTCAGCTGCACTTGAAATCGGGACGTTTTAGCTTTCTTCAGCTTGGCACTGAAATTGAACGATTTGCAGCGGATGGAACTTTGGTAGAAGACGACGGCACCGCTCCTTGCAGCGCATGACCTAACACACGCCATGGCAAAACGGCGATCGCCGGCGGTGGGCGGAGTTTATAGCCGGCGACATCTGAAGCTTGTTTTGCACTGAAATAGTCGTTTACAGTCTACTTTTCATATACGTATAGGCATAATAGACCCTCTACTTCTATTTTTCGCTGAAAACCACGAATTGTTGGGGGACCGTGTCGTGGCCCCTCAAAGTCTGTATCGAAAAAAACAAAAACAAAAACAAACTCATGCAAGCTTCGGTGACATGGATTCAAGAAACAGCAAAGGAAGGATGAAATAGGCAGCGTTGCAAAGTTCACTACGACGGCAGACAAGAACGAAACAGTTCGTCGGTGTCGTCCTTGTCTGCAATCGTTGTGAACTTTGCAGCACTGCCTATTTCATCCGTGATGTTCCAACTAGCTTCAACACAAACTCTGCTGAATGCAAAGCAAGGTACTTCTCTGCTGTTAAAGATAGACTTCGAGGGAGAAAAAATGGGATACTTTCCGCATTACTTTATGCGACGCGTGCTCAAGAGAACTTATGCTTCAGCAGCAATAATGTTGCAATGCAAGTGCAACAATCACACGTGCATGGTGAGTTAGAGAAGGTGCGTGCGTTATCAGCGGGATGCGTGCAACTTTTTTATGTGTGCCAGAAAAAAGTAAAACCTAGCTTCTTATTTTATCTTTCACCAGACACTGGAAGAACGCACGCACTTTTTTCGCTTGTATCTGGCTCACTATACGAGCATGTGCACGCAATGAATGCCAAACAGCGAGCCCCTCTTTGTGATCTTTGATTCGGATCTCCTCATGGCCGTGCTCCAAAACTAACGTCCGGCTCAGATAAAGTAAGGAATACAGATAAAAGTTGAAAGAAAGGGAGCAAAGCCATCTAGCCGCGCATCCGGTTTGGTAACGCATAAAAAGAAGGTTAAGAGATTAAAAGGAAGCTTAAAAGGAGAAAAAAAAATCTGGCAGATCCCACGCACTGTGAGAATCGATGTCATGCGAAGCAGTCAGGCAGTTGCAGCTGATGCAGGATTTTTCCCTCAGAGCCAAGTGTTACGAGCTGGTTCAGCGTCTTAGTGTAAAAAAATTGGGGGGACCCATAAGCTTCGCCTTTAAGAGTTGAACGCGATAACGATATCCCGTCCCTAGTGCGTACTTCAATCACTTAGTGCATACTATGTAATGGGTAGTATGCTTTAAACCAGGAGAAATTATGCGCGGCAAATGTGGGAAATGTTTTCGAACTTGCTTTGC
Organism: Rhipicephalus appendiculatus; assembly: GCA_030522465.1. Classification (NCBI taxonomy): domain Eukaryota; kingdom Metazoa; phylum Arthropoda; class Arachnida; order Ixodida; family Ixodidae; genus Rhipicephalus; species Rhipicephalus appendiculatus. The sequence goes on from JALIZH010032972.1 coordinate 611,238, forward strand.
ACCCACTACGTGGTGTTAAGGGAATACGCGCAGTAAGGTGTGTGCCGTTTGTAATGGGTGGCTGGCTTTAAACTATGGAATCGTTATGATAGTCACATATTCTGACGCCCGATGGCAATGTACGCTTGTACCACGCAATATTCCTGGGATATTACATGTTATATTGCGACGCCTATATAAAGGACGCTTGCGTTTGCGAAGCATGCGAGTTATTTTCACTGCATTTCCAAGCAGAGGAAGTTATTTTCACAGTATTTCCAAGCAGAGGCATGGCTGTGTGGTAGAACACCTGCTTGCCACGCAGACAACCCGGGTTCGATCCTCACTCGGACCCGAAAATTTTTATTATTTATTTTATTTGCATCTTTCTCGATTTTTCGGTCACGGACAAGATGATGATTTTTCGGTCACGGACAAGATGATGATTTTTCGCTCACAACCAACGACGCCGACGCCGACACCGACACCGACGCCGGAATTTCTGCGAAACGAGCTCTTTAACGCTATCGCGTTAACAGAGTAATTGAGCGCATATCGTGTGCTTACCAGCCACGCCGAGTACACTGGCGCGAAAAGTGTAGCTCATGGTCCGACGGAACGTCGACACTCACGTTAGAGAAGAGACGTCAGTTTCATTGCCACGAAGCGCACGCTATACGGGGCGATGATGTGCATATCATACATAGCGGTTGTAGGCGTATTAACGCGATAGCGTTAAAGAGCTCCTTTCGCAGAAATTCCGGCGTCGGTGTCGGCGTCGTTGGTTGGGAGCGAAAAATAATCATCTTGTCCATGACCGAAAAATCGAGAAATATGCAAATAAAATAAATAATAAAAATTTCCGGGCCTGAATTTCCGGACCCACGTAGTGGGTACATAACAAGTTCGAAAACATTTCCCGCACTTGCCGCGCATAATTGCTCGTGGTTTAAAGCGTGCTACCCATTACATAGTATGCACTAAGTGACTGAAGTACGCACTAGGGACAGGATATCGCTTTCGCGTTCAACTCTTAAAGGCGAAGCTTAAGGGTCCCCCCAATTTTTCTTGCTACGCTTGACTGTGCTTGAGGAGCCATAGGTATGTATGTTACATTGACATAAATGTGGATAGTCGACACTGCCACCCCAATTGGCGTTTTACTGACATGACGCTTGTATAGGGGCCTTTCCCGAAACAGATTGAAGCACTGGCGTGATTCTGTGCCATAATACGTGACTGCCATGCAGAACGCCTATAGTTTGAATTCCGGCTCGAGCCTAGATTTTTATAATTTGCTTCAATCGGGATATTTAACCCATCGACAACAGCGCCGACCCCGGCCCCGCATTTTCTGTGACACGGTCTGTTTCACACTGTCGGGTTAAGATTTCCAAAGTCCGTGTTGATATAGACTGAGAATCACCTTTGGCGCATACCAGCACACCGTAAGCCGCGGTCATCGCGCATGTGCCGCACGTGACTTGTGGAAAGGATTTCATGACGTATGCCACAGAGAAGTCACGTTATTCAGGTGATGACCTGCGAATCCTGTTCATCATGTATTCACGTCCTCCTATGCCAATTTGGTATCTATCAAGCTAAGGAGACCACCACAAAAGCGCCAAAACGTAGGTGGCTAGAGATAGATAGATAGATAGATAGATAGATAGATAGATAGATAGATAGATAGATAGATAGATAGATAGATAGATAGATAGATAGATAGATAGATAGATAGATAGATTGAAACCTCGGTGATACGAATCTCGCAGGGTCACCAAAAATATTTCAATCACCCGAAATCCGTATCACCAGAAAACAGTGAAAATTCATATGCGACGAAAGAAAGCTGGTGCACGTTTTCGTTTATTGTTTCTCAGGGCCGCAACAACGTCATGAAGAGCTCTGAATGAAGTTTTTAGTTGTCAACGATCACACGTACTCGTAAATATATGGCGCGTGCGCGCGTGTGAAATAATGAACGCGATGTGTTGTGACCCGTGACAGCTAGTAGCACCTTCCAAAGCGTAGTAAGCTTTTCCGCACGACGCCGGAGCACTGCGGCAAAAGTGACCTAGGGAGCTCTTTGCACGCGATGGTGAAGGCCAGAAAATTTTAGAACCGCCGACATTTGTCGTTATTTTCTCATCGCGGTGGTGTTGGGGATGTTTTTCGGTCGATTTACGGCTATGCTCGCACAGCCGGGAGGTTTGCTCGAAATTCGGGAGTCTCCCGTGCAAATCCGAGTGTTGGCGGGTGTTCGCATGCATGCCCGCGCTTGGGTCGTGCGCCCGCGCGATTGCCTTGTCTTCCGCAACAGCGCGGGCAGCGCCTATTCGTACCTGCGCGATAGCTTAACTTCGTATCAAACGTCGCGGGGTGAAAATCGGTTCGCAACAACCGCACACCATTACATTACAGGGGGCCTTGGCTGGGACCACAGAAAAATTCGTGTCACCCCGAAATTCGTACAGGATGTGATCGTATCACCGAGGTTCCACTGTAGATAGATAGATAGATAGATAGATAGATAGATAGATAGATAGATAGATAGATAGATAGATAGATAGATAGATAGATAGATAGATAGATAGATAGATAGATAGAAAATGGTCAGAATGCCCTAGGTTGGCTAAGAAATTCCTGGCATTGAAGAACATGGAGGGTGTTACATATCATATAGAGGCGCACACATATACCTAATTTACAGTCGCTAGCTGGCGCCTGCTGACTTCAGGATCGGCAGTAATGAAAACATCGCTTTCTGTGGATCATTTTAAATGCAGGTGATTTAACGTTGGTCGGGTACAGTAGAAGGCATTGGTCGTCAAAGGGGGTATAGGCACGGTGTAGGTACGGGATGGACTTTTCAGGCGTGGAAATGTCGTACGAATGCGTGATGCTTAAGTTCAATCAGAAACGAATAGCTGTCCGTGAACGCCACATCCAGCCACCAGAAGTAGTTTGTTGCTCGTATCTCTTTGTGATGCTACGGTAATGGTTGTAGCACCGGGAAACTTCCGGCTCAACTACATTATTTCTGCCCCTTTTGGGCTATCTCGTTCTTAATTTCCGCCTTTCCCTCAAGCCCTACATCCGTATTAACATTGACGCCCAAGAGGGATCCGTGTCATAAAGGGTACAAACGGCAAAGCAACAAGCGGCGCCACTGATTTCGTGCTTCTCTGTTCGCTTATTCTTTAAGTGTTGGTTCGCTTGTCATCACATCATCCATTGTCGGTCGTCTGCGGTCATCGTCTCAGTTATCAAAAGGCGCAGAGCAACTACTGTGGGAACTCTGCTATTGGAGAAAACCCAGGTCAATGCCAAGCAGCTTCACTAAGCAACTATAACAAGCAAGCAGTGTCATTTGGCGAGCAATGACTGGTCAGAGCACGAACTCGTTGTAGGGTACCGTGCAGATAGATGCACATTGCTATACATGATGCTTCGAGGCACAGTTTTCTTCTGCCGACAACCATGTTTCCAAATTTTTTTCTAAAATATAAAGGGCACACGAAGGTTTCCCTACTACCTGTGCTTTTGCTGGTTCGCTTATTCATTTATTTTTCATACCACTATGGAATGCAAGGCGGATGCTTCGATGCAATTGTGGCAGCACGCAAGTCAAATTACATGTATAGAATGAGCAATGGCTACCTGAATGCGATGACGTTAAAGGATATTGTGCCCACTTCTCAGTCGGCGAATACTTTGCACAACACACTAGAACATCCGAATAAAAGAAAAACTCTGGCGCAGTCATTTTGACACACAGAGTTTAACTTCAACTATTTGCTTGAAAAGGCTGACTTGTTTTTTATAGCATCAGATAAGCCCGGTCATCGACGACCGCCTCTTGTTTCGTCCGGCAAAAACAACTGCTTTGAATACTGTAATTCAAACGCAGTAACTGCTGCCTGCAGCGGATATAACTGATTCAGAAAACAAGCGCATTAATATGCATAAAGCATAGAAATCCACACAAAGGATATGTGAAAATTTATAGTTAGACGAGCACAAATATGTTGCATGTCGCGTACAGCAGTTTCTCGCCTGCGCCAAGGCCGACACTCACGTCCACCGCCAGGTGGCTCTAAAAGTAATGAAGTTTACAGAGGAAAGGTCAAAGAAAACATTGTGGAGTCTCACGATTCCGGGATAGAATTGTGCATAGAACAGGCAATACCCATAGGTGTGAGTGCTGGTTTTTTGTCGTTGGTTTGCCTGCGCCCTAAGAACGCTAGAGAAGGGATACGTGCGTGTGTAATGATCTGACGTAAAGAAGAAGGGATTTCTTCAGCACCTAGTCATTATTTTGTTATAAAACCTCAACCTGATCATTTTTTTTTGGCGCACGTTTAAACACTTTCATAGAGCTTGTTGTAACATGTGGGAGACATCGTCCGAGGTAGAGCCTTGCATAAGCCCGAGTAGAACGAAATTGAGCTCGTTGGCCATCTCTCAGTACAACTAACAATTCAGGTTCTCTAAAATGTCAGTTCTACTGTTTATGAGATGAACGAGTGGATACCTATGAGCTTTCACGGTGGGTGTAGTATAGCCTCTTGTCTAAAGGTATGAGTTCTGATATGGTCCCCGAAACTCGTGCTAGAATTCTCAGAGTGCGTGCAGCATGAAGGAAACTAAACTAGACGTGTTCTGTTCGCTCTATACAATATAAGCAACACCGAAGTGTATAACAAGTTGCTGGTTAAAACAGGAAGACAGTGAAAGAAAAGAATGCAGAGGCGAACGTATTACTACTATCAAGATGTACTAGTGTTCGGAGGGGACACGCTTACGAGACGATGACGGCAGCCTGCTCAAACTCGCAAGACGTAGGCCTTATACCTGCATGACGCAGCGCGGTCAGGGGGAGAAGAGCTGCCCTGGAAAGCGAGCAAGGGGCGGCTCTTTCGGGGAATTCCTGCCCCTCCGTGTGAGGAGATCTTCGCCGCGTGTCCTTGACACAGTGACGCGCCCAAGTGGGGAGGTCGGTGCGGTGCGCGAGTGGGACAGCTCGGCCTGAAAGGAACCGGCGCCGGCGAGGCCGGTTTCCTGCACACTACGACGTGCACGCTCGCTCAACTCTTTCGTGCTTGATCGCAACGACGAGAGGTTAACGGCCGGTCGACGCGCCGTCCCGGCACGTTGCGGCTCGCCAGAGTTCGTGACGACGGTTGTTTCATTTATTCGCGCATTCCCCTAGATGGGCAGCTATCATTGCCGGATTGCGATTGCCGCTCGCTTCCGTAAAGGAGAACGGCACTGCCGACTCAATGCATAATAATGACCCCCACAACCCCCTTTTTTGCCCGACTCAATTATGCAGACACGAAAATAATGGAGGAACCTGCTGCACTGGCGTAAAAGAGAGAGAGAGGGAGGGGGGTTGGAGAGTACCCCCCCCCCCCCCCACTACCACCCACCGAAAGCTTTCAATTTCGCATGCGCACATATAAATTACACGCAAAACACACGCACGCACGAGTATGCATAAAGGGAAATTGACCTCCGCCCCCCCCTCCCGAAAAATATTTCTGGGTATGCTACTGATCTTCTGCATAGCCTAACTAGAGAAAAACTCCAAATGAATGAACACTGCAGGCTCCATTGGAGTTTCTTTACGGAACCTTAGCAGAAGCCTCATTTATAATAATAATAATAATAATAATAATAATAATAATAATAATAATAATAATAATAATAATAATAATAATAATAATAATAATAATAATGATGATGATAATAATAATAATAATAATGATAATAATAATAATAATAATAATAATAATAATAATAATAATATCTTAGGGGTTTTTAAGCCCCAAAACCACGATATGATTACGAGAGACGCCGTAGTGGAGAGCTCCGGAAATTTCGACCACCTGGTGTTCTTTAACGTGCAATGACATTGAGCAGAAGCCTCTTTAGAAAAGCCATTAAACCGTTAAAATATATTAAAATTAATGGTTGTGGGCAGCACAACGGAGCACGACAAAGAAGCGATGACAACACGGTGCTCTGCTCAACTATTAACTGGAAGTACAGCCCCGTGTTGCCGTCTTTCTGTGTCGTTGCGCAACCACCAACCATGGACCAACGTATTGCTAATAGTGCAGTTAGCTGGGTACAGGAAAACACCGATTGGGCATCTGTAGCGAGAGTCAGCGCCCAAACTGCACTGTTTAAATAGGTGAATTGGACAGGTAAATGGTATTTTTAGCTAATTCAGCCGATAAACTTCAAAAATAGAATACTATTTTATTGTCCAACTGTTGTCCAGGGAAACTTATTAAAGAAACGACGAGGGTGACGTGAACTTTACTCCTCTCTGTCGGAGTAAAACGAAGAGATGAAAACGACATTTAATTACGAGCGATAATGTGTACCGAAAGACTTGCATTAAGTTGCCTTTTAGATTTGCCTTCGCAGCTGAAACTAAGGTCCCGTTGTGTGCAGGAACCCAAGTAATCTGCAAATAACTCTGCAGCTTAGCAAGGTCCGTATTAACCTAAGAATGGTAAAGAGTCCGTGTCGCAGACATTCTGGTGTTGCCGTTAGCGTCATTGGTTGCGAGGAAAAGAAATCGTCGTTGTCTCTGAGCAAAAATGCTCAATGCATGCACATAATGAAAATCATGGGTCCGTGCCGGAATAGATCCCAGGCCTCCTGTGTGGCAAGCAGGTGTTCTACCACAGAGCTCCGCCAGAGCCTGAAACTGTTTATATATATATATATATATATATATATATATATATATATATATATATATATATATATATATATATATATATATATATATATATATATATATATATATATATATACAAAGAACCCTATAACGGCGTCACGTAGTGCAAGGAGTCTCAATAACACCTAATATTGCGTGGCACAAGCGTAGAATCGCACCAGGCATCACACCACGCGAATCGCGCAACGAGACGGTGGTTTAAAGGTCCACCCGTTACAAAGCGCTCAAGGCATAGCTAATCGCCATCAAAAGCAACATCATCAACAAAGTGGGCAGCTGCGTAGGCGCCCGTATTTCCCTCTATACGGAAGCATAGTGGTTACTTAGCTAATTTGCATAATGATGAATTATGGTGTAGTGGCCACTTCACATCTGCGCTTGCAGTAGGCATGCATTGTGGGATAGTTTGAAACGGCCATTGTTACGCGCACAGACGTTCCATTCCTTGCGGCACGGTGTCCACCGAGACGCGAAGTCAGGCTAGCGATTGAGAAGGCGACGCTAATGGGGACCCCATTGCATGCGTTGCTACTGAAGGCGAAGCCCAATCATCCTTCAGATTTTTTATGGCGCTAGCACCTAGCGACATCATGTTTCCCAAAGAGATCTCCGAAATTCGCCCCTAGCCAATCGGAAGTTGAGCGTTGGCTCGAATGGTATGAGTCCCAAATAACAAATAAAAACTTATGTAAAAAAGGAGGCAATCGAAGGATAACTTTGATAAGGGCCAGTTAGCTGCAAGACTAATTACTAAAAATTAATAAAAATGAGTTCATCTAAACAGGCAGACTATTTTCTTCTGAACAGCTGGGGATCGTAACGGGACCTTCCGGAGCAGATTTCAAGCGCACGCTTCTTTCTACGTGGCCTCTGCGACCTGCTTCGGTCAATGAGACGGCGATATGCGGGAGCGGAGGCCACACAGAGGGAAGCGCAGCTCAACTCGTCCAGTGCGCTTAAATAATTCAAGGAGCTCATTGAAAAAGCAGACTGTTATATAGTGGGTATGTACCATCTTGATGTACCATCAACAGGGACGTAGGCAGAAGTTTTTTTCGGGGGGTGGGGGGTTCAACCATACTTTATGTATGTTGGTGCGTGCGTTTGTATGTGTGCGTGTATATATAGGCAAGCAAAATTGAAAAACTTCGGGGGAAGAGGTTTGAACCCACCTACTCCCCCCCCCCCTGTACGCCCATGATCATAATATAGAACAGTCTTCTTTCACTCTAAAGGCTATCCGATTGAGCCAAAAGTAGAGCTACTTTTGTAGCTCTACAAACTCATTTGAACATTAAGGTAGCCTAAGGTATTTCTTCAGTAAGCAGTCGATTAGCGCTTTTAAATAGAAAATCAGTGAGCCGCCACCGGCTGGAACGTATTCATGCATACACTAGGAAAAAGGACGCGGTGCAGTGTTTCCTGGTAGGTAAGAAGAATTATATACCTTAAAGAAGTCGGTACGTTTAAGCAGACTCAGGTAGTCTTTGCAAAAAGCCACACGTAAGTAAAGCCTGTGAACAATGCATGCGTACTACTTGTCTGGCAGCCACATGGGACTCTATAAAATACACAATGGGCAAAGCAGTAAAAGTGTCTACTCTAATGGCGAATGCCCGGTTGTCACCACGGTTCTTTTGTCGCAGTGTAAAGAGCGCTGGCACAATGTATTGCCAAATTGAATTAAAACAGGTAGCAGTTTGGCAATACATTGTGCCGAGTGTGGATGCACCCCAAACATCGTGCGCCGGTACCGAGATAGCCGCGCCCGCGAAATATATGAAGCCTTTGCCATCCCTGTTGCAGGTCATTCATGTATCAGCTCCCCATCTGTCACACTAACAGACAAATACATTAACTATCGCCGCAGTTGAGCGTTCCACGCTATGACAAATCACGGCATGTGCGCATGTGCTAGGAAAATCTCCTTCTCCACCGTTTTTCCCCTTTCCAGAAGCGTATATATTTGTACTGCAAACATAAACGCAGTTGTTGGATAGTCAGCGCTAGTCCTGCTCCATCTGTCTCGTATTTGTTGTTTTCGCGCTGTTTTTTACTACGAACGCAGTGAACCACATTGGACCCCTTGGTGAGGGATAAATAGCACATGGCTTTTAATGAAGCTCTGCCTGTGTTCCTGTACACGTGTACGCGTATAAATTTTATCGGCGTATGACGATGTATTGGAGGCACGTGGTGTGACCAGCGCTTACCATCACCGCTTGCGGCCTGTTCGTGCCTTCTGCCTGCGTTCAGCATCGACCTTTCAGCACACTTGAGGGTGCTAATATATACCACTATGCCCAAGCGTCTCGCCACGTGTTACTTGTCAAATCTCGTGAACTTTCTTAATATTGTGGGCGTTTGTTATTCGCCTCAATAACAAACGCTCGCAATATATAATATTTTTATAAGCTTATACGGGCCAAAATCATGAGGCACGCCGTAATGGGGAACTTCTAATTAACTTTGATTCTCTAGGGTTCTTTAACATGCACCTAAATCTAAGAATACAAACGTGTTGTTACATTTGGTTCCTATCGAAATGCGGCCGCCGTGGCACGGCATCGAACCCGCGCCCTCGAGCTTAGCAGCGTGACGCCCGCTAAGCTGCAACAACGAGTCGAGAACTTTCTCCTCAGCTCAGGAAAGTTTAAAACACAGTAGTTACCATCAAGGAAATACGTTGATCGGAATATTAAATGCAAAGCATTTCTAAGCGAACTTCGGCGACTTTGAGCGTATCTATCTATCTATCTATCTATCTATCTATCTATCTATCTATCTATCTATCTATCTATCTATCTATCTATCTATCTATCTATCTATCTATCTATCTATCTATCTATCTATCTATCTATCTAGCCGCCTAAGACTTTGTGCTCTCCAGACAGTATCGTTAATGGGATTTATACCAAAATTGGTATGACATAACATGACTGTATGATGAACATGATTGACTGGTTATGTCATAAAAATCTTGACTAACTTGTCATGAACGGTATGATTTACACGCCATGGCCGTGGTGCGCCTGCGGCCGTTTCCTTAAATTGATATATCGAAAAATTGGTATGATGAGAACATTTCTGCATGATCAGCATAAATGACAGGTGGTAACATGAATATCATGACGTGCATGTCATGTACAACATGATTTTCATGCCACGCTTATGGTGCGCTGACGGCTGTTTCGCTAGCTTCATATACACCTAAATTTGGTATTGCGTGACATGACTGTGTGACGAACATAAATGACAAGTGGTAATATGGAAATCATGACATGTCATGTGCAACATGACTTGCATGCCACGCTCATGACACGCTCGCGGCCAGTTCACTGGCTTGATATACGCTATATTTGGTATTGCGTGACGTGTGCGTTTGACAAACATAAATGACTGATCGTAAAATGAAAATCATGAAATCTATGTCATGTACAACATGATTTACATGCCACGCTCAAGGTGCGCTCACGGCCGGTTTCACCATCTTGATATACAAGTTCAGTATTTTATGACGTGACTCTATGACAAACGTAAATTAACAAGTGGTGGTATAATAATGTGATTGCGGATTCGTAGATGAAGACATATATAACCTCGTTCTAGAATACCCACAACACGAAACACCCAGACGCTGACTTAAATCATCGTTAATGACATTAGATCGTAGACGATTAATTTTAAGGAAGCTTTTGGGCCCGTGGCCAACAAGAGCTTTACAGAAGTTCGCTGTAAAAGAATTAAAAACTTTTCTTGAAGACTGCGGCATTCTTGGCCAATACTAGTGCATTGAATTTTTTTTGTGTTTCAATGTCACAGTGTATATTTATGTGATTGTTGACTATTATGTTGGCTATTATGTGACTGTTGACTAGATGTAACGGTTGCTCTTCAATTTGTATAACATCACCATATGTGCATATATATGTGATTGTTTATAGTGTTGTTTTGAAATCTTATGTTTTAACTGCTATGCTAAGTTGTATATTGTATGTGCTGTGGACTTGTTGCGCTTAGAGACTTGGACCCTACGTGCTGTATGTTCGACACCTCTAAGGGATAACGAGTAGCCGGCGCCCTATTTGTGCGCCAACATCTCCTTACATCACGTCAGTAAAAAAAATATATATATATAATAAATAATCATGACATGTCATGTACAGCGTGCCTTGCATGTCACACTGATGGCGCGCTCGCGGCCGTTTCGCTAGCTTGATATACACCAAAATTGGTATTGCGTGACGTGACGTGACTGTATGACGAACATGAGTGGCTGGCGGTAACATGCAAATCATGATATGCATCTCATGTACAACGCCATTTACATGCCACGCTCATGGTGCGCTTGCGTCGAGTTCGCTAGCTTGATATAAACCAAAATGGATATTGCGTGACGTGACTTTATGACGAACATAAATGGCAGGTGGTAAGATGAAAATCACGACATGCATGTCACGTACAACGTGATTTACATGCCCTGCTCATGATGCAGTTCCGTCCAGTTCGCTAGCTTGATATACACCAAAATTGGTTATTGCGCGACGTGACTGTATGACGAACATAAATGGCAGGTACCTAACATGTAAATTATTACATGCATGTTATGTACAGCATGATTTGCTCCTTGCTTGCTGATTCGCACTACATCCGATTCCCACAATGCGTGGGATCTGCCATTTTTTAACCGTAGATTGTACAGCAGCGCCATTAAAAAGGCTGCGTTTAAGGGCATACTTTAAAGATTGGCTGACTGTTGCTAATTAACTACAGAAAACTATTCGTAAAATAAACTGAAGAGGAGACTGCGATTTATGAAGGCACACGCGTATTTTCATGAAGCTTTGCAAAAGTTTGCTGAAAAACACTATAGTCGGTCACAACGTAAGAATAAATGTAACCTCCACCCGCTGCCGTCACTGTCCCATCCAGAGAGAACTTGCACAGCTGCCCTAGAGCAGGGGTCTCAAACTCACCTTAGCTAACGGGCCGCAGTCACGAAAATTAACTCACTCAAGGGCCAGGACAATGACGAAGGTAAAAGCAGGGGGTCGATTAGGTTGTACCAAATGTGAGCTGACATTGCCATTTTGAAGAAGGTCTTTCTCATATCTCATGTATGAGTCATTACTAAAGAGTATTTGGTGCCATTATTCCCCTCAATATATCAATACCTATCTCCAAAATGACTGAATTTTGGACGCCGATTCTCAAATAGACTTTTATTTCATGGTTATGTGTCAAGACATGGTGACCCCAGGGCACGCCTTACGACAAAAGTGGTTCAGACCAGTCATGCCTGTGGCAGCTCATGAGCAGACTTTCAAAAAAAAATAATAATAAACAAATGGGCCGAAGAGAGGTCATGTGTGGGCCGCGGGCCTCAAGCGAGAGGTCGGTGGGCCGCATGCGGCCCGCGGGCCGTGTGTTTGAGACCCCTGCCCTAAGAGAGTTGCACTTGCTGATATCCGGGACGTCATGCACGTTTCACGTATTTCAGGTAGGCAATTTTCTCAGACACATTGTCGTGTCGCTGGTTTTCGATCGAGAGCAGGAACCTTCCTGCCAAATTTTAGCAAAGATTCCGACATCACTGCTCAGCCAAACGTAGTAGGTTAATAGGGACGACAAGCTTTTAATTGTTAATGCGCGTACTATTAACGTTAGCAGCGAAAAAGTACATGTATTTACTAACAGAACGGAAATCACCTGGTATGACTGACTTGCACCGATGATTGACAGGCGCGCCGCAGCATGAAAAGTATGATTTACATGCCACGCTCATGGCGCGCTCGCGGCCGTTTCGTCAGCTTGATATACACCAAATTTGGGATTGAGTGACGTGACTGTATGACGAACATAAATGACAGGTGGTAATATGCAAATAATGACCTGCATGTCATGAACAACATGATTTACATGCCACGTTCGTTTCGCTGGCTTGATATACACCAAACTTGGTATGGAGTGACGTGACTGTATGACGAACATAAATGACAAGCGGCAATATGGAAATCATGACTTGCCATGTGCGCCATGACTTGCATGCCACGCTCATGGCGCGCTCGCGGCGGTTTCGTTAGCTTGATATACACCAATTTGGTATTGAGTGACATGACTGTATAACGAACATGAGTGGCCGGTGGTAACATGAAAATCTTGGCATGCATGTCATCTACAAGCCATTTACATGCCACGCTCATGGTTCCCTATAGCTTGATATGCACCAATATTGCTATTGCGCGACGTGACTGTATGACGAACACAAATGACATGTCCTAACATGTAAAACATGACATGCAAATTATTTAAAGCATGATTTGCTCCTTCCTGGCTGCTTCGCATTACATCGATTCCCACAGTGCGTGGGATCTGCCGGTTTTTTTCTGCTCCATTCATTCGCAAAGGCAATTCGAATGATACACGAAAAACGCGAAACAGTTCCTTGCAGTCAATTTGTTTTTTATTTTATTTTTGGTACTGCGAGAAGCATTCGCGCCGATACGTGTTGGTAATTTGTTGCGAGAACCATGGTACTTTAGACGATGGATGAAGGACTGCCATACTCAGGTGTCTGGCATAATGCAGGACACAAGCATTTAGTGCAACATACCGGCCGGGTAAATGAACGTCTACGCTGTGCAAATATGTGTAACATATAACGTATAAACGTATAGACGTATAAACGTATAACGTATAACGTATATAGTCTTTTCTTTTTTATTGCGGCGTAGACTTGCCCTCAGGAAATATTATTTTTTGAGTATATGTGCATTAGATGAGAGCCGTAAGACTGGTTTGTGTATGAGGTGAAGCAGTGTCTTGTAGAATCTGTTATCATGTATCCAGCGGTTATAGCTGATCATGTCACTGTAGCGAAGGCCGGCTTACACGAGGTGACGGGAGCGTTGTGACTGTAACCCTTGGTATGTCCATGTGAAATGACATCTGCTTGCGTCACTGGAACAAATCAGTACGGACACGCAGCACCTTGTTGTTAAAAGCGACCAGTTCCACGTTGAGAGGACAGCCAGTGTGAGGGCCACCCCGGCCCACTCCGGCCCAGCTCATCCCTAAACCCTCCTAGGCACGACTTCCTCCGCGCTGGTAAGGTGAAGGGGGAGGGAGCAGACACACGGAGGATAAGAGCACGTGTATCCTGCCGGAGACAATGTTTAACGGGCTCGCATTGAGTTGAGCGGTTAAAGTGGAAGGGGAATGGATGGAAGAGCTTTATTAGAAGGGCGGTGTGCCTGCTGGTCTGCACGGCAGCAATATTCTGAGAATTCGCGGCATGGCCTTGAGTCTAGTGTACCCTGACGCAGGTAGGAGTTTTACTATTAATGGTGTGTCGCCTCGTCGACCTTGTGAACTTTCTTGAGTTCCTGAATAGCCGCTGAAGAACCAGTAAAGATGTCTAGATGGTTGATTGCAGGCAGCTGAAATGTGGCACCTTTCACCGCGTCATGGATGGCTTGAAGTTCCATTACTGGAGGAGTGGCTTCCGTAGATAAATAACGCTGGCGACCACTGATGAAATTGTGTGGAGTACTCAGGAATGATGTCCTCCCGCCGTCTTGTAGGATAGCAGCATCTGTATAGACTATGCAGGTATTAGCGCATGATGCTTCGATGATATAGCGTAGGTCAATAATACCTGTTGTGTCGCTGCGTCGTAACTTCGTTGGCTTATTAGTTGTGATCATGGTGAATACCCAGGGAGGCACTAGATCGGGCTGATGGTCAATGCGAGAGCCACATTGAAAGTGAGCATGCAACGCAGCAGCAGCTGGATCCTATGCAAAATTAGATCTGAAATTGTATTGAGCTGGGCATGTTCCTGTAAAGTTGGTATCGGAGTGTTGCGGGTAGCGCTTTTGTTGTGCGCATTGCATCAGGGTTAATAGTTACAAGCTGTGCCAGCTGTGCCAGTCTCGACTATTTAAATTGAGCCTGGCATAGAATTGTTGACTGAAAACATTCTAAAAGAACTGCAAAACTTCACGTATGAGCCGTCGAGCGACGTTTGTACGAGCTGCTTTTGATGCACATGCGGCGAATAAGATGAAGCGTTTTTGTGGAACTCTGTTTCACTTTACGGAACCAGTACATGCCACTACCAGACCGGTGAATATATGAAGACCCAGTATGTGGACCTCAGAAGGGTCATGAATCGTCACTGCGCTCAGTGTAAATGTATAAGGGCCCTACGAGGTCTTTCTGAGTTCTGGCCTTGTTGGCCACCGCATCATAGCTTGATTTTTGTGCGGAAATGTCCAACCCTGCGTGCCGATCGTATAGGTTTGCAGTACATCAAGGTCTTCCCGAGGCTGTTGAGCTTGTGTAGAGATATCTTTATGTACAGACCACACAGTCACATCATCAGCATATATTATAAACTTCACGTCTGGGATCCGGTGTAGCTTCCAAGCTAGAGGCATTAGAGCAACGTTGAACAGAAGAGGAGCCAAAACGGAACCTTGTTGGACACACCTATTCGACATAGAGCAACTTTATTGCTCTCCATGGGCTCTTATCGCAAAGGCGCGTTTGTAAAGAAATTAGTAGTTACGTCTTACGACCCGCGGCTGAAGTCTAAGCTCGATGAGGTTGGCAATTATGACTGCATAGTCTATATTATCAGAAGCTTTCTTCAAAAAGCGTAGAATGTTGAGATGTAGTGGTGTGTAAACCACAATAAAATATTGCTGTGTTCAGAGAATTTAGACAGACCTTTGATAAAGTAGCGTGCAACAAGATTCTTCGTAATGAGCAATGATCAGTTATTAGTTTGGATTAGAGCTCATTTGTAAGAAGCTGCGTTACTTTGTTGCTTTGAACACGACCAAGCAGTCCCGCAAGATGTGTATGGTCCGTTTTTGCTATTGTTAATTATACCTGATTTCGTTAACAATATGACTGTTAATTAAATGTTGGTGCCGTTGACTCGACAATGTACGTGCCAAAAAGTAATTTGCATCGACGCTGAAACTGAATGAAACAAGAGTTTTTTAGAATGGCAAAGTGATGTGAAAAATCGGAGATGAAGATGAAATATAAAAAGGAATTGTGTACAGAAGAACATTTATAAAATGAAGCCCTTAACTCCAGCGATGACGTTCGTAAAACACACTAGAAATATCGCGATTTTTGGATTAATACCAATTTTCTTGGACTAAACACATCAATGTGGTGGCGACTCAGATCCTACGTAAAGGTTTTACTTCATGTCGTCCGCGATACCTGCCCTAACGGCTCTTGTATTCTCCCCATGCAAACTCCTAGAGCATGCAATTGCAATATGGAATCCGCTTGCACAGGCCTATGTAAAGGAACTAAACAAAGTTTCGAAGGAGGCACTGAGTTTCATTTATCGCTCGTACAGCGGAACACCAATCGTTCAGTTACTTGAGCAAAGTGGGTCGCCATGCATCGACTGCACAAGTGATTGCCTCTGTTGCCTAAATTACTTCTTTCTGTTAGTGAAAGCGCACTGTAACATAGCTACGTTTAGAACTTCGACATATTCCACGGCTGTTACGTACTTGCGTTAACTATATATAGTTAAAGTATTTCCATGCATCACTGCTATGGATGGAAAAATATCTCAGTAACGACGACGTAACGCAGAGTTCGTTGCCGCTAATTGGGAAGCATATAACTTGAATTTGAGTTGGTACTGTTATAAGTACTTCTTTCTTAATTGTCAGAGTCAAAGTCATTTATTATTCTATTACACATTGAAATGAGATACAGGAAAATATACAGAAAATATATTGTGGCCAGCTGTATTTGCTTTGTGCCCGTGACAAAACATTCATTCAACCTGCTATGATCTTGACGAGAGATGGCAGTATTAATAGGCAAGTGAAAAATAAAATCAACGGAATGAACTCGTTTTCACCGTAAAGAAAAGAGTCGCGATGAGGTACTTAAAGCATCTGGTTCAGGGTGACTGAAAACGCAGCGTTTATGAGCACCAGATTCGTTAACGGCAACTCTTCAGTTAGAAGTACTTGCAGCTGCGCTGTCTTTAATTTTTTTCTTTCTCGTTAAATGGCAGTCATGTGGACAAAACAAACCGGAGGATCGACGTTTTCAGCGGGAGCCGCATTTGTGCTATTGTGTAGATGTCTGTTACCATTGAAATGAAGCGAATGACCAGAATTTATTTTGAATTAATTTTTTTTGTTTCCGCAACTGAGTTGCGAGAATAAACAGGAAATTAAAACAGCAATTAGGAGCTTGGGGTGAATCTGGCCACTTCATGCACAGGGCAATTTATCCGTAATATCGATAAAAGTTCAGCAGAACCAATCTCACCACTGTTGTCGACAGTAATTCGATTTTGAAGTGAAACCGTGTAGTAGCTGTAGTTTTATGCACGAGGCGTTTATTGGAGTAAGGCCGCAAGGCTTTTCACGCACGTCCTTCTAGACAGGATACGCCATCTAGGGGCGACGTCCAGATTTCGACCCGTGGCAAAGGTGACGTGCGATGCCCCGGTATGTTTGAACGCTGGAAAAGTACACTTTAGCACATACCCGATGACTACGCTGGCGTAAAAAAGGTAATTCAAGAGAAGTACTTACCTAATGCACAACTGGAGCATCAAAGTTTTGAGTTTTCCAACTGAAACGCTTACTTGACAGAGGGCAATCATACTGACACCAGTCGATTACCATGCACTTGTGATTACTCTTACGCTCACTCGGGTTTATTTATTTTTAACAGCAAAGCTGTTTAGCAAATCGTTCCTTGTTCACCCCGTACCAAAAAACTATTGTCATCATCATAGACGGGTATGCGCCACCTAAATTGGGTAAATCCCACTATTCACAACTGGTCGACTAAAAATGAAGAAGACAGTTAGCCCAACAAATGGCTGCGAAGCGATGGCGGTGAGCCGAAGCCATAGCTCGGCAAAACTCGTGGAGCTCACTCAGACTCACTCATGAAATATATTTTGCACTTGGGGCTCACTCGGACTCAGACTCACCAAAACATTACTCACCCAGACTCACTCAGACTCAGACTCACGGCTTGATCTGAGTCTGAGTGAGCCGAGTGAGTCGACTCATGAGTCCGTTAGCCTAGAATCAGCTTTTTCGACCATGGTGTCAATAATGCTCTTTAACACTAATAGCTCACGTAATCGGTGCTCTTCTTGGCGCTTTTTGGTATATAGTATCTTGGAATACGAGTTACTAGTGCTCGCAAACCACTAAGGTCATATTTATTGAAAGAGATCACAACATAAGATATATTTATCAACAACTTCCCTGGAAAAGTCGGCAGGAGTTTAAGGCACCCTCTACGAAATTCGCGCCTCTGATCAATAAATATTGAAACGGTGCATGAACGACATTGTTTTGGAATACGTGCAAGTACGTGAATCCAGGCAAGGCTGATAGTAATGCTGAAGATGAGTAGATATGACAATAGGTCGGCAAAAAGAAGTGGATCTCACTCAGACTCACTGAAGAAATATATCTTGCGCTTTGGACTCACTCGGACTCAGACTTACCAAAATTTTCCCTGAGCTGGACTCATTCGGACTCACACTCACGAAAATATTACTCACCCAGACTCACTCAGTCTCAGACTCACGGCTCGATCTGAGTCTGAGTGAGTCCGAGTGAGTTGACTCATGAGTGAGTTCGCCGACCTATGGCCGAAGCACCTGAGTACGTATAACGAGAGAACACTAGGGTACGGGAAAGGCAACAGCGGCTGCGAGAAGACCCCGAAGCGATGGAAGGCTTACGCCAAAGACGACGTGCCCGTAGATCCATGAGAGCTGCGAACGCTTGGTTTCAGCGTGAATTTCTGTCTCTGGAGTTCGGACCACCGTGTCGTGTCTGTGAGTGTCTGTGGTTGATTTAACTCGGAACCTCTCTGCGCTGAGAATCAACGTAGAAAGAACCTAGCATCACCTAGAACCTGCATAACCTAGCTAAGGCGTAGAAACAACCTAGAAGCAACCATATTAGTCTTCAGAATCGTCCAGTTTCGCTGTTTCAAGCCTTTCGCTGCTTAGTGCAAGGCTTCGCCAATTTTTTTTAATTATTGTTTTTATTGTGACTATTGAGTTTATTTTCTTATACCCAAGCTTCCGGCGTACAAAAAAATCACTTGCAATTTGAAACTCATTCTGCAACTTCCCCTCTTCTGTTTCGCATTCCTTAAGCAATTCGATTCATGGCCAGCCCCTCACAGTGTTCGCATAAGTCACAATCGTCGACGACAGCCACAGCAATTGAATGCACACGCTTTCCAAAGTGTTGACGTTAAATAGGTTCATTGAAAAGCCAAAACATAATCAGTGTGTTCGCAGAGCAGCAGCATCGGACTACTATGTTTGAGAAAAACCATGTTACGTCGACTGGATTCTGGCCAGAGCAGGTAATGTTTTAATAGTTGCCGTTTTTACTCAGGAAATTAGGGAAAACAGCTAAATACGCAGATGATGGAGCAAAAAAAATAAATAAATAAAAGATCGTGAGGTAGCTGAAGAATGGCTTCTCCCGTTCAAGAACAAGGCTTAATCAATCACCAGCCCTAGCCACCGCTCACCTAACCACTTGCTTCATTTCTTTGCATCTGCACGCAGTGCCTGTGCATCTGGCACCAGCAACTGTCTCAAATAAGTAAGGTCCACCTGCATTACAGAACACCCCGCTACAATTACAAGCTTGTGCTGCGCGCTTTAGATGGGTTGATATAGCCCAAAGTCTTCGCAGTAATAATAATAATATCAGGGGTTTTATGTGCCAAAACCACGATATAATTATGAGGCACGCCGTAGTGGAGGGCTCCGGAAATTTCTACCATGTCGTGTTTTTTTAACGTGCGCTGACATCTCACAGTACATTGGCCTATACCGTTTCGCCCTTAACGGAAATGCGACCACCGCGGCCGAGATCGAACCCGCGATCTTCGGGTCAGCAGACAAGAACCGTAACCACCGATACACCACGGCGGACAATCTTCGCAGTATATATAATGTGACCATTATAATGTGTGCTTTGTATTCCATCTCCGTCCCTTTGTGTCCCTATCGTAGTGGCAGCATGAGCAGCGGGGTGGCAGGACCGGCGGAGCGGCGGAGGCACAGAGCTGCGGCCCGCGCATCTCGGCGCGCTTCCTGCTCGACATACCGTGTGACATGACGCGCAGCGCCTTCTGCAACGTCGCCGGCAGCTCCTATCCGTGGTGCGTATACAAAGCTACTCAGGCAGAGCCTGTGTTTTTCGTAGTTGTCGTGACGTGTCGTTAACGTTTCGGTTAAGGGTCGTCCATCGTTCCACTTAAATGTACGCGTTCTCCTTCAGAGTACGCCACCTTGTCCTTCCCTATGTGCTCTCCTTCCTCCTACTTCCCGTTATATAATCAAGGAAGCGGTTTCGCGCTCTTGGACGGTTTTCAACTACAACGGCCCACCACCAACAATGGTTCACCCCACCAGGTGAACCTGGTCTGCTTCGTTAAGTCGCCTGAAACACGAAAACCGAAAATAGATCAAATAAAGAAGGAAGCAGAGGCCAAAGGTTTTCTTTCGTAAGATATTTTTGCGATTAGTAGGCGGGCTATTGACGTGTCCAGTATTAGGATTGGCGGAATTGTTCGCTTACAAACTATTTTTTAGCGCAAGACGTTTCTGTGAACAAGGGCCCGCGCGCCTGTGCTTAAGAACAAAGAACTCATAACGGTGAAAGTGGATGAGTAAAGAGAGAAGAATTGTGAAAGTGGATGAGTAACGAGAGAAGAATGAAAACACAGGTACAGTTACTGCTTGTTACTATCAGCTAATCTATGGGCAAGACGCACACTTATTACGTAGGTGTAGACTCCACAAAAGTAAGAAGAAGAATATGCAAAAGGCAAGTAATGGAATCAGCGGAGATGATGTCCGCAAATGCAAACGCAAATCGTGTACTTGCCGGCACCAAGTGCTGATTCTAGAAAATGTAGTCACTTACTACTCAGAAATATGAACTTTCCGCCAAGCAGGACCAATTCATTCGCCGTTATCTTAGCTTCTTCTACTTACAGTAGCGCCTGCATGTCGGAGTCACGATTAAACACGACTTTGTTATCGAACGAAGATCGGCATCCACTTCGTGGTAGTGTACCGTCAAATGACTGTTCCGCACCTTTGCGTACCTTACTGCTATGCTCTCTCCAGCCATCTACACATTTACGCTTACACTGATTGCTTCATAAGTTCACTTTATGTCAGAATACACCCCACGCCACTCAAGAAATGCAAGCACTACCTGCCGAAGCAAAAGCTTTAAGTTCGGTTCGGCCTATATACTCTCCGAATTACTTATCAACACTGTTTTTTTTTCCTAGACTTAAAATCTCACCGTTAGAAACATCAGTGCAAAAGTAAATGCGATGACAAAAATTTTTTAAGTGTGAGTGTTCAACAATAAAAATTCTAACGTACTCGCCGCATCCTCAATCTCAATAACTGTTCCCGGACCCTATTTCTCACTAATTTGCAGAATAAGAGGCGATGAAGCACGGTAATCTAACCTTATTTTTTCTTCGAGTTCTATGCTAATACTTTGTGGTCACCTGTATGCATGCTTCCACTGCGCCCACATATAAGGATTATAAAATGAGACGGTCCACTCCTCATCCACTTTTGTGATTGGGGGAAAAGTGCACGAAGCATACACGTACTGTGGAGATGGAAAGAAGCGCGAACACTGCCGCATCTACGCGCTCTGCTGTTTCGCATTTCTTTTCAAGTGGTTGTGGCCTGGATGGTAATAAAGAACTACCATAGAGTCATCCATAATACAGTCAAGGACCACTCTAGCAGCTTTTTATTGTCACCAAGGTGAGAGCGCGATGAAAACAGTGCACTGGGCTGTTCGCATTTCTTTCCATCCCTCCTGTACATGCGCTGAGGTATAGGCAGTCGATATCTTGAATCCAGCGACACCCCATGGTCAAGAATAGAAGAAATGAAGCTCGGCGATGCGCTTACGGTAGGAAGACGCTACGAAAGGCAGACTACAAAGTACACAGGACACAGTGTTAACAGAACGAGCGCAAACATTCAACTGGTTTTTATTATTCATGCGTAGAGAATATAAATGAAAGTTGGCACAGCACGTGGAAAGAGATAGTATTTATATTCTCTACGCATGAACAATAAAAACTAGTTGAAGTTTGCGCTCGTTCTGTTAGCACTGTGTCCTGTGTTCTTTGTAGTCTGTCTTTCGTAGCGTCTCCCTACCGCAAGCGCATCGCCAAGCCAACATGGACCAACTAGCCCCTTTCGTCGCATTACTGAGAAGAAATGAAGCCCAAGATGGCCCTCGCCCCCCCCTCTGACGCAAGTTAGCTTGTTCCCTGAGGGCACTGAACATTTCGGAGAGAATTGTTTCTGTTCCGCCTTAAATTTATCTTTGATACAGAGATGGCGTGTGTGAACGGTGAGCTGCACGAATGGGGTAGCGGAAAGCACGTGGGACGGATGGAGCGCAGCCTGTTGCGTCCTTGTTCAAACCCTTCTTATTCGTGACTCTTCACTTCTGTTACCATGCCTATCGCGGTGAATGGCAGAACATAGCACACTTGATAAGTGGCCTTTGGGGAGATCAACTGCCGGTCAGCTTTTAGGAGCCTCACATCCCCTCCACCTTCTCCTTCTCATGCTCCCAACGCCTATATTTTGTAGTTCAGCCTAGAAGAGCTATGTAACTCGCATTTCTGTTCTCAAAGGAAAAGAAACGGTGTTTGCCTAACGCTGACGATAGTTGGCACATGACTGGCTATGCATAAAGACGCGGCTGCTATTTTGAAGTATTACTGCTACGAGCTACTAATAAGAGTGGTTGGTGCCTTAGCATAGTGGCTCTGACGCACGACTATAAGGAAGGCGCCACTGCAGTCTCAGTGGCATCAGAAAACATTTACTTGGGAAGTCACACACATGCACTTCGGACTCTGAATCTGAATGCTTTTTTCTGTGCTTCTTTGGTCTTCGTGAAACATGTTTACTTCGATACAAGCATTATTTCTATACTAAAGAACATAACAGTTCAGTGGACGGTTCACAGCCATTGCCCTGCAGTAGCACTTAGCTTCCTCGGTACTGACTACGATTCACGTGCGCAGGCACGCGGTGCGGCGCTACATCTTCGAAAATCAAGGCCTGGTGCGGCGCATGTACGGCGACCAGCGACACAGCGTGATTGTAGGCAGCGAGATAGAGGCGCGCAGGATGCGCTACGACGACATGCGATTCCACGAGCCGGAGAACCCCGTGCCACCAGTGCATCGGACCCGGGGTCGGGCGGCGTACCGGGTGCGGCCCAACAGCCGCTACGCAAACCTTCTGAAGACCTCGCCCTTGGCCGACGGCGAGAAGGCGCGTCCGCCGCCGCCACCTCCACCTCCGCCGCCACCGTCTCTGCGGCCGCCCGCACACGCCGATGTGACCGCAGGTATGGCGACCACCACAGCTGCCACAAGCCCAGCGACGACCACGGACGCGATGGGTGACAGTCCAGTGACGACCGCGCCGGCCCTTCTCGACGGCGCCTCAGATGGCTACAGACCAGGGTGAGTGCGTGCGCGTTGCAAGACAGCGTGCAGTCAGTGAATGAAAGCAGAAACACTAAGTAAGGATATTTACCGTGTGCATCTCGAAAACGAGGCTATATTAATGAAAAGCTTGACTCAGCAGAAGCTGTAAGACTGCTTCAACTGCAAGCCGTTTTCATTTTTAGATTAGATTTGGATCTACCTGTGTGAAGCTGCCTTAACAGTAGATAATTTGTTGGAATGTTCTTTTTAAAAGGATCAGCATGCCTGTTACTTGTTTGCACATGTTTGCTGTCTCATATTTAAAAATTAAAAAAAAAATGTGCGAAAAAAAAAAAAGAAGGCAGAGAGAGACAGAGAGACAGCCTTGCTCTGTCTTTTTTTTTTATGATGCGCACGAGTTGGTTTGCATATTTATAGGATATATTTTCCTGGTGTTGCTGATTACATTAGCTTATTTTATGTTTATTGCTCGATGAGCATTCAGGATCACTGGTTGTTGCTTCATCAGCATTTGCAGTAACTGTATTTTCCACCCCATCAGAAATATACAGAGATAATTATCTTACCTTGTCAGGTTGATCAGCTACAAAAAGTTCGCTAAAATTGCCAGTGTAAACAAACGTATTCTTACCTGTTCTATAACAACAAATAGCGAAGAGCTAGGTTCTAAAGTTTATCGCTTCAACACAAGGGTTGGAGAAAGCCTTAATACCCCGCTGGTCCTGTTAAAGAACCCCAGGCGGTCAAAATTAACCCGGAGTCCCCCACCCACAATAGCGTGTCTGATAATGATATGATATCGTGGTTTTGGCGCGTAATGCCCCAGAAGTTATTACTACTATTTTTAGCTTAAGTACAACATTGCTTCTTAGAATTCAGACGGAACTTATGCAGTTAAGTCGTCTGAGCAAGCGGCACTAATTTACTCGCCTTGTGAATTGCCGTACTCGCTGTTAAAACAAATTGGTCGTCTACCACCAATGTTTTTCAAGGCGGGTGAATGCTATTAAAGTCGATGAGCAAGCTAAACCAACTGTTTCGAATCGATCACAACTTGAGTGCTTATAATTCACCTCTATCGCAGACACCGCATTTACTTATACCAGTGAATTATGGCTCTAGATTCACTTTAGTTTTCCTGTGCGTTATTTTTGCGTACTGCATGGTGCACTTACTGAAGTTGCTCAGTAAGGCGGCTCTTGAAAAGCATAAATATTTCGGGAACATTTGATTAAGCCACAAAACATTTTTCAGATATCGGCACTCGCGAGGAGCACTGCAGAGAAGCAGCCTGTCTTTTTTTGTGTGTGTCTGGTACGCGCATAGCTTTGGAATCAAACACTTTTTTTTTGGCCCTGCGTTGATGTCTGTGGGCACCGTTTTAACAGCGAAGCTGTTTAGGAAAGCGTTCCTTGTTCACCTCCTCCAACCAAGAAACTATGATCATCATAAACGGGTATGTGTTACAGAAATTGGGTAAATCCCACTACTCAAGCAGAGAAATATCAACAACTTCGACGACACAGTTCGCGTGGCAGGAGAATGCTACGCTGAACTATCATAACGAAGACCTAGAAGCAACCTATAAACAACCTGCGTCACCTAGCTAAGGGCTAGAAACAACCTACAAACAACCAGATTAGTCTTCAGAATCGTCCAGTTTCGCTGTTTCAAGGCTTGAGCGGATTAGTGCAAGCTTCTGCCATTTTTTTTTATTTCAGCTGGCTGGGTGCTGCTATTTTCAACGCCGCCAGGCTGTTACGCAAGCTTCCCAATTGGTGCGTCTGCTCGTGCAAGCTATTGTGTGTACGTGCTGCGCAAAGCGAAACTGCGCATTTCAATAGGATTATATTTACTTTTTTGCACTAAAAAATGTGGAATTAGCGAAACGAATATCTGCCTTAAAACCGCTGCATTAAAAAAAAATGATTCTGATAAACGGCGAACAGGGCCAACAGGGCTGTTCTGAGTGTGGTTGTACGCTTACATATAGAAGTGCAGCTAAGCGGAGGCCACCGATGACAAGCAGCGCCGTTTTAGTACGCTGTTTTGCGCCGTGTTAATTGATGGGCCTTTACTAATGGGACCCCTCGATCCAAGCGTTCGAACGTACGCGTTCAAGTGCGCATTATTGCTCTAATTAAGCAAATTACTTTCTAGTAGCGTTCAAGTGCGGTGACAAAAAGACAACGATAGCTTCTGCACAAGTGATGTTATTGCGCCAACAACATTGGAACGATCGGGAATACAACCTGCGACCTTGTTCTCTGCGTCTCGTCTCCACAAAGTCGGTCCGGCGGGTGAATGGAAATCATAGGAGATAATAACAAGGTATTTCGGCGTAAATATAATTGCGAGGTCAGAAAGGCGCACGTGTATATTCACAGTTAACATTAAGCTACAGTGCGAGATTGACAACGCATTTGTATGCTTCGGCGCGAGCGGCACAAAACGGAAAACAAAGACACTAACACAGAAAAAAAAAGAAATTGTTCCAAGGCTAACTTCAGTGAAATTAAGTTAATAACTACAGATCATCCTAAAAAAGTCGTGGCTTTGGGAGATCCGGTTCAAGGTCAGGAAAGTAAACGACTCCTTTTCTTCTTTATTTTAACAGCGGAGCTATTTAGGCTGTGAGAAACTCCGTTACTCACGAACAACAACTGTCATCATCATGAACGCAATAACTCGGCCGGCACGCGTTCTCTTGGTCCCCGTCTTCAGCCTCTGCTTCACTCCCAAAAACGTGCGCCGATTTGTCCGGCGTGGGACGCATGGTTGAACGAACGAGTACAAAGAGAGTGGAAGAGAGAAATTGAGAGAAAGAAAGGGAAGACAGAAAAATATAGAAAGACAGAGAAAACAATTAGACAGAGAGAGAGAAAGAGATAGCAAAGAAACATACAATAAAAAGATAGAAAAAAAGACAGATAGCAAAACAGAAAGAGAAAG